>CM060427.1:67753007-68988320 GCA_030545235.1 Helianthus tuberosus | reverse complement strand
CCGTTAAGTGCTAAGTTATACAGTATAATGTCTTTTATGTAACTTTTTGTGACATTTTTAATTCCCGACACTTAGGAAAGCAAACAGGACCATTTTGCCATATTTTTGCACATTACTAGCGTGTTAAAATGCTGAATTTTGTTAATTAATGCAGAATTCTGCATTTTGATTGGGTTTTAGGCACTTTCCGGCACCTAAACTATTACCTAGTGACGCAGTTTTATGGTCCTTTCTTTCCTACACTCCATACTAGTGTAGTACCTTGTCTCTGGCTCATACTGGGCCTCAAAATATTGTTTGAGTTATCCGCTAACTGTGCTTTGTGCATCAGTATGTCACTAAAGTTTGCATGTAATAATGACGTGACGGTATGCAATATGTGATGCACATGTAAGTAGGATGCAGTAATCAGAAAGCAATACAAGCATTTAATTGTAATTCAGCACAATCATTAAGCACAAAACATTATTTAATAATTGTACGGAAACATGCAAATTTGACAGTTGTCACATTCTCCCCCCGTTAAGAAAATTTCGTCCTCGAAATTTATACTACCTTAACTCCTTAGGGTTACATTATGCGTGTATGTATATGAATAATACTGAGGCAGATATCCATAAAACCGAATCAAAACTCATTCGAATCAAGCGAAACCAAGGGTATCTTGCCATGTTAAGACCCTAATGGTCACAGGGTATGTCTCTTAGAATTTGGTGTTAAAGAACACAAGATATATAGATGTATAAGCTAGTGTAACTTAGTTAACAGGGTGTCACAAAGGGTTTTGACCAATGGATTCTCAATTTAATCAATCATAATATACCATCGAACGTTTACAACCATAGCACCCGCTATATGAATTCAAAATCAACAACTTGAACATGAAATGAACTGTCAACTTTCGAATAATTAATTGGTAAGGGTTTGTGCTGACATTCTTGGATTGCAGAAATACACCGAATGAAATACAAGCGAATCTGGTGTATCACTGTCTTGATTCGTAATTGCATCAGGAATGTTTAAATAACAAGTCAAACAAAGTATATGCAGTTTTGTGTGAAACGATTGACCTTAATTAGTACATGCTACAAGTTTGTGAGGACTCCACAAGGTGTCGTATCGACATATTTCAATAATAGCGGTAACTGAACAAGTTCACCGTGTCTGAAATCAAACGGAAGTGTACTGAAACAATCTAAAGATTTGATTCACACAATGTCATAGAGTTCTCAATTGGATATGAAGCATCAAAGAACCACTGTTTTCGATCGAAGGTGAGGAAGTAACAAGTACCGCAGAGCATTCGGTTTATAATGAAAGAATCGTTAGGAGGTACACCATGATATAATATGAATCTATGTACTATCGTCTTAACACACAACTGTGTTGAGACCGCTTTAGTCTATAAACAAAACGGATTTAGAACAAGTCAATAATTAAATCCGTGTATGAGGTGCGTAACGAAATTAGCGCAAGCTTCAGTTTTGTGAAAGTGTCACCATAAGGTGTCGAGTCCAACAAACGATTTAGTGGAGTTATAGACCAAACAAGTCTACTACGACTCGAAACAAAAGACCTTTTGCAAAATATGAACACGATGCTCTCAAAACATCACATGGCGTTTTAGATTGAACATGCGAAATGGCTAATTTCAAGCAATTGAACTTGGTAACCTGACAATAAACGCATATCTCAACGGGGGTATCTCAGCATGGTTACGAAGATGAACCATGAGTGTAACTTGAAAGATATGAAGTCTAAAGAAAGTGTGTTGACTTGTTAGCAAGGAGGCCAACAATTTCAATAACGTAGGTTAAACCAACAATTAGCTTTAGCAAAATAATATGTAAGCTTCAGTGAAGTGTTTACTCGAAGCGAAACCTTATGCGTAGCAAATGGTGCATGCGTAACATATAAGTTTTCAAGTAATGAAACAATGAGTATGAAGAAATGATCAAGTATCGAAGCAAATGTGTGTTCGCTCTCAGCGAAGAAAATTAACGCGATGCAACTACCATTAAGGGGAGTAGAGGTGCAAACATCTACTCACTAGAAGTAAAAGTGAAGATTTCAACAAAATAAGTTGGAGTACTTTCTGTTTGGTTAACTGAAATAGCATAAATGTCAGGACAATGGGGTTTTGCTAGAGTTCACAGGTGTGGTTCCAAGTGACGACCTTTTCGGGTTTTGACCTGGGTTCCCAAAGGATTTAGCACATGATTTGTGCGTTACGCAGGGATCACAATTCTTTTGCATTGATTTAAAACAAGTTATTGTCCCACCATTCCCCGGTATACATTCTTCCTGAATTCCCGTATACTGACGCTCAATCACCGATCAGTCTTAAAATAGTAGTTGGGTCCTTATAGTTAGTTAAATAAACAATTCGTTAATTCTCATCAGGGGTTACCGACTCTTGTTGGCTAGCTCGTTCAGCTCCTGGTAGTTAATGCTTATTTGAAAATCATCGTCCTTCTACTTGACAAGCCGCACTGGTGTTACTCAAAACGGGTAGCTTGGTCTGCTAACTTCCTTCTCTACCAGCTACTGAAGCTATTCTGCTAATCCTCGCATTGCCGAAAGTGTAAGTTGCTGGGGTGCATTGACTGTAAGCACGACGTTTGGAAAAAAAATTGATGCGAGTTCGACTTGTCGTTGGAGTGGTAGTTCAGACAAGCCTTCGGCTTCTTTGTCTGCGACATGAGCCAAGAAGGCAACACATTTTGTGCGTGAAATTCTCGTGCCTCCAAGAACTAGTAATTTGTAGAGGCGTATCATGCTTCATGAATCACGATTGCTTCATCGTTTGACATCGGGATGCGGATAACGATCTCCGCTTGGTTGCTCGACAACTGGTCCATCTCAGTTACCACGTCGAGGCTTCCCATTAACTAGTTCTTCCAAGTGCAGGTTATATAACTTATCCTTTTACCATACCAAGTATATTCTTAAATTCATGAGATACGAAACTATGGTCGGCACTGGTATCAAATAACGTAGATGTAAAATTTTGGTAGACAGAGAACGTACCAGCAACCACATCTGGATCTTGGCGTGCTTCACGAGCTCCGATGTTGGGTGTTCCTTCACGGTCTTGATTAATCTCCCTTGGGAAATCTTTCCGAAAGTGCCCCATGTCACCACAGTTAAAACACTCTTGTCTACGCTTTTGATTGTCACCATTTCCGTCCTGATAGTTACTGTTGTCGTCGTTTACTTCGTGTTTTCTACTACCATCTTGACCTTGATTTCCACGTTTCGTCCGATGCCAACACACCTCCTTGCAGTGTCCCACTCTGCCACAGTTATCACACTTTCCATTTTTGCATTGCCCGGTATGGTGACGTTGACATTCATCGCACTTAGGTAGTTTACCCTTGTACTCCTTTCCCTTTTCGGTGTTGTTCTTGTTATTTTCCCGATCACCTCCTTGGAATTCACTGAGCTTCCTTTTGTTCTTTTCAGATGACTCTATCGGAGTTTCCTTCTTCTCGTCGGGGGTTGAAAGTCTTTCCAATCTAAGGGCTTCCTTAGTGAGCGCCAGACTCATCATATATGCAACTATCATTGTTGGTGGCGTTGATGCTATCATCAAGCTCAAGGCTTGAGGCGCCAGTTCCCAAATGGATTGCTCCATTCTCTTCAATTCGGGTTCTACCAGGTACGGAACGACTCGCGACAAATCATGAAGCCTCTGCACGTGCTCCACCACTTTTGGACCTTCCATCTTTAGCTTCCAGAATTCGAATTCCAGCTTCTGGATCTCCATCTGAGAACAATACCCCTTACGCATCATTTCCTTCAGCTCACTCCATGTTAACGCATATGCTGCAGTCTCGCCCATTACTCGTACCCTAAGGTTCCACCATAACAGAGCCTCATCTTGAAATAATCCAGAAACGTATGGGACTTGTTGCTCTAGCGTACAACCGCTCATTCGCACAACAGCATCCACATTCTCAACCCATTTTACAAAAGCTATGGCACCTCCAGTGCCACCGTAGTTCAGGGGTTTGCATTCTAGAAACTGTTTGTAGGTACAACCTGTACCCAAGCAATCATCATCACAGTAAGTATTAGCAAAGCACATTGTGGATTTTCCAAACATGTTGCAATATGTCTTGGATGACTAAAACATTACCGTTAGGTGGGTCATTCCTTGAGGTACCTTCGCTGCGTTTGTAGCGAAGAACCTCGTGCCGAGCTATGACTCGTGAGGCGTGCGCTTGCCATTCTGGCTCGGTCAGTCGAATGATCTCTTGATGAGACATCTTCTAGGAAGAAGTTCGGGTTAGTTAGGTTTCGTCTGTTCATGGAATGTAAATAGTTGTTTGGAGATCATATGTATATGCATGTATTAAATCATCATATTAACACATCAAGCAACAGCATACTCATGGTATAAGCAAGTAAATGGAATCATGTCTAATGAGAGTATAACAAATAAGAACGTATATCATAATTATAGCAAATTCCTGTTATATTGGTAGCACGTTTAACGAGAACATTACAATTAAGCTTTCATTAAGCAGGTAAGCACATTGCATCATAATCATAGCATAAACAAGTAATCCAACAAGGCATGTAATGAGAACGTTGCGATTGAGCTATCATATAACAAGACCACAGAACAGTTTACAAGTTTCACAATTGTATCATACATCAGAAGAGACTAAGGGTCACATCACCCTTGTCTGAATCATCTAACAATCCACAACAACCAAAAGTCAAATGTCAAAAGTCATAACGTCGTCTTCAAAATGCTGTGCAATCAGGCTCAATAGCTGAACTCTCATCAAAAGTAATGCTACCTGCATCAAACCAAAAACCTCTAAGCTGATGGGGGAGGAGGAGGAGGTGGAGGGATGAAAAGCAAACGGCACATACGCGCTAACTCTTCCTCGAGGGTATGAACAAGTTGCAACAAACAAGCAATCTACTGCTCCATGGTGAGAAAACAGATACCAAAATCCAGGTAAGGAAACAGTGGAGCAGGTGGACAAGCAGACTGTGACAGACCAGCACCAGGAGGAGGACGCGGGAACCTCTCTAGCTCGGCGAATCTCCGACTCAACATATCCTGCTGTAGCTGCAAGGATAAAAGTATATCATCTGTAGAGTACCCAACGTGGAAGGGATGATATGGATCCGATATAGGCATAACGTTGGGCGGAAACCACATAAATGGCTCGCCCGTGGGTGCAGAAGAAGATGCAGCGTGTGTAACCTGTGGCATGAAATGATCGGCTGCTGACACAAAAGGTACGTGAGTGTGCTATTGACTCGAAGGTCCTTCCCCTGGACGGGGAGGAGGGACGTCCTGAAGAAATGTAACTGGTAGATCCGTGCGGTGCGCGTCTGACAAGTGCGGGTGAAACTGTGTGACATCAACGGGTGCCTGAACAGGTGGATAAGGGGGAGTAACTGATCTGACAAAAGGAGGATAGTCGTCATCATCCTCAATCCACCATTATGGGTGTGAGCATATCTAGGATCAACGTGGGTAGCAAAAGGGGCGCGATCAATAAGCACAGGTATAGGGTCAGGCAAGGGTACAACAACTGGAACATCAGCAGGGATAGGGTCATGCACAGGTAAAGGGTCGTGAGCAAGAATGGGCCCTGGTGCAATCTCAGGCTCTGGGTCAGTTGGAGCAGGCTGATGATCAGCGGGTACATCGAGGAGCTGATCATCAGGAAAAACAGGTGCCTCAAAAGGCTGCTCGTCAGGTACAAACTCCATCTCATGGTCTGGATCAAAATCATGGGGAAAATGGGTGCAGCAGACATTGCCATGTCGGAATCAGTGTTAGTGTCAGTGGGGTAATGTTGCTCGCCCCGTGCGTGTAAAGTGGCAGATGATACGGACTCAAACGAGTCGGGACCAGACGGGTCAGATAAAACATCCATAACAGGAACCTCGATAGGTGGAATAACAATGGCATCGACAACTGGAATCTCATCAAGAGGAATAGCTACATCATCATCAATCGGAGCCCCGCCATCCTGGTCATCCTCAGGGGGACCCTCGATGAAAAGATCGATGTCGTCATCGGACATATCGTCGAGAGGCGGATCCTCAATAGGAAAAGCAGCAAAAGGAATAGGTGCAGGGATCTGAGCAAGAGGTAGATCCCCATCATGAAAACCATCAGCTAAAGTTAAATCATCTCCGAAATCTGGTAAGGCGAAGGGCTGAAAGTCATCGTCGTCACTACTCGTAGTATCTGAAGTGAAAACCTCATCCTCTGGAAGGATCTCGTCATCTGATACTATGGCTATAGGGTCTATGGTGTCTGACACTCCACTCTCGGAGGATGATGACATCGTAATGTCTGTAACAAATCAATCACACATATGCACATATATCAACAATCAGCAAATAAGCATGTAAGTAATGACAGTGTAAGCAAGTAATCATCCTAGTCTTTCCCAGACTATCTCATCCAGCCTCTCAGACTGAACTCCCTAGTCTCTCAGGCTAACTCCCTGGTCTCTAAGACCGAACTTCCCCAGTCTCTAAGACTAAATCCCTGGTCTCTAAGACCAACTCCCTGGTCTCTAAGACCAAACTTCCCCAGTCTCTAAGACTCAATCTCCCCAGTCTCTAAGACTGATCCTCCCTCAGTCTCTAAGACTGATCCTCCCTCAGTCTCTAAGACTGATCCTCCCTCAGTCTGTAAGACGGAATTATAAATATAAGTTTTGAAATGTGTATTTGTGCCATTTGTTTGTAAAAAAAAGTTTGTTCCCTGGATCTGGACGTTTAGTGTATGCAATGTAAAAATGTTTGAAAACATTTTCGTGAGAGCCCTGATGATCATAGTCTAGACTCGAGAAAGAATCCTAGTTCGCTATGAACGAGGCTCTGATACCAAGTTGTCACACCCTGACTTTTGCGGAAGCGTGGTTTATTTGGTGTGACTTCTTAATACCATAGCAACAATCATAACAATGCTATATGATAAAAATACGAGATGTTTATCCATTAATAAAGTTTAGAAATACCACAATCCCATTGTCTAAAAACATCAATACCAAATTAAGTTACAAACCATGACGTGTTTAAACGAGTTCACGAAGACTCAACAGAAGTACTTAAATAAAACCTGAGTTTTGAGACGTGTATCCCGTCCAGGATTAAGATACACCCCTTAAACTCGACAATCATGGATAACATCTTTTATTCAAACGCAGCTTGACAACACATGCATACCCTTCCAGATCCACTAGTTTCCTGAAATACATGTAGTTTGAAAAATCAACAAAGGTTGAGCGAGTTCATGTGCATGTGAGTATGTATAAACCTTTGAAGTATGTCTGTATGTATGAAAGTCCCTGGTATGTAGCAATAAGGAAAAAGAGATCACCAATGGGTTGCAAAGCCACTGATATGTGTGAAATGGTGCAGGAAGTACTCAAACCTAGCAAACTTGTCTCCGGGAATAAGACATAGGCACCACATGGGCCACCCTGGTCCGCATGGGTGTGGGCTCGCTACACCCAAATAGATCTATCACTCATGTCCCTCGGTCCTACAACGAGGATTAATGGCCTTAAGTGTTATACCCACCTTTCACATGATCTAAGTAGTAAACCCTCCTTAAGCTAACCATACCATGTATAAAAATGTCTGTAATAATTGTAACATGTATTTCACCCCCGAAGTATAAAAATTAAAACATTTAAAAGAAAAGGGGGACGTGAACTCACTGTAGTGCGTCTTGTACCGGCAACTCAAATCTCCGCAGCTAATCACGACTACCTTCAGAGTACTAACGTCTATTAGACGAACGGGTCATGCCTTGCCTTAGAGTTTAACGTTTTGAGTTGCGTTTCTTGTGTTTCCCAATATTATTCCAAGTATAATTATTTGTTAAATTAATAATTATTTTAACTTTGAATTGTATTTAGTTTTGGAATAATTGTTTAATCAATATTTTTGTATTAATACTTCTCAAGTATTTTAACTCCGTAATTTCCTTCCCAAGGATAGGGGTATTTATACATGTATATTGTAGTTCCGAAATAATATTTTTTTAAGTCTCACTT
Organism: Helianthus tuberosus; assembly: GCA_030545235.1. Classification (NCBI taxonomy): domain Eukaryota; kingdom Viridiplantae; phylum Streptophyta; class Magnoliopsida; order Asterales; family Asteraceae; genus Helianthus; species Helianthus tuberosus. Next base: position 68,980,269 of record CM060427.1, on the reverse strand, counting down.
AGAAAATATATATAACTCACTGTCAAAAATAACGTATTCCAAAATATATATTTTTCTCAAAAATAATATATTTTCACTTCCTTAGTTTCCAAAATAATATTTGCCAAAAACATATGTGTAAGAGTATATTCCGGAATATTTCATAAGTTACGTTTTTGCGTTCGGTTTCACAATATCAAGTGTGTAACTTAAATATTTATTCCGTGAGATTTTTGGTACTATTCTGGAGTTGTAAATGTCATGGTATTCCGTTAAGTTATATTATTTTACCCTAAAATAATATAACTATTTCACAAAATAAACAAATATCCACACAAGTGTCTTAATATAAAATATATATTCTAAATATATATTTATCCATTTTTATTTACGAAAGCCAACCTCCGACACTTTGTATTTTTGTAACAAAACCTATGGCAAGTTTATATTGAAAAACAAAGTTAAAACATATTTGTAAACACTTGTTAGAAAATAATTTCTAAGTGTTGGGATTTTTAGAAAATTTCGCCATAGTTTCCTTTGTAAATGGAGGTGTCCATGCTATTTAGCATATCATTTTCTTTTCGAAAATCATTTAAACCATCAACAATCATACTCTAAACAATATTTCACTTACCAAGTGCAAAACTATTCCATTTATAAGACAACATGAACTTGATGTTTTATAAAAACGTGTAGTAACTTGGTGAGGTGTTTAGTGGTTTTAGTCACCTTCCAAAGTGTATTTACTTTTGTTAAAATCTCATTCTTGGGATTTCTAGATGTTTACAACTTGTGAACTCATTTTACAAAAATATTTATTTACAACATCTTCTTGTTTTACTAGCCTTCCTACACTTATTTTATTTCCAAAAATAATGTAAGTGCAAGAAAAGTTATGATCTTTCAAAAACCGTCTCTTGAACTTGGTTTGTTTAGAAAAGTCATTTGTAAATCTCGGATTTACATGATCATCAACCAACTGGTTTACTTATATTTTAAGAAATCATCTTTATTATCAAGTTCATGTTTAAATAAGAAGATGATTATTTTATGACAACACATAATCATCTCCTAACTTGTTAAACCATGTTTTTAATCATACTCTAACAAGTTCCATATGATGATCAACATCATATTACCAAGGAATCAACAAGTAATCATCAACATAATCAAAACGACATCATATCAACCATATTTCATCATATATCATCTTTATGTTCAAGCTTTAAGTTTATGATCTTTTAGTGTTTGTATGATTCAACATAATATAATCTTTAACCACTAAAAATATGAAGTATCAAGAGTTTAAAGAAGTCTTACAACTAGCTTAAAGCTAGGGAAGAACAATGGAGAAAATGTGGTGGATAATAGCAAACGAAGGTGGTCCTTCAAGTTCAGAGAACACCGAGCTTCGTTAGACACCTTGTAACACCCTTGAATAACCTTGAAATGCTTGATCTTGAAATGAAAGTGGTTGTGTGTGTGTGGGTGGAGTCTCGGCTGAGAGAGGGAGAAGGCAAGAGAGATTGTGGTGTGGTGATTAAGTGAAGATGATAATTGTTTATTTATAAATCTAATTCTAATGTCCAATGGGTATAATGTTCTCCCAAGTACAAACAAAATCTTACATAATCCCAATGAGATCAACTAGGAGATTTAAGAAGATTACATAAATCTTTGAAGTGGGGCCATGCTCTTGACCGTAGACATCAATGGGGGGGGGGGCAAGTTGTAAATTATTTGGTAAGTAGGTGATTTAGTGGGGTGTTAAGTGTTAAGTCTTGTGTCTTGTGTCTAGTATGTTTCATGCTTTATGTAATAGGTTATAGTGTTCGGGAACCATAACTAGCTCAGAAAAAGTGAAACAATGTTTTTAACAATATTTTAGTGTTCCGGGTAATGTCCGGTTGTCTGGTTAGATACCGTTCCGTTAAAGTGCTAAGTTATACCGTATAGTGTCTTTTATGTAACTTTTTGTGACATTTTTAATTCCCGACACTTAGGAAAGCATACAGGACCATTTTGCCATATTTTTGCACATTACTGGCATGTTAAAATGCTGAATTTTGTTAATTAATGCAGAATTCTGCATTTTGAATGGGTTTTAGGCACTTTCCGGCACCTAAACTATTACCTAGTGACGCAGTTTTATGGTCCTTTCTTCCCTACACTCCGTACTAGTGTAGTACCTTATCTCTGGCTCATACTGGGCCTCAAAATATTGTCTGAGTTATCCGCTAACTGTGCTTTGTGCATCAGTATGTCACTAAAGTTTGCATGTAATAATGACGTGACGGTATGCAATATGTGATGCACATGTAAGTAGGATGCAGTAATCAGAAAGCAATACAAGCATTTAATTGTAATTCAGCACAGTCATTATGCACAAAACATTATTTAATAATTGTACGGAAACATGCAAATTTGACAGTTGTCACAGTCATCCTGTATGTGTCGTTGTATAGTTGTATATGTATGTATTTTGTATCTAGACAAAACGGGAGACGGTACGTTATATGTAATATGTGATCCGATCGGATGGCTATCCGCCCAGATGACATATGCCATCCGATCGGATCACATATTACATATAACGTACAGTCTCCCGTTTTATCTAGATACAAAATACATACATATACAACTGTACAACGACACATACAGGACAAAATACATTGACTCGATACAGACGGAAGCTACAGACATAATGCACTAACAGACTCCCCCTTGGATGTAGCTGTAGTCTTCCTTCCTGCATAGTCTTTATTTCACCTTCCTGCTGTGCCTGCTAGCTTTGGCTTTCTGTCTTCTTGCCTCTGGTTTCTCTGCTAACATTTTGCGCCTAAGAGGGCTTCCGATATCATTCCAATACTTCCTATACACTGGATCACCATCTCTTTTCTGATCCCACCTTGGTATCTTTTTCTCCTCAGATTCAATCGGCGTTTGATCTGTTGGTGGAGGCCTTAGAAGTTTTCTTCTTCCCAGAACAGCAGCTCTTTCAGCTATCTTTCTGAACTTCTCGCTTCTCTTTTCTTTCTTTAGAAACTCCTCCAACTCTAAGTCTCTGAACTTAGTCTGCCAATACCTCCCTGAGTTTATATCTTTAGCAAAACACATGTTCACCATCTTTTGATATTGCTGCGCTTGAGCTATATCAGGCAGATCATACACAATCTTGTTGAAGAATAAGCAGTTGATATCCTTCTTCGAGCAATTCACCAACCACATAGGATCTAACACATTTATGCGCCTTACTTCTCCCGTCTTCTTATCAAATAAAGAGATAACGGCTTCTGTCGTGCTTTGGTTATCCATCCAACCTTGAAAGTCTTCGTAAAAATCTTGTTCCATTGCACACAGTGGCATATTCTTTAGGCATCTGGGAGGCTTTATCTTCAGAGTAATGTCTTTTTCTCCCGTAACTGGATCAATCTTTATATCTTGCTTAGGAATGTGCGGCTTCCAGTCAGAAAATCTTTCTTTTGCTTGGAGCTTTATGTAATTCCACAACTTCTGATCATGCATTTTGACATCCAGACCGTAGTAGAATTTTTTTATATTCTTTGTCTTCACGAGCTCCTCCACATCCCACCATGGGAGTTTCTTAATATCATAAAGAAATTCAAAATACTGTACCCCGTGCTCCCTTCTGATAGCATACATCTTAAGATCCTCAAGATAACCCCAAGAAAGAATATCATCCAAAGATTTATCTGGATGATCCGTGAAATACTGTAGTGGTCTCTTGTACTTTCTCTCTTTTGGCATCACTTTAAACCAATTCTTTCTTCCTTCTAACAACTCTTCTTGTGGAATTACCTCAGGAATACCTTCAGTTGATATCCTCTCCACCACTTTTGTCCTAACTTCATCTTCATTATGTGTTTTGAACATTTCAGTGAATGTCGAAAAGGTATCATCTTCACCCGAATAGTGAAAGGGTGTATTTTCTTCAGAAATATCCGACCCTTCCTCTATAATCACATCATTAAAGTTGTCTGCTTCATTGGGAAAGCTGAAAGAATATTCTCTTTCAGGCGATGAAGGAATATCATCCTGTATATCAAACTTCAAATTCCCATCATCCATCCCCAACTCTTCTAACATTTCCTCTCTCGTCCTAGGCATCTCTAACTCCTCCTCAAATGAAGAATGCAAGTAAATAACATTGGGCTGAGTTAGGAATACCTGATCAGCATGTTGTTTGCCAGAAGAAGAAGACTCATGCTGTTGATCATCCTGTTGCTCATTCAATTGATCATTCAGGAAGTCGTCGAGACTATGCTGAGTAGTTGACTTCACAACTAGTAATCCTGTAGCCCCTTGATCATCATCATCATCATCATCATCATCATTATCATTATCTGGATCATAGTTGTCGATGTCATTAAACAACTCCTTTAACTCCTCATCATCCAACTTTTCTTCTTCCTCTTCTTCATGACCATCTTTCTCTTCTTTATAGCAAAGTAATTTTGTATCATAATCATTTTCAATATGAGCTCCTTGAGATCTTCTCGCCTTCCATTTTCGTTGATCAACTTCCACTAAACGGATCACCTCTTTTAAACTATAAGGTAGTGAAAAAGATTCACCAATAAGGACAAAACTTTGCTCTGGATCAGCTTCATTCTCAACATTCTTGTTTACTTCTTCAGCATTCACCTCTGCTTCTGTCATTTCAACTTCAGTACCTTCAGGATGACTAAAAGATCCAAGAATTTCTTCATTATCGATCACTAACCCTTTCTTCTTTTGAGTTGCTTTTTCAGCCAACTCCTTTTCCCTCTGAATTCTTCTTTGTTCAACCCTTTGTATCTCCACATCATTGTACACAGCTTGGACATTGATTCCAAGCTTGTATTCCATCACTGTATACAACATATTCAGCTGCTCATCTTTAACAACTTTGTCAGACCTCAAGGCTTCAATTTCCTGCCTTAACACCTTGTTTTCATTAGAAGATGTCTCATGTAGATCATCGATCATTTGATGCAGCGTCTTGTTTGTTTCATTCATCAACTCATACTTAGTGTTGACTTCATCAAATTCTTCAGTTATTTTGTCACTCACTTTAGCCTGTTCTGCAATAGTGTCATTCAAATCATCTATGATTTCAGCATGATCATTTGATGTTTTCTTCGACACTTCATTCTTTGCTTTGACTTCTTTAAGCTTAGCTTCTACTTTTGCTTTTGCTTTTTCCAAACTGCTCACTTTCTTTGTAAGAACTTTGATTTTTCCATCATGAAACACATCGTAAACACCTTCAGGAAGATCAAATGGAAATTCACCATAAACTTTCGGAAATCCATCAAATGAACCAGACGAAGTTTCTTTCTTCTCAGGTGACTCCTTTGGATCATTTTGAATGTGGATTGTAGGATTGATTGGTGATGCAGGCAGTGTAGACTTTCTTTCACCCATATACTGAACTTCATCATCACCTTTCTCAGCTTCAAAATTCTTTTCAACTTTTACATACTCTGGACTTTCAGGCTTTTTTCTTTTCAGCTTCAGCAGTTTGAATTTCAGGAACTTCTGGAACACATTGATCTTGAACATGCTTTTCAACTTCTGGTGCTTTAGCACTTTGAAGTTCAGGCATTTTTGTTGTTCCCTTTCTTGCTCTAACAATTCTAGGAATAACACCTGAAGGAGTAGCTTTACGCTTTTTGATAACTTTTTTTTCTTTTCTTGAGGTGTTGGAATGTACGTAGAATCCTCTTCATCAGAATCCTTCTTTTTCTTTAGAGGCTTCACCTTTAGCTTTATCTTTCCAACACCCAGCTTTGATGTATCAAATTCAGGCTCTGTCTCACTTGAATCACTTATAGTTGCACTTGAATCTGATTGCACAACTCCTTCAACTTCCTTTTCTTTAACACTTTCAGCTTCAACGTTCTTTGCAGAAGTTTCAGCTACCTTTTCAACATGAGAACCTTGAATTTTGCAGCTTTAGCAGCTTCAGCATCAGTATGCTTGATATATTGATTAAATTGTCATGTTTAGAAGATCTACTCCCTGCTTTATCAGCTCCGTTGGATAAATCACAGGTTCATCAATCAACTTTGTTGGAGACTTCTTCTTTTCTGTTTCTGCAAAAAAAATATTAGTAATATTAGAATAACATTCGAAATAATAATCTATCAACCTCTTTTGTTACTCCCCCTTTCAACTTTACCCTTAATAACAATCTTTGGAGTAACCACTTTGGGTGCTGTCACTGTAGGAGAAACCATTGGTGTCCTTTTCCTTTTTCCATCTTTCATAAACCAAAACCTTAGCTTTTTCTCATGCATGCAACTCAAACGATCTGTTTCATCCTCATAATTGCTATTCTCATACCTCCATGCATCATTCTCAGGAGCAACATAGTTTGGATTCTTTATCTTTCTTATCATTCCTTTCACCCTCGGCTCTTGATCTTTTGACGAACCTCTATACTTATTCAATCTATTCAATGTTTCACTGCTCATATGTTGTAACTTTAGTTCATCAGCAGGGTCTTTCGGAAGATCTTTCACTTGATCATCCAACAACATCTGGATGAATCTCGGGTACATGATGTACTTCTCACCCTTAATGTTATCCACCATGTGATTAAACAACACTTGTGAGATGTTGTAAGGCCTGTTGAGCACCAAACATGTGATGATGTTCATAATGTAGTACGATGTCTCATCATAAGCTCCTTTTCTATGAGAGAATGCATGAACAACGCAATGCACTAAAAACTTATACGGTCTATAAAATTTTGACTTGATGTAACCTTTATCGTTCACGTGTCCTGCATATCCCATTCTAAACCAGAAACCTTTGCATAACCTCTCAGGGATAATAATCGGATCGTCATCACTGTCTCTTAAATCTAACACCCTTCTTACATCTCCAACTAAAAACTTAACTTCTACATCAATATCTTTTCCATTTTCATCTTTCTTTTGCACAACCGAATAAATCATCTTTTCTTTTTCGTCGTATCTTACAGATTTCCAGAACATCCTAACGTGCGACTCGTAGCATTTGTCTCCGTTAATGCCTTGGCAATTCTACTTTCCATTAGAAATGGAATTATTTCTTTAAACTGTTCCATATTTGCATAGTTCTCATCTAAAATGCAGAAGATGTTGTGATTAGGATGCCATTCAGTTGCTCTTGTCTGCAAAAATATTAAAGTTAGAATCTTCACGTGTATTGAGACATAATAGTGCAAAGTGAAAGTTTTCCAAAATCTCAAAAATTTTTCTAACACTTGAAATCCTTCACTCTATACAATATTGATGGATCGGATGGCCATCCAATCGGATGGTCATCCGATCAGATGAGCTTATCCAATAAAAGTCAATACCAATCAAGACATGTGCATGTGGATCGGATAGCCATCCGATTGGATGGTCATCCGATCCGACAGTGACACCAGAGGGGAATCTACTGATCCAGGAATCGGCGAGTTTGACGGAGCTTCGGTCCTGAAACAACGTGTTCGGTGTGTTTATTACGACTAAGAAAGGAGTAGAAGATAGACGCGACACCGAGCAGTCACTTATAATCTGGTCTCTATTGATTATTCAACGTTACAGCACAATGAGACCAGTTGGACAGCATTTCCCCTCTGGGAACCAAAAGCTTGTCCAAATGGGAACCCCAAGTCCCTATTTATAGACAACCACTAACTATGTCCATCCGTCCGGATTGTCATCCGACCGGATGGTCATCCGTCCGGATTGTCATCCGACCGGATGGTCATCCGTCCGGATGGACCTTTATAGAATATTCAACACCGTGTCCAACTAATCCTGTTCTATAGAATATTCAACACACGCTCTATCTAACTATTCGCACAGTGGCAGACGTACGAAATATGCACCAACAGATTCCCCCTCGGCTCTCACTATCGAATCGTCTTTAAAACTTTGAGAACCTTGAGCCGTGTTTGAATATTCTGTAATCTTCAACTTTTCTGCAACTTCAATCAGGCTTCTTGAAATCTTACAATAAATTCCCCCTCGATTGATGATTCGGGTTTGCTTTTGTCAAAGTAAAGCATGAATTCCCCCTAGAATGAATCTTCAGGTGTTTTGCACAGTTCACAAATCTCCTCTGATTTGCTAAACTGCAACCTTTACGAACAGTCACCAACTTAAAACCAATCAATGCAGCATTCTCTATTTCAACTTTAAGCGCATCCGAGCTCAGTTTTTTATATGACCTGTAAGCACCACGATCTCGCATTCCGCCTGCTCGATCTAAGAATGTACAAAAACTCAACCGGAAAATGATAGAAACTTCAAATACCCCACTGGTTAACTTCAAATTCGTGATTCCCTCTGAAGATCTGATATCCCGTTTACCGTGATCAACGATAACACACCATAAGAATGACAGATCCGTGTAAATGATATTCTCCACAATCAGCAAATCTTCATCGGAAAACAAATCATCTGTCAATGTAATCTGATCTCTGAAGCATTCGTCCACAATCGGATTCATCTCCTCGGATAATCTAGATCTCAGAAGCTATCATCCACGATCACTCTCAGATCTCTGATGCTTTCGTCCATGATCAGATATCAACACCTTGGATCATCTTGATCCCGGAAGCTTACACTCATGATCAGATTCACATTCCCCCTGACAATCTGAAGTCGAAACTACCCGAATACTGTTGCAGTGTCACGAATTTCAAAAATGGCAGAATTTCAACATACGACATTGAAATTTTTATTCCCCCTCATTTTTGCAAATTCTGACGTATCTATCACTGAATTCCCCCTCAAACTGAATTCAGTTTTCAATTCTCTTCTTCGAAAAACTTGACCGAACTAGAATATCACAACATTCGCCACAATTGTCAATTTTTCGTCTTTGCGGATTTTACGATTTGGCCCATAAATAGTCAGATACCCTAAAAGAAAAACTTTATGCACTGGTATCCTGACTACCCCACTAATTTCCATAATCCATGATCGCATCATCAAATATGTTCACTAAAGCCCCAGACGGTGTTTCCAATCAACCCGGCTTGGTCGTTAAAAACCCGAAAAAATTGTCAATCACCAAATTTTTTATGGAGACTCTCCTCGTCGTTGCGATCAAAAAATGTTTTTCTTAAGGCATGTGATCATCTGGTCGAATGGCATGCTAACGGATGGTCATCCGATCGGAGGGTCATCTGATCGGATGGTCGTTCGATCGAACTGCAAAATGGACAAACTTGTGTTTGTGGATCGGATGGTCATCCGATCGGATGACAAAGTGGACAAACATGTGTTTGTGGATCGGATGGTCATCCGATCGGATATGTTCTAACAGCTCAAGAACACTCTGAATCACGTTTTTTCGATCCAGAATCTTTATTTGTGTGAATTTCATGATGAAACTTCACAGGATTGTGCGTGAATCAATTCCGAACAGAATGATGTCTTCAATTACAAAATCCACCCGTGAATTGACCTTTATTTTGATGATTTTCTCTGTTTTAACGTCAAAACTCCCGCTTAACCCAAAACTAATGAGCTTTGGGTGATTTAACCGACTGTTAGATCGATTAAATCGGTACCGTAGCTCTGATACCACTTGTGAGTGCCGGCAGGAACGGTTCTAATAGATGAAGAACGTGGTAGAATCGATCAATAACAAGGTGCGGAATCCCTCGGCATCGTCTTAGAGTAATCAACAACGATATCACTGATAAACATGTCCAATCTCATTAGCTGATATGAAAGTACAAAGATCCTGATGACAATTGGACAGAGCTTTGCTTCACAAACTTGGCAAAAGGTTCTAGACAATGACCCCTACGCTACTATTTATAGGCAAACTTGGGAGAGGAGGTGTCATCCGGTCAGATGGTCATCCGATCGGATGGCCATCCGTCCGGATGGCCATCCGTCCGGATGGCCATCCGTCCGGATGGCCATCCGTCCGGATGACATTTGCCATCCGATCTGATCACATGTTACATATAACGTATCGTCTCCCGTTTGTCTGGATACAAAATACATACACATACAACTGTACAACGACACTTAAAGGACAAAATACATAGACTCGATACAGACGGAAGCTACAGACATAATGCACTAACAAAGAAGTACATTTGCGCTCTACCTGTCACACCCCGACCGAGTAAAACAACGAAACCGCGGCGGAAACGTCGGGGAGTGGAGTGATAGAATTATTATCTCACAACCTTGGATTCAAAAGTTTCGTTTTATTAAAATATTAACATTAAACATTGTCTTGAAATTAAGTTAAAACACAACCACATCATCTATCATTTGTTTTTTAGTCACTAAGGCCTCGTCCAGTCCTAAGTGAGCATGCATCCTAGTCTCAATCAACATCATTCAACACCACCTGAAACATATGTAAAAATAAAGTCAGCATGCATCCTAGTCTCAATCAGCATGCATCCTTGTTTTTCGACTCGTTTAAGCCCCGTTAATCCCATTTCAAGGATCCATAATGATGTTAAAGCATAGGGAACATGAAATATGCTTGAAAACATCTCGTATGTCGGTTCGTTTGGTCGTACGGTTGCGTTATTTAGTTAATTACGACGAAAACTCGAACGGACGCGAAAACGATCCAAATTTCACGACGAATGGTATTTTTGCATTCCGATCACTAAAATAAAATATTTTAATGATTACAAAATTTTTTTGGATATTCAAATATGTTCAGAACGTAAGATATGCGCGTAAATGCAAACTTATGCACTTTTTGACGCTTTTAGTCCCTATTGATCAAATAAGTTTATTTTCACATACCAAACCCAACAAAGCCTATTTATAAGATATGTAAAGGATATTTAGGGTATTTTTAGCTTATGATCAAGTTTCGGAATGTTCGTTACTGTATAAATCGGCATAGTTTCGCAGTTTGATGCAAATAGTCCCTGCGATCGAATAAACTTGTTTTTGACACACCAAACCATCCAAAACTTATTTCTAAGTTATATTTAGGTTATTTAAGGTATGTTAAGCCTATGTCACTATTCCGGAGTGTTTGTCGCATTAAACTAATTACGTTCACGCACCAGTTTGCGTATAACTTTCCAGAATTGGATTTAAAGCTTGAAATCGTACTAGAATTAAACACAAATTCACATATATTAACACCAAAACACACCGTTTCATTGATAATTGATATTGTTTTACATCGTACATCGTTTACAGAGCACAGGTGTCACACTACCCGATTATGTTGCCGATTTTGTTAAGGCAGCTAAACCTACCACCGTTGAGGAGACTTACCAACTCACCGCTGAGACCAATGATAAGAGAGTTTTAGCTGGTTATTTCAAAACCTTAACCAAGAGTCTGAATCAAGTAACCGCTACTCCCGCTACCGAAACCGCAGCACCTCAAGTTTCAAAGTCATCACGTCAAAGACACAAGCGCAAGGGGAACAACAAGAACTGTGCTGCAAACTGCCGCTCCTCTCAACGTTGTTCCTGTCCAACCCAATCAGAACCGGAACCGTCAAGTAGCCGAACCTATGACCAACGCACCGCTTGCTAAGCGTGCGTACACTAGTCCTCATCCTCTGTGCCCTACTTATACCTATCACCACCCAGCTAGGATAGCTTGCCATTTATGTGTCCACTGCAACCTCTACGGACACTTTACAGCAAACTGACGCACTGGACCTCGTTAACAAGCTCAAGCTCAAGTTCCTCCTACACTGCCAGCTCCACTCCCCGCTCCTCAGGGTAACCAAGCAGCTCCTGCTCCTGCTGCTCATGCACGAGCCTTCTTTGCATGTGGTGACCCTAACCACTTTGCAAATGTTTTCCTGAATCAAGTTGTGAAACAAGAGCCGCAGCAGCAACTACCGCAACAACAACACCAACAGTAGCAGCCCCAGCAGCAGCAGCAACCACAACAAGCAGCCCGTGGAAGAGCATTCAACATCAATGTCCGCCAGGCTCAAACCGACAACACTGTTGTCAATGGTACGTTTCTCATTAACGGTATTTATGCTTCGTATTTATTTGATACTAGAGCCAATAATTGTTTTGTGTCGTTTGAATTCAAAAAGCTCCTAAACCGTAAACGCGCTAACCTCCCAACAATGTTCGACGTAGAAATTCCCACCGTAAGAACCGTCACCGTTAGTTCTGTTCTCCTTGATTGTACTCTTTAACTCAACAACCACTTTTTCCCAATCAGTCTCATTCTGATGCAACTTGGTAGTTTTGATATCATAGTAGGCATGGATTTTCATCATGAAAATCGTGTTGAAGTCGTTTATTTCGATAAGATAACTCGTTTCTCTCTTGCTAATGGCGACTAACTCTGTGTTTATGGTGAAGTATGATCGAAGGAACTCAAACTGATGTCGTGTATTCAAGCAAGCAAGTATCTCTGGAAGGAATACAAAGCTTTCTTGGCACACATCATAGTAGCAGCGAAGGAAAAGAAGCCAATGGAAAAGGTACTTGTGGTTCGTGATTTTCCTGTTGTCTTTCCTGACGAATTACCTGGTTTACCGTCGTCTCGTGATATTGATTTTCGAATCGACCTCATTCCTGGAGCTAACCCTGTTGCTAAAGCCCCTTATCGCCTAGCTCCGTCCGAAATGCGTAAACTTTCGTGTCAACTCCAGGAATTACTTGATAAAGGCTTCATACGCCCTAGCACATCTCCATGGGGCGCACCTGTCCTTTTCATCAAAAAGAAGGATGGATCGTTTCAAATGTGCATCGACTATAGGGAATTCAATTAGCTTACTATCAAGAACCGCTATCCCTTACCTCGAATCAATGATTTATTCGATCAATTGCAAGGCGCTACGTGTTTCTCTAAGATCGATCTACGCTCTTGTTATCATCAGTTACGAATTCAGGAGGAAGATATCCCTAAAACCGTTTTTCGAACCCGATACGACCATGATAAATTCGTCGTTGTGCCTTTTGGACTTACCAACGCACCCACGGTTTTCATGGATTTGATGAATCGCGTGTGTAAACCCTTTCTCGACCGCTTCGTCATCGTGTTTATCGATGATATCCTTATCTATTCGAGGTCAAAAGCCGAACATGCGCAACATCTTCGTTTGGCACTCGAGCTTCTCCAAGGGAATCATCTCTATGCCAAGTTCTCCAAGTGTGAATTTTGTCTTGAGGAGGTTCAATTCCTCGGTCACATCGTCAACAGTCAAGGTATTCACGTCGATCCCACGAAGATTGAAGCAATTAAGAGTTGGATTACACCAAAAACCCCGTCCGAAGTTCGTTCTTTTCTCAGATTGGCGGGTTATTACCGTCGATTTATCGCTGATTTCTCTAAAATCGCTGTTCCTCTCACCTCTTTTACGCATAAAGACAAGCCTTTTGTTTGGAGGACTGAACAAGAGGAAGCCTTTCAAACTCTTAAGCGTATGCTCTGCCATGCTCCCGTACTCGCGCTACCCAATGGAAATAACGACTTTGTTGTCTACTGCGATGCCTCTAACCTAGGTCTTGGTTGTGTTCTTATGCAACGGGACAAGGTTATCGCGTACGCGTCTCGACAGCTCAAAGTCCATGAGAAGAACTACACAACCCATGATCTCGAACTCGGTGCAGGTGTTTTTGCGTTAAAGATTTTGTGACACTACCTTTATGGTACTAAGTGTACGGTCTTCACCGACCATAAGAGCCTACAACACATCCTAAACCAAAAAGAGTTGAACATGCGCCAACGCAGATGGGTTGAACTTCTCAACGATTACGACTGTGAGATATGTTACCACCCAGGCAAAGAAAATGTCGTTGCCAACGCTCTTAGCCGATGAAGCTATTCATATAGTGTTCGTAATATTCAAGCCCAACACGACCTCAAAGCCCTAATTCGCGACGCTCAGCATGCGTGCTTCATTGAGAATACCTTGAAAGAGGAAATGAAGTGTGGTGCTGAAACTCAACTTGTCACCAAATCAAATGGTATCTATTACTATGTCGATCACATCTGGATCCCAAGTCGCAATAACCTTTGGGAGATATTGCTAACTGAAGCCCACAAATAACGATATTCCATTCATCCTGGTGCCAACAAGATGTACCAGGACTTGCGTGCCTGGTATTGGTGGCCTGGAATGAAGAAAGATATCGCCCTCTAAGTTTCGAAGTGCCTGACTTGTTCAAAAGTCAAGGTTGAACATCAACGACCCTCTGGCTTACTCGTACAACCCAAGATCTCGATGTGGAAATGGGAGAGTATAGCTATGGATTTCATTACGAAACTTCCATGCACACCATCAGGTCACGATAGCATTTGGGTTATCGTTGATCTTCTTACGAAATCCGCCCACTTTTTAGCAATACGGGAAGACTATTAGGTTGAACGATTAGCACGAATCTATACCGACGAAGTTATTTGTCGATATGGGACAACTCATGACATCATCTCTGACTGCAAGGGTCGATTTTCCTCGCACCTTTAGGAAACTATTCAATCCGCTCTCGGTACTACTCTTAATCTCAGTACCGCTTTCCATCCCTAGACCAACGGTCAGACTAAACGCATGATTCGCACCCTTGAAGACATGCTTCGCTCGTGTGTTATAGATTTTGGTGGTAATTGGGATTCACATTTACCTTTCGTCGAATTCTCGTACAACAACAGTTATCATGCTAGTATCCAAATGGCCCCATTTGAGGCATTATATGGAAGAAAATGTCGATCGCCGATTGAATGGCAAAAGATCGGAGACGCTCAAATTACCGGTCCTGAGTTATTGCAAGAAATGACTAACAAGATCCTCCAGATACGAGACAATCTCCTGAAAGCTCGGAGTCATCAAAAGAGTTACACCGATAAACGCCGCAAGCCCCTTGAGTTTGAAGTTGGTGATTACGTACTCCTAAAGGTTTCACCTTGGAAGGGGGTGATCCGATTCGGCAAGAAAGGAAAGCTAGCGCATCGATACGTTGGACCCTTTAAGATTCTTGAAAGAATTGACAAAGTGGCCTACCGACTCAAATTACCGGAGGAACTCAGCAACGTACATCCGACTTTCCACGTTTCGTACCTCAAGAAATGCCTAGTCGAAGAAAACCTGCATGTTCCCCTTAAGGATCTGCAAGTTAAAGAAACTCTACACTTCATGTAAAAGCCAGTAGAAATCATGGACCGGGAGACCAAGAAACTCCGACGCTCATGGATTCCTATAGTGAAGGTTCGTTCGGAAGGCAAACGCGGCGCCGAGTTCACTTGGGAGCTCGAGAGTGATATGAAAGCTAAATATCCACATCTCTTCGTTACACCTGCGCCTTAATTTCGGGACGAAATTCCCTAAAGTAGGGGAAGCTGTAACAACCCGACCTTTCGGGTCGTTATAATAAGAAATGTCAGATCTGTCATTTCTTGCTTAATTATTGCTTTTCTTACTTAATTGACTTGTACTCTCAAGATTCGATAATAGTTTAGCCCTTTACGGTAATCGATATATTAACTGTTCTAAACTATGATTTACTAATAAGTGAAGTAACAATGCGATGTCATGTGGATACCAAACACATTCTGAACGCATTTTCAAAAAGCAGAAATCACAACTAAACGTTATTTTACTTCACGCTATCACAACGCAACGCAACGCAAACTCGAAACGCAGCTACTGGTATTGTTCTATGTGTGTTTTATTATGTGCTTTACTTGTGTATGCCTTGTATATGTTTTGGGATGTTATTCGCAAACGCAATCGCAACTCTATCGTATCGCAATCTCATCGTAACTCGAAACGCAGATTTACTTTTATGCATCTTACGTGTTATGTGTGTTATCTCATCGCAACACTTACTTGCAACTCGCTTAAACGCAACGCAACACTCAACGCACGAAACTAAAGTTGGAAAAATAACTCGCACCAGTCGTCTGATCGAATGATCATCCGATCGGATGGCCATCCGATCGACTGGCCATCCGACCCACTTAACCTACTATTCACTGATGAGACAACGCTATCCGACCAACACGCTCCCAGCCCGTTCTCAAGCTCTTTTCTCTCGATTCAAGGCTAATTTCGTAAGTTTTCTTCCTAAATCTTGTACTTCCATCATCATTACACGCATATTCATCATCTTCTCCACTGAAATCACTACTTTTCACCATGAAATCACCGGATTTGGACTGCTTTAAGGTGACGTCATATCGGTTTCCTATGAACACTGAAGTGTGACATCATCTCATCAAAGTTTGTCCAAATCTAAAGGATTTCCACATCATCTCACATGAATCTCAACAAGATCTAAACATTTTCAACTGATTCAAACTTTTCTTCAACCTTTCTTCACTTTTCACTCAAAACCGATGGAATCTAGACTCGTTCGGGCTCTCTACTCATTCTCTAGTGGAGAACCGGTCTGAGAATAGTTTTCCATCGAAGAGACGACCGATTCATGGGTTGGACATAAAACTCCCTCAAGAACAGTTGAGTCTGATCGAATGGGGTGATTCCCATTCGATCGACTGAGCGGGACTTGGTACGATTTCTGTTGTTTGACACGTCGTCACGCCGTCTCTGTAAAACTTCAAAACTTTTAACTTAGAAAATTTTTACGAAGATTTTTCAAAACAACAGATCGCCGATCGAATAGCCATCCGATCAGATGACCATCTGATCGGATGACTATTCCACCAGGTGACTTGTCCTTTATAAGTTCAACACTTAAACAATTTGACAAAACTTTAAAGAATATCACACTTTCAATCGAAGAGCCATCCGATCGAATGGCCATCCGTCCGAATGACCATCTGATCGAATGACTTGAGTTATACTACAACAAAAACTTCAAAAGTTGAAACGATTTACAAACACACTCACCCAATCGAATGACCAACCGTTCGAATAGTCATCCGTCCGGATGATCATCCGAATGAATGGATACTCATCTGATTGACTCACCATTCGACACTTATCTCCTCGACACGTTGTTTACACGTTGTTCAATGCTTACGCTATCGTTCTATGCTCAGGCTAATCTCCCACGTGCTCCCTTCAATCCAAATACTGTGTTTACTAGCTAAACACGCACTGTGAGTATACTCGAACCCTTTTTCGCTTAAACGCATTTTTGGGTGTTACATACGTTACTTATATCAAATCACATCAACACACAACGCAAACACTTTTAAACACTAACCGCTCTTGCATGTTATACATGTCTCGATGAATGCTTGTATGTTATGTTTACACAGTCATTGTTGCCTGACACCTTAGCAACGATAGCACTATAGTTTGGACTTAGCACCTGTCGAGGACAGGGGTTGTTAAGGGTTTTACTTCACGTGGTTACAGTGGTGATAATGTGTTGAGCATTCTACACTCGCAGTCATGTCGGTTGCATATGTCATTGTCGATAGCTTACTTGCTTCACATTTCTACGTGTTACATGCTGGTTATGCGTAAACGCTTTCGCTATACTATATGCTATCAAACTTGTGTACTCACCTTTACACTTTGTGTATTGACTTTATTTTAACGTATGTGACAGGTGTCTAGGATGCTATGTTTGCTGATCTTTTGTGGAATCAAGATAGGAAGTCTAGAAACTACATCAAATAGAAAATCTAGGTTGTCGGACTTCTTTTGTTCGAGAGAAACTCGTTATCTGTAATAATTATTTATCGAATATTTGTTGATTGGTATGGGACAATTGACCTTAAAAATATTGGTATCATTTAGTTGTTATGGATCTCTTGAGCAATCTGGTTCGCCTAGTGCCACGCCCCGATGTTTCCGCCATCGGTTGGGGTGTGACACTAAATCCTCAACGTTACTGCGTTTTTGTCAATTCCACATATACTAATTAAAAACGTTGGTTAACTGTATACAGGTCGTATAAATTTATACGGACCGTATACAAGACATTAAACAATGCTCGTATATTGAGTATACGAGCGAATAAAAAATTATAAAGGTTGTATAGGACCCGTATAACTTTATACGGGCCGTATACAGTTTTGCAATTACTCAGCAGTCATTACTTCTTAATGAACTTGAATTCAGGAAATGCTGAGGAATGTAAGGAGAAGCGTTGGGATTCAAGGGTTTAGACGCATGTCGCGTGGGGATGAGTACAGAAAATACAATACACAAGAATTCGTGGATTTAGACCTAGAAAGCTGCTATCACAGTTACAAATGCAAAAGTTGTTATCAAGTTTTTATACATACGTGAAAGTACATTTAAATGGTGTTCAGAACTCCACTCCACTCTCACACTTCAAATTTTCAACCTCAGTCTCCAACATAACACACCTCATTTCATTTTTTTTTTACTCTTTTCTAAAATTTCAATAAATCCTTTCAATAATCAGTAAGCAAATACACAAATTTAACCTTAACAGAAACTCTAGATAATCAGTAAGCAAATACACAACAGTTCTCCAATTCCCGATCAGCGTTGTTTATCACCCTGTGTGAGCTTGGAAGCCGACAAGCAGTCTTGCAATTAGTCAGGAGTCATTACTTCTTAATGAACTCGAATTCAGGAAATGATGAGTAATGTAAGGAGAAGCATTAGGATTCAAGGGTTTAGACGCCATGGCGCAGGAAGATGGGTACAGAAACCACCAAGTGGATAATGGATATTATATAAATACCAAAAGCTTCAACCATGACGGCTTGTTTTCTGGCAAAAGATTGTTGATTTTTCAGTGGAAGAAGGTAAAGAGTGTGGGTGAAATGGTGTGTATGGATGGATTGGAAGAATCTCGTTCCGTATTTTCTCCTTTTCTAGTTCTCGAAGAATCTCGTTCCGTTATTTTCTCCCTTTCTAGTTCTCGAAGAATCTTGTTCCGTATTTTCTCCTTTTCTAGTTCTCGAAGAATCTCGTTTCGTATTCTCTCATTTTCTAGTTCTCGAAGAATCTAGTTCCATTTTCTCTTCTTTTCTAGTTCTCAAAGAATCTAGTTCCGTATATAGATGTCAATGATAGATGTCAATGATTGATGTCAATGATAGATGTCAATCAAAGTTACACAAGGCAATTAAATCTTACAAACACCATCAAAAAACTTATATAATATGCTTCATATATTAAACATAAAATAAGTAAAATATATTCCTCCATTCATTGCTTCACTTAACCCAAAAGATGATAACTTTCACTAAGGTGTTTATAATAAAACTTCAAACATTCTGAAACCTAGCTACAAACAACCCAATAAACCATAGCTAGAAACGGTTTCCATAAACCAAGTTATACGCGATGAATCCTCTGTTAATCAACTTGTTCCCACCAATTTCCGCTCTTTTAGCCGTCTAATTTCGACGTAAAGTTCACCGTTATCTGCTCTATGTGGTGAATAATTGATATGATTAGACCACGAAAGTACTCCATCCGGTAGTTAACAGAGGAACATCGGCAGGGTTCTGGCGACAACCCACACGACATACATCAGTAGCGACCTGGGAAAACTTTTACAAGGAATGTATAACTCGATATCAGAACATCCTTGATTAATACAAGACACAGGAATTCATGGATTTAGGTTGGCTATGATCTCTATTCGGTCATCTTTCCAAACTGCAACACACGAATATGTGGTTCCCAATTTGTAAGATATCATCACAAAGCCACTGTGTTTACATGCAGTGTATAGTGTTCTAATATCACCATATTCAAGCATTCTAAACCCTAGCTAGAAACAACCCAACAAACTCCGGATACTGAAAACCTTCAGCATCCACACCCTCAGTACTCTCACACATCCACCGCCGTCGCCACCGAACAAACTCCGGATACTGAAAACGCTATCTAAAGAATTACTAAAATTTATTAAATGGTTGTTCGGTTTTACACAAAAAAATAAAAATAAAAAAATTATATACGGGTCGTATAGCATTATACGACCCGTATACAGATCTTAAAAACCTAAAAATCCGATCAAACCTCACAAAAATAAACACATTTGACCGTATAACATTATATTGCTCATATACAATTGTATACGGCTCGTATAACGTTATACGACCCGTATACATGTAAAACAAAAAAAAAAGATTCACTACATTTATTTCTGTGCAAAATCATTCTATACGAGCCGTATAACCTTATACAGCCCTTATACACTAGGGATATGAAAATAAGACTATAGGAATGTGTGTATAGAAGGGCCCTTAAGTAATTATGAAAAACAAGACATTAATACTTAAATAAAAAATAGTTCATCATCATGTTTGGTATCTATACGTATATTTAAATAAACTAGTGAAATTTATGTGTGTTGCGACAGATATTTTGACGATATTGGTTTGTTATGATACCGATGCCCTCGGTATAAGTGTATAACAATCAAAAGAGATATATGATCTAAAACTATAAAAACAAATACCGATCCTTGAAAATACAAAAGAAAAAGTTAATATTGACTTTTATAAATATGTAATTGGAAAAAATAATAATAGTGTGACTATTTGTCAATATTTTTTGACAGTTGTGTACTTATGTTTCAAAGAGCATGTCAAAATGGCTCATCCAAGTCAAACATCGATATCTCAAGAGCAAAGAGAATTACCTTAGGCTTAACGGTGGGGGGGTCGGCTCAGGACCGGCGAGCCACGTCGGGCTCTGTCCACACGACCCCCACCTGGGTCGTCCTAGTCACCATCGTCCTCTCCCGACCTTCCTCGATGGGCCAATCCCATGGTTTTATCCTTTTTTATTCACTTATTCTTTTTACAAAATAATAAAATGAGGTTATTTAAAAATAAACTAAAGAATGGTAGATGAGATATAACATCAACAGGTTTTCGGGCTTCGGGCGACGATGCTCTGTTATTGTAAAACGAAGGCAAAGCCTAAGGTAAAACCTTTGCTCTGTCATTAAAAAATAAAAAAAATTATTTTCGTTTAATAAATATTATTTTACGATGAATTTAAAGACTACTTTTTAATTTATTTTTTATATTTTTAATTTATTGTTTATAATAAAATAATGGTTTTCGTTTTGTTTCTGGATTACGTTATTACATATTACATTATTATAGTTTTGTTTATTTACTTTAACAATACTTTCTATAAAATATCTTTCTATAAAACGGTTGTTCGTTTTTTAAAAAATTATATAACTACATACTAGTATCAATTTGGTTCATTACGTTACCTTTTTTATTTTTAGGTTAGGTTTTAATTTTTTTAATGTAATAGGTTGAAATACTATTAATTTTAGTATTTAATTTAATTTTACCTAGATTATATATATATATTGGGTAGCTGTTGTTAAACCAGGTCGAATCCTTTATGAAATGGGTGGAATAACAGAAAATATAGCCCGAAAGGCTATTTCAATAGCAGCGTCCAAAATGCCTATACGAGCTCAATTCATCATTTCGGGATTAAAAAGAAATAGGCCTTAAAAATACCGGGTGCAGGTTTCTTTTTTTGAACAAATAATTTTTCTTTTTTTCTTCGACCTTTGTATTGTAAAAAACAGAAAAAAAATGATATGATTCAACCTCAGACCCATTTGAATTTAGCAGATAACAGCGGGGCTCGAGAATTGATGTGTATTCGAATCATAGGAGCTAGCAATCGTCGATATGCTCATATTGGTGACGTTATTGTTGCTGTGATCAAAGACGCAATTCCAAACATGCCTCTAGAAAGATCAGAAGTGGTCAGAGCTGTAATTGTCCGTACTTGTAAAGAACTTAAACGTGACAACGGTATGATAATACGATATGATGACAATGCTGCAGTTGTGATTGATCAATAAGAAAATCCTAAAGGAACTCGCGTTTTTGGTGCGATTGCCCGAGAATTGAGACAATTCAATTTTATTAAAATAGTTTCATTAGCTCCCGAGGTATTATAAAATGAGACTACGATATGGTTATAGGTTATAGTAGGGTATTATAATCAATTCGGTCGTTGTGGTCGGACTCTATTATGGATTTCTGACCACATTCTCCATAAGACCCTCCTATCTCTTCCTTCTCCGAGCTCACGTTATGGAAGAAGGAGAAGAAGGAGCCGAGAAGAAGGTATCAGCAACAACTGGTTTTATTACGGGACAGCTCATAATGTTCATATCGATCTATTATACGCCTCTGCATCTAGTACTGGGTAGACCTCATACAATAACTGCCCTAGCTCTACCGTATATATATATATATATATATATATATAGGGTCAAGATTGGCCCGGTGGCGCTTTCGTAAATAACATCAATTTTATTACATGGACGCGCTTCATTAAGGGTAAAAATGTCTTTTGACTTCTCTACACAAAACGCCAAACTAATGAATAAAGCTCCACTAAATTCCCCAACTTAAAATACAAAGCACACGTCATCCTAATCTAAACGTCATTAAAATATAAAACGCCGAACTTTGTTTTTAAACAATAAAGCTGAACAAACAGTAACTGAAACGACGAAACTTAATTACTAGCATTTATTATAATAAAATCCTGCCTAAAATACGCGCCTAAACATCCTATATAAAAAACATCTCAGACCTTCCATTACACACACCAAACACCAAACCCAAAACACCATATTTTAATATATACCATTCATTTTAGAAACACCAAAAAACCCAAACATCAAAGATTCCAAAAATCGACGTTTCTTTGAGATACACTATTTTCTCATAAAAACGCCAAAAAGTTAAAAAATAAAAAATGGCAAACATCGTTTCTTGGAAATTCAATATTTTTCTACGCGAAGTTTGGCCGAATGGATTGTTAGCTGAGGGGTATAACTCAATAACATTTTGCTACATGAGATGGACAAATCTTCAAGAAATAGATGCTGATGTCAGACTTATGTCCTTGATGTATATTTGAATCACATGAAGATACGGATGACACTGAAGAGTGGGATGAAGATAAAGATGAACTTCAAACAAAAAACCCAAGTCATTTTGTGCTTCCAAACGGCCACAAAAAAGCTACTTCAACAACAAAAAAACAAATGAATCATACCAAAGTCAAACCGCCAGTGAAAATGTTCCAAGAAAAAAGAGACTGGTGACAATGAAAATTTGGAAGATGAATTGTTTCTATTTTTTTAATTTTCTTTTTCTTTTGTTTGTTATGTAATTTTCAGCTAAGAACAAAATACATTATTTCTCTAAAAAATATAATAAAACGTCACACAGACAAATGCTGTGAAACGCCATCATGCCATAAAACGCCCAAAACTCCCAAACTATAATAAATTACTTTGAACAACTATTATTAAAAACTCAAAAAAAAAAAAAGTATAAAACAAGGTACAAGAGAATAGAAAAAAGTGTCATCTTTATCTAAACCCCATTAAAAATACAAAACGCCAAAATCTCAAAAAGGTGAAATGATAAACAGGTGAAGCTGAACAAACAGTATCTACAAAAACAGTAAACTGAAGTGACAGAAACTTTATTATTAACATTTATTATATTAAAAGCCACTGCATGGGAAATTGAATTTATTTATCTTTTCAAAACGTCATAATTACTTGTAGAATTTATTTATCTTTTCAAAATGCCATAATTACCTGTCACTTATATAGACTGCATCCTACATGTGCGGGAAAAAAGTCATTATAAAAGTAGAACATGTAAACACAATTAAAACTCTCTACACATTATCTAAAACGCCACATATTGTCCAAAACATCATAAAACTTAAAAAATGGCCATGGTTATTGCATGGAGGTTTGAAAGGACGGAGAGACGTTTCATCCTAAAAAGTTCTTTTATAGGAGACAATCGAAGGCATACTTAGTATGGATGAAGGGGTTCAGAAGGATACTTCTGGCCCTTGGGGTTCCAATGGCCAACGATTGTGAAAAGAACCCGAACGGTAATAAGAAGATTGGAGAGAAAATTTTCAGCAGAAAATGATGAGACAGATCCAAAAAAACGGTAAAACGCCATGTAGTTAATGAAACTAATTAACGCCAAAATAATCTTAGACGCAAAAAATAAAGCAGCACGTGACACGCGAGATTGGGAAAAAAGAACATTAAAAAAACATAAAAGCCCCTCGCACCCTGATTAAATCTCGCGCCACGTGTTCCATCAGGATGCGTTCTCACCGTTCTCACACTTTAGGGCATTTTCTCCTGATCCTGTTTCTATATATATATATATATATATATATATATATATAGTAGGAGTTGGGTAGAAAACCTTATTTTCCTAGAAAGTCTAGGAAGCAATCAGAACGTGACATGTGGCATTGAAGGATTTTAACTAAAATGGCAATTGTGTAATTTGACATTTTATTTTAATTTTGGAATTTATATCTCATTAACGAACTATGCACGATTTTATGGTAACTGATTCTCCATGATTTGCGAAATACTACAAGATGTAAATATCAATCAAATTCTCATTCGTTCCTTTCACAATATTGATCTACTTTATTCGTAAATCATTTTTTCCGTGAGAGATAGTTATGGCTTCAAACACAATTCTTGATTGCGGATATGACAAATACACTTCTTTTTCTGTTTACTATTATCTGGTCTGTATCGATTTTTAATTATGTCTGGAAACCACCAGAATGTTCTTGACGTTGTGTTTTAACAGCAAGCAGATTCATACAGTTGTGTTTTAGCATTCAGATTCATACAGTTGTGTTTTAACAGCAAGCAGATTCATACAGTTGTGTTTTAGCATTCAGATTCATACAGTTTTGTTTTAACAGCAAGCAAATTCATACAGTGTGTTTTAGCATTCGGATTCATACAGTTGTGTTTTAACAGCAAGAAGATTCATATGCTGTGTTTTACCATCCATGCTGGTAATGCTGGAGGATTTCTTGACGCTGTGTTTTAACAGCAAGCAGATTAATACGATGTGTTTTCTTGATGTGTTTCTTCATGAAGGATAGAAGGAAGAGAGAGAGAGAGAGAGGGAGAGAGAGAGAATCGCAAGAAATGTGGGGTGGTTATGGAATAGCAATTATTTCCATATTCAAAACAAGCTAAATGACATATCTACCCCTGATTAATTAAATAATCCTATTTTTAAGAAACACGTATTAGCAAAGTGCCACCAAGATGATCTCAACCATTAAACACACCCATTGGATGGCCCAGATCGCTTCCTAGACTATCTAGGAAAAACACACTTTCCGTAGGATCCCCACTCATATATATATATATACACTATTCGTTTACCCGCGCGATGCGGCGGGAGTGACGATTTACAATAGGATACTCGTTTACCGTTAGTTTATCAGTCGTCTCGTGATATATTGTATAGTACTTAAGTTAGTTTTCTTATGATGGAAGTCACCTTAATTATCGGATAAGCACACATGCAGACGAATGGGGTTTCAGTCACCACAGTGGTAGTTAACAGTGGCACCACAAGTGGTGGCCAGGGTTTGCCATTTCATGTGTCATCAGCAGAAACCGATGGTGACGGCGGTTAGGGTTTCTCCACAGTGATGAAGATGGCTTCAGGAAAGCTAAGACTCGAAAAGTACAGCAAAACGATGTGGCTCAAATCTACCAGAAATCATGGTTGCAAGGTGGGTTGCAAGTCAAACCCTACCATCCGCCATCTTTGCCATGCCAAAATCAACTGGAAAAAGAATTTTGAGATCATCATAGCCGAGTGACAAAACCATCCATTACCACAACCAACAAACAAAATTGTAGCAAAATACCGTAATTATATCACAAAACTGCTAAAAACCCAACGATTAAGTAGGCACACATATAGATCACAGCTAAGCAACCAAAAGCCCTAAATAGACAGTATAACATTGATACAGTAGGCTCATAAAAAGATCACAGCCAAGAAACCAAAACCCATAAGAAAATTAACGACAAAGTCAAACAATTGAACTTTGAAATAAAAAATTAACATGCATCCAATCCAATTAAAGAAAAAGTAGGCTCACATATAGATCACAGCCAAGCAACCAAAAGCCCTAAATAAACAGTATACCATCCATACAGTAGGCTCAGAAAAAGATCAATATTAATTTTGCTTTCCAATTATACCGTTACTCACACCAGAAATCATGACTGCAAGGCGGGTTTCAGGTCAAACCCTAGCATCCGCCATCATTGCCATGCCAAAATCAACTGGAAAAAGAATTTTGAGATCATCATAACCTACTGACAGAACCATCGATTACCACAGCCAACCAACAAAACTGTAGCAAAATACCGTAATTAGATCACAAAACTGCTAAAAACCATCGATTAAGTAGGCTCACATATGGATCACTGCCAAGTAACCAAAAGCCCTAAATATATAGTATAACATCGATACAGTAGGCTCACAAAAAGATCATAGCCAAGAAACCAAAACCCATAAGAAAATTAACGACAAAGTCAGACAATTGAACTTTGAAATAAAAAATTAACATTCATCCAATCTAATTAACGACAAAGTAGGCTCACATATAGATCACAGCCAAGAAACCAAAAGCCCTAAATAGACAGTATAACATCTATACAGTATGCTCACAAAAAGATCACAGCCAAGAAACCAAAACCCATAAGAAAATTAATGACAAAGTCAAACAATTGAAATTTGAAGTAAAAATTAACATTCATCCATTCCAATTAACGACGAAGTTGGCTCACATATAGATCACAACCAAGCAACCAAAAGCCCTAAATAGATAGTATAACATCGATACAGTAGGCTCATAAAAAGATCACAGCCAAGAAACCTTACCAGAGATATCTGTACTATATATAAAAGCATATGAGAGTCGATAAGACTACCATTGTTGTTGCCAAAAAACACAAAATAATGTGACCGAATAACTTACCGGAGATAGCTCATCGTCGATAGTGATGAAGATCTAAAGTTGTGTACTCAGCCACTGTTACAAACTGTTTAGGACATCAAAGATATGAGAGTCGATAAGACTACAGTCGTTATTGCCAAAAAAACACAAAATAATGTGACCGAATAAGTTACCGGGGATATTTCATCATCGACAGTGATGACGATGGCTCCAGGAAAGCCAAGACTCGAAAAGTACAACAAAACTTCTCATAGCTGATTTACAGGCCTTAACCTCAACATCCGATTCCCCAAACCCTACATAAACATAAAACATCAACCAGTTTTCATCCTAACAACATTTTTATTTATTAAAACAGATGCTACACCAATTCACTTACCTGAGAGGATAATCCGGTAACTCCTCCGGCTTTTTGCCTTAAAATCCCCCACATCTTTTCTTATTTTACGTCAAAACCTTTAAATACAACAGATATCAAAATGAAAGTATGATAAACAGTTACTAAAGACAATAACCTAGATTTCAAAATTCAAACACATAAGAACGTCATTACAAAGCACTAAGAAGCAATTAATGACACAAAAAAACGAATAATCAACACATACATTTTCTTCTTTAACATCAAAACCTTCAAGTAAAACAAATACCGGAAACGTAAATATGATTAGCAGTTCCTACAAACAATAACCTAGATTTCAAAGTCCAGATACATAAGAACACAATTACAAAGCACGAATAAGCAATTTTTAACACTAACAATGGGACCGAATAACTTACCGGAGATATTTCATCATCGAAAGTGATGAAGATCTAAAGTTGTGTACTCAGCCAATGTTACAAACTGTTTAGGATATCAAAGATACTAGAGTCGATAAGACTACCGTCGTTGTTGCAAAAAAAAAAAAAAAAACAAAATAATGTGAATGAATAACTTACCGGAGATATTTCATCGTCGACAGTGATGAAGATGGCTTCAGGAAAGCCAAGACTCAAAAAGTACAGCAAAATGATGTGGCTCAGATCTACCAGAAATCATGGCTACAAGGTTGGTGCGAAGCTGGCTAATTGCGCAGATCTGAAGAGGAATCAAAGATCTGAGATCTAAAGAAGAAACAAACACAGATCTAAAGAGGAATCGCACAGATCTGGTCTTCTTGAATCGCCAGAGAAGGAGAGAGTAGATGGAGGCGGATAAGAAATGATAGACCCTGAAACCCTAATGTGGTATTCGTGTTTTTTTCAATTTTGTGACTGAGGGTATAATTGGGATTGTAAATTATATTGTGCTTTAGAGGGTTGTACATTATGCATTAAGGGTGTTTTAAGGGAATGGCAAATTACCTTAAGAAGTCCTTGGGATATGCTTTTATATATAGTATTGGTATATAGGGTGTGGTTCTAGAGTGAGCACTAGTGTATTTGTGAACTGGGTGAACAAATCATGACCATTGATTTACATCATTAAATCGTAAAATACACTAGTGTATTTTCATAATCAAATTCTTACCATTGATTTACACTTGTGTTTTGATAACCAAAGGCTAGGATTATTTCACTGGTATTCACAATCAAGAAGGTTTTCCCGTTCTACTTAGGTATTCTTTTCTATGTTTCGGTCTAATTCTTCGCATTAACGCATCGTAACGGGCGTGCGTGGTTCAACAAGTTTACGTCTGCTTTTCGTTCGTGTTATTTTTCTTTTTTTATTTATTTTATTTTTACGAACATTTTCAAGTTGGGGTCGCTGGAAGTAGTGTGACATTGGTGCTACTTGGCACAGTTTTACTAATGTCTTTAACCTATTAAGTTTTTTACTAATAATTTGTTCGAGTTTACCCCTATACTCCCTTTACTTAAAAAAACTATTTTTACGTGCATATTTTTATATAAGTGTCAGTATAAATATGATTTGCTCTACTTTTTGACGTAATCTTTTTTCTAGAACACGAATCAGGTCAAATATAAAACGTTTATATTAAAAAAAACCATTTTATGTGCACATTTTTATGTAATATAAATTTGAGCTGATCTATATTTCGATTTGGGAGATGAGTCCAGACAAATATAATATGTATTTGTGCGTATTTTATCTATGTTTCGTAAATTTTGTTTCGAATCATGTGGAGTCAAATTGTAGTTTCTTTTCTATGTATGAGTCAGATCACATATAAATTCGATTACTTTACATTTTGATCCAATCATAATTCTTATAAAGGTTATTTCGAGTTCAATCAGACACGTCAAAACACACGTTTTCATACGGTTAACGCAACACATGACGTTTGGACTAATCCATTCAATGTTTGCGATGTTCTCGCGTCGCAACGCGCGCGGATCTTAGTGCTAGTTAACCTTTATTAACGTCATATTCGGTTTATTGTTGCTAGCTAACCATAGAAGTCCTTAAGGGAAAATTAAAAAAAAAATGGCAATTGACCAAAACCACATTTAGATTTGGTCACCTTATGTGTTTTTGGAGCGACGCATCAAGTGCAGGATGTGTCTGGAAGTGTATGGGACGTGTCTTTGGAAATCTTTTCACCTATGCGTCAGAAAGTGCACGTCGTCCAACGGAAAACTTTCAGATTCACGGAAAACTAGTATATGATTGTTTTCTTTTGACTTACTTTTTCATCAAGTTACACGCACCACGCGCCGGTCAACAAAAATTTAAATTCCTAGTATCCATTTAGCTCACTTGTTTAAAGTAGTTTTTTAATGCACCCATTCAATTACCATTTTCTATGTAAGAAACTACTTTAAATTAAAGGAAGCATAATGAGACAAATACATTAGCATACGTTTATACGCCCACACACGGGTGTGTGTTTTATTACAAGCTAGGAACTCGATCGCAACACATCTATCACAAGCTAAAAAGCTTGTGACGGCAATCAATATTATTCTTAGGACATGAAACAACATCCATCTTATTTAAAACTCAGCCCTTGGGACTGCGAGTTGGCAGTGCTGTACTTCGAGTCCGCAGTCGTTGGTGAGCCTCTGAGCCTTACTTTCAATTTGTGGAGCGGTCCGTAGTCCACTTTGTTGCCGGGCTTGGGTAAGCACCTGCTGGATTGCATCGCACTGGCACTGCGGATTCACTTGCTTTAGCTGGCTACAACACTGTTGTAGGTGTTGCTGCTCTTTCTGAAACGGTCTCCGGGGGTTCATGATCCCCTGAGTGAGGTGCATCTGGCAATGGTTTAGCTGCTTGATCGAGACCTGGCTGCGGCATTGCTCTTGAGGGTTGTCCAGGCCGTCCCAAAGCGCAATCATATCATTGTCCTGCACGGTGTTGGTGGTGGTGGTGGTGATGATGGTTCTATAGGCCGAAACGGCCGAAAACCCTACGAGGGCGGTGAAGGCGAGGGCAAAAAGTGCAAGTTTGGCCATTGTTGTTAACACTTGATGGTTGCTGGTGGCAAAGGAGGTTGGTTTATAGAGGATTTGCATGGGAGGTAAGAGAAGTACGTGGTGATTGTTAATCAGTACTTGTCATGTATATATAACTTCCAATGACACGTTTAGTAAAGAATGCAACAAGTGGTGTAGGCCTTTTTGTTTTTGCATACACTAACTCGATTTTTTATCATTGCATATTATTAATTAATAATTAATAATTTGAGATAAAATACATGTGTCCGTATTTTATAAAAAAAGGTAGCAGCAAATTGAAATCATAAGTAAATTAAAATAGAATTTTTAAATATTAATAATTAATAATTTGAGATTGGGAAAATTATCAAAATGTCACTTGACCAACCCCACTTACCAAAATGTCACCCTCCAGCGTCCATGAGCCGACTCATCTGGTATGGGAAGCGTCTGCAGTAAAGTTGAAGAGTCTATGAATGAGGTGGTTACATGTGTCCAACAAAGGTGACGTGGATGCATAGTATTAACGCTCTAAAACGGCATGCGTCAATCATATAAAAAAGGTGCGGCTTGCATCTGTGTAGTCCATGGCTGACGCACTGGAGGCGTCAGGTAGACGCACCGGAGTTCTCTAGCCGACGCACTAGAGGTGTTTGGTTGACGCAAAAGGTTGTTAGCCTTAGGAGTCTGCTAGACGCGTCGGAGAGGTCTGACCGACGCACCGGAGTAGTCTGTAAACAGTACAATCGTACTGCAGACGCCTCTGAGTGCAAGCCGACGCACCGTAGTGGTCTGGTGACGCACTTGATTGGTCTGTAACCGTACATCCGTACGGCAGACGCCTCCGTCTTCCAGGCCGAGACAAGTAGACGCTTTAAATGTCCATATTGCCTCAATAAGATTCCATAC
Source organism: Helianthus tuberosus (assembly GCA_030545235.1). Classification (NCBI taxonomy): domain Eukaryota; kingdom Viridiplantae; phylum Streptophyta; class Magnoliopsida; order Asterales; family Asteraceae; genus Helianthus; species Helianthus tuberosus. The sequence continues at coordinate 68,949,300 of CM060427.1, read as the reverse complement.
ATTCTTCATCACTTTTTAAGGAGCTGGGACCCATAAAATTCATTCTTCATATTTTATTGTATGGTTATTATCTTTTGTTACAAACAATATACTTTTCACGTCTATTCCCTCAATTATTATTGGTGTTAGATTTGTTGTTTACCTGGGTGGAAACTGAAAGTTTTTAATCAATTATTATTGGTGTTAGATTTGTTGTTTACCTGGGTGGAAACTGAAAAGTTTTTAATAACAACATGGAATATGTTGTAGATTCTGATTCAATCAGACGTCTTTTAGAAATACCAAACAATAATATTTCCAATCTGGAATTTTTGAGGTATCTTTTTTAGATATGTGGTGTTCAAAATATCACACGATTATCTTACAAGATGTCAACTTTACTGACCCCATTGATATAACAAATGATTATGATCTTTCGTTTTTTTCCAGCTTACAGAAAACAATCCCCACGAACTTTTTAAAGTATATGTAGTTCAAGAAATTGGCGTTGGTTCATCTTCTGAAAGTCAACCCACTGATTTCAAGTGTCCCGATTTAAACGATCCCGTTTTTGAAACTGGCGACTTTAATGAGCATCCGAAAGCAGATTTTGATAACCCTTTACTTGTTTCTTTAACCGGTAAAGAAAAATCTGGCTCATCAGTTCGGTTTAAAGAAGGGTATATTTTCCGAAACAAAGAACAGATGAAAATCGAATTAGGAAGATTATGTATTTAAGAATGTTTCTAGTATAAAGTTGTTAGGTCATCAAAAACTAAATATGGTGCAACATGTTTAATTGACAACTGCGAGTGGCTTTTTAGAGCATGTAGTCGGCAATCTAGTGAAGTGTTTTACGTAAAATATTTAACAATAAACATACATGCTCCAAGACGCAGACGCATCCACGGCTGCGTCAAGCAAACCCGAAGGTTGTAGGAAGTTACGTAAAAGAACAACTTAAGGATGGCGGTCACGTTTACCGAGCTACTGATATTGTTAAAGATTTTAGAAAAAAATTTCAAGTCAATTTATCTTACATGTAAGGCTGGCGTGGTAAATGTAACGCGTTACAACTTTTGCAAGGAACATCCAAAAATTCTTTTGCCAAACTTCCATTATATTGCTACAATTTGGAGAGGGCAAATCCAGGAAGTGACACACATATTGACCGACGACGAGAGTCGTTTTGAAATCTATTTATCGCCATCGGTGCTGCGGTAAGTGTGATCCTGTATGTATGTAAAAATTTTTTTATATAATTTGTATCAAATATTTAAAATTTATTTGCTTGCAGGATCGTACTTTTGTCAACAATTTAAGACCTGTTATTATAATTGACGCGACACATTTGAAAGGTGAGTTTAAAGGGATCATGTTCTTGGCAGTTGGTATGGATGGAAATAATCAGATTTTGCCTATCGGCTACGGTATTGGTAAATCTAAGGACGGTCAGTCTTGGACCTGGTTTTTGTAAAAATTAAAAGAGTGTATTGGTGTTCATCCAGAGTTGGCCATCATATCTGATCGGGAAAATTCGATTCACTTAATGGTACATGAGGTTTTTCTGGAAGCCTTTCACGGCTTTTGTTGTCGTCATTTGATGGTCAACCTGCATTTACCGACAAACAAGAAAAAGGAACACAAGGCCCTTTGGTGGAAGACCTGTAAATCCTACAGGTTGTCTGATTTTGAAGAATCGTTCGAAGCGCTTTGTGCAGCTGTACTGAGGATTCAACAGATTCTTATAAGTATTGGTTTTGAAAAATGGTCTAGAGCACACTGTCCTGGCAAAACATATCATTATATGACATCTAACAGTGCAGAGTCTATGAACTCTTTATCTAGACATCAGAGGAAAATGCCAATAACCCAACAGCTCGAATTTTTTCGACACTCTGTCCAAGGATGGTTTTATGATCGGCGAAATCTGGGTATCCATGGTAAACATAGGACTGTAAACGAGCCGAGTCGAGCCGAGCTAGACCCAGCTCGAGCTTGGCTCGAACTCAATTTGAGTTGGCTTGGCTCGAGCTCGAATTTCAAATCGAGCTGAGATTTGAGGCTCGAGCTCGACTCGATTAGAATTCGAGCTAGCTCGGCTCGGCTCGATCTAGCTCGAACTAACAAAAAACCGCAAAATTTACTACATAAAAAGCCCTTAAAAATGAATTTCTTCATAGACTAAGGGTCATAATGCCATTTAATTTAACCATATGATTAAATATGCAAGTATAAATAGTTGATTCACTTTGTACATTATCTTTACCTTCTTTTATATGGGAAATACTCCCTTAGTTTTTGTTTTCTAAGCGACGTGGGATAAAAAATGAAGGATGTAAACCTTATCGAGCCAGCTCATGAGCTCAAGAGCCGAGCCAGACCAAGCTCGAGCTAGGCTCATTTACAAACCAAGCCGAGCCGAGCTGGCTCGTTAATAACCGAGCCAATTTCAAGCCGAGCTTCCTTCGAGCTTTTTTCGAGCGAGTTTTGAGCGAGCTGCGAGCCACGAGTTTTTTGAACACCCCTAGGTAAACAATTGCTTACGGAATGGGCTGGGAATTTTTTTTTTGAAAAAAGATAGCCAATTTTAGGACTTGGACCATTGATGGCATCGGTGTTCACACTTTTGACGTTGAAGACGGGAAAAAAAGAGGCCTAGTCGACTTCTCGAACCGAACATGCAGTTGTAGGGTATGGAAAGTATCTGGGTTTCCGTGTGGCCATGTGATTGCAGTTTCAAGATTTCTAGGCGAAACGGACTGCAGTCACTATGCGTTTTCTTGTTACAGAAACGAAGTTTACAAAAGAACGTATGAAGAAGCGATATATCCACTACCGCATAAATCTGAATGGGAAGTACCTGATGGCTTGATCAATCTTCTGCCACCACACATTACTAAACGTCAAGCTGGTCGTCCTAAGGAAAACAAAAGAATCCTATCTAGAGGAGAGGAACCCACTCATGTATATTGTGGTAGGTGTAAAATGTATGACCATCATTGTGACAGTTGCACATTCCCCATGCCATCCCAGAATTCGTTACGTCGAGGTTCAACCAAACAAACTTCTACACAACTTGAAGTCGTGCAAGTTGAACCAGAAGAGTTTCAAGATTATGTATATCAAAATACCTTTCCATCGTATAATTTGGGTGACTTCTGATGTTCATGTAATGTTGGAAATTTTAGTGAAAATGAGTTTTTCACTAAATATTTTGGACATTAATAATATTTATATATGTGTTGTATAAGTAATTATTTATGGTTTGTGTTCAAACTATGTCCAAATAGAGCTAAGATGAATGAGATATCGAAGCTTGAAGTTGTATGAATAAAATGGATTAGTTTTGTCAACTTGTCCCACATAGGTGGGAAGACAAAACTTAAAGTGGTTTATAAGGAGGAGCACTCCTTGTAATTGTTTCCTTAAAGGCAAACACTAGTGGGGACCAAAGGGTGTGTCGCACCCGCACATATGCGCGCGAGTATGGATGGCGCATAACCAGGTGGCGTCCTGGTATGCGTAGTGGCATCCGTGTGACGCGCAAGTATAGATGGCGCATGACCAGGTGGCGTCCTGGTATGCGCAATAGCATATGTGTGGCACGCGGCTCCATATGGCCTGGCGTAAGGTCCATGTAGTGTGTTGCATGGGTTTGCGGATCAGTTATGGCACGCGCGCAGGTTACTGTAGTAACTAGGAGCACTGGTCGGCACACCATGCGCATGCGCGGGCTCCATACAATGTGGCGCACAGACTGAAGAGGCACTTCAGGCGCGCGTACATGTCTGCAACGGTAACAGAGCAACTGGCAAGACCTGGTCAAAGCTAGCTGTTACAACCCGTTTAATGCGTGTCATGATGTATATGACCGTTTTTGACTAACCACTTAAGTCCATTTAATTAGAGATTAATGTCATATTCATTATCTTGTTTATTACAAGATTAATGTTATAATTATGACAAGATTAATGTCTATTTTATTACTAGTTTTAATTAGACTAAAACTATGGGTGTATAAATATGAACTTGGTGGTTCATACTAGACACACACGAAAAATAGACATTCTCTTTTTAGTCTTGATGTTCCAATGAGAGGAGTACTCTCAATTTTACACAACTTCACTTTGTTCCAATTTTATGAACACCAATTTATACCCGGTGTAATCTCGGGCGCGAGTGTCATCTCCGGCAGTACAACTACTGCTTCGGTTGTTGTATCCTGGAAACAGACCGTCTGAGAGGAGGCGCGAAATCTGTTTTAAGGGCCCCGTGTCTAACACGATCCTCAACCAAAACCGTCAACGACAGTTTGTTCATTCTTGCAGCGGAGGTTCATACAAGATAGTGCGGTTGAAGTTCTTCCAAAGTTGTTGGCTTGAATCAAGATTGGTACAATTAAATTGTATTTTATTTTCGTTTATTTAATTTTGTAACCGGTATTGTACTAGAAGAATTTCCCACAAATAACGAGAGTCTCGTTATTATTTATTTTATTAATATTTTTAATAAAAAGTGAACCTAGTTCCTACATGTAACTCATATATATGTATTTTAATTAGTATTTCTAGTGTTTTAAAAAAAGGGAATTTAAATTAATAAATTCCAACCATTATAAATAGGGAAGCAAACCAATGTCTTGAAACCAAAGAACATACCAACAGTGTCTAGCTCATCGGCATAGTGGTCTGAGGAGGAAGACGTAGCAGTTGCGACGTCTATTGTCGACGTTGTTAACTTAGGTTCTTGTCCTAACATAAACAAAGAATTTTGGAAACGGGTTTTCGTTCAGTTTTGTCTCCATGTTGTTGAGATGAATCGGGACGTGGATCAAGTGAGGAGACGCGGTTGTTTACTCCGCTACAGATGTTCATTGTTTACTTCAATTTTAAACAATGTTGAAAATCCAAATAATGACCTTTCTGAAGATGATCTCCTTACAGACGCCTGCCTTGACTACGCTGAAAAATACGATGAGGACTTTGAACACTGCTCTGCTTGGCAAATTATGAAGAATCAAATCTGAAGATAAACTTTAACTAGTTATTTTGTATTGTTGTGTTTATTTTCTGTTTATGTTTATGTTATGTGGTTAGTTTTTTATTTAGTTTTTTCTGTTTATGTTTATGTTAAAAGAACGAAAAAATGTGTACAAAACCCTGTTCTTAGAGACTGAAAAAACGGGTCATAACGGCATAAGACGACCCGTTAAAAATATCTCCTTGTTAGTCCCATGTGAGGTTGTCGCCTGGACCCGGCCTTTTTACCCGGCAGGACTCTGGACAGCCAGATATGGGCCCTTAAAGTGGCTGGCCGGGGCTGTTTTTACAAAAAAATGCACGACACCGGTTCTTGAAAACTAAAAAAACATGTCATAACGGCATAACACGACCCGTTTTAGTTATCGCCTTGTGAGTCCCACGTGAGGTTTTCGCATAGACCCAACCCGTTTACCGGTCAGCCCACCGGGCCGCAAGTTACGGCCCCTTAAACTGGCTGAGCAGGGCTGTTTTTACAAAAAAAAAGTGCACGAAACGAGTTATTGAACAATGGAAAAAAGGCTCATAACAGGTAAATTCTAAAAAAATCTATATTTTATATTCAACACTTAATATATGAAAAAAATTCTATATAGCATGTCGGAGCATGGTGTAACTGGCTCGTGAAACCATAGGAAAATCAAAATCCGGGAATCGCCACTTCATCAATCAGTTATCGTTGGACGTTGCTCCCGCCTCAATTTTTCAATCTCCTTGTAGAGTAACATCATGATGCTTTTGGATATGTAAATGGCTCCACCGAAGTAGATCCTGCGTTGTGGGATGTCGATACAGTAAAGAAAAAATTACAATTTTTTCCTATAATATAATATTAAAATTAACGTTTGTCAGGTATACATACCGGCGTCAAGAGACGAAGAATATTGAACCATTCTTAAGATTGAATTGCCGTCACTAGTTATTACTATATATTTTACAAATAATTGCGATGCAATTAATTATGGTGATTCGTTTTGCCACCACAAGAGTATATACCAAATTCTTATTGAGTTCGAGTCAGCATTCCTTTGGTTTCTAGAATGTATAGATTATTGGCAAAATGCCGGAGTGAGCGAGTCTGGCGCATTGGAATATGCCAGGGATGTTGTATGGCCTATCAGTTTTCGTCATGTACGACGAAATTCAGGGGTTCGTGTTTTGTTAAACCGAACCATATACAAAATAATAGGTATTTCAATTTGTTTTTGAAATACTAAATTTTCTAATGAGCGTATTAGAAAATTTTATTTTGTAACCCTTACAAATTAAATGTTAGTAACGTTTAATTTATTTATTATAAGCTTTTAGTAACCATAATTGAGAGATTAATGTTGGTTTTAAAAGTCTTGAACTATATTTATTTTCTAATTCGCATATTAGAAAATAATTATTTTATAAAATAACTAGTTTTAATATTTTCTAACGAGCGTGTTAGAAACGTTGTTGAAAGAACAACAAGATTAAAACTTTTTATATGTTCTAACGAGCGTGTTATGAACAATGTTTTAAATAAGGTTGGATGTTCTAACGAGCGTGTTAGAAACAATAGTTTAAATACATTTAGATTTTCTAACGAGCGTGTTAGAAAAGATTATTATTTCAAATAATTACCGATGAGCGTGTTGGAGACAATTATTTGGATAATAAACCTTGTAACGGTTTCGTCTAAACTATTAACTTTCTAACGAGCGAGTTAGAAACGTAATTTTTCCACATATGTTTAAACGGTTTTATTTGTTTATTTCTAATGAGCGTATTAGAAATAGTTTATATTTTTTTTATAAACTTCGAAACAAATTTTGTAATCGATTATTTCTAACGAGCGTGTTAGAAACGATTTAAAGAGTTTGATAGTTGTTTATTTTCTAACGAGCGTGTTAGAAACGATTTAACGACTTTATCAATTGTTTATTTCTAACAAGCGGGTTAGAAAACGTTTATTTTATATAAACCAAAAATGGCTTATGGAAATAAATAATCGTTTAATTTTCTAATGGGCGTATTAGAATTAGTTTATCTTATAACCAACTATTTAACGATTTGCAATCGTTAATTTCTAACGAGCGGGTTAGAACCGGGTTAACTATGATAAACTATTTAAGCTGATATGTAATGGTTTTATATATTTTCTAACGAGCATGTTAGAAAAGATATGTGTTCATTTCTAACGAGCGTGTTAGAAAACGTTCATTTAAACCAAAAGTGAATAATTGTATTCGTGTTATTTCTAACGAGCGTGTTAGAAGCGGTTTACTTTATAAAAACCGAATATTTCGAATGTTGTTCAACTTTTAAATTCTAATTAGCATATTAGAATTGGTTATCATACAAACCACTCATTTTAACGATTGGTAATCGTTATTATCTAACAGCGGTTAGAAATGGTTTGAATATGATAAACCATTTATTAAAACGATGTGTATTCGTTTTATTTTCAAACGAGCGAGTTTGAAATTGTTTTATTTATTAAACTATTATAAGGTTTATTGTCTTGATTTGTAATCAAAACATAAATATATAGTTTAATATTAAAACACTTGCAAAAACGAGAAATGTTTTGAACGAATAAAACATGTCTTTGCAAAGTATAACGTCTTGAACCATATAATAGTCTTGGAGAGACTATTTGGTGAAAAACAACTCGATGTTGTTATAAATATAATAAGTTGCTCAACTACTTGCGAGTAGTTAATTGTAAACAACTATATATTTTGGACAACTGACGAAACAAGTTATACGCGTTCCATTGAGGGAGTACCTCAAAACATGACACCAAACGAAATAATTGTGTTTATTTTGGTAAAAAAAGTGTTGAAGATAATAACACTTTGGCTTTTGATGTTTAGATATCATTGGTGTATCCGTTATTTTGGACTACTAATAAGTTGTCAAAAGGATACACATTTTGATACAAAGTGTAAAAAGTAATTTACACAAACACAACGAGCGGGTTGTGATCATGACTTATGTAATAAGTCACAAATCAAACATCAAATTCATAACGGCGTCGTGAGAAACGTGGTGTATGGTTTGAGATGGAATACACGAAAACGAGATATGTCATCTAATGTTGAGAGCATTAACATGGAAATGCACATGTAAGTTTTCAAAGAATATAACATATGAAAGAAATATATGTTATTATTGTAAATGGTTTTAATAAATTTAGCAAATTTATTAACGGAAATTTACAATAGTGATGGACTTGTAGATGCTTCTACCACCATCAATGTTGTTTAAACTATGTGGAGGCTTGGTCCTCAATTTGGGAGAGTATCCCGATACATGGTATTAATGAAACAACAACGTGAATGTATATATCACTATAGGCATACGGGAATGCTTTGTTGTTGAGAGTCAATCTAATTGGCTATATCTCAAGACTCAAGTGATTTTATACAAAGATTATTCATCAAAGTGACTTGGATTAAGACTTATGTTTAAGTCCTTAGGAAGTCAATGGTGAAGCCTTGGAGATAAAAAGGCAAACGAGTTATACTATGGTTTTGAGACCTTCCTAAAACCGTTGGTTTTGGAATGGTGAAATAAAATTTCATTATTGTGTCTAAACTAAGAAACGAATGTTCGAAAGAGATAGTGCGTTATCTCTTAAGGCTGTGAAGAATCAGAATGATGCATCTTCTGTTCACATGCTAGAGTATTGTGGTCTAAAGCATGCTAGACTAATACTTGTTAATTTATATGCTCGACGGAGATTAAATTAACTTTAAACATTCAAAATATGTGATGACACAAGAACGAATTTTGTGCTAAACAAAACTATAAATATAACTTCATTAAAATGCAAGCAATGTGGGGGGAGGAGGCCATTTAAGAAACAAACCCTTTAGGGTATGTTGAAATGGTATTTGAGAAGTTTTCTCAAAATGAAAGGGAGAACCTTTCATCACCCCATTTGGATGTTATCCAATTACACTTAAATGTGGGGGTGACTTGCATTTGAATGTGGAAATGGGAGTTGAGAAGTTTTCTCAAACTCGAAATGAAAGGGAGAACCTTTCATCGCCCCATTTGGATGCTATCCAATTACACTTAAATGTGGGGGTGACTTGCATGTATTGCAAACGCTTGACCAAGTGGAGTACACAATGGTTATATGGAGTCAATCGAGTAGATTGGACTCGAATGCCAATTGGTTAGATTCAAAATCTAGTAAGATGTCAGTCATGACACACCAAAGGCATGGGGAAAACGTGTTTGGCCATGAATTGAGTTTCATGTCATTCTAAGACAAGGTACATAACTGGATCCAGGTTGAGATCACGAGTTATAAGTCTTATGAATCGACTAAAAGGCAAAGGTGACTAGCGAGTCAAGAACACGTTAGAACAACTGATCTCAATTTAAATTGTCGTTGGTGACTTAGCGAAGTCAAAGATAATTTTGGATCCAACAACCAGTGGGTTGATAAGAGATCAGGTTGTGGAATGGGACTAAAGCCATGGATAAAGGGACATGAGGGAAACCTAACCTAGTTGACTGGAGATCCCAAGATCTAGGTTCAATAGGCCAACTTAATCATGAACCGAAGGGTAGTCACTGTGGGGGCGTAGCTAATATATATGTTTATATATAAGCTAGTTTATATGTTTCATATATCCCCCTAAAACTATAAAAGGGTGTTTAAATACATCCTAGTCCATTCCTATAATATTCAGTGACATTGTTGTGAGGTTAAGCATAATATGTGGTTTTATGATTTGTGTAAATCATAGTAAACCATGATGCTTTTAATGATTTAAAGGGAAATCACCTATGTTGGAGAGAAGTGTGGTCGCTTCGAATGGAATTAGGGCATAATTCCTAGAGCTCCCGCAGAACCAGGAAAGTGCTCCATGACCATTATTGGAGACATACATGAGGAGATGGCCCGGCTAGGGAAAGTATTGTGTGAATGTATATTGTCGTTTACACAAATGGGGGGTTGTTCAAGGACATCACGTCTACAAAACCCTAGTAGGCTAAGTATGCTTCACAAAGGAAGGTTCAAAGGCTACACCTACCTATCCTGCAATACTCGACTGTCGAGTTTTCATCGGGGAATTTTGTGTGTTTTAATCGATCACCATTCATGTGGGGGATTGTTGGAAATTTTAGTGAAAATGAGTTTTTCACTAAATATTTTGGACATTAATAATATTTATATATGTGTTGTATAAGTAATTATTTATGGTTTGTGTTCAAACTATGTCCAAATAGAGCTAAGATGAATGAGATATCGAAGCTTGAAGTTGTATGAATAAAATGGATTAGTTTTGTCAACTTGTCCCACATAGGTGGGAAGACAAAACTTAAAGTGGTTTATAAGGAGGAGCACTCCTTGTAATTGTTTCCTTAAAGGCAAACACTAGTGGGGACCAAAGGGTGTGTCGCACCCGCACATATGCGCGCGAGTATGGATGGCGCATAACCAGGTGGCGTCCTGGTATGCGTAGTGGCATCCGTGTGACGCGCAAGTATAGATGGCGCATGACCAGGTGGCGTCCTGGTATGCGCAATAGCATATGTGTGGCACGCGGCTCCATATGGCCTGGCGTAAGGTCCATGTAGTGTGTTGCATGGGTTTGCGGATCAGTTATGGCACGCGCGCAGGTTACTGTAGTAACTAGGAGCACTGGTCGGCACACCATGCGCATGCGCGGGCTCCATACAATGTGGCGCACAGACTGAAGAGGCACTTCAGGCGCGCGTACATGTCTGCAACGGTAACAGAGCAACTGGCAAGACCTGGTCAAAGCTAGCTGTTACAACCCGTTTAATGCGTGTCATGATGTATATGACCGTTTTTGACTAACCACTTAAGTCCATTTAATTAGAGATTAATGTCATATTCATTATCTTGTTTATTACAAGATTAATGTTATAATTATGACAAGATTAATGTCTATTTTATTACTAGTTTTAATTAGACTAAAACTATGGGTGTATAAATATGAACTTGGTGGTTCATACTAGACACACACGAAAAATAGACATTCTCTTTTTAGTCTTGATGTTCCAATGAGAGGAGTACTCTCAATTTTACACAACTTCACTTTGTTCCAATTTTATGAACACCAATTTATACCCGGTGTAATCTCGGGCGCGAGTGTCATCTCCGGCAGTACAACTACTGCTTCGGTTGTTGTATCCTGGAAACAGACCGTCTGAGAGGAGGCGCGAAATCTGTTTTAAGGGCCCCGTGTCTAACACGATCCTCAACCAAAACCGTCAACGACAGTTTGTTCATTCTTGCAGCGGAGGTTCATACAAGATAGTGCGGTTGAAGTTCTTCCAAAGTTGTTGGCTTGAATCAAGATTGGTACAATTAAATTGTATTTTATTTTCGTTTATTTAATTTTGTAACCGGTATTGTACTAGAAGAATTTCCCACAAATAACGAGAGTCTCGTTATTATTTATTTTATTAATATTTTTAATAAAAAGTGAACCTAGTTCCTACATGTAACTCATATATATGTATTTTAATTAGTATTTCTAGTGTTTTAAAAAAAGGGAATTTAAATTAATAAATTCCAACCATTATAAATAGGGAAGCAAACCAATGTCTTGAAACCAAAGAACATACCAACAGTGTCTAGCTCATCGGCATAGTGGTCTGAGGAGGAAGACGTAGCAGTTGCGACGTCTATTGTCGACGTTGTTAACTTAGGTTCTTGTCCTAACATAAACAAAGAATTTTGGAAACGGGTTTTCGTTCAGTTTTGTCTCCATGTTGTTGAGACGAATCGGGACGTGGATCAAGTGAGGAGACGCGGTTGTTTACTCCGCTACAGATGTTCATTGTTTACTTCAATTTTAAACAATGTTGAAAATCCAAATAATGACCTTTCTGAAGATGATCTCCTTACAGACGCCTGCCTTGACTACGCTGAAAAATACGATGAGGACTTTGAACACTGCTCTGCTTGGCAAATTATGAAGAATCAAATCTGAAGATAAACTTTAACTAGTTATTTTGTATTGTTGTGTTTATTTTCTGTTTATGTTTATGTTATGTGGTTAGTTTTTTATTTAGTTTTTTCTGTTTATGTTTATGTTAAAAGAACGAAAAAATGTGTACAAAACCCTGTTCTTAGAGACTGAAAAAACGGGTCATAACGGCATAAGACGACCCGTTAAAAATATCTCCTTGTTAGTCCCATGTGAGGTTGTCGCCTGGACCCGGCCTTTTTACCCGGCAGGACTCTGGACAGCCAGATATGGGCCCTTAAAGTGGCTGGCCGGGGCTGTTTTTACAAAAAAATGCACGACACCGGTTCTTGAAAACTAAAAAAACATGTCATAACGGCATAACACGACCCGTTTTAGTTATCGCCTTGTGAGTCCCACGTGAGGTTTTCGCATAGACCCAACCCGTTTACCGGTCAGCCCACCGGGCCGCAAGTTACGGCCCCTTAAACTGGCTGAGCAGGGCTGTTTTTACAAAAAAAAAGTGCACGAAACGAGTTATTGAACAATGGAAAAAAGGCTCATAACAGGTAAATTCTAAAAAAATCTATATTTTATATTCAACACTTAATATATGAAAAAAATTCTATACAGCATGTCGGAGCATGGTGTAACTGGCTCGTGAAACCATAGGAAAATCAAAATCCGGGAATCGCCACTTCATCAATCAGTTATCGTTGGACGTTGCTCCCGCCTCAATTTTTCAATCTCCTTGTAGAGTAACATCATGATGCTTTTGGATATGTAAATGGCTCCACCGAAGTAGATCCTGCGTTGTGGGATGTCGATACAGTAAAGAAAAAATTACAATTTTTTCCTATAATATAATATTAAAATTAACGTTTGTCAGGTATACATACCGGCGTCAAGAGACGAAGAATATTGAACCATTCTTAAGATTGAATTGCCGTCACTAGTTATTACTATATATTTTACAAATAATTGCGATGCAATTAATTATGGTGATTCGTTTTGCCACCACAAGAGTATATACCAAATTCTTATTGAGTTCGAGTCAGCATTCCTTTGGTTTCTAGAATGTATAGATTATTGGCAAAATGCCGGAGTGAGCGAGTCTGGCGCATTGGAATATGCCAGGGATGTTGTATGGCCTATCAGTTTTCGTCATGTACGACGAAATTCAGGGGTGATCATATGTATGTTACTACAGAATCTTGTTCAAAACCGTTCACTCATATGGGAAGAAGGAAACATACAAGATGCTTGTATGAGATACCGGAGATTTACGGCAGATCAACTGTATGCTGGCCGTTATGCTTGAGTTTTTTATTATTTTAATTATGTATACCAAGTTATATTGAATAAGAATGTTTAGTCTCATTCTTTTATTATTTTAATTATGTATACCAAGTTTTTTTTATTATTTTAATTATGTATATCAAGTTATATTGAATAAAAATGCAAAGGGAAGTACTTCCATTAAATAAAGGGAAATACAATTCAATGTAAAGCATCCGAAAGCGTCCATATGTCTCATTCTTTTTCGAAGCGTCCATGGGTCAGAACTTTTGAGTTTTTTTGCGTCAGATAGACGCTTCAAATGCGTCCCCAGTCCATACTCTGATCCCTTGTGGAACATGTCAGCACTTTGGAGTTTGTTGAGTCCGTCAGACGCTTCCGATGCGTCAGGCCGACTCTTCGCAACATGTTAGAACTTTGGAGTTTGTTGAGTCCGTCGGGCGCTTCCGATGCATCCACAGTCTGATCAATTTTGGCTTTTGTAATTTCCTTAATTTATATATTAAGATTCAATATTTTCATTATATATGCAACACTTTAATTGCTTTCAAGTTTCAACCGAACATTGATGTTTATGCAAGAAATATGGTTATTGTTAGTGTTCTCTATAGTCTACTAGTTGAACGTAAATTGTTTACATTGATTGAAGATGACATTTTCCTGAGCTTTAGAAGTGCCGCTGCTTATAGTCGACGGTACTTGTCGGGTAACACGGATGTGATCAGATTTCCCCATCTACGTCCTCAGACACCAAAGAGAATGCAAAGCTTCATGTAGCTGGGGCTGCTTTGTTGATTCCCTTGGTAGTTGTTACCATATCCATTATCCGCTTAGTGTTGAAGTTTGAAAAGATGACTGAATAGAGATCTGAATAACCGATATAGCCCGTTTGTAACCCAAATAAATTCTTGTAATGTTGATTAATTTCTTGCTTAATAATAAATTTTATTTTTTGTTATTTGTGATAGTCGTTTTTACTTACATATTTAAAAAAGGGTGCTCAAGATTTTTTATTAATTATTGTAATAACAATCCCCATTAATATACATAAAATATTTATTTATGAAAAAACTTGGATGCGTCTGGCAAACGCTTCGGAGGCGTCTGCCTGGCTTCTGGTAAACGTCAACATGTCTGCCTTTTCGTTTTAAATTGATGCGTCAAGCAGACGCTTCGGAGACGTCAACATGGTCCTTCATATTAACCGAAAATTACATAAATGGTCCTTTTTAATATTTAAAAATAACTAATAAATTTGCAGTCTATAAATACAACACCATTTTCAGTATTTTTCAACCAAACATCAAATGTATATGCAATCACCATCACGTTTTAATAAATTTGCAGCCTCTAGTGTTTTCGATGGTCTCACCATAGATATGAAAATTTATAAGGGGTTTGAAGATGACGTTTTTCTGAGCTATAGAAGTGCCAATTTTTACTAGCGACGGTACTTGGCGGATGACACGGATGTGACCGGATTTCGCTTCCAAGGACCTTGGTTCACATCAGAATTTCCAAGAACTCACTTACAAAAGGAACTTGGAGATGATAATGTGTTATTACCGCTGAATAATTGTTATGTTAAAAAACACAGTTTTTATGATTTGTTAAACTGTGTTTTTCCCATTAAGGAATTCAGTTCTTCTCCTTTATCGCTGAATAACTGTTATGTTAATTTAGTATTCTGTTAGTTAATTGTGTTATAAAATTATATAAAGTTGTACGATGTGTTTTTTGTATTAAATATTTTATATCTATGAAAATATAACAATTGTGTCCATGGCCCCGTCTATATATTTATTTAACTGATAGACCACTAGACATAATTAGAGGATATGGGTGGTGGTGAAGTCGGACAATCAAATGCTAGACCACGTTCCCGTGTATATTCAATCCGTGAAAGCGCTCCATTAGCCGTTAACCGGACGCTAGCAGGTTTCAACCGTCCACCATCAATCCCCGAATCGTACCAAACACTGCCACCACCATACCATGCCCCGCCACCAGCCAGTCATGCTCCACCAGCATCCTACCATGCGGTGCCGGCAGGTTACCAAACACCGGTTATTAGACCTTGACGCTCACCACGTTTAAATCCTAACCTTTTTATCCTGGCACCTCCAAATAATTATGATGACTGGGATGGTGTCACCGATGATGAAGCAAGCTTACAACTGCGCCATGGCAGAAATCCATTTTGCTCGTCTCCGAGTTGGCGGTGGTCAATCTAACTTCTGATCTTCTGAAGATGTACCCCGGTCTGATGAAGGCAACGAAACTGACTCGGGTGAGGAATATGTATAGTTGTGATGGAGTGTGAATTTTATGATTGTTATGGGTTTTTCAATAATAAGTAGTTGGTGTGTTTTTTTTATTTTATGTTTTTCCTTGGTTACACGTATAATAACACGAATAAGTAATACTAAAAAGTGATTTCATTAATAGAACAGTCATTTAATACAAACAAAAATAAGTAAATAAAATTAAACCGCATTAGGGACGAGGTAAACACCGCCAAAAATACATTTTATCAGCCATGAACCGTCTTTATGTTAAAAACCTTTGCTGAATATCGCCAGCCAGATTGATTGGTTTATCTGCAAACCAGATGCTCCATGAGCATACAAAGATACACAGTTTCGTTACCAGCCAGTGATCCGTCAGACACCACATAATCATCATTAAGCTCGAATGCCATGCATTTTTCTGGTTGACCCGTTCTTTTCCGGCATCGCATGGTTACCAAAACAGCTCCAAAATATACAGCGACCTTTCTCAACAGCGGGTGAATAACAGTCCTGTATTTTTGTCCGCCACAAAGGTTTTCCTATGCGTAAATAAGCAGTTGTTGGCTCTCCAACTCCACTCTTATAAGCAACCATTCTTTACTAATGAGATGTATTGGGAAGAAAACGTAATCAACATCAAAAAAGGATGGAAACGGGCTTAATTTATCATTGCAATAGCTAGCCACGTTTTTTGGAACAATATTGGATAAGGTTCTTTATCAACAATATTGGATATGAAAAAAATTGTAAATTTATAAATTTTTAATAAATGTTACGATTTCGGTGAGATAATTGTTTAAACGTTTGCACAATAAAGTGCCCCAAAAGTTTTTGTCAAGTTCTACAGTTCTCGAAAAAACGGCTGAGAAACAGAACTGAGAATCCCCTTTGTTATAGAAGTGGACAACATCTTTAGACCAATTTTCTATTTCATCATCTGGTATTGCCCATCTACCTTTGTTGCGCTGGTGTAGGCTTTGCCGCTTATGTATATACTGATCTTCTACCGAAGGCAGTTGGTTTGCATTTTCGTTGGATGATGATGTCTCCCTTAAATTAGTCGGACGCCTCCACCTTCTTAGGATCCAACTATGTTTTTTTCCCGTCGATCAGACATAATAATAATTTTAGTGAAACTCAATAAATATTTTGTCTTAAAAATACGAATTATTAATAGTGTAGAACATTTAAGTTGTCAACTAGAATAAGGAGTGTGTGATGTTTCAAGGGTCCACTGACGTCTCCGAAGAGTCCACTAGACAACGGACGCGTCCGCCTTTCAATAGTACACTGACGCCTCCAAATAGTCCACTGACGCTTCCGAAGTGTCCGCTGACGCGTCCTAAGAGTCCGCTGACGCTTCCGAAGAGTCCGCTGACGCTTCCGAAGAGTCCGCTGACTCTTCCGAAGAGTCCGCTGCCGCTTCCGAATAGTCAGCCAAGCCGTTGTGTACATGAGGAGTCAGCCAAGCTGTTGGGAAGAGTCTTCCGAGCCATTGGGAGGAGTCTGCCAGGCCACATAAACAAGGAACAAGGATGCGTCTGCCAATCTCTAAGCCGGACGCATGTGCTGCCTTTTTGGCTTTGATGCGTCAGCCGTCGACGCATCACCTTTATTGGACACATGTAACCACCTCATTCATGGACTCTTCAACTTTACTGCCAGACGCTTCCCATACTGGATGAATCGGCCCATGGATGCAGGAGGGTGACATTTTGGTAAGTTGGGCTGGTCAAGTGACATTTTGGTAATTTTCTCATTTTGGGGGGGGGGGGGGGATTCTCTTTGCTTGGAAACAATCAAACCACCCCGCGTGCATACACACTCCGTTTCTTTCTCAGTCACAAACATTAGCATAAGAACCTTGAAGAACTTGATAAAGGTGATTTTTGTTTTGGGTTACCAGCGACGTTAACCATTTGCGTTAACATAGCATGCTAGTCAATGGGTTACATAAGCAAATATCAAGTTCTATATCTTGACTTCATGGACTTGATACAAAGCATCTTACAAATATGCTAACATTGTGTATTAGATTTAGGAGTCATATATAAATGACTTGACCTCATGTACCTGCGGTTGTTGTTGCGGGTTGTGCCTGCCCCCAAAGACTTTAGCTGAAACGTCGACTATTGCATTTGTGCCCCTAAATAAAAGTTCAAAGGTAAAATTTATAACTTTGATTATATTTAAGATGCCTTTAATTATTTTATAAAAGTTTAGAATCAACTCCATTAATTTCCCAAAAAATCAAGCTCAATGTTATGTTTTTAACTTTCTATCAAAAGATTTTGTCTGGAAAAATACCTTACTGACTTTGAGTTTGTAAAATAGTAAATGTGTAGATTATATTTTTAAGTTAGAATGGTAACTTCATATGTTCAGATGTTTTTTTGTAACCATGAGAATCCCGCTGGTTTTGTTGTTCTCAAACCGGTTCAGGTTAAAAAACGGTTCGGGTTTTTCTAAGAAGGATTAGAGTTTTGGGCAAATCGGTTTGGGCTAGAAATCTTGTTGGACTGAAATAAACTGAATGGGGTTGGGGGAAGCTAAAATATTTTTTGTTTTATTTTTTTTATAATATCTTAGTTTTAGGTTTTTTTAGTGTTATTTTTTACTATTTCGTCAACATTTATATTTAAATTTTGTTCAAAATCGGCGTGTCCCCGCCACGATATGCGGAGAGGCTCTTCTAATTCATTATAGTTATTGAACATACAGATAAATATATATTAACTAGATTATTACCCCGTGTATTACACGGGTTGAAAAAAATGTAATTTTACATACTAAATAATAAAACAATATATCTTTAAAAACCTCATTTATTACACGGGTTGAATAAATGTAATTTTATATAATAAATAATAAAAAATATTATATTTTTAAGAACCTCGTGTGTATTGTAATTTATATACCAAATAATAAAAAGGTTAAATATTTAAAAACTCTATGTATTACACGAGTTAAATAAATGTAATTTTAGATAATAGTATATTAAACAAATATAATTTTGGATTAATGGTGTATTAAATAAATATAATTTTGGATAAAGTCTTATATATAAATTTTAAGTAATCAATATATTTGATAAATAATAAAAATACTAATAATAGTAACAAATCTAATTTATATACTAAATAATAAATGTAAAAGAAAGGCGGAAAACCCCAAAAATAGGTGCCTCCAATAAATGACACGTGACACATATTGGTTTCTTTAATTATATAGTACTAGCGGTAAGACCCGTGTGCAAACACAGGTCGTTTCTTAGAAAACCATGCATAACAAATATAAATGATGCATATAGTCATAATTATATAGACTTATAAATAAATAAGTCAGTCGGTAAATACTTAAAGTTTAGCGTATAATAAATACAAAAAATATACAATTTATTAATCTTTTGTAAATGAAATAACATTTGCATTCAAACATGTTCCTTCAACCTCCACAAAACACTATTTTAACCCAACAGTGGTTTTAAACCACCGTTTTAACCCAATAGCAGTTTCAACCATAGTTTTGTGACGACCCTCACCAAACCAGGTATCTGTACGAATTAATTAATATTTAATTATTGCTTAATTACTGTGCTTGCCTACAACTGTGATTAAACTGCTTACTGATCTATGATACATACATACTCATGCATCACATTTTATACTGTCATTCTATTATTTATACACAACCGTCAGTGGCAACCTTGATGCACAAAAGCACAGTGTGCACACTAAACGGGATACCCAGTAAACATGCTGACATAGCCAGCATCAGACAGACACTGTCTCTAAGGCCAGTATGAGCCGGGAATAGTTTACTACACTAGTAGGGAGTGTAGGGAGGTGAGGATTGTAGAACTGCATCACTAGGTGATAATTATAGTGACCGGATGTGCCTAAAACGTACGTTGTGTACAAAATTCTGCACTTAAAATACAAATTCAGCATTTTAGCTAACGAGTAAAGTGCAAAAACGCGGAAAAATAATACTAGACGCTTTACAAAGTGTCGGGAATAAATAGTGTCACTAAAAATAATATTAACGACACTCTAAATACTTATTTAGCGCTTTAACGAAATAATATCCAACCGTACAACCGAACTTAACCCGGGACATAAAAATATTGACAATGACATTACTTTTTTTCCTTTTCTGTGCCAGTTAGGGTCCCCGAATACCCTAACACCCGCTATGGAACATAACACACTAGTAAATGGTTAAACCTTCTAATTAAACTTACTAGACTTTAATCATCTAGTTCAACACAAACCAATTTCCCCCTCCCATTCCAACCGAAATCGTCCCATGTGGGGACACCCCACTAAATTTTTGATTATCATATTTACACATGCTAAATATCTTGGGGACATCTTAACTAATGGATAATAGATATGAATGGTTTATAAAAGGGACCAAATATCACTTCCTTTCTCATAAATCAACACACCACAAAAACTCCACTCTCTCCTTTCCCTCTCTTTGATCGGCCGAGACCTCACAGCCATCCATCACCACTTTCAATTTTCAAACTTGTTATTTTACATACATTCAAGTGTGGAGGATCACACATAAGGAAGCTCGGTGCACTCGGGAACACAAGGACCTCTTCACATCGCTATTAACCACCTACTTTTCGTCTAGTTTCTTCCCTAGCCTCGAGCTAGTAGTAAGTGACTCTAAACACCTTCTTGATCTATTCTAAAGTGGTTAATAAGAGTTTTGTCGGTTAAAATTCATGTAAGAACAAAATTAAAAGTCTACTAAAATAATATAAACAAAGTGGTTAATGGATGAATAATGGTGTAAAACTTATAAAACTAGTATCGTTATGATTATTTTTGGTTGTTGATTGCTAGTATGGGAATGGATCGTCATCAAACCCGCTAGATCATGTTCACAAAACATGAACTAGCCTTATGTTTAGTTGTAAAGTTTCTAGATGACGAACCCTTTCCAACAAAAACATGAACTTATGTAAAAACAATTTTTCTTATAAAAGGGAGTTCTAAACTAGTAGATCTACGGATCTACAAGTGGTATATTCAAAGGACCAAGTGTCAAAAGAAATCATATTTTTAAAGCCGGAACTTTCCTAAACAAAGGTGATTTTTGTAAACACACAAGTGTGTAGACACTTGTGTGACAAAAAGTTTTAACAAAGAATTGTTTTTGTAATATTTGACAAGAAGATGTACAAATGCATTTTCTGAAAGAACAAGATTCGTGAGAAACCGATTTTATTTATAGAAAGATCTACTAAAAATATGGGGAAAGTTACTATATATTTTGCACAAACCACAAGTTCATGTGTTTTGCGATTTATATTTATTTTGACTATTTTGATGATAAAACTTTGTTGATTGATGTTGGGAACATTGTTGAATTGAAATTTTAAAAGAAAATGATACGCTAGAAAGCGTGGCCACCTCCAGTTACAGGGGAAACTCTGGCGAAATTTTTCCAAAAATCTAACACTTGGAAATATTTTTATCACGAGTGTTACGAATATATTTTCAACTTGTTTTCCCAATTACCTTTCGCCACAATTTTTATTACAAAACAACCAAGTGTCGGAGGTGGAATTTTTATAAATAAAACTTGCTAAAATATATATTTAGAATATATATTTTCATAACAACACTTGTGGAAATTTTATGATTATTTTGTGAACTATACAAATATTATTTTTAGGGTAAAAATAATATTACTAACTATTAACGACTCCAAATTATTACGAACGCCTTCACAATAAATATTTAACTTACACCGGTATTATTAATACCACCCGATCTTTATCCGTAACTTACGTATTTTCAGAAAATACTCTTAAACGCGTATTTTGACAAAAGTATTATTTTGGGAAAAATATTTATATTTTGGAGAAAGAATTAAAATATATTTTAAGTGAGACTTAATAATATATTTCGAAGATTATACGACCGCACATGTATTAAAACCCCCATCCTTGGGAAGGAATATATTTTCAAAATAATTACGAAGCGTAATTATGAAATAGTTGCCTAACTATTTCCCAAAGACATTAAATCTTGAGCTAAGGCACGGCCGTCCGTCTAATAGAAGTTAGTACGTGTAGGTCGTCGCACAACAGATTTTCTGGGAGACACTTTTTAGAGACGCACTTCGGTGAGTTCATGTCCCCCTTTTCTCTTAACTGTTTTCAGTTTTTAAACTGCGGGGGTGAAATACATGTTACTATGATTATGAGTACTTTTTACACGGTATGGTTAGCTTAAGGAGGGTTAGGACGTACAGATCATGTGAGTGAGTAGGCGCAACTTGAGGCCATTAATCCTCATTGTAGGATCGAGGGACGTAAGCGGTAGATCTATCTGGGTGTAGCGAGCCCAACCCCTGAGCCCGCCTAATGGACCAGGTGGTGACTTTGTACCCAACGCAAAATCTGCTAGGTTTGAGTCTTCCTACGGCACTTCACACATATCAATGGCCTTGCAAACCATTGGTGATCTCTTTACTTCCTTATTGCTACATACCAGGGACATTTTTACATTGGGACGTACTTAAACCTTTTTACATTGGGACGTACTTTAAAGGTTTTACATACTCACTTTCACATGAACTCGCTCAACTTTATGTTGATTTTTCAACTTACATGTATTTCAGGGAACTAAGGATCTGGCACGGTATGCTACGTTTTCACGCTGCGTTAGAGTTATGGGATCATCCAAGTTTAGGAGTTGTGGCTTTTACCTGGATGAGTCACAGTCCTTAAACTACGTCTATTTTAAGTTTATGAATATGTCTTTCAAACAATGTTTTTATGTTATTAGGTTGTAATTTCCGTTGCATGTGTCAACGCCTGAAGACAATGTTGTGGTATTTTACTTTTCAAACTTAAATCAATGGATGATCTGCATGGTTTTATTTTCATATAGCTTTGTTATGATTAAGCTATGGTATTAAGAAGTCACACCAAATAAACCCACGCTTCCGCAAAAGCCAGGGTGTGACAGCTTGGTATCAGAGCTCTGATCATAGCGAACTAGGATTCTTTCTCGAGTCTAGACTATGATCACTAGGGCTCTCACGAAAAAAATTTACATTGCATACCACCTAAGTCCAGATCCAAAATGTTTTTACAAACAAATGTTGAGCACATCTTATTTATTAGTTATTGGCTCAGTCTGGGAGGCTGAGGCTCGGTCTGGGAGGCTGAGGCTCGGTCTGGGAGGCTGAGGAAGTAGGCTAGTGGGACTAGGAGGAACAGTCTGAAAGGCTGGGAAGGTAGTTTGAGAGACTAGGAGATTCAGTCTGGGAGGCTAGTGGGACTAGGAGAACTATATGATTGCTTATTGGTGACTAACATGTTTATATGATTATATGATTGATTGTTGTTAGTAGGTGTGTTTGTGTTACAAACGTCGTGCCTTCATCAGATACTGGAGAGTCGGA
This sequence comes from Helianthus tuberosus, assembly GCA_030545235.1. NCBI lineage: Eukaryota > Viridiplantae > Streptophyta > Magnoliopsida > Asterales > Asteraceae > Helianthus > Helianthus tuberosus. The sequence continues at coordinate 68,926,323 of CM060427.1, read as the reverse complement.
CACTACAGATCCCACGGCCATAGTATCAGGCGACATAGTTTCATCGGAGCACGAGGTGTACACTTCCGATACGACCAGCACAGATGAGGACGACTTTCAACCCTTTGCACTGCCTGATGTCGTAGCAGAACCTGCTGATGGCCATCTTGTTGGGGATTTACCACTCGCGGTGATCCCTGCTCCTGTGCCCCTTGCCGCTTATCCCGTTGATGATATGCCCCCCCCCCCGACGTTGTCTCTGACGACGATGTCGATCTATTAGAGGAGGACCCACTTGAGGGCGAGGCCCTATTGCTGCTGGTGATAGCCTACTGCTTGCTGACGCTCCTGCAGAGGAGGCTCATGCCCATTCCCCTGTCCCAGACTCATTTGAGTCTGTGACGTCCGCATCTTTGCATACACCGGGAGTGCAGCACCACTCACACGACGCCGACCCTGATATGGCATCATCAGCTGCACCAGTTCTCGCGCACAGCTTTGAGTTTGATCACGATATTGAGGATAATCCTGTTCTTCCACCTGGTTTTGATCCAGACCATGACATTGAGTACATACACTTAGACCAGCCCTTGGAGGATCCTGTAGCCCCTGTGTTTGTTGATCCAGCTGACTTTGAAATGAAGTTTGTTAATCCGGAGCCAGCCATGGCCCCTGAGCCAGGCGTTGCTCCTGATCCCGCATTGGAGCATGACACTGTTCATGCCGATGCACCTGCTGTTGCTCCTTGATTGATCATCTGCTTGGACGAGAGAAAATTTGGGGTAACTGTGCAAGACAATTTATTATTACGTGGGCCCACGTAATAACGACTTGTAGTACACAGAAATCCTGGTGGACTCTGCGGGTCAAGCTAATGAAAACCAATGTAGCAGGAAATAACTTAAACACGAATGACCAAGGCGATGTAGCCTCGAGTTCATTCTATTACAAGCAACAAGCCAAATTGGCAAGCCTATGTGAAGGCTCAGAAATTATTTCCTCACTCATACATTGAGTATATTTACGTGTGAAATTGGGTGATTACATGATGGCTTATGGTGCTATATATCTCATAGACAATTGAAACGTTGTCTAACCCGCTTCATACCACTTCGACAGAAGAGAATGTCACCCAGACGTGACACAAACACCAGTACGTTGCCAAGGACAGAAGCCGAGCTGCAAGAACGCATCTCACAGGCAATTGCACGACATGAAGCCCTCCGCTCTAAGCACAGCGATGACATTACTGGAAATAACCCTCCAACTGGCTGCACCTATAAGCAGTTCCTGAACTGCAAGCCTTTGAACTTTGAAGGAACAGGAGGCGCCGTTGCATTTGTTCGTTGGTCCGAAAAGATTGAATCCATTCTAAGAATGAGTAACGGTTCGCCCCAACAGAGTGTTACCTATACCTCGGGGTTATATCTAGATGACACACTCTCATGATGGAACCTTCAGGTTCAGACCCTTGGCACAGATGCTGCTTATGCACTGAGCTGGGACAAGCTCAAAGGAATGATGGAGAAGAAATACAATTCTAGGGCTGGAATCCAGAAGCTTGAGCTGGAGTTCTGGAATTGAAAATGGACGGACCAGAGATTCCTGAATACGTCCAGCAATCTCACGACTTGTCTAGGGTTGTCCCCTACTTAGTCAAACCGGAGTTCAAAAGGATTGAACGATTCATTTGGGGACTTGCACCCCAGATCAGGGGCATGGTTACCACCTCGAAGCCCTCAACCATTACAGAGGCTATCGATATGGGTGATTTATTTATAACATGAGATGTTATGTGTTTATATTACGTACGTACACTTTACTTACTATCACCTGACCAACGTGAACCATCTTTTAGAAGATGCCACCAAAACGAGATCTGCGCATGCCTGCCAACGAGGCAGGACTTCAACAAATCATCGCTGCCGCCATTGCACAGTACGCAGCCTCACAAGGAGGAACTAGCGGAAGTAATTCTAACAATAACGGCAATAACAATCCACCACATGGGTGCACTTACAAGCAGTTCCTAGACTGCAAGCCCGTAAACTTCGACGGCACTGTAGGTGCTGTTGCTTTTGTAAGATGGGCCGAGAAAACAAACTCTGTTCTCCGAATAAGCAAATGCGCTCCAGACCAGCAAGTTACCTACATTTCTAGGCTATTCTTGGACGGAGCCCTGTCCTGGTGGAACTTACAAATGCAAGCTCTTGATGAAGCCGCTGCTTACGCATTGACCTGGGCTGAGTTAAAGGAGTTGATGAGAAAGAGGTATTGTTCTCGTGCTGAGATACAAAGGTTGGAGACTGAGTTTTGGCATTTGAGGATGGACGGGCCCAAAATCGCGGAGTACGTTAAAAGATTCCACGACCTATCTCATGTGGTACCTTAAATGGTGACACCGGAATTAAAGCGAATTGAGCGCTTCATTTGGGGTTTAGCTCCTCAAATCATAAGTATGGTGACCTCTTCAAAGCCGGCAACAATCACTGAGGCGATCGATCTGAGCGTGGCTCTTACTGAGGAGGCTATTCGCCTAAACAAGTTTTCTGATGTTGAGCCAAAGAAGAAGGAGACTCACGTTGAGTCGTCCGGGGGTAACAAAAGAAAATTCTCGAACTTCAAACAAGGCACAAGCGGTGATGGCAGGAAAGGAGAACCAAGCGCACCAGTCCAAGCTACAACTGGTACTGGAAGGAAAGGAAAGGCATATATGGGTACACATCCTAAGTGCAACATCTGCCAGCGTCACCACTAAGGCCGGTGTGGTTTAAAAGTATGTGAAGCTTGTTGAAAGACTGGTCACTCGAAGGATTCTTGTTGGGCTATTGCTGGCCGGGGAGGCCAAGGAGGATTTGGGAATAGAAACAATAATCGTGGTGGTAATGGAAATCGTACTCAAGGAAATAATGGAGGAAATGGCAATCGAGGCAACAACGCGAATCAAGCTGGTGCTGTGAATCGTAACCAAAACAACAATCAAGCTTGGAATGGAGGTGGAAACGGGCAAAGACCGGGTTGCTTTAACTGTGGTGATATGGGGCATTATAAGCGGAACTGCCCAGAATTGAATCAAGCGCGTGGAAGGGTTTTCAATATCGAAGCGAGGGAAGCGCACCAGGATCCCAATGTCGTTGCTGGTACGTTCCCTGTAAACCAACGCTTTGCATCCATTTTATTTGATACTGGTGCCGATTATAGCTTCGTATCATTAGAATTTAAGAATATGCTTGGGATAGCCGCTAGTAAATTAAATATTCCGTACTCAATCGAATTGGCAAACGGAAAGTTAGTAGAAGCCAATGAAGTGGTCAGAGGTTGTGTAATCGAATTGGGAGAGCGTGAGTTTGCTTTGGATCTACTACCAGTCAAGTTGGGAAGCTTCGACGTGGTAGTAGGAATGGATTGGTTATCAAATAACAAGGCAGAAATTGTCTGCCACGAGAAGATCATTCGCATTCCAACCGAAGATGGAGAAACAATTGTGGTTCATGGGGAGAAGCGGGATACGCCTTTAAGAATTATCAGCTTCCTGAAAGCGCGAAAGTGTTTACAAAAGGGATGTGCTGCCTTCCTGGCACACATCATGGACAAGAAAGCTGCTGAGCCGAAAATCGAAGACATCCCTGTCGTAAGGGAGTATCCTGAATTCTTCCCAGAGGACTTGCCAGGATTGCCACCCCAGAGGCAAGTGGAGTTCCGTATTGGCTTAGTTCCAGGCGCCGCGCCTGTGGCTAAGGCACCCTATAGACTTGCCCCGTCTGAGATGCAGGAATTGTCGACACAACTTCAAGAGTTGCTAGACAAAGGATTCATCAGACCAAGCTTCTCACCGTGGGGAGCTCCGGTCCTATTTGTCAAGTAGAAGGACGGTAGTTTTCGTATGTGTATCGACTACCGGAAGTTGAACAAGTTAACGGTCAAGAATAGATACCCTCTGCCAAGAATCGATGACTTATTCGATCAGCTCCAAGGTTCAAGCTTTTACTATCGATCTTCAATCTGGATACCATCAACTAAGGATACAAGAGGAAAGTATCCCGAAGACAGCCTTCAGGACTCGTTATGGACATTACGAGTTCCTAGTTATGCCGTTTGGGTTGACAAACGCGCCTGCAGTTTTTATGGACCTAATGAACCGAGTCTGCAAGCCATATCTCGATAAGTTCGTGATTGTATTCATCGATGATATTTTGATTTATTCAAAGACAAAGGCTGAACACGAACAGCACTTAAGAGCTATTCTGGAGTTGCAGAAAAAGGAACAGTTGTATGCCAAATTCTCTAAGTGTGAGTTTTGGCTACGTGAAGTCCAATTCCTTGGACATGTGGTGAATGGGGATGGGATTCATGTGGACCCCACCAAGATTGAAGCGATCAAAAATTGGGAAACCCCAAAGACGCCAACCGAGATTCGACAATTCTTAGGTTTGGCTGGCTATTATCGAAGATTCATTGAGGATTTTTCTAAAATCGCTCAACCCCTGACCGCGCTCACACAGAAGGATAAGAAGTTTAATTGGGGAATCAAACAGGAAGAAGCGTTTCAGTTATTGAAGAACAAACTTTGTGATGCGCCGATCTTAGCACTACCAGAGGGTACTGATGATTTCGTGGTATACTGTGACGCCTCACGTCAAGGATTGGGTTGCGTGCTGATGCAATGCCAGAAAGTTATAGCTTACGCGTCACGTCAGTTGAAAGTACATGAAAAGAACTATACCACACATGATTTGGAACTAGGCGCAGTGATATTTGCATTAAAGATCTGTAGACACTACCTATATGGTACGAAATGTACAATCTTAACAGATCATAAGAGCCTACAACACATATTCGACCAGAAAGAGCTGAATATGAGACAAAGACGTTGGGTCGAATTGTTGAACGATTACGACTGCGAGATAAAGTACCATCCAGGGAAGGCGAATGTGGTCGCCGATGCCCTAAGTCGTAAAGAAAGGATCAAGCCCATAAGGGTTAGGGCTTTAGAAATGATTATCCAAACAGATCTTTCTCTGCGCATTCGTGCTACGCAAAAAGGAGCTCTTAAGGAAAGAAACCGTGAAGAAGAATATCTCCGTGGGATGGAGAAGCAATTAGCGCCAAACGAGGAAGGAACGTTATGTTTTATGAAAAGGATTTGGGTTCCTCTGTTAGGTGGTTTGAGAAAAGTTATTTTTGATGAGGCACACAAATCACGGTACTCTATCCATCCAGGAGCGGATAAGATGTACCAGGACCTTAAGGATTACTATTGGGTGGCCTAGAATGAAAGGGGACGTTGCTGTTTATGTGAGCAAATGTTTAACGTGTGCTAAGGTGAAAGCTGAGTACCAGAAGCCCTCAGGACTTCTGCAACAACCTGAAATTCCCAAGTGGAAATGGGAACAGATTTCAATGGATTTTATAACGAAGTTGCCAAGGACGCCCAGGGGTCATGATACTATTTGGGTGATAGTTGACCACCTAACAAAGTCCGCGCACTTCTTGCCAATCAAAGAGAAGGACAATACGAGTAAACTTGCGGAAATATACATGCGAGAGATCGTTGCACGTCATGGAATGCCTCTCTCGATCATCTCTGATAGAGATGGGAGAATTGTATCAAGGATTTGGCAATCCTTCCAAGAAGCTTTTGGCTCGCAATTGAACCTAAGTACTGCGTTTCATCCGCAAACTGATGGTCAAAGTGAAAGAACTATTCAGACATTGGAGGATATGCTGAGAGCATGTGTAATGGATCTTGGTGGTAGCTGGGATAAACATTTACCATTGGCCGAATTCTCATACAACAACAGCTACCACACCAGTATTGGAGCCGCGCCATTTGAAGCTCTTTACGGACGCAAGTGTCGATCACCCCTACGCTGGGCTGACGCAGGTGATAGGCAGCTTGTTGGTCCCGAAATCGTCCAAGAGACGACAGACAAGATTGCGCAGATTCGAAAACGCATCGAAGCGGCTCGCGACAGACAGAAAGCCTATGCAGATCCAAACCGGAAACATTTGGAATTCCAAGTTGGAGATATGGTTTTATTGAAAGTTTCACCCTGGAAGGGTGTGGCACGCTTCGGAAAGCGTGGGAAGTTGAATCCGCGTTACATAGGATTGGGCTTGTAGCCTACAAGTTGGACCTACCTGCTGAACTCCATGGTGTTCACAATACATTCCATATATCCAATTTGAGAAAAAGTCCAACACAGGATACAGTGATCATTCCTGCTGACGAAGTTTATATCGACGACACACTCCACTTCACTGAAGAACCTGTTGAGGTCACGGATTGGAAAGTTAACAAAACTCGCATGAGCAGTGTCAAACTCGTCAAAGTTCGTTGGAATGCTAGGCATGGACCTGAATTCACGTGGGAATGTGAGGATCGTATGAAAGAAAAGTACCCCCATTTATTTCCCAAGAACCCTGCATCTAGTAGCAGAGCTTAAATTTCGGGACGAGATTTCTTTAACGGGGGGAGAATGTGACAACCCTCACCAAACCAGGTATCTGTACGAATTAATTAATATTTAATTACTGCTTAATTACTGTGCTTGCCTACAACTGTGATTAAACTGCTTACTGATCTATGATACATATATACTCATGCATCACATTTTATACTGTCACTCTATTATTTATACACAACCGTCAGTGACAACCTTGATGCACAAAAGCACAGTGAGCACACTATACGGGATACCCAGTAAACATGCTGACATAGCCAGCATCAGACAGACACTGTCTCTAAGGCCAGTATGAGCCGGGAATAGTTTACTACACTAGTAGGGAGTGTAGGGAGGTGAGGATTGTAGAACTGCGTCACTAGGTGATAATTATAGTGACCAGATGTGCCTAAAACGTACTTTGTGTACAAAATTCTGCACTTAAAATACAAATTCAGCATTTTAGCTAACGAGTAAAGTGCAAAAACGCGGAAAAATAATACTAGACGCTTTACAAAGTGTCGGGAATAAATGGTGTCACTAAAAATAATATTAACGACACTCTAAATACTTATTTAGCGCTTTAACGGAATAATATCCAACCGTACAACCGAACTTAACCCGGGACATAAAAATATTGACAATGACATTATTTTTTTTCCTTTTCTGTGCCAGTTAGGGTCCCTGAATACCCTAACACCCGCTATGGAACATAACACACTAGTAAATGGTTAAACCTTCTAATTAAACTTACTAGACTTTAATCATCTAGTTCAACACAAACCAATTTCCCCCTCCCATTCCAACCGAAATCGTCCCATGTGGGGACACCCCACTAAATTTTTGATTATCATATTTACACATGCTAAATATCTTGGGGACATCTTAACTAATGGATAATAGATATGAATGGTTTATAAAAGGGACCAAATATCACTTCCTTTCTCATAAATCAACACACCACAAAAACTCCACTCTCTCCTTTCCCTCTCTTTGATCGGCCGAGACCTCACAGCCATCCATCACCACTTTCAATTTTCAAACTTTTTATTTTACATAAATTCAAGTGTGGAGGATCACACATAAGGAAGCTCGGTGCACTCGAGAACACAAGGACCTCTTCACATCGCTATTAACCACCTACTTTTCGTCTAGTTTCTTCCCTAGCCTCGAGCTAGTAGTAAGTGACTCTAAACACCTTCTTGATCTATTCTAAAGTGGTTAATAAGAGTTTTGTCGGTTAAAATTCATGTAAGAACAAAATTAAAAGTCTACTAAAATAATATAAACAAAGTGGTTAATGGATGAATAATGGTGTAAAACTTATAAAACTAGTATCGTTATGATTATTTTTGGTTGTTGATTGCTAGTATGGGAATGGATCGTCATCAAACCCGCTAGATCATGTTCACAAAACATGAACTAGCCTTATGTTTAGTTGTAAAGTTTCTAGATGACGAACCCTTTCCAACATAAACATGAACTTATGTAAAAACAATTTTTCTTATAAAAGGGAGTTCTAAACTAGTAGATCTACGGATCTACAAGTGGTATATTCAAAGGACCAAGTGTCAAAAGAAATCATATTTTTAAAGCCGGAACTTTCCTAAACAAAGGTGATTTTTGTAAACACACAAGTGTGTAGACACTTGTGTGACAAAAAGTTTTAACATAGAATTGTTTTTGTAATATTTGACAAGAAGATGTACAAATGCATTTTCTGAAAGAACAAGATTCGTGAGAAACCGATTTTATTTATAGAAAGATCTACTAAAAATATGGGGAAAGTTACTATATATTTTGCACAAACCACAAGTTCATGTGTTTTGCGATTTATATTTATTTTGACTATTTTGATGATAAAACTTTGTTGATTGATGTTGGGAACATTGTTGAATTGAAATTTTAAAAGAAAATGATACGCTAGAAAGCGTGGCCACCTCCAGTTACAGGGGAAACTCTGGCGAAATTTTTCCAAAAATCTAACACTTGGAAATATTTTTATCACGAGTGTTACGAATATATTTTCAACTTGTTTTCCCAATTACCTTTCGCCACAATTTTTATTACAAAACAACCAAGTGTCGGAGGTGGAATTTTTATAAATAAAACTTGCTAAAATATATATTTAGAATATATATTTTCATAACAACACTTGTGGAAATTTTATGATTATTTTGTGAACTATACAAATATTATTTTTAGGGTAAAAATAATATTACTAACTATTAACGACTCCAAATTATTACGAACGCCTTCACAATAAATATTTAAGTTACACCGGTATTATTAATACCACCCGATCTTTATCCGTAACTTACGCATTTTCAGAAAATACTCTTAAACGCGTATTTTGAAAAAAAGTATTATTTTGGGGAAAATATTTATATTTTGGAGAAAGAATTAAAATATATTTTAAGTGAGACTTAATAATATATTTCGAAGATTATACGAACGCACATGTATTAAAACCCCCATCCTTGGGAAAGAATATATTTACAAAATAATTACGAAGCGTAATTATGAAATAGTTGCCTAACTATTTCCCAAAGACATTAAATCTTGAGCTAAGGCACGGCCATCCGTCTAATAGAAGTTAGTATGTGTAGGTCGTCGCACAGCAGATTTTCTGGGAGACACTTTTTAGAGACGCACTTCGGTGAGTTCATGTCCCCCTTTTCTCTTAACTGTTTTCAGTTTTTAAACTGCGGGGATGAAATACATGTTACTATGATTATGAGTACTTTTTACACGGTATGGTTAGCTTAAGGAGGGTTAGGACGTACAGATCATGTGAGTGAGTAGGCGCAACTTGAGGCCATTAATCCTCATTGTAGGACCGAGGGACGTAAGCGGTAGATCTATCTGGGTGTAGCGAGCCCAACCCCTGAGCCCGCCTAATGTACCAGGTGGTGACTTTGTACCCAACGCAAACTCTGCTAGGTTTGAGTCTTCCTACGGCACTCCACACATATCAATGGCCTTGCAAACCATTGGTGATCTCTTTATTTCCTTATTGCTACATACTAGGGACATTTTTACATTGGGACGTACTTAAACCTTTTTACATTGGGACGTACTTTAAAGGTTTTACATACTCACTTTCACATGAACTCGCTCAACTTTATGTTGATTTTTCAACTTACATGTATTTCAGGGAACTAAGGATCTGGCACGGTATGCTACGTTTTCACGCTGCGTTAGAGTTATGGGATCATCCAAGTTTAGGAGTTGTGGCTTTTACCTGGATGAGTCACAGTCCTTAAACTACGTCTATTTTAAGTTTATGAATATGTCTTTAAAACAATGTTTTTATGTTATTAGGTTGTAATTTCTGTTGCATGTGTCAACGCCTGAAGACAATGTTGTGGTATTTTACTTTTCAAACTTAAATCAATGGATGATCTGCATGGTTTTATTTTCATATAGCTTTGTTATGATTAAGCTATGGTATTAAGAAGTCACACCAAATAAACCCACGCTTCCGCAAAAGCCAGGGTGTGACAAGTTTTCTCCACAACAAATACATTTAACCCAACTGTGGTTTCAAACATTTGTTTTCCTCCATCTGTTGACCAAAGTCAACAGATGTATCAACTACAGTTTTATTTTCAAACATCTGTTCACAACAACAGAGCTTTCATCATTTAAACTCTAAAACCTAAATATTCATTTAATTAATTTAAATAACAAACATCGTTAATAATTTTAACACAACTAATTATATAAAATATGAAAATGTCAAACAGAGGCAACTATATAATAAACAAACTTCAAAACAGCACACAACATTCAATAAAATACAGCATAATAATTTCTAATCAATGGGCGAAACAGTAGTCTCGATAAATAAATCTCCATTCAACTTCAACCTTAAATACTTAAAGTTTAAAGTATAAAAAATACAAAAATATACAGTTTATTAATCTTTTGTAAACAAAATAACATTTGCATTCAAACATGTTCCTTCTAAAAAAAACAATATTTTAACCCAACAGTCGTTTCAATCCCCTTCAACCTTTACAAAACACTATTTTAACCCAACAGTGGTTTTAAACCACCGTTAACCAAACAGCGGTTTCAACCACAGTTTTCTCCACAACACTCTGCTTGATCCCAACAGTAGTTCGAAACATCTGTTTTCATCCATCTATTGACCAAAGTCAACAGATGTATCAACCACTGTTTAATTTTCAAACATCTGTTCACAATAACAAAGCTTTGATCATTTAAACAGACCTTTGCCAGTATTACAAGCTTTTACACTCTCAAACATAAATATTCATTTAGTTAATTTAAATAACAAACATGGTTAATAATTTTAACACACTAATTATATAAAAACTACAAGTGTCAAATAGAGGTAACAATATAATAAACAAAGTTCAAAACATCAAACATCATTCAGTAAAATACAACATACTAATTTCTAATCAATGGGCGAAACAGTAGTCTCGATAAATAAAACTCCATTCGGATCACTGTAGTTGTCAACATGTTGGAGGTATTTCAAAACTTCATTGCTCAAATCAAATTCAACCATATCTCCCCAACTTCAACTTCAACCTTAAATACTTAAAGTTTAAAGTATAAAAAATACAAAATATACAGTTTATTAATCTTTTGAAAACAAAATAACATTTGCATTCAAACATGTTCCATCTAAAAAAACAATATTTTAACCCAACAGTTGTTTCAATCCCCTTCAACCTCCACAAAACACTATTTTAACCCAACAGTGGTTTTAAACCACCGTTTTAACCAAACAGCGGTTTCAACCATAGTTTTCTCCACTACACTCTGCTTGATCCCAACAGTAGTTTGAAACATCTGTTTTTCATCCATCTCTTGACCAAAGTCAACAGATGTATTAACCACTGTTTTATTTTCAAACATCTGTTCATAATAACAGAGTTTTGATAATTTAAACAGACCTTTGCCAATATTACAAGCTTTTACACTCTCAAACCTAAATATTCATTTAGTTAATTTAAATAACAAACATGGTTAATAATTTAACACAACTAATTATATAAAAACTACAAGTGTCAAACAGAGGTAACTATATAAAAAACAAAGTTCAAAACAACAAACAACATTCAATAAAATACAGCATACTAATTCCTAATCAACGGGCGAAACAGCATATAAAGTTCATCTATCTGTGGACCAAAGTCAACAGATGTATCAACCACTATTTTATTTTCAAACATCTGTTCAAAATAATAGAGCTTTGATCATTTAAACAGACCTTTGCCAATATTACAAGGTTTTACACTAAACCTAAATATTCATTTAGTTAATTTAAATAACAAACATCATTAATTATTTTAACACAACTAATTATATAAAAACTACAAGTGTCAAACAGAGGTAACTATATAATAAACAATGTTCAAAACAGAAAACAACATTCAATAAAATACAGCATACTGATTCCTAATTAATGGGCGAAACAGTAGTCTCGATAAGTAAAGCTCCTTTCGGACCATTGTAGTTGTCAACATGTTGGAGGTATTTCAGAAGTCCGTTGCTCAGATCAACTTCAACCATATCCCCGCAGACGCTTGTTATCAGCCACTTGTTGTTTTCAATTATATTAGTCCTTCGGCGCCTCTCTTCATAATCAACTACACGAGGATTATTGAAAGCAAACACCTTCAGCCAACCTTCTTCTTCATATTTGAGCAAATCAGCAGTTAGCTCAGCATACTTTCCAATAACAATCAAATGCAGCCTCTTTGCGATGGTCAAAAAATGTCCTTGGCAAGGATTGACTACAATACTCTCTGGAAAACAAAGCATTCTGAAAGTCTCACTCAGAACATCAAAAGCAACGATGTTCCTCTCTCCCAGTGGATATGAATAATTTGAAACCATGAAATATATGGTTTTATCAGCATAAACTCCTGTAGACCATGAATAACCACTTGAACCATAATTATTTACGCTACCGAAATTTATTGTTCTCCATGACTCACGACATCGTGAGTAAACACGAGCAGTAGCTACATTACGGTAACATATGATGTTCAGCACTTTCAGATCATTGAATTGATCAAAATAAATTCCACCAGTATCAGAGTTTCGATCATGATTGTAATTTAAGTAATCATCAGACAAAACCTTATAGCGCCTGGTAGTTGGATTCCAAAGAATCAGCTCACAGCAAATCCCTTCATTGCAAACTAACAACAATCCATTAAATGACGATAGAATACGTAAGAAGCTAGGGTGGACATTGTTAGGAAAACTTAAGGTTTTGCTTCTAACAACATCCAAATTACCAGCAACTACGTCGTCATCTGAAATCCATGACTTGACAGTTCCTTATAAAAATTCTTGGAAAGACATTTCAAACGACCAATATCTTCTGCAGAGAGCCTTGTGAAAATTTCGTCAACAATCACTTGAAACCCAATGTTTTCCATTTTGCAGTGAACCAATGCTTCTTTGAAAGTAAAGAAATTGTAATGATATTGATAAACAAAAAACTTTTGAAGATGATTGAGTAGATGGATGCAAACGGCAATGATGAAAACCTCTGCCCAATGTATTTTATTTACCCAATAAAGGCGGTTATGACTAAATACATCGTCAGACGAAAGAATATGATGCGACACTCATTAGGTTTTTAATGCATTTCCATGGGAAAAGTATAAAATTAAACAGGTTATTATAATTACAATTAACCTCTTCATTTACCATAAGACGCCTTTACCATAAGACAGAACTGAGTGAGTGACGTGCATTAATTGCAAAGTACATATCCCCAGGCATTTTGAATTTGAAATTACCAGCAATTTCAAAACATCTGCTAAGGTATATGTTTGCCAAAGGAAACATCTGCTAAGTTATACTTTCGTGGCGATGGGCAGTGGTTTGCCCTCTTGAATGTGGGCCAGACCTTTGACATTTGAATATAGAGAAGTGGTTTCACATTAAATGTATTTTAACTCAGATAAAAAATCTCAGATAAAATTCTCAGACCTTTGACATTTGAATATAGAACATCTGTTAGCCAACAACTGATATTAGCAACAGTAGCAAGTCAAACAGCCGTTAGATTAGCAGAAGATCACCACTAAAAAAATGTTCTCTTTGAGCAGACTTTACCTTTGATAGAGAGTTAAAGTAACAGATGCATCAGCATTTACAATTGAGAGGCGGAAATTCTTCGAAAAGCTCTATTAGGCAAAAACAGATGTTGGCAACAGTAGCAAGTCAAACTGCCGTTAGATTAGCAGATGATGATTTAGAGCAGATGTTCTCTTTTGGCAAACTTTGACTTTGACAGATCTATACACTAACAGAAATTGATACAGCATCAACATAATCTAATTAAACCCAGAGACAATTTCACTTCTACATTAAAAGTACTGATCTGCAATAATCAGATGATATTAAAAATTACATAATATTACTTATTCAGCTTAAAATTAGTAAAAATAAAATGCTCCACAAACATTATGAAGATTAAAAGATCAACAATTACATCGAGTACTGAACAATGAAACTTTAAAATCTAACAACAACACCAAGAAATTTACGAATCTAACAGCAAAAATTTAGTGCTTTAACTTAAACTCCATCGAGTACCGAACTTCTCAATGTATATCTTCGACAATCGCCATGAACTCCACGGAAGTACTGAATACATCACCATCAGGTTTTTGGAAACCTGGTCTCTCGTGAATAGACCAAGATGTAGTACATGAAAATACTTCTTCAGCTGTTGAAGAGTAGCCATATCTTCATATACTTAATCCTTAACTTGCTTCATAAAGAGCTGTTTTAAACCAAACTGTATGCTTCTTTTATTACAAAAAAGGCAGGAAAGAACATTGCTTTAGTAAGATAAAATCTTATCTTACAACAGTATCAGATCTTTTCTTGCGTTTAGTAGGAACTACTGTGGGTTCTACATCATCATCATCTGCCCAAAGTCATATATAATCATCATTTAGTCATAAGCAAAAATTATTTTAAATGTACATTTAATAATCTTTCTCTGTGTTTAATTTAACTTTATGCTTCTTTTAGTACAAACCTATGATAACCCGCAGATGATTGTATGAATTTCAAACAACTGTGATTAGACTGAAATATAAAGCGAGAATTAGAGTATATCACTTCAAAATTAAAAATTAAAAATTTCAAAATTAGAGTGCAAGAAAAAACATACTTTAAACGATGTTGGAACAATGATGCTGGAAACAACCGTAGAATAATAATCATCATCATCTACTCAGATCATTCACAATCATCATTTACTCATAACTCAGATAAAAAACTTTAGTAAAAATCAAAAACAAAAACAAACATAATCATATATATCACATTACCATCATCAAGGCAAACCACATATCCCCAAAATTTGTTCTGAAAGTGGGTCAGAGAGCGCTTCCGTTTTCTCTTATCCTTTATGAACAAATGTCGAGTATTGAGAAGAAGGTATTTGAGGGAGAGATACATTAGAAATGTGGTTTGAAAATACAAAAGAAGAGAACACGAGAATGTAAGTATGAAGAGTGAAATGAGAATATAAATCAATTTATATAAGAAGATGATTGACAGAAGTGAGTGAGTGACATGCATTAATTAAAAATTACATATCCCCATGCATTTTGAATTTCAAATTACCCGCAATTTCAAAACATCTGCTAACGTATATGTTTGCCAAAGAAACCATCTGCTACTTTCTTGTAGATGGGCAGTGCTTTGCTCTTTGGAATGTGGGCCAGACCTTTAACATTTGAATACACAAGGCAGTGCTTTGAAATTAAATTAAATGTATTTTAAAGTGATTTATATATTCAGCTTTATGATGTAAAAATGACATAAGAAAAGCCTTGTTGGACAGCCTCTCCAGCTGACACATCAGTTTTTCTTATGTCACTCAGATTTCTCCTTTTATAGAAAGTATAGATAGATATAGATATAGATATTCACATCATCGATTGTTTCAATCTTTTCATATCATGGATCGATAACCAACGCTACAAATGTGACAAACAACACTACAAAAAGGGAGGTGGATATGAAATACCGAGTATAAAGTTAACCGAATAGACTATAAAGAAATTGAACTAAAGTAAACTATATGGTCTAAATATGGAGTAAAGTGAAATAACAAAGTAAAGTGTGCATGGTCTAAATATGGAAGAGTGAAATAAGTCGTTTTATACTTAAGATTTATGAATATATAAAACTCACTAAAATTAAACTAATAATAATTATCTATAAGATATGAAACTAATAATATTTAGTAGGATGGTTATCTATAATATAAGATATTAAACTAAACAATATTTAGTAGGATGATTATCTATAATTAATTAGAAAAAATTAAACTAAAATAATAATTATCTGTAAGAGATGGCCTAATATAATGACAAGTGTCCCTAAAGTGGTTTCTTTTATTATATAGTATAGATTATAATGAGAATATAGTTATTAGCATATATCGTTATATTTTTTCCTTTATTTTTTGATAATATTTGTATTAATATTATGCAAGGTGGCTCAACCTTTTTATTAATTCTTTGCCAGTTCTAATTCATACCAATCCACCTGGTTTCTAGAGACATCTTCTCTAAAGATCTTCACAACCACTACAAGAAATTACCAATTTTAGTGGCGACGCCATTAGCTATGACAAGTCAAATGTCGCCGCTATTGGTCAATCCACGTCCCGGAGTCTGAAACCAAACCCCAGCCGTTGATCCTTATCCTGATCAAACGGTTAGGGATTTAAAAGGCATTAGCGGCGACAACACCAAGGTCATTAGCGGCGGCATTTGCCTCCACTAAAAGTATGTGTCCCAGATTAATCCCCAGCCACACATGTGACAACTGGCACAAAACCGGTAATTTTCGTACAGTCTAAATATTATTTATTATCTGCAATTATGTGCTTAAATGTCAACATTTTCTAATTTCATGCTATACATGTGAATTCATGCACATTTCATACTTCAAATATTGCTTTATACATTACTTTTAGCGTTACGTCAGAAAGACTAGTAAACTCACCAGTAAGACACACTGTGTCAGCATGTCTGCAGAAAGCAGCCAGATAATAGGATTAGGGCTTAGGAATAGGTCCAACATCTAAAATACATTAAAACCCAAGTATGGATACAAGGTTTAACATATAAACTTTCCGGAAGCTAAACTATACACTAAAAGACACCCGAAACGCACTTTAAATGCAGAATTCAGCATAAATCAGCACTAACTCAGCTATAATCAGCTTTTAAACATCTTAATATCATGTATAATTTATGTTTTATTGTTTAATATAACTTACAAAGTGTCGGGAATTAAAACTGCCACAAAAGGGGCTTCATACATAGTAAAACTGCGCAATTCAGCACTTTAACGAACCGTAACGAACCGAACAATCGGACTATAACCGGGACATCAAAATTTTACTAGAAGTAATGTTTTTATGATATTAAACTAGTATTGATAATAGAACATCTTAAAGATCATAAAAGCCCCTAAACACACTTAGACTAACTTAAACCCCATCGTTTACACTTTAAACCCTCCACTTCCCAAAATTTACACTTTACCCCCTCCCTTTCACCCAAGGCCAGTCCCAAAGGGCCCCACATGCTTTATATTATTTTATATAACTTGGTTCCCTAACTTGAGAACAACTAAATCTTAAAGAAAGATCTTATGTTGGTTTTTTTTTTTTTTTTTTTTTTTTTTTTTTTTTTTTTTTATAAATAACCCTAAGTGTTTACACATTACCCATCATTCTCAAAATCACTTCATCTTCCTCCCTCCTCCCTCTTTGCTCCTGACTCACCTTCACCACCCATACATCACCCATTTTCAAGCTTCAACCTAGCAATCCAAGGCCAATAGAAGGTGTAAGAAGCTCATTTAGGAAGGTGTATGGTGCTAGAACTTGAAGGACCACCTTGTGGAGCATTTAACCTCTCATTTCCTTCCTTGATCGTCATCTTCATTTTTGTGCCACTTCCCTAGCCATTAGAGCTAGTAGTAAGCTTCTTGATTACTAATTTAAGTCATGTTTATGTTATTTACAAGTCCCACCATCTAAACAACTTAACTTCTATTGTTAAAAATGAGTAGATCTAACATATTCAAGAAGAAAATAAGTGATTACATGAAATTTTAGTGTATGTAATGAAGTTGTTGATGTTGTATCTTGTGTTTATGATTAGATCAGGTATGTTAAATCTTGGATCTACCAAGTTTAAGCATGGATCTTGAAGGATCCATGGTTAAACTTGAAGATGAACATATGAAGCATAATGTGAACTTGAAATATGAATTTTTATGCATAAACTTGTAGTCTTGAAGTGATAAAATGTGTGTAGAACTAATTTTTGAAACTAAAACTCATGGAAAGTTTATTAAAAATTTAACATAAAGCTTGTTTATGAAAGATCTAAAGTTATTAAGCATGGATCTTGATAGATCCATGGTTAAACATGATGTTAAAAATAATGATCTTTCTAATGAACATAAAAGTGGACTTAGAACATGACTTACAAACGTTAAAGACCATTAAACTCATGGATGAGTTGGTTAATAAAATAAAGTTTCATAAAATGTTAAGAACACTTATTTTTGGAAAGATCATAATATGTTAAGTGTAGATCTAAAAGACTACACATTTTTAACAAGAAACAAGTTCACCATGATGTTTCATATGGAAAAATTAGTATATGTTGTTGGTGATTATTGTTGGAAAAATTGTTTTGGTGTTGAAAACAAAATAAACACATGTTTTGAAAACATGGGAAACCTCCATTTTTAGGGGAAACTATGTCAAATTTTTTATAAAATTTTGACACTTAGAAAAATATAAGTTTTTGGTGAAACTTATTCCCTAAAAATTCACTTAAAAATATTTACCAAGGTTTCCCTAATTTTTGTGTAAAATTACAATTCAAGAAATGGTGATTTCTTCAAGTTAAAAGTAATATTAAGTATGTATATTTTTAGGGAAAAATATATATATTTAGTGATCACCAAATTTTGTGCTAAGTGTATATTATGTGTATTATATATATTAGTGTATTAGGGACTTGAAAATACACTAAATACTTCCATGAAGTATGAATACAAAAATACACTTACAAATACATGAGAATACATAAGTATACAAGTATACAAAAATCGGGTGTATAACAAGAATAACTATATATATATATATATATATATATATATATATATATATATATATATATATATATATATATATTAGCATCACAAAATATATATTTTTCATACAAGTCTTAAAAATATATTATTCTTAAGAAATCTAATTCCGGAAAGTAATAAAAATCAATGTATTGATTTTTGGTGAAAAATACAAAATACACAAGTATTTACATAAAATACAAAGTATACTTTCCTAAGTATACTTGTACAAAAATAATATTGAAAATATTATTTCACAAAATACTTGTATTTATATTTGTGAAAATAATATAAGTAACATACATAGTTAAAAGTATAAATTATTTTTAACAAAGAACATATACATAAACAAAAGATGGTAACTTGTACTTGTGTAATACAAGTTTAGTGACTAACATTAATAGAACACGTATAGGTCACGACGCTACCAGTGAAGTTTACGACGCAGGAAACGCAAAGTTGTGAGTTCATGTCCCCACTTTTAAACTTTTACTTGTTTCTAAACTTGTGGAAAATACATGTGTTATGGTATGTTGATTTCAAAAACTAAGGAATGATACTTTAGATCATGTCACGAATAGGGTGCCATAAGAAACATTAATCAATTACATACCAATACCGCAGAACAAAAGGTTAGATCTAATGGGTTTCAGGCAGCCACACTCTTGGCCACTCTTTTACCAAGCAGTGCTTTTGTGTCTCTAGTCGTGAATCGACAGTCGTGGATTGACAAGTAAAAATGCCTATGGTTTGGATGCTTCCTATGTCGTGTCACATGTTAATGGCCTTGCAAACCATTAGCGATCTCGATTTCCTTATATTTACATTTACATTTATTTCATACAATTACATACCATGTTTTCCATAACGAATGCTTAAATATTTTCATAAATCTGCATGAATTCACACCAACATTATGTTGACGGTTTTCCAAAACACACATGTATTTCAGGGAACTAAAGTGGATGTGTGCGTGGTCTTACTCTTGCTCCAGGATGTCGCTTTTGATTTAGTCATGTCGTGTCAAGACTCCGGTGCCTGTTTTGTGGGATTTGGTTACTATATTCCATCTTGTGTGGGATATAAGAACCAAAACCTTTATATTCGTTTTTAAAAAAAGTTGTAAACTTTTCAGACAATTTATTTTCTTGTGATGTAAACACTTAACTTATGTTATGTTAATGGCCTTTGGAGTTATTTTATGAGCATGTAGTATGTTTACCATTCGTATGCAATGAGAACCTTTCAAGATCACACCTCGTGCTTCTGCCTTAGAAAGGGGTGTGACAGATTGGTATCAGAGCTGCGATTGTAGTGAACCAGGATTCCTTCTCGAGTCTAGACTACAATCTTTAGGATCCTCTCACGAAAACGATTTTTCAAAATTTTTCATTGCATAAAACCTTCTGTGACATCCACTACCTGAAACTGTTTTCAAAGAGTCAAGTAAGGACACTACGAGACTTATGGTGAACTAGAGTAGCACTTGTCTATGACTAAGAATTACTTGCAACTATGTGTATAATTATTTGTATATTAATTAAGTAATAATTAATATATACATATATTAGGAATAAAATATTACAGGTACACATGTAATCGTCTGAAAGCAGCAGCCTATCTGAAGGAAGTGACCCGATGATGATGGCCTTTGAAAACGAGACTTCTTCAGCACAGGAGACGTTCGCCTTTGACTTCGAGACCGACCCTGAGATGATAACCGATGATGATGATCTCAATGATGTCTCAGCTTTGCCTTTACCCCTCCATGACCAGCTCGCCATCGGGAATGCCGAGCATCTCATCGAGCCTTTTCCCGTTCATGCTATTTCTTTTGTCGTCATCCCTGCTGAGGACTGGCCATTCACTAATGATCTGGATGATGATGTGGCGACTCCTGTCGTGTCCGTTACCGATATTCCTTCCAATTCTGACCTTGAGCCTGATGCCGATTCCTTTGATTCAGTGATATCTTTGGCCTTTTTTGCTACTGGACTGAGAGTTTACCCGACTGGTGATGATGATGACACTATGCCTGTTGTGCCATCCACTCTTACCCGTGTTCCTACACTTTCCCACACCCCTGCTCATATCAGCTTCCTCATCCATCGAATTCGTGAGCTTGAGGATGAAGTGACTCATCTTCATAGTTTGATCTTCCCTACACCCTCACCCCCTCCCCCAGCCTATTAGGTACTCTGTTGGAGTAGTATTTTAGGTATGAAGACTGTGACCGAGCTTGAGTACAACCTGAAGACAAGAACTGCCAATGTGAAGAAAGATATTTCGTCTTTATATGTATTAAACTTGTACTATGGGGTGATGTAACCCTTATGCATTTTGTTTTCTTCGCAAAACAATGATGTAACAAGTTGTCCTGATATGTATAAGGACTCGGTGATTATCTTTGTGACACCAAAGTGGTTTGTCAAGAGAAAATCATTCGCATTCCTCTTGCGGATGACGAAGCACTTATAGTGCACGGCCTTCATGCAGTTGATGCGGGGACGTTGGGCCCCAAAGGCGGTGGATTGTGAGATCCCACATTGGTTATGAAGGCGCAGAAGTGCTTAAGGAAAGGATGTGTTGCATTCCTGGCGCACGTTATATATAAGAAGGCCGAGGAGCCGAAACTCGAAGACATTCCTGTGGTGAAGGAATTTCATGATGTTTTTCCCGAAGATATGCCAGGACTACCTCCGCAACGACAAGTCGACTTCCATATTGGCTTAGTTCCAGGAGCCGCTCCTGTAGCCAAGGCACCCTATCGGCTTGCACCATCTGAGATGCAAGAATTATCTACACAACTTCAGGAGTTGTTGGATAAAGTATTCAAAAGGCCGAGCTTCTCGCCTTGGGGAGCTCCGGTTTTATTCGTGAAGAAGAAGGACGGAACGTTGCGGATGTGTATCGATTATAGAGAACTGAATAAGCTCACTATCAAGAATCGGTACCCACTACCGAGGATTGATGACTTATTCGATCAGTTGCAAGGATCGAGCTACTATTCCAAGATCGACCTGCGATCTGGGTATCATCAGTTAAGGATCCAAGAAGAGAGCATACCGAAGACTGCGTTCAGGATGCGTTATGAGCATTACGAGTTCCTTATGATGCCATTTGGATTGACGAACGCGCCAGCAGTATTTATGGATCGGATGAATCATGTCTGTAAACCATATCTCGATAAATTCGTGATTGTATTTATCGATGATATTCTGATTTATTCCTGAACGAGAGAAGAGCACGAGCAACACCTCAGGACCATTCTGGAACTACTAAAGAAAGAGAAACTTTATGCAAAGTTCTCAAAGTGCGAATTCTGGATTCGCGAAGTAAAGTTGCTTGGTCGTGTCATGAACGAGAAGGGCATTCATGTGGACCCAGCAAAGATAGAAGCGATAAATAATTGGGAAGCCCCCAAAACTCCAACTGAAGTTCGACAATTTTTGGGATTAGCGGGCTACTACCGCCGGTTCATCGAAAACTTCTCCAAGATAGCCCAACCGTTGACTTCCCTTACGCAGATGGATAAGAAGTATGACTGGGGTTACAAGCAGGAAGAAGCCTTCCAACTTCTCAAAAACAAGCTATACGATGCACCGATACTATCCTTACCCGAAGGCACTGAAGACTTCGTGGTATACTGTGACGCTTCACGTCAAGGATTGGGTTGCGTGCTCATGCAACGCCAAAAGGTCATCGCTTACACTTCAAGACAGTTGAAAGTTCATGAGAAGAACTACACAACACACGACCTGGAGCTAGGCGCGGTGGTATTCGCCTTGAAGATCTGGCGTCATTATTTATATGGTACTCGATGTACAATCTTCACAGATTATAAAAGCCTGCATCACATATTTGATCAGAAGGAATTAAATATGCGTCATCGACGGTGGGTTGAGTTGTTAAACGATCATGACTGTGAGATTAAGTACCATCCTGGAAAGGCGAACGTAGTAGAAGACGCGTTAAGTAGAAAGGAAAGGGTTAAGACCTTAAGGGTTCGAGCATTGGAAATGACTATTCGAATAAATCTTACTGCACGCATTCATGACGCCCAACAAGAAGCCCTTAAGAAGGAGAATATTAGAGCTGAATATCTCCGAGGTATGGAGAAGAAATTGGTGCCAAACGAAGAGGGAACCTTATACTTTATGGGGCGTATTTGGGTTCCGCTCTATGGTGGTATTCGAGAACTCATCTTTGATGAAGCTCACAAGTCAAGATACTCGATCCACCCAAGATCGGACAAGATGTATCAAGACTTGAAAGAATACTATTGGTGCCCGAGGCTTAAAAGCGATGTTGTTGTTTATGTTGGAAAGTGCCTAACCTGTGCTAAGGTTAAGGCCGAATATCAGCAACCATCTGGTCTACTGCAGCAGCCCGAGATACCCATATGGAAGTGGAAAAAATATCAATGGACTTCATAACGAAATTACCCAGGACCCCTAGAGGGCATGATATGATATGGGTGATAGTCGATCGGTTAACGAAGTCTGTGTATTTCCTACCGATCCGAGAGAAGGATAGCACTGGAAAGCTTGCCGAGCTATACCTGAAGGAAATCGTGGCGCGTCATGGAGTGCCTGTTTCGATTATTTCAGACAGAGATGGACGTTTTGTCTCAAGGATCTGGCAATCCTTCTAGGAGGCCTTTGGATCTCAACTAGATCTAAGCACGGCCTTCCATCCGCAAACAGACGGCCAGAGCGAACGGACCATACAAACACTAGAAGATATGCTTCGCGCATGTGTTATGGATCTAGGCGGCAGTTGGGATACTCACCTACCTTTGGTTGAGTTTTCCTATAATAATAGCTACCCTACGAGCATAAAAGCCGCACAGTTCGAAGCTCTTTATGGCCGCAAGTGTCGTTCACCTTTGTGTTGGGCAGACGCTGGAGACAAGCAGTTGATTGGTCCTGAACTTGTTCAAGAGACAACTGACAAGATTATGCAAATCCGAGAGCGCATTAAGGCGGCTCGAGATCGACAAAAGAGCTACGCTGATCGAAGGCGTAAACCCTTAGAATTCGAAGTGGGAGACAAAGTTCTGTTGAAAGTCTCACCTTGGAAGGGTGTAGCGAGGTTCGAAAAGCGTGGAAAGTTGAATCCACGGTGAATGGTCCAATGTATCCAACAAATTTGCGTCGTCAAGCATTTGGAATCAAGACAAACATAAATTTACCATTCAAAATCTTGGAAATAATTGGTACCGTGGCATACAAGTTGGAATTACCGGATGAACTTAACAGAGTACATGATACATTTCATGTGTCCAACCTCAAGAAGAGTCCAACCCAAGAGACAGTGATCATCCCTGCGGATGAGGTGCATATCGATGACACACTCCGATTTACTGAGCAACCTGTTGAGGTAACAGATTGGAAGATCCATAAAACAAGGAGAAGTCACACTAAGCTTGTCAAAGTACGTTGGAACTCTAAGCACGGAACCGAGTACACGTGGGAACGTGAGGATCAGTTCAAAGCCAAGTAACCCCATTTGTTCGAGAAAGCTCATGCGGGAGATAACTCAACCTGAATTTCGGGACGAAATTCTTTTAACGGGGGGAGACTGTGACAACTGGCACAAAGCCGGTAATTTCCGTACAGTCTAAATATTATTTATTATCTGCAATTATGTGCTTAAATGTCAAAATTGTCAGATTTCATGCTATACATGTGAATTCATGCACGTTTCATACTTCAAATATTTCTTTATGCATTACTTTTAGCGTTGCTTCAGAAAGACTAGCAAACTCACCGGTAAGACACACTGTATCAGCATGTTTGCAGAAAGCAGCCAGATAATAGGATTAGGGCTTAGGAATAGGTCCAACATCTAAAATACATTAAAACCCAAGTATGGATACAAGGGTTAACATATAAACTTTCCGGAAGCTAAACTATACACTAAAAGACACCCGAAACGCACTTTAAATGCAGAATTCAGCATAAATCAGCACTAATTCAGCTATAATCAGCTTTTAAACATCTTAATATCATGTATAATTTAGGTTTTATTGTTTAATATAACTTACAAAGTGTCGGGAATTAAAACTGCCACAAAAGGGGCTTCATACATAGTAAAACCGCGCAATTCAGCACTTTAATGAACCGTAACGAACCGAACAACCGGACTATAACCGGGACATCAAAATTTGACTAGAAGTAATTTTTTTATGATATTAAACTAGTATTGATAATAGAACACCTTAAAGATCATAAAAGCCCCTAAACACACTTAGACTAACTTAAACTCCCTCGTTTACACTTTAAACCCTCCACTTCCCAAAATTTACACTTTACCACCCCCCCCCCCTTTCACCCAAGGCCGGCCCCAAAGGGCCCCACATGCTTTATATTATTTTATATAACTTGGTTCCCTAAATTGAGAACAACTAAATCTTAAAGAAATATCTTGTGTTGGTTTTTTTTTATAAATAACCCTAAGTGTTTACACATTTCCCATCATTCTCAAAATCACTTCATCTTCCTCCCTCCTCCCTCTTTGCTCTCGGATCACCTTCACCACCTATACATCACCAATTTTCAAGCTTCAACCTAGCAATCCAAGGCCATTAGAAGGTGTAAGAAGCTCATTTAGGAAGGTGTATGGTGCTAGAACTTGAAGGACCACCTTGTGGAGCTTTTAACCTCTCATTTCCTTCCTTGATCATCATCTTCATTTTTGTGCCACTTCCCTAGCCATTAGATCTAGTATTAAGCTTCTTGATCACTAATTTAAGTCATGTTTATGTTATGTACAAGTTCCACCATCTAAACAACTTAACTTCTATTGTTAAAAATGAGAAGATCTAACATATTCAAGAAGAAAATAAGTGATTACATGAAATTTTAGTGTATATAATGAAGTTGTTGATGTTGTATCTTGTGTTTATGATTATATCAAGTATGTTAAAGCTTGGATCTACCAAGTTTAAGCATGGATCTTGAAGGATCCATGGTTAAACTTGAAGATGAACATATGAAGCATAATGTGAACTTGAAATATGAATTTTTATGCATAAACTTGTAGTCTTGAAGTGATAAAATGTGTGTAGAACTAATTTTTGAAACTAAAACTCATGGAAAGTTTATTAAAAGTTTAACATAAAGCTTGTTTATGAAAGATCTAAAGTTATTAAGCATTGATCTTGATAGATCCATAGTTAAACATGATGTTAAAAATAATGATCTTTCTAATGAACATAAAAGTGGACTTAGAACATGATTTACAAACTTTAAAGACCATTAAACTCATGGATGAGTTGGTTAATAAAATAAAGTTTCATAAAAAGTTTGTTAAAATACTCAAGAACACTTATTTTTGGAAAGATCATAATATGTTAAGTGTAGATCTAAAAGACTACACATTTTTAACAAGAAACAAGTTCACCATGATGTTTCATCTGGAAAAATTAGTATATGGTGTTGGTGATTATTGTTGGAAAAATTGTTTTGGTGTTGAAAAGAAAATAAACGCATGTTTTGAAAACATGGGAAACCTCCATTTTTAGGGGAAACTATGTCAAAAAATTTATAAAATTTTGACACTTAGAAAAATATAAGTTTTTGGTGAAACTTGTTCCCTAAAAATTCACCTAAAAATATTTACCAAGGTTTCCCTAATTTTAATGTAACATTACAATTCAAGAAATGGTGATTTCTTCAAGTTAAAAGTAGTATTAAGTATGTATATTTTTAGGGAAAAATATATATATTTAGTGATCACCAAATTTTGTGCTAAGTGTATATTATGTATATTATATATATTAGTGTATTAGGGACTTGAAAATACACTAAATACTCCCATGAAGTATGAATACAAAAATACACTTACAAATACATGAGAATACATAAGTATACAAGTATACAAAAATCGGGTGTATAACAAGAATAACTATATATATATTTTAGCATGACAAAATATATATGTTTTATACAAGTCTTAAAAATATATTATTCTTAAGAAATCTAATTCCGGAAAGTAATAAAAATCAAAGTATTGATTTTTGGTGAAAAATATAAAATACACAAGTATTTACATACAATACAAAGTATACTTTCCTAAGTATACTTGTACAAAAATAATATTGAAAATGTTATTTCACAAAATACTTATATTTATTTTTGGGAAAATAATATAAGTAACATACATAATTAAACGTATAAATTATTTTTAACAAAGAACATATACATAAACAAAAGATGGTGACTTGTACTAGTGTAATACAAGTCTAGTGACTAACATTAATAGAACACGTATAGGTCACGACGACACCGGTGAAGTTTATGACGCAGGAAACGCAAAGTTGTGAGTTCATGTCCCCAGTTTTAAACTTTTACTTGTTTTCTAAACTTGGGGAAAATACATGTGTTATGTTATGTTGATTTCAAAAACTAAGGAATGATACTTTAGATCATGTCACGAATAGGGTGCCATAAGCACCAGTAATCAGTTACATGTCAAGATCACAGAATAAAATGTTAGATCTAATGGGTTTCAGGCAGCCACACTCTTGGCCACTCTTTTACCAAGCAGTGCTTTTGTGTCTCTAGTCGTGAATCGACAGTCGTGGATTGACAAGTAAAAATGCCTATGGTTTGGATGCTTCCTATGTCGTGTCACATGTTAATGGCCTTGCAAACCATTAGCGATCTCGATTTCTTTATTTTTACATTTACACTTATTTCATACAATTACATACCATGTTTTCCATAACGAATGCTTAAATGTTTTCATAAATCTGCATGAATTCACACCAACATTATGTTGACGGTTTTCCAAAACTCACATGTATTTTAGGGAACTAAAGTGGATGTACGCGTGGTCTTACTCTTGCTCAAGGATGTCGCTTTTGATTTAGTCATGTCGTGGCAAGACTCCGGTGCCTGTTTTGTGGGATTTAGTTACTATATTCCATCTTGTGTGGGATATAATAACCAAAACCTTTATGTTCGTTTTTAAATAAAGTTGTAAACTTTTTAGACAATATGTTTTCTTGTGATGTAAACACTTAACTTATGTTATGTTAATGGCATTTGGAGTTATTTTATGAGCATGTAGTATGTTTACCATTCGTATGCAATGAGAACCTTTCAAGATCACACCTCGTGCTTCCGCCTTAGAAAGGGGTGTGACAACACATATCTTATCCTGGTTAACCTAATAGCGGCGACAAAGAACTCAATAGCGGCGACAACCCGTCGCCTGTGAAGGTCGAATTGTATTAGACTATACAACGCCTTTTCCTCCTCCTTCTTCACTTTTCCCCCCAAAACTCTTCCCTCTACCGGCGGAGAAACTCTTTTTTTGCCCAAATCAGTTAGTTTAACTTTCTTTTTGTTAAATTTCTTCTCTATTTTGTTATATACATGTTATAGGCTTTAATTTTTTGCTCATTTTTGTGTATTTTTGTGTTTGTGGAAGAAAATTCGGATCACCACCATCTCTTCTCTGGTCACCACCATCACTTCTCCGGCACCACCTTGTCTCTGTGGTCTTCGTCTCCTTGAAACTTGAAAAAAACGGTTAGTTTTATATGTATTTTTTTTAGTTTA
This sequence comes from Helianthus tuberosus, assembly GCA_030545235.1. NCBI lineage: Eukaryota > Viridiplantae > Streptophyta > Magnoliopsida > Asterales > Asteraceae > Helianthus > Helianthus tuberosus. Next base: position 68,898,140 of record CM060427.1, on the reverse strand, counting down.
GAAATTGTATAATTTTTGGTTTAGGTATGTAAATGTGAATGTAAGGATGAATGTTTGCATGTCAAATGTATAATGTAGGTGTATTTGGTGAAAATGAGTATATGGAAATCTATGTATTTGTGTATGTAGGTTTATGTAAGCATGTATGTGGGTATATAAGTCTATGAATGAATGTATGTATGTAGGTGTATGTTAGTATGTAGGTGTATGTAAATGATGAACAATTGTGCATTTAAAAGTTTGCAATTGGTGAAAAATGTGTATGTTAGTATGTATGTTTGTATAAAGTATGCAAACGTGTATGTAAGTATGTATAAATTTGTGGTTTTGGTCAAAATGTGTGTTTGTAAGCATGTATGTGTATGTGTAAGTATGTAAATGTGTTTTATAAGTATGTATGTGTGTTGGTAGTATGTTAATATGTGTGTATAAAGTATGTAAATTTGTGTATGTAAGTATGCATAAAGTATGTGTTAATGTGCATAAATCATGTTTAAGTTTCACGATTTCTATGTTTATGGTTATGTTTGAAAAAAATATGTTTAAGTTGATAATTTCTATGTTTATGTTTAGGTTTGAGAAAAAAATATATTTAAGATGATAATTTGAATGTTGTTTATGTGTAGGTTTGAAAAAAATGTTTAAGTTTGATAATTTGTATGTTTGTGTTTAGGTTTGAAAACACTTATATTTAACTTTGAGAAATATATATTAGTTAGGAAATACCCTCCTTAAATTAAAATCATCATTTAAAACATAACGAACATAGAAAATACCCGCCAAAATTGATCATCATTTAAAACAAATGGAGCTAAGAAAATACCCGCCCGAAATTTAAACCATTACGAAGAACATTACAAGCTTAAAAAACCGCGCCTGATATTGAATTCTTCATTTCAAACATAACGAGCTAAGAAAATACTCAATCGAAATTAAAATCATGATTTAAAACATAACGTGCCGCCCAAAATTTAAGACAATCATTAAGAACATAACAAGCTTAAAAAACAGTGCCCGTGTTTGAATTCACCATTTTAAACATAACGAGCTTAGAAATAGCCGCCCGAAATTGATTTAGAAATTAATTTCGGGTTGTCCCCGTTTAACTTGGGACTGCTTTTTGAATACTTTATCTCATTTAGGATGTGAATGTGTATTGCATGATTGTTTGTTTAAGAAGGATTCGGTTATCATTTTCTCTTTGCTCCTCGGGTATATATATCATTACATATATACTTGGGAGCTAAGAGGAAATGCTGCCGAATTTTTCTTAAACAAACAATCATGTAATACACATTCACATATGAGATAAAGTGTTCAAAAAGTGGGTTTAGCAGCCTACCCTTGTCCTATTAATCCTAAATTAGATTTTCTTTCAGTTGCATAATGCCTATTGATAAAAGTTGGATTGATTCCCCACGTCATTCACCTCACTTCAAGCAAGGACTCGATTCTTTCATCAAGATGTGTGAAAGAGTGATAAAAAACCACGATGAAGTTAGATGTCCGTGTACCCTATGTAAAAATTCCGGCTTAATAAACATGGCACAAATGAAATACCATTTGTGTATTAGCAGTTTTTGGAAGGAATACACAAAGTGGACCTATCACGGGGAAACGACTCCAGTTGCGGAAGTAAACGATGTTGCGCCACAAAACGGTATGGGAAACATTATTGAAGGAGTTAGGGGGGAGTGTATGGAAGAAGATACATACCTTAACCAGGAGAAATCGAATGGAGATAGTAGCGGTGTTGGTGATGATTTTGAAGACCTGGTAAAGGAAGTTGAAACAAAATTATATCTTGGTTATACCAAGTATTCTTCTCTTGACTTTTTAGCAAAGCTTATGAATATAAAAGGATATGCACCATTTGACTAATGAAGCATTTGATCATATCCTCTCGTTGTTGCGAGATTCAATGCCAGAAGGCAACAAGATTCCCCCTTTGTATTATGTAGCTAAGAAGACATTTAAGAAGATTGGTTTGGCATATGAGATGATAGACGTGTGCAAAAATGATTGTGCTCTCTTTTGAAAAGAAAACGAGTCCTTGTAAAATTGCCTCGTTTGTAATGAGAGTTGATGGGTCGATAAAGACACAAAAGGTACGTAGGTGGCTCGTAAGGAGTTACGATACTTTCCTTTTACGTCTAGACTATGATGTTTGTATTGTTCAAGGCACACAACAAAAGATATGATATGGCATAGTACCGGACGATCGGAAGATGGGACTATGCGTCATCCAGTTGATGGATCTTCATGGCAAGACTTTGATAAAAAGTACCCAAACTTCGCAATGGAGCCACGAAATGTTCACCTAGGGCTTGCAGCTGACGGTTTTAATCCCTTTAACAACGGTAGCAGATCCTCAACTCATAAGACGTGGTCGGTTATACTCACCACATACAATCTGCCTCCATGGCTATGCATGCGAGAGTCCACATTCATGTTGACCTTGTTGATTCCTGGCCCTAAATCACCTGGGAAAGACATGGACGTTTTCCTTAGACCGTTAGTGGATGAGCTTAAGCAATTGTGGCAGGCAGGTATACGTACTAAAGACGCAGCAACAAACACATACTTCATAATGAAGGTGGCGTTGTTATGGACCATAAATGACTTTTCAGCCCATAGTAGTCTAACAGGTTGGAGCGGACAAGGCTACATGGCATGCCCAACTTGTAACAAAGACACTCCTTCAATACGTGTAACTGGTAAATATGCTTATGCTGGTCATCTCCGGTTCTTAGATGGCAACCATCCTTGGAGAACAAGTCTCGACTTTAACGAGAGACCCGAGACACGAGACCCTCCGAGACAGATTAGTCCAGATGACATAGAAGCTCAACTCGGTCGTTTAATTAATCGTCTACCAGGAAAGCATCCAGCTTTTGGAGGTGGGAGGATAACCCTGTCAGATTTCGAGTTGAACTGGTCCAAACGAAGCAAATTTTTTGAGCTTGAGTATTGGTCTTCTCTGCAGCTGAAACATAACTTAGATGTAATGCATATAGAGAAAAATATGTGCGACTGCTTGCTCGGTACTCTTCTAATGAACGATAAGAGCAAAGACACACCAAATGCGCAGTCCGACTTGGAAAAACTAAACATTCGGCCGACACAATGGCTGAAACAATCGGGTGGCAAGTTCTTAAGTCCCCACCCAAAGTACTCATTCAAGTCCGATGATCGAAAACTTTTTTGTCAGTTTATAAAAAATGTTAAACTACCAGATGGGTTTGGATCTAATATCAGTAAGAAGGTGACAGATAACAATGCTAACATTACCGGGTTGAAATCTCATGACTGCCATATCCTCATGCAACGTTTGATACCGATTAGGGTTAGAGGGCTTTTGACCAAAGATACATCTGCACCGATACTAGATCTTTGTATGTTCTTTAAGCAACTTTGCTCTAGAACACTATTGGTGGATGATATGAAGAAAGCGAAGGATGACATTCTTACCATCTTGTGCAAGTTAGAGATAATATATCCACCTGCGTTTTTTGATATTATGGTTCATTTACTTGTGCATTTACCTGATGAAGTGATTGTGGGAGGTCCAGTAGCTTTTAGATGGATGTATCCATTTGAAAGGTACATGAAAAAACTAAAGAAGTATGTCAGATCCCGGCAAGGCTGGAAGGTTGTATAGCTGAAGGTTATGTGCTTGAAGAAGCTCTAACATTTTGTTCATTGTACCTTAAAAATGTTCAAACTAAGTTCAATCGCCCAGATGGAAACGAGGATGTCGTTGTTGAAAAAATAAAGTTATGGGTGTTTGAGTCCAAATGTCGTCCTGTTGGCGCAACAAAGAACAAACATCTATCAATCATCGAAAAAAGCAAGATGGAATGGTTTGTCCTTGAAAACTACGCAGAAGTCAAGGAGTACATGAAGTGAGTGTTTCTTTCTTTAACTTTTCATGATCTGTTAATTAGTATTTTTCATTCCTTTCTTATATTTGTGATCAATGTAGTGAATTCAAACATACACATCCTCAAGATGATCTTGAAACCAAATTTCCGGGATGGTTTCTCCATAAGGTATAATACATATATAAAACATATTACTCTACACTTGCTAGGTAATACATATATAACAAACATTATTACTCTATATTTGTTAGGTCCATTCGATGAAAACACAAAATTCTCCAGAATTGCACCCAGAGTTGTATGCTCTTTCAATTTGTGCGAAAATGACTGCTTATACTTACACTGCTTGCTTTGTCAATGGTGTTAGGTTTAAGACACTTGAGCGTGATGCAAAATACGCAACGCAAAACTCTGGGGTGGAAGTGGTTGGAGAGAACGGTGTGAAATTTTATGGCCAAATAGAAGAAATTATTGAGTTGCATTATACAAATGTTTATTCAACTGTCCTATTTCGGTGCAAGTGGGTTGATACTCGAAGGGGTGTAAACCATGACAATAATATCACCAGTATAAGCACTAAACATGAATGGGACAAAGACGAACAACTCATATTTGCTTCGCAAGCCAAACAAGTGTTCTTCATCTAAGAAACGTCTCGAAACCAAAAAACTAAACATAGGTAGGTAATCGAAAATGTGAATCATCGAAAAATTTGGGATCGACCATTAAGTGATGACAGCGTCAAGAAGGTTCAAAATGTTGACAAAGGCTTAGAAGATATTGACGTTGTCCACAATAACTCTTCATCTGACTGTCCACTTGTCATTGACTTGACCCAATACTTTCAAATTGGATCTTCTCATGTTACTGCGGGGTGAGCCTTCAATTGAAGTTGATCCCCCAACGGCTACCGTCGATGAAGTGTTTGAGGTCAAGACTGATTGTGATGAGGACGATCCCGATTATATGGGGTCTGACTAAAAGAAAAGTTATTGTAATTTATATAATTAATTTGTATTTGATAAACACTTGTTGAAAAATTTATTTGAATTTGAGTTACACTTGTTGTACTTTCCATTAATTTCTTTTAGATACACATGCTGCAACATTTGTAACTTTTTAGGGATAATGATTTCGATATTGCTTATATTTGCGTATCTGATGGCGGATGTGGCCCCATGGGGACATGGGGGTGACGGCGCTGGTGATCCACCGCCTCCTAGTGGTTTTTTTAGAGGCACACATGAGACGGATGGTAAGTCTTTTACTAAATTATTTTTTAGTCCTTATATTTGATATATTATAAATGTTGTTACTAATTATTTTTGTTTTAATTGCAGCTGTTCCCCCAAAGAGGGTTAGGGGGAAAGCTAAAACTGAAAAACTACGGCGTATGGTAAAAGGGGGGGTATCGCTTACATTTGACAGATAGGTCATGCATACCCCCGTTGGTGTAGCAAGAGATTTGTTGTCAAGGGAGGCCGGTTTGTATATGTGGCGGACCATCCCGTTCGATAAAATGGGATGGGATAACGTTTCACCACCGCACAAGGAAGCCATCATGAACCACTTAAGGGTAAATAAGTTATATGCATAAAATTTTATCAAATATCTAAGCACATGCAAATGCGCAGTTACCATACATGTGCCTAAGCGATTTTGCAGCCATTTAACGGTGGTAGAGGGAAGAGTTTTGGGGGGAAAAGTGAAGAAGGAGGGAGGAAAAGGCGCTATATAGTCTGATACGATTCAACCTTTACCGGCGACGGTTTTCACCGCTATTAGGTTAACTAGGATAAGATATGTGTGGCTGGGGATTAATGTGGGACACACACTTTTAGCGGAGACAGATGTCGCCGCTTGACCTTGGTGTTGTCGTCGCTAATGCCTTTTAAATCCCCAACCGTTAGATCTGGTTAAGGATCAACGGATGGGGTTTGGTTTCAGACTCCGGGACGCGGATCGACCAATAGCGGCGATATTTGACCTGTCGCCGCTAATGGTGTCGCCGATAAAAGTGGTAATTTCTTGTAGTGTTATGGATCTTCTTTTGAGGATTCTTAAATGCCTACAGAATAAGTGCTAGCAGTTACCACTGGTTGTTCTGAACCACACATGTGTTATATTAGGCATGGCATCAACAAGAATCATCTTCTCCTCTTCTTCTAGATCAACAATCCAATTAGCAAAACTATGTGTCTCTTTGAGGTAGTTCATGTAATTTCCCTTTCACCTAGTTTCACTTAATTGTTGCATAAACCATCTAGTTCCACAAAAAAATCTCCAAAGGAGCCTGACTACCTTTATCTTCTCTAAAAATGCTATAATGATTCATGAACTCTATTTCCACTTTTTAAGGGAGGCGATAATATATGTATTCAGGGGATTAGGATCAAATACAAAGATTCTAATTTTAAGAAGGGTACAAAGTCTGCTAAAAAACCCACTACACAAAAAAAAAAAAAAAATTAAACATCCATCACCACCCAAAAACCTAAAACCCCACCCCCTCCCCCAGCCACCCCCCAAAATATATATATATTTGCCGAGGGGGGGTTAGGATTTTTTAGGTTTTTGGGGGGTGGGGGGGGGTTAGGTTTTTGGGTGGTGGTGGGGGTTTAGGTTTTTGGGTGGGGGTGGGTGCTTAGGTTTTGGGTGGTGATGTAGTGGGTTAAATTTTATGTTATTGGACACTTGTCACTCTATAAATTCTTCTTACACTTGTTACAATCAGAAGCTTTTGTACAATAACTTGACCCTGTATTCAGGTCATAAGTTGCCGATATAAGTTGACCCTGTATTCAGGTCATAAGTCATATATAAATGAGCCGATATAAGTTGCCAGAAAGCTAACTTGTTAGCGACTAAAACGTAGGATTCTGTCCCCATGAGACGGCGTTAGGTGATTATTAAATTAAAGAAAGAAACTACTTTAAAATAAAGGAAGCATAATGAAACAAATACAATAGCGACCATACACATGGTACCTTTATTATAACAACTCGATCGCGACATGTAGATCACAAGCTAAAGAGCTTGTAACGGCAATCAATATTATTCTTAGGACATGAAACAACATCCATCTTATTTAAACTAAACCATTGGGACTGCAAGTGCGCATTGCTGGACTTCGAGTCCACAGTCGTTGGTGAGCCTCTGAGCCTTACTCGCAATTTGTGGAACGGCCTGTTGTCCACCTTGTTGTCGGGCTTGGGTAAGCACCTGCTGGATTGCATCACACTGGCACTACGGATTGACTTCCTTTAGCTCGCTACAACACTGTTGAAGGTGCTGCTGCTCTTTCTGAAATGGTCTCCGGGCAGTCTTATCGAATGTGATGTCTTGAGTGAGGTGCATCTGGCAATGGTTCAGTTGCAGGGTCGTGATATGGCTGCGGCATTTCTCATTGGGGTTGTCTAGGCCGTCCCAGAGAGCAATCATATGATTGTCCTCTATGGTGGTGGTGATGGTGGTTCTATAGGCTGAAACGACCGAAAATGCTATGAGGGCGGTGAAGGTGAGGGCAAACAGTGCGAGTTTTGCCATTGTTCTGTAACACTTGATGGTGGTTGATGGTTGCAAGCTGCGGAGGAGGTTGCTTTATAGTGGATTTGCATAGGAGGTGAAGAATGCAACAAGTGGTGTGGGCCTATTTGTTTGTTTCCGCATACACCTACTCTTTTTTTTTAATCTTTTAATATTATCAGTTAATAATTTAAGATAACTAGCATTAAGACATTCCCGCATTGCGGCAGGGGCGTAAAACTGTGCCAAGTAGCACCAATGCTACACCACTGTCGGTGACCACCAATACCGTAAAAGCTCATAAAAACAAAATAAATTAAAAAGAAAAAAATAACACTGAACTAAAAGCAAAGTAAAATCTTTGAACCACGTACGCCCGTTGCGGCGTGTTAATGCAAAGAAATTAAATTTTTTTTTTGAAAGAAGATATTTTAAATTAATCATGGGGCAAATTACATAAGGATAGCAGGTAGACGGGCAACAAACTGCGCCGCCATCCCCTTCTGAATAGAAAACCCTAATCTACTAAAAACAAAGCCTCTCCCCTGAGGGGTCGAAAAGTTACTGTGGACCACATACTGAACTCTAGCCAAGAATTGAACCGCCTCCGACGCCAAGGAACCGAACGTGTCAAACCCCAGAGGGACAAAGGCATGCTGATTATCCTCACAAGCTTTCGCGTGCTTTTCCACCTTCTTTGACTCTGCTTTCAGTACCGCTTGCCCCGCCACAAACCCATTTTCCCGGAACCCGACTAAGGGGGATACACCTGTGAGATCGACACAAGCATCTTTCCCGCCCTCCCAACCAAAAACTAGCACGTCAGCCGGGCGTAGGGTGGACCTCCCTTCCGCTGGGTCCTTAAGAAAATTAACTGGTGCCTCTTTCTTTGCCGAGATCCCTGCTCGTCTGAGATTATCCATTAATTCGTCTCGAAAAAAGTCATGGCGATACTTAAACCCCTGCAACTCTCTACAGTGTAACGCATGCTCCCCGTATTTATCCAGGAATGCTTTACGGCAGACTGGGCAGGTTTGATCATTCGAGAACATGGGGATCATCAGACGGTACTTAAGGATTGATCGATACTCCACCGCTGACATACGTTGATCCAGACCTTCGATAGGAATAACAGTTAAGAAATCCTGAGCGTGAGGCCTCTATAGGCATTCAATGATGGCTTTCTGGCGAGGGGACAAATGGAAATCTTCTCCCAAACTTTGTGTGATTCGACAATAAAGGGCATTCGCCAAAGTTTTCTGTGGCGTTTTGGGGGCGGTGTCCTTGTTAGAGAAACCGCCGAGATCAAAGTCCGGGAGAGATTCATGCAAGCGTTCCAAGGCGCTGGCATAATCCGGGTCAGTGTTAGCAACCCCACTGTTACGTAAGATGTGGTCCTGCAACACCCAAGATTGAGACCTGGAAGCCACAAAGGCATAGGCAGCCACATCCAGGGCCGAAAGAAGGCCTAACCTACCAAGCCGCATCGGCAAGGTCGCGATCCGCCACTGGAATTCACCAAAAAAAGGCCCCCCACATACAACAATGTCTTCTATTGCCTCTCGAAGATCTTTATCAAAACATGAAATAGCATCACCCACAAAGGGGGGCTGGCAACTTCGCAAACCAAATGGCAACTTTGCAACCCCCATACAAGATCTAAGCAAGAGGAGTTCGCTTTGAGAATCCCGCAACAAAGAAAGGTGTCCCATAATGTTGATGTGTGCAATATGCAACATATAAATTACATCAAATGAGGCATAAAACTAACCCTTTTTAGTACTAATGTTGGAAAAAGTGTGCTTTTGTCTTCCTTTTGTATTTTCAGGATCAAATGAGCTTAAACGAACAAAAGGAACAAATATACAGCCAAAACCAACATAAATACAAAGAAAAGGAAGAAACGTGGCATGTCCGACCCCTCGACAGCATTTCCCAAAGCAAAAAAAACAAGAAGAAAGTTGAGCATGGGGCTGCGCTCAGCTAAGCATGGGGCTGTGCTCATCTCAACACGGGGCGGGCTCAGCTCAACACGGGGCGTGCCCAGCGGACACGGGACCGTGTCCAGTTGCCTGCAGAAAAGCCAAAGCTATAGAAGCTTCTATTCCCGACACGGGGGCGTGCCCAGCTCAACACGGGGCCGTGGTCAACGCTAAGATTCGCATAATTCAAGCAAATCTCGATAGTACAGATACGCTTCTGCACTCGGGGCCGTGCCCAGCGGACACGGGGGCGTGTGGAGCTAATACAGACAAACTGCAATTAATGAATAAAAAGAAAAGGGTGGACACGGGGCCGTGTCCAGGCTTCTGTGTAGGCTATAAATAGGGGTGCTTGGTTCACTTCATAGGCATCCCTTGGCAAACCACCTCCCTCCCACTTCACCCACACTCTACCACCACCACAACACCATCATCCACCACCATCATCCATCATCCATCATAGAGTGTGTGTAGTAGTCTCGGGATCCAAGATTGATAGTAAGAGTTCTTGACAATCAAAGGCCATGTTTGCCTAAGTCTCTTACATCACTTGGTGAAGACAAGCATTTAGTGTAATACTTTTTATTTTTAATCTTTTCTCACTTTTTATTTGGTTATGTATTAATGACTTTAATAACTAGTTTCTTATGTTGAAGGTGAAACTTCCTTATCATTTGTCCGTGGTGTCTTGGCGTTATTTTACTGTCTATATAAAATAAAAGATTTACACCATTCATATCTCCACGGTCTATATGGAGATATGTTGGCTACCTGGTCGGGGGTTAAGGGAATGGTTTGGTAAGCGTCTTGCCTTGTTTAGTGTATAGATCCTGCAAGGACCTGGGTCAAGCTTAGTAGGACCTCCTTCAATACCCACTGGTATTGGATGGCGGGGGTCCGAATTTCTTGATCCCCTCATATGTAAACTACTATTAATATATTAACCCGGCTACTTAGGACTGTATCCCTGCTGACTCAGACTACTTAGCCGAGGGTAACGTCACCTTCAAAAGAGGGGCCTACCACATTATGCATTAATAACTTAATTAATTATCTTTCAATAATCCAACCCTTTAGTATTGTATCCTTGCTGACTCAAACTACTGGGTTGAGAGTAACGTCACCTTCAAAAGAGGGGCCTACTACAATAACTAAGATAATCTTTTAAAAATTACAAAAGTGCGAAAATAATCAAAGGTTACACTAAAGGCGAGTCGGATCCAAGTGATTCATCTTGTCTATCTGTTTTATTTTTATTTTTCGGCATTTTTAGTTTTTATTTTCTTGTTTAAAACCTTTTTTTCTAAATTTTTTGATTTGATTAGACGTTGAGGATAAACCGGTATTAAAAGCTCTTGTGTCCTTGGACGACCTCGGTATCTTAACAACACTATACTATGCTCACGATGGGTGCACTTGCCCATATGTGTGTTTAGTGTTAGTAGAATATCGTGTTTTTGTAAATTTAAAACTTGACCAAAGTGTTAAAAAGGTCTAACAATATACATTAAAAACTATACGACCTAACACACATCAGGTTTTTGGCGCCGTTGCCAGGGACACAAGGATTTTAAGAAAGCTTAAAATCGACGGCCTAATCAGTTTTTCAAAACCTTTTTAAAATCGCGCGCATCATTACATTTTTTAGTAGTTTTTGCATTACAGTAGACTGAACACGGGGTCGTGCTCACTGAACACGGGGCCGTGCTCACTGAACACGGGGCCGTGCTGCATATTTTTTTTAATCACCCAGATACAGAGTCTGAACACGGGGTCGTGCTCACTGAACACGCCCCCGTGCTGCACCAAACCAATAACTTTTATTCAAATGCCCAGATACAGATCCTGAACACGGGTCGTGTCCACTGAACACGGGGCCGTGTCCAGCCTCTGTTTCTGTTTAATTTTTGTTTTCTGGTTCCGAGACTCTGTTGTGGTCTGCTGAGTGATTCTTATGGATCAATACTCAGGAGATTACAACTACCACTATGAGTAGGATAATTATAAAGAAGAGTATTGTACCATTTGTGGTAATCCTCATTCGGTACAATATTGTGACCTCTTTGAACCATCCCCTTCGTACACATACTATGAGGAACCTAGGTACGAGCCAACCACTTCATATACATACTATGAAGAGCCGAGGTATGAACCTTCTCCTTCATATACGTACTACGAAGAACCAAGGTATGAACTTTCTCCCTCATATTCATATCTTGATGAACCAAGGTATGAGTCTTCTTATCATACTTTGAGGAGCCAAGTTATGAGCCTTCACCTTCATATACTTACTATGAGGAACCATGGAGTGAACAACCCACCTCATATGAGTATAATGAAGAACCAAGTTACGATCCTTATCCATCATATACTTACAATGAGGAACAATGGTATGAACCATCTACCTCCCATGAGTACTATGAGCAACCAATGATCGAACTTCCGAATTCAAGCTTTGATGATACTTATTCAACTCACTTTGACGAACCACCAACTATCTCACCTGTAGCTGAAAAGATAATAGAACACCTTAAAACTATCGAGCGCTATATAAAAGAAGCCCGCGCAAGGGAAGAGGAATCCCGCACAAGGGAAGAATTAACTTGTAATAAAGAAGAGATAGTTGAAGAGGTAAAAATGGAAGAACATGTAAGTGAAAAACCGACACATGAGTTAAACAACGAAAAAGGTGAGTCCGACAACGTTAAAATTCAAGAAGAGTCTAATTTTGAAGAAATTAATCTCTTGTCACCTTCTTTCGAAAATCATTGTTTGGTTCCCACTCATGCTAAGTTTTTAAAAGAGTTAAACACTAATGCTAAAATTGACGAAACGGTAAGCATTAAGTTAACAAATGATCAAACCTCACTAATAAAAGAAGATCCATTTGAAATTAACATTACACCGGTTCCATGTTTTTTTTTTAAATTCCTTTATTAGTAATATTACAATTGATAAAGATCTTTGTGTTAATATAATGCCAAACTACATTTTCAAAAAATTAAGTATTGGTGATTTTTCTCCACTTCAAATACTCATTTTTTTATCTAATCGGAAATTAATAAAATCAATAGGGGTAGTCGAGGATGTCTTGGTTCAAACAAATCAAATGGTAATCCCAACCGACTTTGTCATCCTTGATGATGCTCCTCTAGTGTTGGGACGGCCTTTTGTGAAAACACACAAAGCTTTGATTAATCGGAAGAAAAATAACTTGCCCATTCAATTAGGGGCCTTCAAAAGGTTTGTCGATCTTGAACGATCAATGAAATATCCAATCGGCAATGACGACCCCCTAATTGAAGATGAGCCAGAACCACCCGATAAGGAGGGTCTAGCCAAGGACCCTTATAAACGTGGCGCACCACAGAGGCATTCCGTGGAACTATCCTTAGTTTTAAATTAGTTTAACTTTTATGTTTTCTAGTCTAGTTTTAATTTTCAGGAATAAAGCACACTCGAAATGGTGAAGGTTACTAAGGGAAACTTGAACCCACACCCCATGCACAAAAACAGAGCCACCCGACAATTTTTCTTCATTACAGCAAGTTCAGCACGAGACCGTGCTCAACCCAACACGCCCCCGTGCCCGAGGTTCTGCAGAAAACGCCCAGTTCAGGTAACTGGACACGGGTCCGTGTTCGCTGAACACGCCCCCGTGCCCAGCCTTCTATTTATTTTTGGTACTAGCAGTCTGACCACGGGGCCTTGCCCAGCCCAACACACCCCGTGTTCAGCTACCCAGTAACATAAAATCTTGTTTTTAACCCACTTTTACACATTTTAATCAACCGAAAAACTTATTTTTGGGACACATTGAGGACAATGTGTAATTTAAGTGTGGGGGGGATGCTAAAACCTTGAATTTTGCAAGTCCTAATTACAAGCCTTACACAAAACTCTATTGGAACCGCTAAACACCCCAAATTTTTTCAAAATTTTTTTTCATTTTTTTACTTGTCTTGGTTTAATCTGGGAATAACAAGTTCTAAAAAGGTTATATTTTTACAAATTTACAACCGATAGCGTCGTGATAAAAAGAACCAACATAAGAAAATTATGAAACGGCATGACAAATCTAGTTAAAATTTGATTATATATACTTGATCACATAAAAACCCATTCCCACAAAAAGTGAGTTTTGAGCCTTTGTTGAGCATACAAATACACATCTTTAAAACTAAATGCTCATTTTTCGTTTCTTGTGTGAATAGCCACTTGGTTTGTTACGACTCTAGAACTTGCCATGATGATACATTCCCGGTCCTTACCAACTTAAACTCAAGTAAGTAAATGATGGAGGCATTAGGACTTTCTTTCAACACCATTATTTTCTTTTTTTTACCACCTACCCAAAATCCCCCTAAATAAACCATTTGAGCCTAAATCTTTTCATTTCTTAACCCACAAAATAAACACCCTTTACCCACCAAAACCCTTTTCATTTTAAACCCTTTATTTTAGTAACAAAGCTCAGTTTTCTTGTGACTTCCTTATCAAAAAAAAAAAAAATAATAATAATTAAAGTAAAGAAAAGAAAAATGAAGTTAGCTATAAACAAACAAGCTCATCAAAAGAAGGCTTGTTTGAAAAAAAAGCTTTATTAGAATAAAAAGTCACAAAAACAAAATGTTTTACGAAAACCGACGTTTTTTACGACTTTTCGCCCTTTCCTACTAACCACTAACCCAAAACCACCTACCTTTAACCCAAGCCTAACCCTTCAACAAAAGTCCTCTTGATACTTGCAAAGGTTTATAGTTAAAAAGGAGGAGGATTGATTGCTTGGCAAGCATATGGTAGAAGTAAGTTCCATGCCGCTCTCGAGTGTTTCACAAAAATACATATTTGGCAGAGTGTTAAGTGATCCCCCGTGAGGTATGTGAACTGGTATATAAATAGAATTTTAAAGAGGCATGTTATGCCCAAATAAATAATTTCTCTTATGTAATCTTTTGAATAAATCATAACGAATAGGATTGTAAATAAAATAAAAATAAACGTAATAAAGAATCTTGGAATACCGACACTCTATGACAAGCCCAAAACCTTCTCTTCTAACCATTCCATTTGGGTGTGTAGGCCACCAAATAAAGAGTTTTGCTTGAGGACAAGCAAAGATTCAAGTGTGGGGGTATTTGATGTGTGTAAAATGCAACATATAAATTACATCAAATGAAGCATAAACTAACCCTTTTTTAGTACTAATGTTGGAAAAAGTGTGCTTTTGTCTTCCTTTTGTATTTTCAGGATCAAATGATCTTAAACGAAAAAAATGAACAAATATACAGCCAAAACCAACATAAATACAAAGAAAAGGAAGAAACGTGGCATGTCCGACCCCTCGACAACATTTCCCAAAGCAAAAAACAAGAAGAAAGCTGAGCATGGGGCTGCGCCCAGCTGAGCATGGGGCTGTGCTCAGCTCAACACGGGGCGTGCCCAGCGGACACGGGGCCATGTCCAGTTGTCTGCAGAAAAGACAAAGTTATAGAAGCTTCTATTCCCGACACGGGGGCGTGCCCAGCTCAACACGGGGTCGTGGTCAACGCTAAGATTCGCAGAATCCAAGCAAATCTTGATAGTACAGATACGCTTCTACACATGGGGCCGTGCCCAGCGGACACGGGGGAGTGTGGAGCTAATATAGACAAACTGCAATTAATGAAGAAAGAGAAAAGGGTGGACACGGGGCCGTGTCCAGCGGACATGGGGCCGTGTACACGCTTCTGTGTAGGCTATAAATAGGGGTGCTTGGTTCACTTCAAAGGCATCCCTTGGCAAACCACCTCTCTCCCACTGCACCCACACTCCACCACCACAACACCATCATCAACCACCATTATCCATTTACCATCATAGAGTGTGTGTAGTAGTCTCGGGATCCAAGATTGATAGTAAGAGTTCTTGACAATCAAAGGCCATGTTTGCCTAAGTCTCTTACATCACTTGTTGAAGACAGACATTTAGTGTAATACTTTTTATTTTTAATCTTTTCGCACTTTTTATTTGGTTATGTATTAATGACTTTAATAACTAGTTTCTTATGTTGAAGGTTAAACTTCCTTATCATTTGTCCGTGGTGTCTTGGCGTTATTTTACTGTCTATATAAAATAAAAGATTTACACCATTCATATCTCCACGGTCTATATGGAGATATGTTGGCTACCTGGTCGGGGGTTAAGGGAATGGTTTGGTAAGCGTCTTGCCTTGTTCAGTGTATAGATCCTGCAAGGACCTGGGTCAAGCTTAGTAGGACCTACTTCAATACCCACTGGTATTGGATGGCGGGGGTCCGAATTTCTTGATCCCCTCATATGTAAACTACTATTAATATATTAATCCGACTACTTAGGACTGTATCCCTGCTGACTCAGACTACTTAGCCGAGGGTAACGTCACCTTCAAAAGAGGGGTCTACCACATTATGCATTAATAACTTAATTAATTATCTTTCAATAATCCAACCCTTTAGGATTGTATCCTTGCTGACTCAAACTACTGGGTTGAGGGTAACGTCACCTTCAAAAGAGGGGCCTACTACAATAACTAAGATAATCTCTTAAAAAGTGCAAAAGTGCGAAAATAATCAAAGGTTACACTAAAGGCGAGTCGGATCCAAGTGATTCATCTTGTCTATCTGTTTTATTTTTATTTTTATTTTTATTTTTCAGCATTTTTAGTTTTTATTTTCTAGTTTAAAACCTTTTTTCTAAATTTTTTGATTTGATTAGACGTTGAGGATAAACCGGTATTAAAAGCTCTTGTGTCCTTGGACGACCTCGGTATCTTACCAACACTATACTACACTCACGATGGGTGCACTTGCCCATATGTGTGTTTAGTGTTAATAGAATATCGTGTTTTATAAATTTAAAACTTTTCCAAAGTGTTATAAAGGGCTAAAAATATACATTAAAAACTATATGACCTAACACACATCAATGTCAACAGCTCGCGTTGCCCTTTTAGCCGCTAGACCACTAATGAAACTGGCATCATGGCTGACTGCCCCTCCTAGCAGTTTGACACCTCTCTCCGGCCTCCCAATCTCACTGGGGAAAAGCCCTGGCCGGACCTTCACCCCGTTGCATGTCGGCAAAAATAACTCAGTTTTTCTAATATTAAGTCGTAGCCCCAAGGCTGGACCCTCCGAACGAATGATGTCAAGAGCTTTAGCAAACTGAACAGCGTCCCCGATAACTGTCCTATCATCCAAGTACCAAGCATGGAAGGGGAGTTTATAGTTTTCCTGCACCCGTAGCACTAAGGGGTGTAAGGCTAGGGCAAAAAGCAAAGGTCCTAATGGATCCCCTTGCTGGACCCCCGTGAATGCCCCGATGTGGTTATTCCCCACGTATAGCCTAGCAGACTGGGCATACAGAAATTTAACCCACGGGAATATAGAGGGGCAATGGCGATGGACCTTGTGAAGCAAAACCGAACGGTCAACTAAGTTAAAAGCATTAGAGAAATCAACCGTAAGCATGGCTAGCGAGCCATCTGAATGAAAAGAATTAAGGAACCTATTAGCGCTGTGCAGCACCGCCTCCGCCCCATTGGGGACCCCCACCCTAAATTGGTAGTCCCCCAAGTACTTAACAACTTCTTTCCCAACTTTCTTCATGGCTACTTTTGTAACACCTGTGTTTGTAATCCTTGTGAACAGTTCTGTTATCAATAAAACAATGTTATTTGATCACAATGTTTGTTTTGTTGTGTTTTACATTTTTCATGTTTTGACTTTTATGTAATTCCAAACTCTATATCACTTTCTGGAGAGTTATACGCAAACTAGTGCGTAAACGTACTCAGTTTAATGCGAAAAATACTCCGGAACAGCAACATATACTCAACATACCTTAAATAACCCTTATATAACTTAGAAATAAGTTTTAAAGGCTTTGGTATGGCAAAAACAAGTTAATTCGCTTACAGGGTCTAAAATTGACAAACTGCGAAAGTATGCCAATCTGAACTGTAACGAGCATTCCGGAACATGACCATAAGTTAAACACACCTTAAATATCCTTTACATAGCTTAGAAATAGGCTTTGAGGGGTTTGGTGTGCTAAAATAAACTTTTGGGACATTCAGGGACTAAAAGTGTCAAAAAGTGCACAAGTTTGCATTTTCGCGCATAACTTACGTTCTGAATACATCTGGACACCCAAAAATTTATGAAAGCATGACTATATTATATTTTAGTGTTCTCCTTGAGAAAAATCCATTCGTCGCGTCATTTGGTTCGTTTTTCGCGCTTGTGCGCATTTCGTCGTAATTAAGCGAACATCGCGTTCGTACGACCAAACGAACTGACATCAGACATATTTTTGAACATGTTTCATGTCCACAATGTTTAGGCAACATTTTAGGGCCTTAAAGTTGGCTTTACGGGCCTTAGAAGTGCCGGAAATGGGCTGAATACACAATAGGGACCAAAACTGTAATTTCTGATCTGCAACACTCAGGCGGCCCGCCTGAGTTTCTTCACATTCTGACGCGGGCCGTGTCCGCCTGTCTGATCAGATAACAACGAACAGTCAGCGTGATCCAGCTGTTTTAACCACAACCATAAGCTTACAACTTGCCATTTCAGTTGATAATGATCAATTTGAGCCACCACAACTTTGCAACACTTGTACGGTTACGATTAAGGCACGATATTCGACAAACGATCTTAACGGTTCTTCAAAAACTATAAATACCCCACCCCCATGCTTCAAAATCACAAGAAATTTGATTTGAGAAACTCTAAGTTGAAACATTTGTTTCATACCTGAGATTTTTGAATCGAGTTTAGCATTCGGGGACCCTTCGTAAGTTTTCTTTCGTTCTTTTCCTTATTTTACTGCTTTTCGAGTCAGAAAGTCAAACTTTGTTTGACTTTCAGCGTTGACCAGTAATGGTCAATGCGAAGTTCGTTTGAACTTCGCAACGTGATTGTAATCACGATGGTCATAGTCCCTTGGGACTATGCCTACTGATTACCACGTTGTCTAGGGTCGTAGGGTAAGCGATCTGATCAATCGCTTATGCCTTCGAACTCGACCCAGTTTGGTCGATCATTAGGATCCAACCAAATACATTAGGTGACCATAGTATAGGGCATAACCTTCCGAGGTTATACCTTATGGTTACGTCGTTTAAGTAGTTGTATGATAGGTAGTTTATATGCCTTAGGTAAATTACCAGAATACCCTTTTCATGTATAATTGGTAATTTAGCATTTGTAACCTAAACTTTTGCCACATAACTGATTATGTAACATGTTTAGGCATATAACACTTGTCATAGGGCTGGTTAGGCGTTCCGAACGCGTTTTACGCGAACGACGCGTTAAAGTAGCATAAGCTTCCTAAACGGGTCGTAATGGGTCGATAAGACTTAGGTTAAGTTTCATTTAGCATGTAGGCTTTGTTAAACCATATCACATGAGTTCCTACACTCATTTGGTTTACAAACCCTAATGCTACCCAGTCTTCCGATATAGGTCCGGTTTATTAACATAGTTACCTATATTAGGTGCCGTTTGATTCCGAGATCTCTAGCATTACTTGGTGGTTATCTTTAGACATCTGAGCAATCACAGGTGAGTACCTAGACCCCTCTTTTACTGTTTTCCAAACTGTTTTGGGGTGGAACACATGTGCCTACTTGTTACTTTCATGCTTTCCTATTTTCACATTATATACCTGCTATGTTCGTTAGTACACTATAGTACATGATTTCATGACATTTAATGCTAGGTGTGCCCATTGTGTGCATTACTTAGTACATCGTTTTACATGACATTTCATGCTAGGTGTGCCCATTGTGTGCATTACTTAGTACATCGTTTTACATGACATTTCATGCTAGGTGTGCCCATTGTGTGCATTACTTAGTACATCGTTTTACATGACATTTCACGCTATGTATGTTCATTTGATTACATACTTAGTGCATTGTTTTCACATGCTCACATTTTGGTATGACATTTGGTTTGTTTACATGGGACAATACATTCATTAACATTAGCTACGCCGTTCGTTAGTAGGTAGTGGTACCATAGGAATTGACAACTCCCGTTCCGGACATCCCAGGGAAAGGGGACAGAAAGGAATGACCGAATTCGATGATATAAGACAGATAGACCTTTAATTTGTTTAAGGGTTTATCACCACAGTCACAAGGCTTGGATGTATGCATTTTCACAATACCGCATAAATGTTCATATTTCAGTATTAGCATGCATTTTCCACAAGACATAATATTGATTTAAACCATGTTTTACTTCAATACTTTGTTTTTGTGCATATGGTTTAGTTGAGACATTTCACTTGCCATACATGACATTTTGACATAGACATTTTACACAAAGACATTTACACAAAGACATTTGACATGGATATTTGACATAGACATTTTGACATGATTTACATTTGACACATAACATGATTGACATTTGTTTTACACTACATGATTTACATCTTGACATAAACACTTTGACATATTATCCAATACATTTGACAATTGGTTTAGACATAGACATCTTACATTGTTGGTTTGGTTTGATTAAGTGATTAAGTAACGATGCGTGTGTAATATGATACAAGCATGGTGGATACGCCGCTGGTACTTCCTATATATAAGTGTTTGTATGGTATTACATGTCGTAACGTTATTTGAATCATTTCAATTTGAGACATATAGCATTTTATACAATAACATACTTTTCTCACAAGACATTGACTTACAAAACAACTTATCTTATACAACACATTTTAAATGGTTATTCATTTAACCTTACATTTATTTATACATATCAACTGATCTTATTGTTTTTCAAATGATTTACAAGACAAAGCAAATTACAAGGTTCATGACTAAACATTTTCTTAAATACAAGTCATGAATCCTATTTTCACAAACCTATGTATCTCACAGGCATTTTTATGCTGACGTACCTATTTTCACATGTGTTTTCAGGTGCTTTTCCATAGGATGTTGATCATGATTCTAGGGCGGACCTGTGCCTTAGAGACTTTAAAAGAAGATAGACTATGTTTAATTATGTTCTGAACTCTTAAATTCCTGTTTGAGACAATGAAACTTTTATGTTGTTATATAAAATACAACTTTGAATGCCATGGTTATGAAACAATTAATTCTGTTACGACACGCCCCGATGTTTCCGCCGCGATTTGTTGTTTTACGCGGTCGGGGTGTGACAGAAGAGTTGGTATCAGAGCCAATGGTTATAGGGAATTAGGTTATTAGTAATGCTTTGACCTAGACTATAACTTTTCTAGGACCCTAACACAAGTTATCTTGTGTTTAGATCTTAAAACATATACATCACCTATCCTTAGGTGATTATCAAAAACAAGAACCAAAATTTTTCCGAAACGATTTTTGAAAAACAATCATCTGTTTTTGAATAAATTTTTACAAGGTTTTGAACCCTCTATTGTAAGGTTTTGAACCCTCTGTTATATGGTTTTAAACCCTTTTCAGTTTGGTTTTTGGCCTTGTGCCTTCAAATTTTCAAAAATCTCGTCAACGTTTTGGGTCTTAAATAATGTGAACATGTGCAAACTGGAAGGGTGAATGCCTGTATTCTGGGTTTTCTGTCTAGGCAAGCACTTCGTATACATCTCAACCAGACGCGAGACCAGTTGTGCTTACCTGGGAATTCTTGGGATGAGTGTTCACTTATAGGCGAGCATGTCTTCATTATACATTATTTTTGATCCACTTACTTTGATTAGTCACTGTGTGTCGTTTGTTTGCTTTGTGATACGGACGAATGACCACCATCTATGCTGTTTGCAATTCTTGTTTTTATCATCTCATTCTTTTCATCCAATCATCTCACTCGTTTCCTTTCATGTTTTCCTCTTTTAGAATGCCTCCTCGACGCGAGAACCAGATAGCAACTGCTGAATTGGCAGAAATCATTGTGCAGCAGATGGCTGCTCAATTTCCAAATCTCTTTGCTCAATGGAACCAGGCCAACAACAACAACAATGTTCCATGTAAATACAAGGATTTTAACCAGGCTAAACCACTCAAGTTTAGTGGTTCTGAAGGAGCGACTGGGCTTCTTCAGTGGTTCGAGAGCATAGAGAATACCTTTCGCCACGTGCAGTGTCCGGATAATCGCAAGGTCGAGTTTTCCTCGAGCGTATTTCAGAAGAGGGCGTTGACATGGTGGAACGGGGTTATGAGAGACAGAGGTGCAGAAGTTGCTCTTGCACAGACCTGGGCTGAACTTAGAGCCCTTATGATGAGGGAATTCTGTCCTCGTCATGAGCAACGAGCGTTGGAGAAGGAGTTTGATGAGCTGAAGCAAGATAGTGGTGAGCATAGGGCTTATACTGATCGGTTTGAAGAGTTGAGTCTGCTTTGCCCGACTATGGTTACCCCACTCGACAAGGCTATCGAGAGATACATCGACGGCCTACCTGACTCGGTACAAGACATCCTTACTGGTAGTAACCCTACCACACTCCGTCAGGCAATCGAGTTATCAGCGACACTGACTGAGTCGCAGATCCGGAAGAACAAGTTACACAGGAAGGGTGACAAGGGCAAGAAGCAGTCGGCTGACAAGGGGGATAGCAAGAAAGGTCAAAACTTGAATGGAAAGAACTCTGGTTCTTCGAAGAGGTCAAGGAAGCGTAAGGCTTCCCAAAATTTTGCTGTCACTGCCCAAGCTAATCAGGCAGCTCCCAACCAACCTGCACAGCCTCCAACGAAGAAACCCTATTCAGGGAATGCACCTTTGTGCAATAGATGCAACAGTCACCACCAGCCGCAACTTCCATGCCGTTTCTGTACTAACTGTTGGAAATCAGGCCATCTTGCCAATGTTTGTCGGTCTGCCCAGAATCCCGCGGTTCAGAACCCGGCTCAACAAGTTGCTCAGCCTCCTACTCCGCAACAGGGTCAAGCTGCACGACCACAATACCCACCGGGTGCTTGTTATAATTGTGGGGATCTGACCCATTACAGAAATCGGTGCCCAAGACTGGCTAACCAGAACCAGAACCAGAATCAGGCTCCGGTTCGAGGCCGAGCATTTAACATGAATGCCCAAGAGGCGCAGGCGGATGATAATGTGGTGAACGATACGTTCTTTATTAATAATCAGCCTGCATCTGTTCTTTTCGATTCTGGTGCCGACAAGAGTTTTGTGTCTTTATCTTTTGAGCCAATGCTTCGCGTGTCTAGAACAAAACTAAGTAAATCTTTGACAGTAGAGGTTGCTAGTGGTGAACCCATTATTCTTGATTCTGTTCTTCACAACTTCCAGTTGAACCTTAATGATCATCTCTTTCCTATCGACCTCACGCCTATGCAACTTGGAAGCTTCGACGTTATTGTGGGAATGGATTGGTTATCCAAGCATCGCGCAGAGATAGTTTGTTCTGAGAAGATTGTTCGTGTGCCGCTTTCAACAGGCGAGATCCTACAAGTTCAAGGTGAGAAGCCTACCGTTGGTCTCAAACTCATGTCTTGTTTTAAAGCTCGGAAATATCTGCGGAAGAACTATGTGGCTTTCTTAGCACATGTTACAGAAGATAAAGGCAAGGGTAAGTCTATTTCAGATATTCCTGTCGTTCGGGATTATTCTGAAGTATTCCCTGAAGATTTACCTGGTCTACCTCCAGCACGCCAAGTCGAGTTCCGCATAGATCTCGTACCTGGTGCAAACCCAATTGCCAGAGCTCCATATCGTCTTGCACCGTCTGAGATGCAAGAGTTGTCTAAGCAGCTTCAGGAGCTCTCTGACAAAGGTTTTATCCGTCCTAGCTTTTCACCTTGGGGTGCTCCCGTTCTTTTTGTCAAGAAGAAGGATGGATCCTTTAGGATGTGTATCGATTATCGTGAGCTTAACAAGCTTACCATCAAGAATCGATATCCCCTACCTCGCATAGATGATCTCTTTGATCAGCTACAGGGCGCTTCTTATTTTTCGAAGATTGATCTACGTTCCGGATATCATCAACTTCGTGTACAAGAAGAAGATATTCCCAAGACAGCGTTCCGTACTCGTTATGGGCATTATGAGTTCACAGTCATGCCATTCGGTTTGACTAATGCTCCTGCTGTTTTCATGGACTTAATGAATAGGGTCTGTAAACCTTATTTGGATCAGTTCGTCGTTGTTTTTATTGACGACATCTTGATTTATTCTAAGACGCGAGCTGATCACGAGCAACATCTTCGTCTTACCCTGGAACTCCTAAAGAAAGAGCAACTTTTCGCCAAATTCTCCAAGTGCGAATTTTGGCTTAAAGAAGTTCAGTTTTTGGGGCATATTATCAACGAACAAGGTATCCATGTAGATCCCTCCAAGATCAGTGCGATTAAGGATTGGGATACACCTACTACTCCTACTGAAGTTCGTTCTTTTCTTGGTCTAGCGGGTTATTATCGCCGCTTCATAGAAAACTTCTCGAAGATTGCAGTTCCTCTAACTGCTCTAACTCAGAAGAAAATGCCCTTTTATTGGGGATACAAACAAGAGGAAGCTTTTCAACACTTGAAGCAGAAGCTTTGCGATGCGCCTGTTCTATCATTGCCTGATGGTGATGATGATTTTGTCGTGTATTGTGATGCATCGAAATTGGGTCTTGGTTGTGTTCTGATGCAAAGGAACAAAGTCGTAGCCTATGCATCAAGACAATTGAAGGTACATGAGAAGAACTACACCACTCATGATCTTGAGTTGGGTGCAGTTGTTTTTGCTCTCAAGATCTGGAGATACTATTTGTACGGAACAAAATGTGTAGTTTTCACTGACCACAAAAGTCTTCAGCATATCTTCAACCAGAAAGAACTCAACATGAGGCAATGACGTTGGGTTGAGCTTTTAAATGACTATGACTGCGAAATTCGCTACCATCCTGGTAAGGCGAATGTCGTAGCTGATGCATTGAGTCGTAAGGAACGTACTAAGCTTTATTGTGTACGTGTTCAATCTGTTATTCGAGCTCGATCCGATATTCAAGCACGCATTTCTCAGGCTCAACAATCTTGTGTTTCACAAGGATTGATGGATAAGGAATTTCCCTATCACATAACATCTGCTCTGGAACTGAAGGACAATGGATCGTATTACTTCATGGACCGGTTGTGGGTCCCAAGCCAGGATGATCTTCGTACCTTGCTTATGGATGAAGCCCATAAGTCTCGTTATTCCATTCATCCGGGCTCAGATAAGATGTATAAGGATCTTCGTACTCAGTATTGGTGGCCTGGTATGAAGAAAGACATTGCCTTATACGTATCAAAATGCCTTACTTGTCTTAAGGTAAAGGCTGAACATCAACGTCCTTCGGGTTTATTGGTGCAACCAGAGATCCCAGTTTGGAAATGGGAAAACATTACTATGGATCTTGTTACCAAACTCCCGCGCACAAAGAAAGGTCATGATGCCATCTGGGTAGTCGTTGATCGTCTTACTAAATCAGCACATTTCTTGCCAATCCGGGAGGATTTTCCTGCTGACAGACTTGCTCAAATCTATGTGGATGAAATTGTAGCTAGACATGGTGTTCCTTTGAACATCATTTCTGACAGAGATGCTCGTTTCACTTCTCATTTTTGGAGAACCATGCAATCTGCTATGGGGACCCAACTTAATCTGAGCACAGCTTATCATCCACAAACGGATGGTCAATCTGAGAGAACAATCCAGACTCTAGAGGATATGCTTAGAGCTTGTGTGATCGATTTTAGTGGTAGTTGGGATTCACATCTTAAATTGATTGAATTCTCCTACAACAACAGTTATCACACTAGCATCAAAATGGCTCCTTTCGAGGCTCTCTATGGTCGAAAATGTCGTTCACCAGTCTGCTGGAATGAGATCGGCGAGGCCCAACTTACTGGACCTGCCCTCATTTTAGAGACAACAGATAAGGTCAAGAAAGTTCGTGAGAACCTTCAGGCAGCTCAGAGCCGTCAGAAGATTTACGCGGATCCAAAACGCAAAGCCTTGGAATTTCAAGTCGGTAATCGAGTATTACTTAAGGTCTCACCTTGGAAAGGTGTGATCAGATTTGGAAAGAAAGGAAAACTTGCACCTAGGTACGTTGGACCATTCAAGATCGTCGAAAGAATCGGAAAGGTAGCCTACAGACTTGAGTTACCTCCTGAACTTGGAAATGTTCATCCAACTTTTCACGTGTCCAATCTCAAGAGGTGTTCAGCTGATGAGAACTTCTCCATACCGCTTGACGAAATTCGTGTTGGCAAAACACTGAAATTTGTTGAGAAACCAGTGGAAATTATGGAACGTGAAGTCAAATGGCTTAAACGCAAGCGCATTCCTTTGGTCAAAGTTCGCTGGGAAGCTAAACGTGGACCTGAGTTTACTTGGGAACGCGAAGACCAAATGAAGGCGAAGTATCCACATCTTTTTCCACGAGTTTCCTCTAAATAAATTTCGGGACGAAATTTCCACAAGTAGGGGAGACTGTAACACCTGTGTTTGTAATCCTTGTGAACAGTTCTGTTATCAATAAAACAATGTTATTTGATCACAATGTTTGTTTTTTTGTGTTTTACATTTTTCATGTTTTGACTTTTATGTAATTCCAAACTCTATATCACTTTCTAGAGAGTTATACGCAAACTAGTGCGTAAACGTACTCAGTTTAATGCGAAAAATACTCCGGAACAGCAACATATACTCAACATACCTTAAATAACCCTTACATAACTTAGAAATAAGTTTTAAAGGCTTTGGTATGGCAAAAACAAGTTAATTCGCTTACAGGGTCTAAAATTGACAAACTGCGAAAGTATGCCAATCTGAACTGTAACGAGCATTCCGGAACATGACCATAAGTTAAACACACCTTAAATATCCTTTACATAGCTTAGAAATAGGCTTTGAGGGGTTTGGTGTGCTAAAATAAACTTTTGGGACATTCAGGGACTAAAAGTGTCAAAAAGTGCACAAGTTTGCATTTTCGCGCATAACTTACGTTCTGAATACATCTGGACACCCAAAAATTTATGAAAGCATGACTATATTATATTTTAGTGTTCTCCTTAAGAAAAATCCATTCGTCGCGTCATTTGGTTCGTTTTTCGCGCTTGTGCGCATTTCATCGTAATTAAGCGAACATCGCGTTCGTACGACCAAACGAACTGACATCAGACATATTTTTGAACATGTTTCATGTCCACAATGTTTAGGCAACATTTTAGGGCCTTAAAGTTGGCTTTACGGGCCTTAGAAGTGCCGGAAATGGGCTGAATACACAACAGGGACCAAAACTGTAATTTCTGATCTGCAACACTCAGGCGGCCCGCCTGAGTTTCTTCACATTCTGACGCGGGCCGCGTCCGCCTGTCTGATCAGATAACAACGAACAGTCAGCGTGATCCAGCTGTTTTAACCACAACCACAAGCTTACAACTTGCCATTTCAGCTGATAATGATCAATTTGAGCCACCACAACTTTGCAACACTTGTACGGTTACGATTAAGGCACGATATTCGACAAACGATCTTAACGGTTCTTCAAAAACTATAAATACCCCACCCCCCATGCTTCAAAATCACAAGAAATTTGATTTGAGAAACTCTAAGTTGAAACATTTGTTTCATACCTGAGATTTTTGAATCGAGTTTAGCATTCGGGGACCCTTCGTAAGTTTTCTTTCGTTCTTTTCCTTATTTTACTGCTTTTCGAGTCAGAAAGTCAAACTTTGTTTGACTTTCAGCGTTGACCAGTAATGGTCAATGCGAAGTTCGTTTGAACTTCGCAACGTGATTGTAATCACGATGGTCATAGTCCCTTGGGACTATGCCTACTGATTACCACGTTGTCTAGGGTCGTAGGGTAAGCGATCTGATCAATCGCTTATGCCTTCGAACTCGACCCAGTTTGGTCGATCATTAGGATCCGACCAAATACATTAGGTGACCATAGTATAGGGCATAACCTTCCGAGGTTATACCTTATGGTCACGTCGTTTAAGTAGTTGTATGATAGGTAGTTTATATGCCTTAGGTAAATTACCAGAATACCCTTTTCATGTATAATTGGTAATTTAGCATTTGTAACCTAAACTTTTGCCACATAACTGATTATGTAACATGTTTAGGCATATAACACTTGTCATAGGGCTGGTTAGGCGTTCCGAACGCGTTTTACGCGAACGACGCGTTAAAGTAGCATAAGCTTCCTAAACGGGTCGTAATGGGTCGATAAGACTTAGGTTAAGTTTCATTTAGCATGTAGGCTTTGTTAAACCATATCACATGAGTTCCTACACTCATTTGGTTTACAAACCCTAATGCTACCCAGTCTTCCGATATAGGTCCGGTTTATTAACATAGTTACCTATATTAGGTGCCGTTTGATTCCGAGATCTCTAGCATTACTTGGTGGTTATCTTTAGACATCTGAGCAATCACAAGTGAGTACATAGACCCCTCTTTTACTGTTTTCCAAACTGTTTTGGGGTGGAACACATGTGCCTACTTGTTACTTTCATGCTTTCCTATTTTCACATTATATACCTGCTATGTTCGTTAGTACACTATAGTACATGATTTCATGACATTTCATGCTAGGTGTGCCCATTGTGTGCATTACTTAGTACATCGTTTTACATGACATTTCATGCTAGGTGTGCCCATTGTGTGCATTACTTAGTACATCGTTTTACATGACATTTCATGCTAGGTGTGCCCATTGTGTGCATTACTTAGTACATCGTTTTACATGACATTTCACGCTATGTATGTTCATTTGATTACATACTTAGTGCATTGTTTTCACATGCTCACATTTTGGTATGACATTTGGTTTGTTTACATGGGACAATACATTCATTAACATTAGCTACGCCGTTCGTTAGTAGGTAGTGGTACCATAGGAATTGACAACTCCCGTTCCGGACATCCCAGGGAAAGGGGACAGAAAGGAATGACCGAATTCGATGATATAAGACAGATAGACCTTTAATTTGTTTAAGGGTTTATCACCACAGTCACAAGGCTTGGATGTATGCATTTTCACAATACCGCATAAATGTTCATATTTCAGTATTAGCATGCATTTTCCACAAGACATAATATTGATTTAAACCATGTTTTACTTCAATACTTTGTTTTTGTGCATATGGTTTAGTTGAGACATTTCACTTGCCATACATGACATTTTGACATAGACATTTTACACAAAGACATTTACACAAAGACATTTGACATGGATATTTAACATAGACATTTTGACATGATTTACATTTGACACATAACATGATTGACATTTGTTTTACACTACATGATTTACATCTTGACATAAACACTTTGACATATTATCCAATACTTTTGACAATTGGTTTAGACATAGACATCTTACATTGTTGGTTTGGTTTGATTAAGTGATTAAGTAACGATGCGTGTGTAATATGATACAAGCATGGTGGATACGCCGCTGGTACTTCCTATATATAAGTGTTTGTATGGTATTACATGTCGTAACGTTATTTGAATCATTTCAATTTGAGACATATAGCATTTTATACAATAACATACTTTTCTCACAAGACATTGACTTACAAAACAACTTATCTTATACAACACATTTTAAATGGTTATTCATTTAACCTTACATTTATTTATACATATCAACTGATCTTATTGTTTTTCAAATGATTTACAAGACAAAGCAAATTACAAGGTTCATGACTAAACATTTTCTTAAATACAAGTCATGAATCCTATTTTCACAAACCTATGTATCTCACAGGCATTTTTATGCTGACGTACCTATTTTCACATGTGTTTTCAGGTGCTTTTCCATAGGATGTTGATCATGATTCTAGGGCGGACCTGTGCCTTAGAGACTTTAAAAGAAGATAGACTATGTTTAATTATGTTCTGAACTCTTAAATTCCTGTTTGAGACAATGAAACTTTTATGTTGTTATATAAAATACAACTTTGTATGCCATGGTTATGAAACAATTAATTCTGTTACGACACGCCCCGATGTTTCCGCCGCGATTTGTTGTTTTACGCGGTCGGGGTGTGACAACTTTGGAGACCAATCTTCTCCAAATTGCCCCCACAGCAATGGGGCGAATTCCATTATCAGGCTTCAATAAAGGGGTTAGAGGGGCTGAAGCAACAAAATCCGAAAGCACCCTAGGACATAACCCCCCTAGCCAAAGGTTCACCAATTCAGTGATGGCAGTAAGCAGTCCCGAGGCAGTCGCCGACCCCTCACCGCTAAGAGCGTCCAAGAGGTGTTGGGCCCGGAGGCCATCTCGCCCACAAGATGTCCCTTTCGGGAAAGATTTAACACACCTGTGGACGCAGTTATTATCCACGTATAACGCAGGTTGGGAAAGAGGGATTGAAGGGGGGATCCGTGGCGGCGCGAAGGGATGTTTGTCGATAAGGACTTGCATGGTAGATTCCCCCTGAGGAGCAACCCCACTGGAACACAACACCTTAACTGCAGCAGTGAAGTAACCATCACTCACTTTCCTAAGACATTGCTTGATGTTGGGGCTAACCTCCTCAGCTATCTCCTGGTGTGCCTCGCCCTCACGCACGACCCCTT
Source organism: Helianthus tuberosus (assembly GCA_030545235.1). Lineage (NCBI taxonomy): Eukaryota > Viridiplantae > Streptophyta > Magnoliopsida > Asterales > Asteraceae > Helianthus > Helianthus tuberosus. The sequence continues at coordinate 68,868,164 of CM060427.1, read as the reverse complement.
CTCCACTATCGGCGAGTAGGGAATTGACCAAAACCTCAAACCCAGAGCCCTCTTTCCACATAGCTAAGGCCCGCAAAATACTATCACTTTGCAAGGACTTTCGGTTACCTGAACTTCGCTCTTGCCTGGAAGACGGCTTAACCACCTTAAGGGTACAACGTGGTAAGAGTAATAGTTTGACCCAACTTTCAACATTCCCATGGGAGGCCACTACTTTATGGATGGCACCTGTCAAAGCTTGTGCAAATGCCAAACGACAGCTTGGGGGGATGCTCTTAGCAGTTCGAACCGGAAGGGAGAAAACACGTTTAAGGAGAGCGACATCTCCCATCACTCCCTGCGGGGTCCTAAGCTCAAATACCACCCCAGGATCTTGGGGCCTTGGGATCCCCACGATAAAATCCTCATCAGACCTGGATTTCCTAGAGAATGTGAAAACACCATCAGGATGATGACACCCCCTGCTAAGTGCGTGTGTCTTCATGCACATCCCACACAACCAATATCCAAAAACCCGCAGGGTTTCCCCGACATTTGAAAACAAGTCTAAATCCCTGGAAAGTGCATCCTGAAGGGATTCTTTACGATCATCTTTAAAAAATAACTAAGTTGGTCTGCGCGCTATGACAAACCTGTCAAACAGAGAAAAATAGACGTGTTGCGACGGGTTTGTCAAATGGTAAAATAGACGAAAAAATGTTGAACCTCACACGTACGTTGCGGCGTGTTAACTTGTAATATATAGAACGAAACAAAAAACTTGCAAAAAGATGAAAAAGTATAAGGCACCAAAGTTGAAAATAAAAAAAAAAGTATTAGGGTTAAATTGTAAAATATAAAAAGCATTAGGTTTAAGTATAAAAATCAAAAGAATTAAAATGAAAAAGATGTTAGCCTTTGGATTAAAAGTAAAAAATCAATTGTTTTTTTTTATTTGAAAAACTCACCATTCTAGAGGTACAACTTCAATAAACACAAAAGTGTTGGTTATTTATAATTTATAGTATGGAAATATACATGTGAGTTCGTAGTTTAAAAAAAAAAACTTACCATCAAATTGAAATGATAAGTAAAAGAGATATTTACCAAAATAGCCAAGAATAAGTTTGACTTACCAAAATGGCCACTTCATGAGTCGGTGGAGCAGGGCATCACGGATTCAAATGTGTGGGATGTCTCTTTCAAGACCCCTCATGCGTCTTTAAATATGGAAGTGACACGTGTCTCAATGGTTAGGTAGACTCCTCCAATGCATCAGGCAGACTCTTCCAATGCCTCAGGCAGACTCATCCAATGCCTCAGCAGACTCTTCCAATACTTTAAGAAAATACTTTAAAATATTTAAAAAAATACTAAAAATATTTTTTTTAAATTTAAAAAAAATTACTTTTTTAAATTTATATACGTAAAGATATCTTGGCTAATTTTAAGAAAATAGATAAAAAAATTTAAAAAAATACTTTAATAAAATATTTAAATTATTTTTTTAAAATTAAAAAAAATATTTAAATTTATATACGTAAAGATATCTTTAAAATACTTTAAAAATACTATACGTATATAAATTTAAAATACTTTACGTATATAAATTTAAAAAATATTTTTTTAAAATTAAAAAATATGTATTTAAAAAAATATTTTTAGTATTTTTTTAAAGTATTTTAAAGTATTTTCTTAAAATATTTGGAAGGGTCTGCCTGAGGCACTGGAAGAGTCTGTTGAGGCATTGGATGAGTCTGCCTGAGGCATTGGAAGAGTCTGTCTGAGGCATTGAAGGAGTCTACCTAATCATTGAGACACGTGTCACTTCCATATTTAAAGACGCATGAGGGGTTTTGAAAGAGGCATCCCGCACATTTGAATCCGTGATGCCCTGCTCCACCGACTCATGAAGTGACCATTTTGGTAAGTTAAACTTATTCTTGGCTATTTTGGTAAATTCCTCTAAGTAAAATAGACCTTCACTTAACTTCGTTATAGTTACTAAACATACAGATAAATATTTGTTTATTTATAATAACTGTGTGTTAATAGTATGCAAGGTGGCTTAACCGTTTTAGTTACTAGCCTAAAGCAAACTCTGAAACCAAAATATTTGTTAAAGTTCCCATTACATGTCCAATACATTTATTTCTACACTAGGTTTTTACCCGGGATTGCTTCCCGGGCTCGGGAAACTTAGTTATATCAATTATTATTTGTTATTAATACGACCTCATTACATCAAGCATCTCATTGGATTCAACATCAATGTTTTCACATCACCGGGTAATTAATTACCCGGGATTGCTTCCCGGGTAATTAATTAATCCAAACGTTCAACAAACAATAAATTCACAAAATGTAACTCCACATGTGATCCTTATTAATCAATAGTTAACATATTATTATAGTAAGGAACCCGTGCGATGCTGCAGAACACGCAACACACTAACACAGACACCGCTAGTTAGTCCGTTAGCTAACCTTGTTAGGATCGGAGGCTTTCGTGATTGTGTTTGTTTGTATAATTTGAACAAATCAAATAGAAATGAACATAGTTTAAGTGCAGCGGAAATGAACAACAAACTTTGTAAACACAATCAAAGAGGAAGATAGTTTTGATAAACATTTGCTTTTCATTAAGTTGAAAGATTACAAATTAAAGCAAAAGATTACAAGCATGCTTACAAACTAAACTCCCCCTCAGCCTTTTACTCCATGGTTGGTTGCACAAGATGAAAGGATTGAATTAAGAAGAACTCACTCAAGACGATCAAATGTAACAGTACAGGATACTGCTCCATTTATAGACAATCCAAACCACTGAGGCATCTCAGCTGACGTCACCATGAAAACGACGTCTAACAGCCTAACAACCTGTAACAACTGTTCCTATACAAACACTGCTATTCTTAACCACTGATTTTACATAAAACAAGTAATATACTAAACTACTGCTATGCTCTTCCAACAATGCTTCCCTTAAAGTTGATCAGTCTTTGAGTGGGCAGTGCTTTGTCAACAGTAGATAGAATCAGCAGTGTTTACTTCTTCAGGGCTTTGTCAGCAGTTTAAAGGGTAGCAGCAGTTGTATACGGACAGTGGATAGAGAGCCATCACTTGTTATGATCACTTTCAAGGGAGAAGTATAGTATAAACAGCTGCTTATTATGAATCCACTGTTGTGAACCAGTTTTCGCTTTCATTATCTGTTCCTCTAGTAGGGTTCAATCCCAACAATCTCCCCCTGGAACAGATAATGCCAAAACTCTTCATTATTCTGGATTTTTATTTCTCATCAGAAGTTCCCTAGCTTGTCTTTTAAATTCTTCTTCAAAGTCTTTGGAACTTGAGTCATCCTCATCCCTGCACAGTGAAAGTTCAAGGAGATCCTGCAAATCTTCAACACCAAGACCTAGTGCTTCTTTCCTTGATATGTACTTCACTTCGCCATTGGATCTGACCAAGGTTAATACGTGGGTCTTTTGATCAGACATCCACTTTAGTACTTTTGAACCCAATGGGTTTCTTGGGAGAGATTTATTTTTTGATGAGTTTGGAGAAATTGATCTTGTGAAAAGTTGTAAACTTTCAGACATTTGTTTGAAGGCCATTTCGATGACATTATTTGCTGCAGCTGTCTCTTCTGCAGTCTCTCTTTCAATCTGCTCTTGCCTCTTCTTTTGATCTAGTTCAAAGTCTGTCATGTCTGAAGTATTTGGTGATGCAGGTTTGGTTAATACCTTTTTGGCAAGCTCTTGAAGCTTTGCTGATTTGTCTTCTTTTAGATCCATTTTCTTGATGGCTTCTGTGAAGTACTCAGCTTCCTTTTCTTTTTCTTCTTCACTGGTCAGCAGTTTTCCTTTTTCTTGGTTTTTCACAATGATAGGGTTATCTGCTGATGTGATCTGTGTTTTAAGAGTATCAATCTGCTGTTCTAGCTTTTTGTAGTCAGGCTTCTTAGAAGTGTCTGAGACTGTTATCCTTCTTTTCTTAAGCCTTTCATAAGCCTCGTCGGTATACTGCTTTGTCCATTTTGCTATGGCTTCAGCAGTATCCACCTTAGCATCCACCAGCTCTTGCTTCTTTCTTTTGTACTCAGATGTAAGGTCAGTAATGAGCTTTTTGTATTTGTTCCAATTTGGAGCTGTCTTCTTCTTTCTTGGATCGTTTTTAATTCTTTCAATCCTGTTTGCCTCATGTTTTAAAGCAACTATTGGCCATTCTTCAAATTGTTTTTCTTCAGCAGGATAGAATTTTTCTTTCATGATATATGCGAGATATTCTTTTCTCATTTTATTTTGTTGATCTGTCTTTTCTTTGTTTAGATCTTGTGCATAGTCTTCCATCTGCTTGACCTTACTGAGCAAGAATTCCAATTTTTCAGATATGGCTTCGTCACTTTGACCTTCACATTCAACTTTTGCTCTTATTTTAGCCTGCCTTGCTTTAAGCTTGAGATATTCATCCATATCTTCTGGGACTATGAAGCCTATGAGAGAAGGGAATCTTCTTGTTGAAGGATCATCCTTGGTGTAGAATTGTCTCATCTCATTTTTTACAGCTTCCAGTTCCAGTGGATATTTTGCAGCATTAGGATCATGTTTGTCTTCATCTGGCTGAGTTATTTTTCTTTTTCTGGAGTAAATTTTATTCAGTGAAGGAGTGCTTTTGGGTGATTTGTTGAGTGGAGTGAAGATGGTTTGAAGTGAAGTGAGGGTAGTGGTGAATGGTGGCTGACTAACAGTTGTTGAAACAACTGGTGTTTCAACTACTGTTGCCATTACAACAGATGATGAAACATCTGATGTCTTCTGCTTTTTCACAGGAGGTGATGGTGGTGATGTGACATTGATGAGAGCAGTGGTGGATGACTGGCAAACAGCTGTTGAAACAACTGGTGTTTCAACCTCTGTTGTCATTACAACTACTGATGTGTCAGTAGATGTCTTCTGCTTTTGAGCAGGTGGTAATTTGGTGGATGGTGTTGTACTTTTAGGTTCTGGTAGGGCAGTGGTTGTAGTGTGTGTTGTAGTGGTGTGTGTTGAAGAGATGGCAGATGTTTGGTTAGCAGTTTTTGAAACTACTGCCATATCAACAGTTTGAATGGAAGTTTGAGTTTTTATGGTTTGAGGTTTGGAGCCTTTGGGAGGTGGTTTAGATGTCTGTTTTTCTTGCTCAGGTTCAACACACAAGCCATGTTCTATTCCCTTCTTCTTCAACTGCTTCATTATCTCCCCCTTTTTGGCATTATCTGCAGGGGGTTATCAAAGAATATTAGAGTGGAAGGAGCTTTGCTAGTGGTGTTTTGGATACTGGCCTTTATAGCCTTGATGTCTGCTTGAGTATCTTTGAACCTAGACTCCAACATGTTTGTCAGCATTTGTACATGTATTGCATGCTGGTGATCAGCCGCTTGTTTTTGTTTTTGGAGCAGGGGTTGGAATACACTACATAGCTCATTTGCAGCAAGTGCAGGTTGTGCAGGTGCTTGAGCTGGAACAGCAGTGGATTGTGCTTTTTGAGCTTTTAACAGCTGTTGCACCATATCCTTTATTTCAGCAACTGATGTTTCAAGTTTTTCAACTCTGCCCGTCGATTCCTGATATTTTGAATGATAATCCAATTTAATGGAATCATCTGTTTCCCCACCAGCAGTGGTTGTACCAATGTGTGACTTAGGACATGAAGCCCAGAAATCATCCATTGATGCCCCTTGTTCTTGGTACTGGGGACTTCTTTCTTCAGCACTTGATAACCTTTCAATGGTACCAGTGGTTAAAACAAACTCACTTGTGGTTACCAGAGGTGCTATAGAAGAAATTGGCTTCAAGGGAGTCTTACTAATGAAACAACTGTCCAAATGTAGATCTGTTGATCCATCACTTGTAGTTGCTGCTCCACTTGAACTACCACCAAGAGTTACTTGTAACTCAAGGGGTGTAACCTCCTCAGTTGCTGCTGGGATAGCAGAGGTAAAATCATCAGACCCAGTCACTTGTAGGAGTATGCTCTCAGTGATAGGTAATTGAGAGGAACTGGTTTGTGTCTGAGCTATGTTAACTACATGCAACAAAGGTATCATGCGTTGTGGTAATGTGAGGGGTGAGGATAAGGGTGTTGAAAGAGACATGTCCTTGGGATCAGGACTGTGGAAGATGGATCCGAGTGAATCCAGAGCTTCATAATGTGGAGTCCCTGTGTTTACAACCTGATCCTTTTGTGAGGATGCAGGAGGAGTTTGAGGTAAAGGTGGAGATCTTTCTACCATCTGCTGTGAGGAAGTAGCAGCAGTGGTTTTTGGTGACATTTGTGTTGTCACTGGCAGTTGCTCTGGGATCTCATCTTCCAGAGTTGCCTTTGATTTGGGTTTTGAGGGCTTTCTGGAGATTTTCTTTTTGGTCCTTTTGGTAATGGCAGGTGTGGGTTTCAAAGCAGTGGTTGTGCTGCTATGATCACCTGTAGCAGTGGGCTCAACAGTAGATGCCTGAGGAGCAGTGGTAGCTGCTAAATTTTGCTCAGGCACCTCTGCTTTTGTTTTTATAAGTGCCATCATTCTAGAAAATGTTTCAGTTGTCAAACCACTTATTTTAAAAGATGCACCTTGTTTGAGTAAATTTTCATTTTCTTTTCCAAATTTTTCTTTGAAATAGTAGCTTAGAAACCTTGGAAAGAGTAAAAATGATTTGCTATCAACATTCTTTACTAAGTCATTAAAGATCTCCTGGGAATAGTTATAATTTTCATTATTCAAAATAGCATAACCCAGACATTGGATCTTCAATGGTATTTCGTTAAAACCTGTTGTTTTATTTGAAACACACATCAAAAGTGTGTGGAATAAAAACCTAGGTGCAGAAGGGAAGAAACCCTTTTGTAAGGTATCCCTTTTTGGTTGTTCTGCATACCCCCTTTTCAAGAAATCAGTTTTCAACTCGGTTTTAGAAAAAGAAGTTTTACCTTTCTGATCATCGAGTTTAAAGACTTCTGAGATTGATTGTGGAGTAATCTGAATTGCTTTTCCCTGTATAGAAGAATTGATGGCTATGACGATGTCTCCTTGTTTTTCAAGGGTAGCATTTATCTAGAACTCTCTTTGAGTTTGTTGGAAAATGGGAGAATCTGCTGTAAGTAAAGTTTTGTACTTTGATGCAGATATGGTGTCGATGATGGAATCAAAGGTGTGGTTGATGGTGAGTTTTATGAGTAGACCCAAGTAATTGTGAGAGGATTTGTAAGGAATTTCAATGGGTTCACCTGCCGTTTGAGCGACCTCTTTGGAAGATGTTGATGATTTTGACTTTGATTTTGATTTAGATTTCGTCATTTTGATGAAGAAGACGAAGAATGGTTCGAAATGGAAGGCTGGAAACTGCTTTGAGAATTCAATTCCACAGTGTAAAACCCTGTTTGGGGGTTTTGATCAGGCTTTTATTTAGGGAAAAAGTAAGTGCTGATGTGGCAGCGGTTACAAAGATCTGAAGGCTAAAAACTGACCACGTGTGAACCGCTGATGAAAAAACCAATGATTGTAAATTTCAGTGCATGTCAACAATAAAAAGGGGAGCAGTGACTATTTTTTAACTATCAGTGGATACCCAATAAAATGTAACACAGATGTTTGGTCAGTCAGTGGTCAACATGAAAAATGAAGAAACAGAGGCTCGCCTTCAGCGGTGGATAACATTTAACAATCACATGTTTGCGCTTAAACAAATGTTTGACATTAAAAACTTATGGTGTAGTTATATGTGACTATTTTTGAACTATCAGTGGATACCCAATAAAATGTAACACAGATGTTTGGTCAGTCAGTGGTCAACATGAAAAATGAAGAAACAGAGGCTGGCCTTCAGCAGTGGATAACATTTAACAATCACATGTTTGCGCTTAAACAAATGTTTGACATTAAAAACTGTTTGCAAGAAAAGACCAATTTCAAGAATACTATACCCAAACAATCAAAATGAGGAGCTTAATAATCATCCAAGTGTACTTCACTTTTATTCAGTGGATGTCAACCCCCAAAATGTGAGCAGTAGTTGTTTTTTATCTAACAGTGGATAGATATTGATTTAATTTGCAACAAATAGTCATCAAGAATATTTTTTATTTTGTAATTTAACTTGCCATTTTATCATTAAAACAATGTTTTAAATTAAATACTGTTAAACATCTAATCTGGACATAAACAAAATTTTGAAATTAAATAAATATTCGACCTGAAACATCTGTTTGAACATAAACAGATGTTTGAAATTAAATAAATACTGTTAACATAAACAGAGATATAATATCTACAGTTTGGACATATAAATACTGTTAACAAAAACAAAGATAGAATATCTACTGTTGATGATGAACCACTTTTGTTGTTGGGCAATGGTTCATCTTTGAGTTTGTATAGGTTTGTCTCGAGAGATAAAGTATAGAGAACCAATGTTTGTCCTAAACACTGTTACATAAGAAAAACTGATACATAAATACTAAAGTTGAATCCGCTGTAGAAGCTGTTATAACTACACTATAAGTGCTAGTCTTTAACAGGACTTTGCCTTCAACAGTGCATAGCCCTCATGAGACAATAAGCCCATCAGTCTTTATATGGAGCAGGAATTAATTATAACAGTCCTTAGCATGATCAGCTGTTATAACCACACCACCCTTTCAGAGTTGGACCATTAAACAAATCCTTGACACTATTAATCCTCTGTTGACTTACCAAACAGATCTTCAGACACAATTCAACATCAACATAATCTAAATATTACTGAAACAATAAATAATAAGTAAAAATAAAACACAACAAAGATTCATAAAATTATATTTAATCATTTATTCAGGACCTTAAAACTAAAAGTCCAATAATTACATGACATACTGAACAATATTCAAGTTCAAATATAAGAATAACAGCAAGAACTAATAAACTTTAGTTTCCACTACATCTATTGCTGAACCTCTTGATGTATGTCCTTCAGCATCGCCATAAACTGCACGTCTCTATCACCACACTCCATATTACTGACAACACAAATAAGAATAAGAAACTAATCTAAAATTCAAACGTGTCTTTTTCATTTTTATTGCACATCTGAGTTTTCACGAGCTTTGGACGAATGTATACTTTCTTTAAAAGAAGAAAATCTTCCTGGAGCAAGAAAACGTGACTTTGGATTTAACGGAAATAAAAAAAAAATGGCACATGTAACTTTAAAGTTGCATCTCTGCCATCAAAAAAGGTAACGCATGCAACTTTTCACGATGTTGCAACAATGATACTGCAGCATCGATATTGAAAGGTTGATGTGGGATGCGAATTTACATTGAAACAATGATGTTGGAACAATGATACAGGAACGATAACATGTAAACATTATCAACAAACATTCGAACAAAGAAGTGTAATGGGAAATTAGCTGCTAAATCACGCGAAAGATGCATTTGAGAGAGAAAGATACGGTCACATATATGAGCGAGCGAGATTTGAATGTGAAACCAGATAATTGTATATTATTTATAGAATAATAAAAATATATATGGTTTGAAATTTGAATTTCAAAATTACTAATATTAATTAGTAATTACTGATTTGATTTGAAAGCAATTGTTATGATGTTTTTTGGGAACTGAAATACGCAAAGTAGAAAAAAAAATTTCAAAAAAAGAGAACGTCAATTTTAAATTATCTTTTACATATTTTTTTATTTCAAAATTTCAAAATTACTGAGAGATAATAACCGTCAGTTTGAAATTCATATTTTGCATATTTTAAAAATCCAAAACTCAAGAAATTACAATTAATTATTGATTAGATTTGCAACAAATAGTCAAAAAGTATTTTTTTATTTTTTAATTTAACATTAAGGATAAAAATATATATGGTTTGAATTTTGAATTTCAAAATTACTGATATTATTAGTAATTACTGATTTGATTTGACCGCAATTGTGATGATGTTTATTGGGAACTGATGTTTATTGGGAACTGAAAGGTAAGTAGTGTATATCTTTATATCCCTCCTTATTAAAGTAAATAAATATTAGTAATGATATGCAAAGTAGGGAAAAAAAAAGAGAGAACGTCAATTCTAAATTACCATCTTGCATAAATTTAATTTCAAAATTTCAAAATTACTGATATTATCAGTGATCTGATTTGAAAGTAATTGTGATGTTGACTTTTCTAATTTTTATTTTAACTTTAATTAAGAGATAATAACCGTCAGTTTGAAATTCATATTTTGCATATTTTAAAAGTCCAAAGCTCAAGAAATTACCATTAATTAGTGATTTGATTTGCAACAAATACCCATCAAGTATTTTTTTTATTTTTTAATTTAACATTAAATTTCATCAGGAAAACAATATTGGAGGAACTCTTATCTCATTGCAATGTAACGATTAGGTAAAATGGTAATTTCATTTTAATTCTAGTTTTTATTTGATAATTTCAATATATCACTAATTAACACCATCAAGGCATCAATTATAAAAATGTGAGTAGTGGCTGTTTTTTTAGGAATACCGTTGATGGTAAATATCAATGGATGTCAAGAATAAAAAAGTGAGCTTTGGCTATTTTTTCCTATCAGTAGATACCGAACAGTTATTTAAACGTCTGATTGAAGATTGAAGAAACAGAGGTTGTATTTCAGCAGTAGATGTGATTTGAAAATTTAATTTCAAAATTTCAAAATTAGTGATATTATCAGTGATCTGATTTGAAAGCAATTGTGATGTTGACTTTTCTAATTTTTATTTTAACTTTAATTAAGAGATAATAACCGTCAGTTTGAAATTCATATTTTGCATATTTTAAAAGTCCAAAGCTCAAGAAATTATCATTAATTAGTGATTTGATTTGCAACAAATACCCATCAAATATTTTTTAATTTTTTAATTTAACATTGAATTCCATCAGGAAAACAATATTGGAGGAACTCTTATCTCATTGCAATGTAACGATTAGGTAAAATGGTAATTTCATTTTAATTCTAGTTTTTATTTGATAATTTCAATATATCACTAATTAACACCATCAAGGCATCAATTATAAAAATGTGAGTAGTGGCTGTTTTTTAGGAATACCGTTGATGGTAAATATCAATGGATGTCAAGAATAAAAAAGTGACCAGTGGCTATTTTTTCCTATCAGTAGATACCGAACAGTTATTTAAACGTCTGATTGAAGATTGAAGAAACAGAGGTTGTATTTCAGCAGTGGATGTGATTTGAAAATTTAATTTCAAAATTTCAAAATTACTGATATTATCAGTGATCTGATTTGAAAGCAATTGTGATGTTGACTTTTCTAATTTTTATTTTAACTTTAATTAAGAGATAATAACCGTCATTTTGAAATTCATATTTTGCATATTTTAAAAGTCCAAAGCTCAAGAAATTAACATTAATTAGTGATTTGATTTGCAACAAATACCCATCAAGTATTTTTTTATTTTTTTATTTAACATTAAATTCCATCAGGAAAACAATATTGGAGGAACTCTTATCTCATTGCAATGTAACGATTAGGTAAAATGGTAATTTCATTTTAATTCTAGTTTTTATTTGATAATTTCAATATATCACTAATTAACACCATCAAGGCATCAATTATAAAAATGTGAGTAGTGGCTGTTTTTTTAGGAATACCGTTGATGGTAAATATCAATGGATGTCAAGAATAAAAAAGTGACCAGTGGCTATTTTTTCCTATCAGTAGATACCAAACAATTATTTAAACGTCTGATTGAAGATTGAAGAAACAGAGGTTGTAACAGGCTTTTAAACACATGTTGGGGCTAAAACAGATGTTTCACCTTATATATCAGTTGTATGGACTTAAACAAAAGTTTAAACTTAAACAGATGATTGCCAATAAACAGAAATTTGGCCATAAACAAATTTTTGGCCTTAAACAAATCTTCGAGCATAAACAAATGTTTGCACATAAACATCTGTTTGCAAAAAAAGACCAATTTCAAGAATACTATACCCAAACAATGAAAACCACGAGTTTAATAATCATCCAAGTATTAGAGATCAAATCAATGAAGGGATTTGATAAATACTGTTACATATAAACACTGTTGGGATATATGTTGTTACAAATAAACACTGAGGTGATAACATTTATCAGCCAAACAGACTATAATAAAACTCTAATGTGAAAAACACTGTTACATATAAAAACTGTTAACATAAACAGAGGTCTGAGCATAAACAGATGATTGCTCATAAACAGAAGTTTGCTCATAAACAAAAGTTTGGCCATAAACAGTTGATTGCTCATAAACAGAAGTTTGGCCATAAACAGATGTTTGCCCATAAACAGATATTTGCAAAAAAAGACCAATTTAAGGACAAACATATGTTTAACCATAAACATATGTTTGGTTTAAGGCCAAACATCTATTTATGGCCAAACATCTGTTTAAGGACAAACACCTGTTTAATTCCAAATATCTGATACAGAAGGCGAAACATCTGTTTAAGGTAAAACAAATGGTTAGAGTAAAACATCGGTTTATGGCCAAACATTTGTTAAAGCTGAAACAACTGTTTAAGTACAAACCTCTGATATAAAAGGCCAAACATCTGTTAAAGGGCAAACATCTGTTTAACACTTAACAGATGTTTAACTTAAAAACAGTGTTCAACCTAACATGGGTTTCCATTATCTATTGACCAAAACGCAAACAGATGTTAAAACCACTGTTTGTTATTGTACTTTACAAAATTACATACAATTTAATTAAAATATAAAAACAACACGAATAAATTTAGGAACCTAAAACAGGAAAAAATCTGAAACAACTGTTTAAGTCTAAACCTCTGATATAAAAGGCCAAACATATGTTAAAGGGCAAACATCTGTTTAACACTTAACAGATGTTAAAACCACTGTTTCTTATTGTACTTTACAAAATTACATACAATTTAAAATATAAAAACAACACCAATAAATTCTGGAACCTATAATAACAGGAAAAATTTAATGCTTTTAACTTAAAATTTAATGCTTTTAGCTTTAAACTCCATCAAAGTATATCTTCGACAATCGCCATGAACTCCGTTGAAGGAAAGACCATTACTTTAGCAGGAAGTAATGCAGCTTCTACATCATCATCATCTGCCCAGAGTCACATATAATCATCATTTAGTCAACAGCAAAAATCAATATAAATGTAGATTTAAAAATATTTCTTTGTATTTAATTTAACTTTATGCTTCTTTAACATAAACCTATAAAAACCAGCAGCAGACTGTGTCAACTTCAAACCACTGTGATTAGACTGAAATATAAAGCGAGAATTAGTGTATATCACTTAAAAATAAAAAACAAAAAAAATCCAAATTGGAGAAGCAAAACACACATACATTAAACGATGTTTGAACAATGATACTGGAAACAACAGTAGAACAATCATCATCATCATCTGCAGCAGATCATACACAATCATCATTTAGTCACAACTCATATAACAAAACTTCAGTAAAAATAAAAAACAAAAACACATACCATTATCAAGGGAAACCACAACTCTCCCATCAAAGAATATAGCACATGCAACCTTTAATGATGTTGCAACAATTATACTGCAACATCGATATTGAAAGATTGATGTGTGATGGGAAGCTTCATTGAAACAACGATGTTGGAACAATGATACTGGAACGATGATTATTTAAGGAGCAGTGGTTAGTTATAACAGTCCTTAGCATGATCAGCCGTTATAACCATCAGTGTTTATAATTGTATTATATCCTGTTGAAAAATGGAATTGATAAATTTAGGGAAAGTGAGGTTGAAAGATGATAACCCAATGGTGGAGCATCTCATTCTACAGGTTCGATAAATTAAGGGTATTCTCATATAATGGTTCAAGGATGCGTCCAAAGAATCCGTACTTTGGACATCTGTTGTTCTTCAAACATCTATTATCTAAGAAGTTTGAAGTTTGAAGACAACAGATGTCCAAAGTGCCACTTCAAACTTCTTAGATAATAGATGTTTGAAGAACAACAGATGTCCAAAGTGCGGATTCTTTGGAGGCAGCCATGAACCATTATATGAGAATACCCTTAATTTATCGAACCTGTAGAATGAGATGCTCCACTGTTGGGTTATTATCTTTCAACCTCACTTTCCCTAAATTTATCAATTCCATTTTTCAACAGGATGTAATACAATTATTACCTTAATTAAGATATCTTCAACTGCAAACAACAATAGCAAACAACATCAGACAATAATAGCAAACAACATCAAACAATAATAGCAAACACCTCATGTTGAATCCACTGTAGATGCTGAACCACTGCTGTTACAAACAGATAATACCTCGAGAACTGGAAATGAAACCCTAATTTCAGAAAGAATAATGGCTGAACATACTCAAACATCAATAATCAACAGATGATATACTCATATCATCACCATTAAGAAAAAAACGCTAATTTCTAAACATATTCAAACATACCAGCTTATGGCAGAAATCTATCCGCAGCTAAGCGGATTTCAACTTTGATGACAATCGATGACAACAACCCTGGAACCATATGATTAGATTACGAGTAGAGATTAGGATTAGTGTAAATAAGAGGAAATCGTGAAAGTATTTCAACTAAAAAAAAGAAGAACAAACCTTTTGATGAAGTAATCGATGAACAAAAGATGATTTTATGGTGGCGTCTGGAAGAAGATTAAGGTTTGTGAAATTTGAATTTGAATCGCCTGAATATAGAGAGAGAATGAACCGTAGGAGTTTGTAAACAAAGATCAGAAGTGAGAAGAAAGGTTATATAAGGAAAAGGGGATGGCACTGTTGGGCGGGAAAAGAGAACTGAGGATGCCCTAATCAAGTGACACGTGGCCCAAATAACTTTCATTTATTATATATAATAGATTATCTAAGCTAATATACAATTTACATACTCTCGTCTTATACATACGTTAAAGTTCCCATTACATGTCCAATACATTTATTTCTACATTATCTAAGCTAATATACAATTTACATACTCTCGTCTTATACATACAATATTATATTGTAATTAACGGCATAATTATAAAGAGATAAATTATGAGGATAAAAGTCTTATGTTTTTAATAAAAATGAGAGTTAAATGCCCGGATAGTCTCTGTGGTTTGCCTTTTTTTCATCTTTAGTCCCTAACTTTCTAAAATTACAACTATAGTCCTCAACTTTTCAATTTTTGTTCCTGGATAGTCCCTATGCCTAACATCAGTTAGTTTTCTCAGTTAAGAGGGTGTGAAATGACAAAAATACCCTTTCCTTAAAAAGGGCAAACCACAAGAATTATCCGGGCATTTAACTCTTTCCAAAACCACCATTCTTTCACCAAAACTTCAAATAAATGGGGTTTGTTGATCTTGAAAAAAACTTTGCTTTTTATACAACTTATCACAGCAACCCAATTAACATTGCAATCCACATGATCTTTGTGTGGCCAATCTTTTTCACTACTGTTCTTTTCAATTTCATACCACCCCCATTCGACCTCCCTCATATCCATTTTTCTTTATTCGAAACTGATTTTTTCTTGATTTTTAATTTTGGGTTTTTGTTTACTTTAATCTATTTGGTGTTTTATGTATGTTTTGATTATAAAGCTGGCTCCTTGGCTGCTTTACTCTGTTTATTCTGCTGGGTTGCTAGTAGTGTTCTTGCAAGTCTTCTAGGGTTTCAATTGGCATGGAAGGTATGTTTTATTATATAGTTTAATTTAATTTAATGCCCAATCGGAAGAACTAGAAATCCGGACAATCGAGAGAGATTTGAGCACGCAAGCAGCGGAAACTGCTAGTAAACAACAGTTGGAAAGCATAAAGAAAGTGGCGAAGCTTGAAGATGAGTGCAGGAAGTTACAATCATTGACTCGTAAGTCGCCTTCAGTTAATGATAACCATAAAGCTGTTTCAATTTCTTCGTTTTATGTCGACTCGCTTACAGACAGTCAGTCAGTTGACTCGTTTAAAATGAATAATTTGGAGCATAATGAAAACAAACAAGGGTGTTCAGATTCATGGGCGTTGGCATTAATGGCTGAGCTTGATCAGTTCAAAGTGGGAAATCTGTGGCTAAAAACGTAACATCGTGTTCCGACATCAACAATATATTGGATGATTTCTTGGAAATGGAGTGAATTGCGTCGTTATCGAAAGGTCAGAACGAAACCCCTCGTTGTAATTCTGAAACCGAAGATGGTGGTAGTGATGAAAGGTGGTGATGGTGGTGGTGGTGAAGAATGGGGAAGATGAAGTGGGTGGGTAGGTGGTGGGTCTTACATAAATTATTTTGTTTTATAGTAAGGGTATTTTTGTCATTTCACATCCTTTTAACTGAGAAAACTAACTGATGTTAGGCCTAGGGACTATCCGGGAACAAAAATTGAAAAGTTAGGACTATAACTGTAATTTTAGAAAGTTAGAGACTAAAGGTGAAAAAATGGCAAAACACAAGTACTATCCCGGCATTTAACTCTAAAAGTGATATACAAGATAAAACGACTTACTATTCTGATGTATACTTTCGTAGCCATTACATGTCCAATACACTTATTGCTAATTTACAATTAGATACTCTCATCTTATACATACAATATTATATTGTAATTAACATATGACTATAAAGAGATAAATTATCTGGATAACAGTCTTATGTTTTTAATAAAAATGATCTATGGGTCTTTAATTTATAAATACATATGACGCATATTTTTAATTGAATCGTTAAATATATAATATAGTTTAAAATGAGTAGGTTAAAGTCCAATTGCATGCATGTAGATATTGATATATCATGCATGCAACATGATTGGTGGAATAACAGCTGCATGCATGCTTTGATGATTTGTGTGAAAGAAAAGTTGCATTGATATCTTTCTCCTTTTGTTTTATGTGTTGTATTTTTTTCCATTGCGTGATGGATAAAGTCATCTGCCTATTGATATTTAGGTTTCGTTGTATGTAGAAATGGTGAAATAATGATCATGATTCATGAATTGAGTTGCTCATAATCTTAATAATATATAGTATGCAAGAAACTGCTATCAATTGTCAAAGAAAGCATGAATACATTGAAAATAAATTAACGAGCACACACATGATACGTATACACATATATAGGCACCCGTAAGTACGTACAATTTTATTGTTTTGCTAATGGTGATCGATCGAATTCATCCATGATAACTTAAGTAAACCCTTGGGACCGCAAGTAGTCAGTCCTCAACTTCCAATGAATGTACATTGGGGAGCCTCAGAGCCTTACTCGCAATTTGTTGAATGTTAACTAGTCCACCTTCATCTCGGGCTTTGTCAAACACCTATTGGATCGCATAGCACTGGCAATCGAAGTCACATTCTTTAGCTGCTACAACATTGTTGAAGGTGTTGCTCGTAATGGTTCACCACCATCTTCATTTTCTTATTGAAAATGATCCCCTAATTGAGGTGTATCCGGCAATGGCCCAGCGGCTCGGTTGTGAACTGGCTGCGGCACTGCTCCTTGGGGTTGTCCAAGCCGTCCCATGTGATAGCCATTCCATTGTCCTGATCAGAGCGGATTTGGGGAGGGGGGGGGGGGGGGGGGGTACTCATCAGTGATGTGCATATTAATCTGATGTGTAGTTTTAATACTTTTGGACTCAACACATTTATGTCTTTATTTTCCAAGCTAATTTACAATTTACATACTCTCATCTTGTACATACAATCTTATATTGTAATTAACACATAATTATAAGGAGATAAATTATTTCGATAACAGTATTATGTCTTAATAAAAATGATCTAAGTGTCTTTAAATTAAAAATACATGTAATGCACATTTTTAATTGAATCGTTAAATATTTAATATAGTTTAAAATGAGTAGGTTAAAGTCATGTTGCATGCATGCAGATATAGAAATAATAAGCATGCAACATGATTGGTGGAATAACAGTTGCATGCCATGCAGATATTTAATGTTTTGTCTGAAAGAAAACTTGAATTGATATCTTTCTCCTTTAGTTTTGTGTGTTGCTTTACTTTCTTTGGGTGATGGTTAAAGTAATCAGCTTCTTCAATATTTGGGTTTCATTGTATGTGGAAATGGTGAAGTAATGATCTTGAATTGGGATGCTCATAATCTTAATAGTACGTCCAAATCTTGTCGATGCAAGAAACTGCTATTAATTGTCAAAGAAAGCATGAATACATTGAAAATAAATTAACGATCACACACATGGTACGTATACACATACATAGGCACACGTACGATTTTAGTGTTTTATTAATGGTGATAGATTGAATTCATTAATGATAACTTCACTAAACCCTTGGGACCGCGAGTAGGCAGTCCTGGACTTCCAATGTACATTCAATGGGGAGTCTCAGAGCTTTACTCGCAAGTTGTTGGATGTTGACTAATCCACCTTCTTCTCGGGCTTCATCAAATACCTGCTGGATTGCGTCGCACTGGCACGTCGAACTCACATTCTTTAGCTGGCTAGAGCACTCTTGAAGGTGTTGCTCGTGATGGTTCACCACCAGGTTAATTTTCTTGTTGAAAATGATCCCCTGGTTGAGGTGCATCCGGCAATGGTTCAGCTGCTCGGTTGGGATGATCTGGCTGCGACACTGCTCCTGGGGGTTGTCTAGGTGGTCAAAGACTACAACCATTCCGTTGTCATGATGGCTGATGGGGTTGTTAAGTCCATCGACCGGTCGTGTAACTCGGTTGTCTTCTATGGTAGTGGTGATGATGGTGGTTCTATAGGCAGAAACCTCAAAAAATGCTATAACGGCCGTGAAGGTGAGTGTAAAAAGTGCAAAGTTTGCCATGGTGGTTGCTGGTTGCTAGTGAAGGAGGAGTATGATTTATAGTACATGCAGTAGATTTGCATGGGAAGCATGTGGCGATTGATTTTCAACACGTTTGATGAAGAATGAAACAAGTGGAGCATACCTTTTGTTTTTTGCGTACAACTTGTTGGATGGTTAACCTACTCAATTTAATTATATTATAGGTAGGGCAGGGCAGGGCAGGGCAGGGCAGGGCACTCGAGGGTAAAGGATTTCCGGGTTCGAACCCAAGCCAAAACACCCTTGCTACCCATGCGGGTTAGGCGGGTGGGTTTGGCTAGCTATAAATAAGGGGAACCCGCGATACTTTGTTGTCGTTCGATGAAGGTTTGACCATTCAACAATCATATAACCGTTAACTTTAATAAAAAGATAATTATTTTATTTATTTTCATTCCTAATTTCACTAAAAAATCTTACATCATTCTCACTCAAATCTTAAACCATTGTCACTTAAATCTTAAACCATTTTCACTGCAATCAATTTCTTTCTCAATGACTAATTTCTCATACGGAGACTTAGGTATTAATTTACGGCCCGACGATTTCAAAGATGATTTTTCAACTGACGATTTCGAAGATGATTCATATTCGAATCCTTATATAATTACATTAAAATCACTACCTTTTTTCTTTACTTTTCAATTAAATAATATTATTTTATACCTTTATCATTACATTTTTCTCTTCACTATTCATAATTAAATAATATTATTTTATACCTTTATAGGGGATGAACAATATTTCCCGTATATTTACAGATGAACAGTAACATTTGTGAACCATTCCTCCATATAATATAAGTAACACTCACAAACATATAAGGTTCTATTATGAATGCTATTATTTTTTATAAATTATTAAAATGACTGAATAAATTATATTTTATGTGAATATATCTATACTATATTATAATGCATGAGTGAGTGTTATTTTAAGATATCCAAAAAATAAGAACTTTTCCCCCACTTTATTTATATAAATACCCCTAAAATGAGGGTACTTTAGTCTTTTAAACACTATTTATTTTTTAGCCCCTAAACTTATTATACTTAAATCTCTAAGGTTTTAACAAAATTATAAATAATTAGTTACAATTCACCCATCCACAACAAACTTATAATTTTTTTACATATATTCTTGACATATCTTATAAACTATACTGTTTAAAAAAAATCCAAAGATAGCATAACGACCTACACATTTTTGTAGATGTTTCGATAGTTGTCATGTTCAATATTGACGCACGGATTAAAAGGTACAAGTCGATAATGATTTAATGTACAAGTAAATAATACTTGTGATCTAATGCGCCTAATCTACAAAGATGTGTCCATCTATGCAAACAAAAAGAATTAAAAGTACCGTAACATAAAATGAAGATACTATGTGTCACATTTTATTTTATTAAAACTGTCTAATATTTATACTCAGATATATTTTATAAAAACATAAAACTAACTACAACAAACTTCCTAAATAAAGGGGTGGCAAATCTAAAATTAAACCCTAATGCACTTCTATAGTTACTACTATAAATACATAGCAGGACACCCCTATA
Source organism: Helianthus tuberosus (assembly GCA_030545235.1). Taxonomy (NCBI): domain Eukaryota; kingdom Viridiplantae; phylum Streptophyta; class Magnoliopsida; order Asterales; family Asteraceae; genus Helianthus; species Helianthus tuberosus. The sequence continues at coordinate 68,847,747 of CM060427.1, read as the reverse complement.
TCTATTGCTAAACAAAGTTAAAAAATCGACCCAGTTCTAAATTCAATTGTTGCGAAAAACAAAGCATGCGTGATTGAAAATTCTAAGGTCAGTTCCGTTATATCACAAAAGTGAATATTTGTTTTCTTTTATTTACTTTTATGTGAATGTTAACTTATTTGATTTTTCAGATTCAGTTGCATGATGAACATGCCAATTTAAACAACCCATTTGTGGAAAAAGCTTCTAAGGTATTGATTTTGTTGGTTTTTAAGTATTATTTTTGCGTATATCTTTCATATTAACATGTTCGTTATGTTATTACATGTGTGTTTTATTGCAGTATAATTGTGATAAAAGTGTTGATATTATTTCTTATGGTACAATGTTTAGTCCATACAAGTCTAATCTTCAATGTGAATTTAGTGAAGATGTAATTTTAAGGTTTATTTAAAATTTTTTTTTAACTTTTGTATACAATTTTTGTCATTTTTAAGAATCGAAAGTTTGAGACTTAAAGGAAGAGATCCAAGAGACTCTCTGAATGGAAATGGAGTGAGGTTATTAATTTAGACGATTCTGAAGACAATGACAAAGAAAAGGAATTATAAGATACTGCCGATTCAACCACAAACCAGAAAACCCCATTAAAAATATCTCGAGTGTCAATTCAGAAGCGGAACAAATTTCATACAGTATAATATGAAATCTATTAAGTATTTTTATGTTTTTTTTTCATTTTCAGCTGTTATGTTTAATCTAGACGTATGAATAAAGTGTATTTTATATTTAAACTTTATTTTTGGTGTTAATATAACGCAGTTATTGACCATATTAATAAAGTTCAAAATAAAGTTAGTATCCTAAATTTACAAATCAGCTAAACTTATATAAGTTATTATCCTAAAGTTTAAATAGATATTGTAGTTAGATATAGTCAATCTGAAATTATAAAATATTGCAGTTATTCTTGGATATTAATCTAATAATTTGTATTTCTAAATTAAAAAATAATAAAGTAATAAACTTTAAAGCTAAACAAAAAAAGACTGAACTTACTATGATATAAAGTTAACAAAGATATAAACTCTTAACATCCTATTTTTTACAAAAACTGTTTTTAAAATTTTATAATTTTTTTATATATATATATAAAAGAAATTTAACAATTAAAGTTAAATGTGTAAAACGTACTTACAAGTCAACTACTACTTTTTATTTTTATAAAATAAAAAATTTTAAACTTAAAGTTTACTGGATGAGTACAATGTGGATATTTAAAAAAAGTTATGAACTTTAAAAAATAAAATTATAAACTTTATAATTTAAACAACAAAATAAACTTACATTACAACTATAACAACTTTATCATTTAACCAACAAAATAAACTTACGTTTTTTACTTTATTTATAAACAAAACATTGTGTTTTTATGAAAAAAATAATTCTTTTATAAACATTTTTTGTAACAAGTAATATAAATAAAATACTCCAGAAAATTTCAATCTTTACTAAATAAATACTAAATTATGTTGCAATTTTTTAGGAATTATAAGTTCAACTATATTGTTATAGATAATATTAGTTAGTTTCAAAAGAATTCTTTACTAATTTGACTAGACACATAGTAGATTGTGTTGCATATTTTTAGCGATTATAAGTTAAAAGTAGACTCATATATATAAGATTAGTTAGGAACAAAAAATCTGAACTTAGTATGATATAAAGTTAATAAAGATATAAACTATTAACATCCTATTTTTTTATAAAAACATTTCTTGAAATTTTATAAAAATATAATTTTTTTATATCTGTAAAAAACCGAAAATTAACATTTTAAATTAAAACTCTAAAACGTACTTACGAGTCAAAACTATTTTTTATTTTTATAAAAACAAAAATTTTAAACTTAAAGTTTATTGGATGAGTACTATGTGGATATTTAAAAAAAGTTATGAACTCTAAAGAATAAAATTATGCTTTATAATTTAACCAATAAAATAAACTTACTTTACAGTTATAACAACTTAATTTTTTTTTGTCTTTTGGTTATTATTTTTATAAAAAAACAATATTTTTTTGTATTTTGATTATTAATTTTTATAAAAAAACAAAAGTTTACATATGTGTAACACTAATGACATATATCCACCACAATAATGTTATCATAATTATTATACGAATAAGAAAACTTCCAGAAACGAGTGCCGCAATCCAAAGTGTCGCGCCGCCGCATCGCGCGGTCACCCTAGTAGTATATCTTTAATACAGGACTATAGTAATACGTACACAGTTAACCCATGTTCTTTCTCAAGATTTGTTACTTCAAACCTTGTCTTTGTTATACAAAACATTAAACACACAACTTTTAAATGGTCACCTCGTAGATTTTTTTTCGAATTGCACCTCGTAGTAATTGCTTGGGGTTTGCTAATTATCCATATATTAACTAACAAATTTCATGCTCCTCACATATTTAATTGCTATTTTGATTGTTTTGATTGGTGAAAGACGATATGTCACTATGTTATTTGTTCATGTCAATCCGGGTATTTGTTCAACTTTGCTCCACTACACCTCCCGGCTCCCTCTCTCTCTTCTTTATTGTGTCGACACCACACCACCACCAGTCCCCAACACAAACCAGTGTTGTTGTCAACGTCGTCCTCTTCGATTAGACATGGACGTCTATCCGACGGTGGTGGCAGACACTATTCGATACATTGTTTCGTCAACTTCTCCATGATTTCAAAAGATAACTCAAAAATATGTAAGAGTAATGTTTTTTCAAAATTAAAACTAAAGTGATTAACTAAAACAAATTTAAGAATCATGACTATTGCAGCTTTAACATAGTTTTTAGAAAACAAAACATGTAGGCTTTTTTTTTTTGTATTGTGACACCAACATATCAAGTGTTGACGCTCGGTTTCGTTTGACTGGAAGATGTTTAAAGACAAAGTTACACTATGAAGATAATGTCAAGGGTGAGTCTGTTGGTTCATATTCTGTGACAACAGCTTAATAGTATAATAGCTTAGTCTTTGGATGCAGAAGAAAATGTTGTGGTATAAGAGAAGAAGTATACTGAGGAAAAGACAATAGAGGTGAAGGATGCAGGAGTTACATCGTGCATGGATGATGCAGATGACTTTACAGCAGAGGTACATGTACAATCAAAATCCATAAGTCTTACGTGTCATAATTGCACTGAACTACAAGGTAAAGTTGATAGATTATCGGAGCAAAACAAAATTCTGTTCGATGAATTAGAAGAACTAAAAGAGTCAAATGTTCTTTTGATTAAAAAGGAGTCAAATTGTCTAAATAAACTCAAATCAAATGAACAGAAATTCAACAGTTTGAAAATTGTCTGAATTCTCATTCTTTCTCTTCAGTCATGATAACAAATGTATGTATAGTCTTCTTCATTTGTCTCGGCAGCAACTTAATCAACAAACATCCCCATTCCCTGGCGGTTAGTCCAGAAACAACTCATATTCTCGAAGATTAACTATTCTGACACATTAGACTATCACAAAACTGTGATATCTTTTAAGTATCGACAATACTAGTGTATCCTTTGATGTTAGTCCTTCTAACCGGCTTGACAAAGACTCGGGACTCAAACCCTAAGACATCAATCTGATCACGATCTAAAAAATCCGAACTTCCTATGATCATGAACTAACGAATCCAAAATCTTATGTATCCTCGTACAAGCTGAAGTCAGATGTAACCCTTGTGCAAAATTTCGGGCTTTCAAAAACTTTTTCTTTGAAAGCAATTCTATAATCAATGCTTAAACATAATCTGTTTAACGCAACGCACACACCAGTACGAGGACACGAGCTAAACATACCCTAAATACCCTTTATATAACTTAGAAATAGGTTTCGAAGGGCTAGGGACTACTAAAACATGTTTATACAAGTACAGGGACTAATTACGATAAATTACGAAAGTATGCCAATTCATATAGTGACGAATGCTATGGAACAATATTATAAGCTATACATACCTTAAATACCCTTAACACAGTTTAGGAATAAGTTTTGAGGGGTTCGGTATGCGAAAATGCGCTTATTTGATCATAGGGACTAAAAGCGTCAAAACTGTGAAAGTATGCATTTTCGTGCATATTTAGCATTTTGACCATATCCGGACATCCAAATATTTTTGTAATCACTAGTATATTGTATTTTAGTGATTGGAATGCAAAAATACCTTTCGTTTCGCAATTTGGGTCGTTTTCGCGTCCGTTACGATTTCCGTCGTAATTAACCGAAAAACGTAACCGTACAGCCAAACGAACCGACATCCATGACATTTTTAAGCATAATTCAAGTTAAATATACTTTAACTTCATCATGGAGCTTGAAAATGGGTTTGACGGATGTTAGAAGTGCCGAAACGTGACGAAACAAAGTTCAGGGGCCAAACTGCCAACTTTGCAAAGTTCCTGCCAACACAGGTCCTTACGGACCGTAACCATAGGACCATACGGTCCGTATGGCGTCCCCAGCATAGCAGTTTGCTGGTGAATTCTTGTTTCATTTCTTGACGACTAAGTACACAAATTTGCCACCATTTCTTCTGCAATTGACACTTGTTAAAGCCCTCCTAGGATCATGAAAACACATTGGACATGTGGAATGATCTTGTGGCTTCAATATTTCTATAAAAAACGAAGGAGTTTGGTCATTTTCCTTGCTCATCATCACTTTCTTCTTCACCTGCTCTATTGGAGGCTCTCACACTTGTTGAAGGCCTCCTACCTGGTTTTCTTAGTTCTTTTTCCAAGCTTGAACTCTTGTAAGTGTTCTTTCATGCTTGGTCATTTATTTCAAGCAAGAAAGTCAAACAGTGTTTGACTTTCAGCTTTGACCATGAATTGGTCAAGTCAAAGTTTGTTTGAACTTTGCAACGTGAGCGTAATCACGATGGTTATAGTCCCTTGCGACTATACCTACTGATTACCACATTGACTAGTCGAAGTGACGAGTCAAAGTTTCGGTCAAAATGCATGTTTATGTGCATTTTGCGTCGAAACTATTTTTGGGTATCAAAACAAATTGTTTTGATATCAAAACAGTTTTCTAACTTAACTAAACATGTTTTAACATGTTTAACTCGTCACTTTTAGTTTAGTGCTTGTTTGGGGTCGTAAGTCAAGCGGTCTAAACAACTGGTTAGACTTTCGAACCTGACCCGTTTGGTCGATCATTAGGATCCGACCAAACATATTAGGTGACCATAGTTGTATAGGGAATAACCTTCCAAGGTTATACTTTATGGTCACATCGTTTAATTAGTTGTATGATAGTTAGATTATATGCCTTAGGAAAATGACCAAAATACCCTTTTTACGCATACTTTAAATTTAAGCATATGTAACTTAAATTTTGTCACTTAAACTGATTATGCAACAATATTAAACATGTTAGGGCATATAATACTTGTCATAGGACTAGTTAGGCTATTCGAATGCGCTTTTGCGCAAATGACGCGTTAAAGTAGCATAAACTACCTTAACGGGTCATAACAGGTCAAAAGCACATAGGATAGGTTCCAATTCAGAATGTAGGCTTTGTAAACCATATCAAATGAGTTCCAACACTCATTTGTTTTAAAATACCTCATTCTATCCGATTCCTCGATTTATATCTCGTTACGCTAACATAGTATCCGATACACTAGGAACCACTTCAACACTTGAACTTTTGATCCTTTGAGCTTTGTTGTACCATTTGAACAAGAACTATACGCAATCCCAAGTGAGTACATAGTTCCCCTATTTTACTGCTTTCAAATGTTTTAGGGTGATTCATATGTGTTACCAATTTGTTTTCCAATGTATGGCATATATGTGGTTACTAAGTGCTTTTATGTGTATTATCCGATTATGCAAACACGATGGTTATCCAAATCCTTATAAGATCTATCTATCTTCATAGTTAGATTCTTATAGGATATTTGAAGTACAGTCTTAGATCTTCCTATCTTCATAGTGAGATTTTTAAGAAGTACTTTACAAGACGATGGTTGTGGTTTATGTGTAGATTATTGGTGATTTAGATAACGAAACTAGAGTAATACAATAAGCACATGGTGGATACGCCACTGGTACTTCCTATATATAAGTGTGCTTATTATATTACCCTTCGTGGCGTTATCCCGAATCCCCATTAGGATTTAGAATGTTATGATACAATGATTCAATGTGACAGAAACCGAATCCTATAGCATCTATCTATCTTCATAGATTGATTCTTGTAGGATGTTTAAAGTGCTAATATTGGAGTCCTTGTTTGAATTCATTGTGTACTTTAATGCGTATTTGACTAAATAATGTTACAGAAACCAAATCCTTATAGCATCTATCTATCTTCATAGATTGATTCTTGTAGTATGTTAAAAGTGCTAATATTGGAGTCCTTGTTTGGATTCACTGTGTACTTTAATGCGTATTTGGCTAAACAATGTGACAGAAACCAAATCCTTATAGAATCTATCTATCTTCATAGATTGATTTTTGTAGGATGTTTAAAGTGCTAATATTGGAGTCCTTGTTTGGAGATTGTGTACTTTAATGCGTGTTTACAAGTTGGTGACAAGTTGACGACTTATGTGTTTATGTGGTAGTTGTGATTTAGATAACGAAACAGGTGTAACAAAATAAGAACATGGTGGATATGCCGCTGATATTTCCTATATATAAGTGTTCTTATTTTATTACTCTTGTAGCGTTATCCGAATCACTTTAGGATTTTGTGTACGATTGATTCAATGTTCGATTATCCAAATCCTTGTAGAATCTTCCATATCTTTATATGTTAGATTCTTAAAAGGATGTCTAAAGTATTATTATAAATCATTGACTTGATTTATATAATACTCACACAAGTTTTGATTGATTTCAAAACAATTATTATTAATCCTTTATTGGAATTCTAATAACACATTAACGAGTTTTACGATGATTTCAACGAGATTACAATGTACAATTTCAAATGGCATAAAAATTACTTAGTAGTAATCATATTGCCATATACAAAACTATTTATCACAAGTTTTCACAATCAAGATTATGTATTGCAATACTAAACTTTTGCCATTCTTGGCTTCAAGATTCATTTTTAATCAACAACTCTCGTAGTTGTCAAAGTATTGCAATACCAAACTTTTTGCCATTTATTTGGCTAACAAAACCTATATACTCACCGACATTTTTATGCTGACAATTTTTCAGATATGTTTCAGGATTTTCTACTATTCAAGCATGCGATGCATAGGACTGCATCCGGGCCTTAGACTTCTTTAATCAAGAGACATATACATGTATTCTTTGTAAAACAATGATAAAAATATTGAAACAATTAGTACCAGTAGTTGTGAGCAATTTGTAATGTGACTCCCCGATATTTCCGCCGCGTGTTGTTGTATTACGCGATTGGGGTGTTACAGATTGGTATCAGAGCACTGGTTATAGGGAATTAGGTTATTAGCATGCCTTAAACCTAGTCTATAACCTTTCTAGGGACCCAAACATGAGTAGACTTAGGATCTCTATCCTAATCCTCATCCTTATTTGTGCCACAAATACTCTATGATTTACAAATCATCTAACCTTAGATGATTTATCCTAAACCCCTTAGGCTTTATGCCTTAGGGTATTCCTCAAAATGTTTTTCTCAAAACATTTTCTTTGAAATATTTTTCAAAATGTTTTCTTAAACGTTTTCGTCAAAATATTTCACAACATGTTTATCTCAAAACAATTTATATCACAAGATTTCTTAAATGTTTTCCTCAAACATTTTTCTTCGAAATCTTGGGTTTTAATAATGTGAACACATGCAATCTGGAAGGGTGGATGCCTGTACCCCGAGTTTTCTGTCTAAGGCTAGAGTGTTCGTACAAATCCGCATTATCGGACCAGTCACTCTTACCTGGGAACTCTTAGGGTGAGTGTCCACTTATAGGCCAAAGCTTGTCTTCGTGAAACATTATAAAAACCTATCCACCTTAACCATGTCAAACGATTTCTAAACACCACAACCATTGTGACACTACTCATTCATATTACCCTCGGTAATATGTTTGCTATTCACAACAATCGAAACAAATTTCCCTTTCACAATACTATTTCATCATATTACCTTCGGTGATATGTTTGATTCGAGACAATTGAAATGAATTTTATTTCGTTTCACGACACTATGTAATCCTATTTTATTTTCAAAACACTACCTTTGGTCTTTCAATATTTCAAAAATTTACCATTTGGAGGAGAATTTTCAAAATCAAACACAAAGTTTCTTTATTTTAAAATTTTAATTTAAAACATTTTATCCTGAAAACAATAAATTTTTAAAAGGTAAGGAATTTATAACACAAACCATTAACTTGGTTTGTATTCTCTCATCCAAAAATTTTACAAAAACTTATCTCTCAAACAATTCTTGTATGAAAACAAAATCCACAACACTGTATTTTCTAAGTACAAGAACGAGACTTATAAACAAGATTTTACTGAGTCAAAGTTAACACTATATTTTCAAAGTACAAGAACGAGACCTATGAATGAGATTTTACTCTGTCAAAGCTTTCACTACACAATGATGTTACAAACTCATGACAATTTGATGGAATCTAACTTACTTAATTTTTCAATACAGCTATATCTTCAAGATGCCACCCCACCGCGACATCACTTGGAATGCTGAAATGGCAACAAGGATTTCTCAACATCTAGCTGCTTTACTCCCAGGCATTGTGACCCAAGTCAACCAAATCCAAAACAATTACAACAACAATGTTATATCACCATGTAACTATAAACAATTCAACTCGGCTAAACCACTCAGGTTTAATGGGTCTGAAGGAGCAACTAGGCTCCTACAATGGTTTGAGGGTATAGAAAACACATTCCGCCATGTTCAGTGTCCTAGTGAGCGTAAGGTGGAGTTCACCTCGAGTGTCTATCAAAGGAGAGCACTCACCTGGTGGAACGGTATCATGAGAGACCGAGGTGCCGATATAGCAATGGCATAAACGTGGGAAGAATTTAAAAATCTTATGAAGAAAGAATTCTACCCACGAAGAGAAATAAGGGCACTTGAAAACGAATTCTATTATCTAAAACAAGATAGTGGGGAAAATCGTGCCTACACTGACCGATTTGTACAGTTAAGCCTACTTTGCCCCACTAAGGTCACACCTTTTGACCAGGCCATTCAGAAATACATTGATAGCCTACCTGATCCTGTCCAAGACATTGCCATTGGAAGCAAACCTACAACACTTAGGGAGACTAAGGAATTAGCCGCAACCCTAACCGACTCCCAGGTTAGAAAAGGGAAACTTTTTCGAAAGGGAGACAAGAAACAAAACATTGAAACTACTAAGGAGAATTCAAAGGAAATAAAATCCGAATCTTCGAAAAATTCTAAGAAGTGCAAGACATCAAAGAATTTTGAAATTCCTGCATCAATTCCACTAAACTCAGTACCCTTTAAGGGATTTTATCCTGGAAAGAAACCTAGGTGCAATCATTGCAACTATCATCATGCAACAAATTCTCCTTGTCGCCAGTGTACAATCTGTGGTCTATTTGGACATCTAGCTGTGACATGTCATGTCAAGAACCAAGCAGCCCCTACTCAGACTCGCCCCCGAGCATGTTTCAATTGTGGTGATTTAAATCATTTCAATCGAAACTGCCCTAAGCTTGCCAATGCTAATGGACGAGTGTTCAATGTCAATGAGACTCAAGCTAATCATCAAGCACTTATGATCATTCGAACCTCTACATTTTCTGTTTATTTTCGAAAACAATGTACATATTTCAACTATGTTTGTAATGACAATATAAATTTCAAGAAGTTTTTCCTTCATTCTTGATTATTCGTATTTAAATTACAAACTCCAATGTGATTACACTATGTGTGATTACAACTACATGTTGACTTTGAGGATTTCGTTCTTTAGGAACTAAATTTTGTAATTTAGCATACTATGATTGCACTCTAGTGCATTCATATGAACTTGGCAACACGATCGATACGAATACTATGTACAAGTTACTACTCTTTTGTGATCATGGCATTACATACATGAATTGTATGTCTAGTATGTATAATACCCTGATTACAAATATATCTTACTTCGTATGTTGACCAAGCATACTTAGTACACTATTTTCAAATACATTTTGCTTAGTATGTTGACTTAGCATACCTAACACATGATTTGAAAACATTTTTCTTGATATGTTTACATTACGATGACAATGCATGTTTAGTATATATTGCATACTACCAGTTTGGTTAGAATGAAACATGTATTAACATTTGTACTAGATCATGGCATTACATACAATGCATGTTTAGTATACCTACTACTAAATTTGTTGTATGCAAACCAAGTAGTGCTATCATTGCTAGTATGAAACACGATTCGACTTGACAGATGCTATATTGTGACAATGTTTACTTGATTTAGACGATAGTTCGACCTTATTATTTGTTTACCCTCGCTTAACAAGAGGAGCTATGTGGACCATGCGACGAAACGAGTAATTATGGGTGCACACTTAATTATGAGGTTCGACGCATGAGAATCATAGTAAGCCTTGTTAAGTATGGTGGCATAAAATCTAGAGTGTTAAGGTAACGGGAGGAGTATGATGAGATAAGAACATGGTGGATACGCCGATGGTACTTCCTATATATAAGTGTTCTTATTTTGTTATTCTTCAGAACGCTACTAAGATCACTTGGTGATTTTATGTTATCTTGGACCATTTTGTGATTATGTGGTTATTTGTTATTTGTGTGGTTATTTGCAATGGACGATGACGAGTTCATTCATTAACTCAAATCGAGTCGACTAGGAGTATAATATGGTGTTAAAGGTGATGAACTTGATGCCATAGGTATGTTGACCCGTCTCCTATGCATGAGATGTTCATGGTACATGGGATGTACCTCGTGGGACGTTAGAAACTGTGTACGTATAGACAAGGCTTGAATGTACACCCCTTTGTTTGCTAGGATTTACACTAAATGCTTAGTATAACATAGTGCTATGCCAAAAAAATTTTATACACTGATTTACACTTTTTAAGATTCACAAGTTTCAAAGGGTTGAATACCTTGAGATACTTTGAATATCCTAAATCACATATTGAATCCCCCAAAATTTTCAACACCAAATGATGCTCCACATCTTTGGGATCTAGCAATTTGCTTATCTTTCAGTCATTTCAATTACACTCTACGGTGTCCTTTGAATAAATTTCGGTACGAAATTTCCTAAAGTAGGGGAGACTATAACCCTTGTGCAAAATTTCGGGCATTCAAAAACTTTTTCTTTGAAAGTAATTCGATAACCGATGCTTAAACATAATCCGTTTAACGCAACGTACACACCAGTATGAGGACACGAGCTAAACATACCTTAAATACCCTTTACATAACTTAGAAATAGGTTTCGAAGGGCTAGGGACTACTAAAACATGTTTATACAAGTACAGGGACTAATTACGACAAATTATGAAAGTATGCCAACTCGTATAGCGATGAACGCTCCAGAACAAGATTAAAAGCTATACATACCTTAAATACCCTTAACACAGTTTAGGAATAAGTTTTGAGGGGTTCGGTATGCGAAAATGCGCTTATTTGATCACAGGGACTAAAAGCGTCAAAACTACGAAAGTATGCATTTTCGTGCATATTTAGCGTTCTGACCATATCTGAACATCCAAATATTTTTGTAATCACCAGAATATTGTATTTTAGTGATTGGAATGCAAAAATACCTTTTGTTACGCAATTTGGGTCGTTTTCGCTTCCGTTACGATTTCCGTCGTAATTAACCGAAAATCATAACCGTACAGCCAAACGAACCAACATCCGTGAAATTTTTAAGCATAATTCAAGTTAAATATACTTTAGCTTTATCATGGAGCTTGAAAATGGGTTTGACGGATGTTAGAAGTGCCGAAACGCGACGAAACAAAGTTCTGGGGCCAAACAGTCAACTTTGCAAAGTTCCTGCCAGCACAGGTCCTTACGGACCGTAACCATAGGACCATACGGTCCATATGGAGTCCCCAGCACAGCAGTTTGCTGGCAGCTTCTTGTTTCATTTCTTGACGACTAAGTACACGAATTTGCCCCCATTTCTTCTGAAGTTGACACTTATTAAAGCCCTCCTAGGATCATGACAACACATTGGACATGTGGAATGATCTTGTGGCTTCAAGATTTCTGTAAATAGCCAAGGAGTTTGGCCATTTTCCTTGCTCATCATCACGTTCTTCTTCACCTGCTCTATTAGAGGCTCTCACACTTGTTGAAGGCCTCCTACCTGGTTTTCTTAGTTCTTTTTCCAAGCTTGAACTCTTGTAAGTGTTCTTTCATGCTTGGTCATTTATTTCAAGCAAGAAAGTCAAACAGTGTTTGACTTTCAGCTTTGACCATGAATTGGTCAAGTCAAAGTTCGTTTGAACTTTGCAACGTGAGCGTAATCACGATGGTTATAGTCCCTTGGGACTATACCTAATGATTACCATGTTGACTAGTCGAAGTGACGAGTCAAAGTTTTGGTCAAAATGCATGTTTATTTGCATTTTGCGTCGAAACTATTTTTGGGTATCAAAACACTTTGTTTTGATATCAAAACAGTTTTCTAACTTAACTAAACATGTTTTAACATGTTTAACTTGTCACTTTTAGTTTAGTGCTTGTTTAGGGTCGTAAGTCAAGCGGTCTAAACAACCGCTTAGACTTTCGAACCCGACCCGTTTGGTCGATCATTAGGATCCGACCAAACATATTAGTTAACCTTAGTTGTATAGGGAATAACCTTCCAAGTTTATACTTTATGGTCACATCGTTTAATTAGTTGTATGATATGTAGATTATATGCCTTAGAAAAATGACCAAACTGCCATTTTTACGCATAATTTAAATTTAAGTATATGTAACTTAAACTTTGTCACTTAAACTGATTATGCAACAATATTAAACATGTTAGGGCATATAATAGTTGTCATAGGACTAGTTAGGCTATTCGAATGCATTTTTGCGCAAATGACGCGTTAAAGTAGCATAAACTACCTTAACGGGTCATAACTTGTCAAAAGCACATAGGATAGGTTCCAATTCAGAATATAGGCTTTGTTAAACCATATCATATGAGTTCCAACACTCATTTGGTTTACAATACCTCATTCTATCCGATTCCTCGATTTATGTCCCGTTACGCTAACATAGTATCTGATACACTAGGAACCACTTCAACACTTGAACTCTTGATCCTTTGAGCTTTGTTGTACCATTTGAACAAGAACTATACGCAATCCCAAGTGAGTACATAGTTCCCCTATTTTACTGCTTTCAAATGTTTTGGGGTGATTCATATGTGTAACCAATTTGTTTTCCAATGTATGGCATATATGTGGTTACTAAGTGCTTTTATGTGTATTATTCCGATTATGCAAACACGGTGATTATCCAAATCCTTAAAAGATATATCTATCTTCATAGTTAGATTCTTATAAGATATTTGAAGTACAGCCTTAGATCTTCCTATCTTCATAGTGAGATTTTTAAGAAGTACTTTACAAGACGATGGTTATGGTTTATGTGTAGATTATTGGTGATTTAGATAACGAATCTAGAGTAATACAATAAGCACATGCCGGATACGCCACTGTTACTTCCTATATATAAGTGTGCTTATTATGTTACCCTTCGTGGCTTTATCCCGAATCACCATTAAGATTTAGAATGTTATGATACAATGATTCAATGTGACAGAAACCGAATCCTATAGCATCTATCTATCTTCATAGATTGATTCTTGTAGGATGTTTAAAGTGCTAATATTGGAGTCCTTATTTGGATTCATTGTGTACTTTAATGCGTATTTGACTAAACAATGTGACAGAAACCAAATCCTTATAGCATCTATCTATCTTCATAGATTGATTCTTGTAGGATGTTAAAAGTGCTAATATTGGAGTCCTTGTTTGGATTCATTGTGTACTTTCATGCGTATTTGACTAAACAATGTGACATAAACCAAATCCTTATAGCATCTATCTATCTTCATAGATTGATTCTTGTAGGATGTTTAAAGTGCTAATATTGGAGTCCTTGTTTGGATTTATTGTGTACTTTAATTCCTGTTTACAAGTTGGTGACAACTTGATGACTTATGTGTTTATGTGGTAGTTGTGATTTAGATAACGAAACGGGTGTAACAAAATAAGAACATGGTGGATACGCCGCTAGTACTTCCTATATATAAGTGTTCTTATTTTATTACTCTTGTAGCATTATCCGAATCACTCTAGGATTTTGTGTACGATTGATTCAATGTTCGATTATCCAAATCCTTGTAGAATCTTCCATATCTTTATATGTTAGATTCTTAAAAGGATGTCTAAAGTATTATTATAAATCATTGACTTGATTTATATAATACTCACACAAGTTTTGATTGATTTCAAAACAATTATTATTAATCCTTGATTGGAATTCTAATAACACATTAACGAGGTTTACAATGATTTCAACGAGATTACAATGTACAATTTCAAATGGCATAAAAATTACTTAGTAGTAATCATATTACCATATACAAAACTATTTGTCACAAGTTTTCACAATCAAAATTATGTATTGCAATACTAAACTTTTGCCATTCTTGGCTTCAAGATTCATTTTTAATCAACAACTCTCGTAGTTGTCAAAGTATTGTAATACCAAACTTTTTGCCATTTATTTGGCTAACAAAACCTATGTACTCGCCGACATTTTTATGCTGACTATTTTTCACATATGTTTCAGGATTTTCTACTATTCAAGCATGCGACGCATAGGACTGCATCCGGACCTTAGACTTCTTTAATCAAGAGACATATACATGTTTTCTTTGTAAAACAATGATAACAATATTGAAACAATTAGTACCAGTAGTTATGAGCAATTTGTAACATGACTCCCCGATATTTCCGCCGCGTGTTGTTGTATTACGCGATTGGGGTGTTACATAAGAACCACCATAATACTGTTGCATGTCGTCTAAATTTCTGAAAATGTCTAATATTTGATAATTTTTATTCCCCCTACCTCTTCACTGAATTTCCCCTCAGACTTGGCAAATTCTTCTTTAGTCGTTTTAAGATTTGATTTGGAACAAACATTGGTGATTTTTGTTTCAAATCTTCTATAGTCTTTTTAGCACCATAAACAGGTTTAGGATTCTTCTATGTACACTGATTAGAAATACGCCCAACCTGATTACATTTGAAGCAAGTCCTACTATCAGTTACAACAGTGGATCCCCCAACCTGTTCACGTTGTCTTTTCTGAGCAAATAATTATTCATTGGATTGTTTGCTAACTTGACTTTCTTTATCACTTTCTGAACTTGTACCAGATACAAAAGTCATTTTCTTTGTAAACTTTGATTTTCCAAACTTATTGTAATTTTTCTTACCGTATTCCGAACTGTTCCTCCCATAATAGTAATTTTTGTGTTGGTAATTAGAGTATGAACTTTTTGATTTAGTATAGTAAGCATTTTCCCTTTTAAAGTTTGAAAATCCCTGATTATTTGACAAATTTTCATTCTCTGACATTTCAACATCAACTATTTTGAAAATCTTTTCGACTTTGTTCATGTTCAAATTCTGAATCGGAAACTATGTATCAGAATATAGTTTGTCAGATCCATTCATTTTATACATAATAACATTTGGATCATTACTCGAACTATATGTTGATTTTGAAATGTAATTTTTATGAAAATTTTCGTCACTTTCAGAATGTGAGTTAGAACTTGTTTTGTCAAACTTGGATTGAGCGCTTTCAAAATCAGTGTTGTCATTATCACTTGCCAAAACCTTCTCAACAACATCTTTAACCAATTCTGATTCACATTCCGTTTCAGATTTGGTATAGGGCACATCGAGATTGATAGGCAGCTGGTCTTTCTGTTCAGTTTTCAATTTTAAATTCAGCGCCTTTCACTACTATAAAAGGTGATCATTTGGTACGAAAATTTCCTACGCGAAAAAATGTGTAGCAAATTCCAACACATTTGCGACGCATTTTTGACGAAATAAAAAAACCTAATTTTTGTAAATAGAGAGCTTGGGTCTCTCATTTGTAACTTTTGGATCTGAGTGGGGAGACTCTGTCCATTTTGATTCTCAGCATTGTACTTTCAATCTATCAATAGAATCAGTGTTTAAACGATGTATTTTTGTGTTTGTCAACTTCATACATGGATTCCGCACGTGGTATGAAGATTACTTGATCGGCCGGAGCATTTGAAACCCAAAATGGTCCTCACAATCACCTTCCACTCCTTTTTAAGCCAATCATATTTCACCCTTCTCCACCTCCTTTTTCCTCCAATCACCTTTCACCTTCATTAACTCCCAAACCTGAATCCCCACTTATAAATACAAGCCTCCACCACCTCCTAAACACTTTCCACACACTAATCTACTCCCAAACTCTCTAATCCTCTAAAAAATTCCAAGCAAGGAAGAATACTTTCAAGTGTTGTCAGTGAATTTTCACTCACTTTTCTTCACCTTTCTTCTTCTATTCTTCTTTCAAACAACTTGGGCAACCTCTAGGAAGGTTTCCACAAGTTTTCCATGGCAAACTATGGTGGAACCTCACCATATTTGAGGTCCAAATTAGCATAAAATTCTGCTCTAAATTATCTTTTTGTTTCTTATATATAATGCTTAAAACTTAGTGGAATCTTGTACCCACCTTGCTCGCAACTAAGCTTATAGTTGTGGGTTTGTGTTGTGGTTGATTTCCAACAAGAAACAAGCTTAAAACCTTCTTTAAATTTTGCCCATATATGTTCTAAGTGTTAAAACCATCCAAGCTTCCATCCTTCAATGTTGGAAGACTTGTGTATGAGTAATGTGTCAACCATGGAAGACTTGGCTCTCCAAACTTGTTCCACTACCTCACTTGCTTAATTGTTTGTGTTCATCTCAAGTAGCTTCCAAGAATCAAAGTAACATAACCCTGCCTCGCCTCCAACATTTTCCATGTTGGGTATGACACACCCGAGTTATTCTAACTTGGCTACTTGACAAACTAGTTAGTTGTATTTTATTTTCATTCATGACTAACCGGGTCATCAACTAAGTTGACGACTTTGTGCTTTGGTGAATCATAAAATGAGGTTGATCTTACCTCAATGGTTGACTTACATGATTTATATGATTATACATGATGGACTATTCTATACTATATCAAATTATAACATATATTTAACTGGATTCTTGATACTAACCAGATTATGGTTAGATGTCATGAACTTAGGTTATAATATCTTCGTTCTAAACTCCTCATTTGTGATTCTAATGGGCAAATTAGGACCCATGAAAACACGTACAAACTTAGTGTCCAAACGAGTATTTAGACAAAATATATTTTCGTTACATACATACATTTATTATTAAATTCCGAATCCAAACTCTCCACAAACTACATAAGCTCACACACCTTTGTTTCCCCAATGTAGGGTAACTTCAGTGTTCTCCACTCCCTTACACTTCAACTCACGTACAAGGAATTTTTATGCAAAACCGTGAGTATACTTGATCCCATTTTTTCATTTTACACACTTTGGGTGCAACATGTACACTATATTACAAATTCACTTACTCACGATTAAACTTGTTTACATACATACTCTATCTATAAAAATCATGATACTTGTTATATTCTTGTTATTACATGCTATACTCATTCTTGTGTTCTATATGCTCATAAACTTTGGAATCCTCCCTTAACAATTATAGCGCTATAGGATTAACGCACTGCCCGTATTCTTGTGGTTTTATTAAGTAAACTATATTACACCCATGTCATTTTGGAGACAACAGTATGCACGATTGTGGTAAACTTTGGTTTGATTTATAGTTAACACATGCTAGTATGATAACGAACAATGTGTGCAATTTACCATGTTGGATATGAGACAACTTTTATTCACAATTATACTATGTAATCAAACTTGTATATTCACCAACTTTTGTTGATCTTTATTTTAATACATGTTGCAGGAAACTAATTGATGATTATTAAAGAAACGTACTTAGGGTGGTTTAGAAACATGCCTAGATTTCAAAATTATGAATTTGTTTCATGTTGTTACGCTATTTTGCAACTTGTTATACTTTCCTTTCCAAGAAAATGCATTTCGAATTTAGTATCAATGAAATTTGATTTTTCTAAATATTGCCACAAATAGTCGTTAAGAAGATTCTTGCAATCTCGTTTTCGTCTCGCTCTAATGTTTCCGCCATCGGTTGGGGTGTGACAACCCTTCTGGCAACGTGTCGTGTGTGCTTAAGTGAAACCCAATGAATAGAAGGTGTGGAAGGATCGTGTGGCAATGTTTCAAAAATTGGGCAGTGGTGGAGAAGTTCTCGATCGTCAGAGTCCTGATTCTGGCAGTGGTGGTGAAGTTCTCAATCGTCACAGTCCTGATTAAAACCCCCCTAGGAAGTTATGCGCTTCGCCATACGTGAGTGGGAACACCACCAGAAATGGTGGTTCTTCCACCGCTGTCTTTCTCTCTCTCTAAAGATCTATGTTTTCTCTCTCTAAAATTAGTTAGCAATCAACAAAACTCCATCTCACAAACTTCATGGTATACAATTTGAATATATATATATTTGTCATGAGTATGAGTAGCTTTACAAAGTGATTATGACAACTCGAAGAAACAGAATAGATAATTGGTTGACTGAGGTTTAAGATAGTTAGGCATTTTTGTGACACCTGTGCTTGTAATCATCGTAAACAGTTCATTTATCAATAAAACAATGTTATATGACCCCAATGTTTGTTTAATTATGTTTGACATTTTTCATGTTTTGATTTTTATTCAATTTCAAACTCTATATCACTTTCTGGAGAGTTATACGCAAACCGATGCGTAAACGAATCAGTTTAACGCAACAAAACACTCCGAAACATCAACATATGCTTAAAATACCTTAAATAACCTTTACATAACTTAGAAATAAGTTTTGAAGGCTTTGGTATGGCAAAATCAAGTTTATTCGCTTACATGGACTAAATTCGACAAACTGCGAAAGTATGCCGATTTGAACTGTAACGAACATTCTAGAACATGATCATAAGTTAAACATACCATAAATATCCTTTACATAGCTTAGAAATAAGCTTTGAGGAGTTCGGTGTGCTAAAATAAACTTTTTGGTCATTGAGGGACTAAAAGCGTCAAAAAGTGCATAAGTTTGCATTTTCACGCATTTCTTACGTTCTGAATATATCCAGACATCCAGAAATTTTTGTAAATCATTAAAATATTTTATTTAGTGATTGGTATGCTAAAACTTCATTCGTTTCGCAATTTGGATCATTTTCGCGTCCGTTACGACTTCCGTCGTAATTAACCGAACAACGCAACCGTGCAGCCAAACGAACTGACATCCTTGACATTTCTGAGCATATTTCATATTCCCTATGCTTTAGCATCCTTATGGAGCTTAAAATGGGTTTGACGGGTGTTAGAAGTGCCAAAACACGACAATACGCACACAGGGACCAAAACTGACATTTCGCGAAAGTTGCTGACCTGCAGGCTGCATACGGACCGTAAGCCCTATACCATACAGTCTGTAAGCCTTTTCCGGATATCAAAAACTGGTTTCCAGCTATTTCCAGCCTGTTCCAGCTGATTTGTTCACTTGCAAATGGTATTGTCAATACTATGGGCTCTTTTAGGGGCTCCCATGGTTTCACAAATCAGGGGGCACACTTGGACGGCCTAGATCGAAGCACGTTTTTCAAGAAACGAACCTAACGGTCTTGGTTTTCTTATAAATACCCCCACCCATTTGCCCTCAAGCTCATACTTTGATTCTGAAATTTCTCTAAGTTGGAGTTATAACACTTCATACCTGAGAAATTCTGGAATTAAACCTCCATTCTTGGACCTTTTGTAAGTATTCTTTCATTCTTTTACGCGTTTTAAGCGTGAAAGTCAAACTGTGTTTGACTTTCTGCTTTGACCAGTTTATGGTCAACACGAAGTTCGTTTGAACTTCGTAACGTGAGCGTAATCACGATGGTTTTAGTCTCTTGTGACTATACCTACTGATTACCACGTTATCTAGGCATAGTGACGAGTCGTAGTTTCGGCCAAAATGCGTATTCTTGCGTATTTTGTAACCAAACTACTTTTAGGTATCAAGACCCTTTGTTTTGATACCAAACCTGTTTTCAAACTTCGTTAAACATGTTTTAACATGTTTAGCTTGTCACTTTAGGTTTAGTGCTTATGTAGGGTCGTAAGGTAAGCGGTCTAAACAACCGCTTATACTTTCGAACCCGACCCGTTTGGTCGATCATTAAGATTCGACCAAACACATTAGGTGACCATAGTTGTATAGGGAATAACCTTCCAAGGTTATACCTTATGGTCACTTCGTTTAGTTAGTTGTATGATAGGTAGTTTATATGCCTTAGGAAAATGACCAAAATGCCCTTTTTACGCCAAAATTCATTTTAAGCATATGTAACATAATTTTTGACATCTAAACTGATTAGGCAACAATATTAGACATGTTAAGGCATATTTTACTTATCATAGGACTAGTTAGGCGGTCCGAACGTGTTTTACGCGAACGACGTGTTAAAGTAGCGTAAGCTACCTAAACATGTCGTAATGGGTCGTAAGCACTTAGGATAGGTTCCGTTTTAGAATGTAGGCTTTGTTAAACCATGAGTTCCAATACTCATTTGGTTTACGAAACCACATTTTACCCGATCCTCCGATTTAGGTCCGTTTATTAACGTAGTTACCTATATTAGGTGCCGTTTGATTCCGTAATCTTTCTAGCATTGCTTGGTGGTTATCCAAAGACTATTGAGCAATCTCAAGTGAGTACATAGACCCCTCTTTTACTGTTTTTCAAACCTTTTGGGGTGAAACACATGTGCCTACTTGTTACTTTCGTACTTTCCATGTTTTCATATCATATGCTTGTTATGTTCATTAGTACACTTATAGTACATGATTTCAATATGTTTTTGCAATGTATGTCCATTTAGCGCATACTTAGTACATTGTTTTACATCACATGCTATGTATGTCCATTTAGTGCATACTTAGTACATTGTTTTACATCACATGCTATGTATGTCCATGTAGTGCATACTTAGTACATTTGTTTTACATCACATGCTATGTATGTCCATTTGTTGCATACTTAGTACATTGTTTTACATCACATGCTATGTATGTCCATTTAGTGCATATTAGTACATTGTTTTACATCACACGCTATGTATATCCATTTAGTGCATACTTAGTACATTTGTTTTACATCACATGCAATGTATGTACATTTGTTTTACTTCACATGCAATGTATGTCCATTTGTTGCATACTTAGTACATTTGTTTTATATCACATGCTATGTATATCCATTTAGTGCATACTTAGTACATTTGTTTTACATCATATGCAATGTATGTACATTTGTTTTACATCACATGCAATGTATGTCCATTTGTTGCATACTTAGTACATTTGTTTTATATCACATGCTATGTATGTCCATTTGTTGCATACTTAGTACATTTGTTTTACATCACATGCTTACATTTTTTGTATGACATTTGGTTTGTTTAAATGGGACAAAAATACATTCATTAACATTAGCTACGCCGTTCGTTAGTAGGTATTGGTACCATAGGAATTGACAACTCCCGTTCCTGAAATCCTGGGTTTGTTTGGATGGAAGGAATGACCGAATTCGATACACATAACTTAGATAAACCTTTAATTTGTTTAAGGGTTTGTCGCCACAGTCTCAAGGATTGAATGTATGCATTTTTACAATACCGCATAGATGTTTGTATCAGTATGGCATGCATTTCCACAAAACATAACTTTGATTTAAACTATGTTTTACTTCAATACCTTGTTTTTGTGCATTTTACCTATGGTTTAGTTGATACATTTCACTTACCATACATCACATTTGATTACACATTACATGATTTACATTTGACATAACCATTTAACATTGGTTTACACATTACATGATTTACATTGACATAAACATTTTGACATGGTTCACACAATAACATTTGACAATTGGTTTAAACATGAACAATTTACATTGGTTGTTTGTTTGGGTAAGTGATTTGAGTAACAAGGCATGTGTAATATGATACAAGCATGGTGGATACGCCGCTGGTACTTCCTATATATAAGTGCTTGTATGATACTGCATATCGTAGCGTTATTTAAATCATTTCAATTTAGACATATAACATTTTACATAAATAACATATTTTTCACAAGACATTGTTTTACAAAACAGTTTGTTTTATACAACTTATTTTACTTGGTTATTTAACTAACCATACACCTTTCTTTTATATAATCTGGTTTCTTATCACTTTTTTGTATGATTTATAAAAGAAAACACTTAACATGATTCATGACTAATTTTTATTAAACATTTCTTTAAACCTAAGTCATGAATCCTATTTTCACAAAACCTATGTATCTCACAGGCATTTTTATGCTGACGTACCTATTTTCACATGTGTTTTCAGGAGCTGGTGCATAGGTTTGAGCATGATACACTAGGGTGGACTCGGGCCTTAGTGACATAAAACGAAGCTAGAACTAGTTTAATAATGTTATGTACTCTTGTTTCTTTCATTAAAAACAATGTAATCCTTTTGTTAATAAATAAAATATAACTTTAATTACCATGGTTGTGAAACAATAATTCTGTTACAACACTCCCCGACGTTTCCACCGCGGTTGCATGTTATACGCGGTCGGGGTGTGACAGAAGAGTTGGTATCAGAGCCAATGGTTATAGGGAATTAGGTTATTATTAATGCTTTGACCTAGACTATAACCTTTCTAGGACCCCAACACAAGTTATCTTGTGTTTAGATCTTAAAACATGCACTTCACCTAACCTTAGGTGATTACCCAAAACAAGAACACATTTTTTCCAAAACGATTTTTGAAAATCAATCTTCTATTTTAAATGATTTGTTATAAGGTTTTGAACCCTTCAATATTTCAGAATGATTTTGAAAATTTATCATCCTTTTTTGAATGATTCTTTTGGCCTTATGCCTTCCAAGTTTTCAAGATCTCGTCAAAGTTTTGGGTCCTAAATAATGTGAACAAGTGCAAACTGGAAGAGTGAATGCCTGTACCTCGATTTTTCTGTCTAAGGCTAGAGTGTTCGTACAAATCCACATAATCGGACCAGTCACTCTTACCTGGAAACTCTTGGGGTGAGTGTTCACTTATAAGCGAGCATGTCTTTGTGATACATTATCTTAGACCCATTTACTTTGATTAGTCACTGTATGTCATTTGTTTGCTTTGTGGTAACGGACGAATGACCACCATCATTGCTTTTGTCGATTTTTGTATCATCCCGCTTTTCATCTAATTATCTCACTCGTTTCCTCTCATGTTTCCTCTTTTAGAATGTCTCCTCGACGCGAAAATCCGCTACCTAATGCCGAAATGGCAGCTATCATGGCACAGCATATGGCTGCTGTACTCCCAGACATTATTGCTCAAGTAAACCAATCTAACAATAACCCGAATGCTCCATGCAATTTCAAGAGTTTCAATTCGGCTAAACCACTCAAGTTTAGTGGTTCTGAAGGAGCAACTGGGCTCCTACAGTGGTTCGAGAGCATTGATAGTACGTTTCGTCACATTCAGTGTCCTGAAAATCGCAAAGTCAAGTTTGCTTCCAGTGTATTTTAGAAGAGGGCTCTTACATGGTGGAATGGGGTTATGAGAGACCGTGGTGCTGAAGTTGAGTTAACACAAACTTGGGCTGAGCTTAGGGCTCTCATGATGAGGGAATTCTGTCCTCGTCATGAACTGAGGGCTTTAGAAAGGGAGTTTGATGATTTGAAGCAAGATAGTGGTGAGCACCGGGCTTACACTGAAAGGTATGAATAGTTGAGCTTACTTTACCCTACAATGGTTACCCCACTCGAGAAAGCTATCGAGAGGTATATTGATGGCTTACCAGACTCCGTGCAAGACATCGTCACTGATAGTAACCCTACCACAGTTCGTCAGGCAATTGAGTTAGCTGCGACGTTGACTGAGTCGCAGGTCCGAAAGGGTAAGCTACACAGGAGGGGCGACAAGGGTAAGAAACAGTCGTCTGATAAGGGTGAGAGCAAGAAGGGTAAGAGCAAGAAGGGCAAGGAAACTGGTTTATCGAAAGGATCTAGGAAGCGCAAGGCTTCCCAGAATTTTGCTGTCAATATCCAAGTCAACCAGGCAGCTCCCAATCAGCCTACACAACCGCCAGCAAAGAAACGGTATGCGGGGAATGCACCGTTGTGCAAAGATGCAATAGCCACCATCAACCGCAAGTTCCGTGTCGTTTCTGTACTAACTGTGGGAAGTCGGGTCATCTTTCTGATGTTTATCGCTTTGCTCCCAATCAAGAAACACGTAACCCAGCTCAGCAGGCTGCTCAGCCTCCTGCTCAACAATAGGCTCAAGCTGCAGGACCTCACTTTCCTCCTGGTTCGTGCTACAATTGTGGGGACCTGACCCATTATCGAAACCAGTGTCCAAGGCTGGTTAACGCAAATCAGAATCAGGCTCAGGCTCGAGGTCGAGTCTTCAACATGAATGCTAATGAGGCACGTGCAGACAACAAGGTGGTGAACGGTACGTTCTTTGTTAACAATCAGTCTGCTTCTGTCCTTTTTGATTCAGGTGCCGATAAGAGTTTTGTGTCGTTATCTTTTGAGCCATTGCTTCGCGTGTCTAGAACAAAACTAGGAAAGCCTTTGACAGTAGAAGTTGCTAGTGGTGAACCTGTTGTTCTCGATTCTGTTCTTCGTAACTGCCAATTGAACCTTAACAATCATCTTTTTCCCATCGACCTCACACCAATGCAACTTGGGAGTTTCGACGTTATAGTGGGTATGGATTGGTTAGCCAAGCATCACGCAGAGGTAGTTTGTTTTGAGAAGATCGTTCGTGTGCCGCTTTCGTAAGGTGAGATCCTACAGGTTCATGGTGAGAAACCTGCTAATAGCCTCAAATTCATGTCTTGTACTCAGGCTCGGAAGTATCTACGAAAGAATTATGTGGCCTTCTTGGCACATGTCGTAGCAAATAAAGGCAAAGGTAAGTCTATTCAAGATATCCCTGTTGTTCGGGATTATCCTGAGTTGTTTCCTGAAGAGTTACCTGGTTTACCCCCAGCACGCCAAGTCGAGTTCCGTATTGATCTTGTACCTGGTGCAAATCCTATTGCCAGATCTCCATATCGTCTTGCACCGTCTGAGATGCAAGAGTTGTCTAAGCAGCTTCAGGAGCTTTCTGACAAAGGTTTTATTCGTCCTAGCTTTTCACCTTGGGGTGCTCCCGTTCTTTTTGTCAAAAAGAAGGATGGATCTTTCAGAATGTTCATCGATTACCTTGAGCTTAATAAGCTTACCATCAAGAATCGATATCCCCTACCTAGCATTGATGATATCTTTGATCAGTTACAGGGTGCGACTTGTTTTTCGAAGATTGACCTTCGTTCTGGGTATCATTAACTTCGTGTGCATGAAGAAGATATTCCCAAGACAGCTTTCCGCACTCGTTATGGGCATTATGAGTTTACAGTTATGCCATTCGGTTTGACTAATGCTCCTGCTGTTTTCATGGACTTGATGAATAGGGTTTGTAAGCCTTATTTAGATAAGTTCATCATCGTTTTCATTGATGACATTTTGATATATTCTAAAACGCAAGCTGATCACGAGCAACATTTTCGTCTTACTCTGGAACTCCTAAAGAAAGAGCAACTTTTTGCCAAATTCTCCAAGTGCGAATTCTGGCTTAAGGAAGTTCAATTTTTGGGACATATTGTCAACGAACAAGGTATTCATGTAGATCCCTCCAAGATCAGTGTGATTAAGGATTGGGATACGCCTACTACTCCTACTGAGGTTCGTTCTTTTCTTGGTCTCGCGGGTTATTACCGCCGCTTCATCGAGAACTTCTCAAAGATTGCAGTTCCTCTAACTGCTCTAACTCAGAAGAACAAACCCTTTGAATGGGGAACCAAACAAGAAGAAGCATTTTAGACCTTGAAGCAGAAGCTTTGTGATGCGCCTATTCTATCTTTTCCTGAGGGCAATGATGTTTTGTCGTGTATTGTGATGCCTCCAATTTGGGTCTTGGCTGTGTTCTCATGCAAAGGAACAAATTCATAACATATGCATCGAGGCAGTTGAAGATACATGAGAAGAACTACACCACTCATGATCTTGAGTTAGGTGCAGTTGTGTTCGCTCTCAAAATCTGGAGACACTATTTGTATGGTACAAAATGTGTGGCTTTCACTGACCACAAAAGTCTTCAGCACATCTTCAATCAGAAAGAACTCAACATGAGGCAACGACGTTGGGTTGAACTTCTAAACGACTATGACTGTGAAATTCCCTACCATCCTGGTAAGGCGAATGTCGTGGCTGACGCATTGAGTCGTAAAGAACGTGTCAAGCTTCACTGTGTCAAAGTTCGATCTGATATCCAATCTCGCATTTCTCAGGCTCAACATACTTGTGTCTCGCAAGACTTGATGGGTAAGGAATTACCCTATCACATTAAGCCTGATCTTGAACTGAAGGACAATGGATCGTATTATTTCATGGACCGTTTGTGGGTCCCAATTCAAGATGTTCTTCGCACCTTGCTTATGGATGAAGCTCATAAGTTTCGTTATTCTATTCATCCTGGTGCAGACAAAATGTATAAGGATCTTCGTACTCAGTATTGGTGGCCTGGTATGAAGAAAGACATTGCCTTATACGTATTAAAATGCCTTACTTGTCTTAAGGTTAAGGCTGAACATCAACATCCTTTTGATTTATTGGAGCAACCAGAGATTCCTGTTTAGAAATGGGAAAATATTACAATGGATCTTATTACCAAACTTGTGCGCACAAAGAGAGGTCATGATGCCATCTGGGTAGTTGTTGATCGTCTTACAAAGTCAGCGCATTTCTTGCCAATGTGTGAGGATTTATCTGCCGACAAGCTTGCTAAAATCTATGTGGATGAAATTGTATCTAGACATGGTGTTCCTTTGAACATTATTTCTGACAGAGATGCTCGATTCTCGTCTCGTTTTTGGTGAACCATGCAATCTGCTATGGGGACCCAACTTAATCTGAGCAAAGCTTATCATCCGCAATCAGATGGCCAATCTAAAAGAACAATCAAGACTTTGGAGGATATGCTTAGAGCTTGTGTGATCGATTTTGGTTGTAGTTGGGATTCGTATCTTCTGTTGATTGAATTCTCCTACAACAATAGTTATCACTCTAGCATCAACATGGCTCCTTTCGAGGCTCTCTATGGTCGAAAATGTTGTTCACCAGTCTGCTGGAATGAGATCGGTGAGGCTCAGCTTACTGGACCTGACCTCATTCTAGAGACAACAGATAACCTTCAGACAGCTAGAAGTCGTCAAAAGAGTTACGCGGACCAACGACGCAAGCCCTTGGAATTTCAAGTCGGTGATCGCGTATTACTTAAGGTCTCACCTTGCAAAGGTGTGATCAGATTTGGAAAGACAGGAAAACTTGCACCTAGATATGTTGGACCATTCAAGATCGTCGAAAGAATCGGTAAGGTAGCCTACAGACTTGAGTTACCTCCTGAACTTGGAAACGTTCATCCAACCTTTCACGTATCCAATCTCAAGAAGTTTTTAGCTGATGAGAACCTCCACATACCACTCGATGAGTTTCGTGTTGATAACACAATGCATTTTGTTGAGAAACCTGTGGAAATCATGGACCGTATAGCCAAGTGGCTCAAACGCAAGCGCATTCCACTTGTCAAAGTTCGCTGGGAATCTAAACGTGGACCAGAGTTTACTTGGGAACATGAAGATCAAATGAAGGTGAAATATATACATTTATTCTCACGAGTTTCCTCTAAATAAATTTCGGGACGAAATTTCCACAAGTAGGGGAGACTGTGACACCTGTGCTTGTAATCATTGTAAACAGTCCAGTTATCAATAAAACAATGTTATATAATGTTTGTTAAATTATGTTTGACATTATTCATGTTTTTATTTTTATTCAATTTCAAACTCTATATCGCTTTCTGGAGAGTTATACGCAAACGGATGCGTAAACGTAATCAGTTTAACGCGACAAAACACTCCGGAAAATCAACATATTCTTAACATACCTTAAATAACCTGTACATAACTTAGAAATAAGTTTTGAAGGCTTTGGTATGGCAAAATCAAGTTTATTCGCTTATAAGGACTAAATTCGGCAAACTACGAAAGTATGCCGATTTGAACTGTAACGAACATTTCGGAACATGATCATAAGTTAAACATACCATAAATATCCTTTACATAGCTTATAAATAAGCTTTGAGGGGTTCGGTGTGCTAAAATAAACTTTTTGGTCATTCAGGGACTAAAAGCGTCAAAAAGTGCATAAGTTTGCATGTTCGCGTATATCTTACGTTCTGAATATATCCAGACATCCAAAAATTTTTGTAATCATTAAAATATTTTATTTTAGTGATTGGTATGCTAAAACTTCATTCATTTCGCAATTTGGATCATTTTCGCGTCCGTTACGACTTCCGTCGTAATTAACCGAACAACACAACCGTACAGCCAAACGAACCGACATCCGTGACATTTCTGAGCATATTTCATGTTCCCTATGCTTTAATATCCTTATGGAGCTTAAAAATGGGTTTGACGGGTGTTAGAAGTGCCAAAACACGACAATACGCACACAGGGACCAAAACTGACATTTCGCGAAAGTTGCTGACCTGCAGGCTGCATACGGACCGTAAGCCCTATACCATACAGTCTCTAAGCCTTTACTAGATATTAAAAACTGGTTTCCAGCTATTTCCAGCCTATTCCGGCTGATTTGGTCACTTGCAAATGGTATTTTCAATACTATGGGCTCTTTTAGGGGCTCCCATGGTTTCACAAATCAGGGGGCACACTTGGACGGCCTAGATCGAAGCACGTTTTTCAAGAAACGATCCTAAAAGTCTTGGTTTTCCTATAAATACCCCCATCAATTTGCCCTCAAATGCATACTTTGATTCTGAAATTTCTCTAAGTTGGAGCTATAGCACTTCATACCTGAACAATTTTGGAATCAAACCTCCATTCTTGGACCTTTTGTAAGTATTCTTTCGTTCTTTTACGCGTTTTAAGCGTGAAAGTCAAACTGTGTTTGACTTTCTGCATTGACCAGTTTATGGTCAACACGAAGTTCGTTTGAACTTCGTAACGTGAGCTTAATCACGGTGGTTTTAGTCTCTTGTGACTATACCTACTGATTACCACGTTATCTAGGCATAGTGACGAGTCGTAGTTTCGGCCAAAATGCGTATTCTTGCGTATTTTGTAACCAAACTACTTTTAGGTATCAAGACCCTTTGTTTTGATACCAAACCTGTTTTCAAACTTCGTTAAACATGTTTAGCTCGTCACTTTAGGTTTAGGGTTATGTAGGGTCGTAAGGTAAGCGGTCTAAACAACCGCTTATACTTTCGAACCCGACCCGTTTGGTCACTCATTAGGATCCGACCAAACACATTAGGTGACCATAGTTATTTAGGGAATAACCTTCCGAGGTTATATCTTATGGTCACTTCGTTTAGTTAGTTGTATGATAGGTAGTTTATATGTCTTAGGAAAATAACCAAAATGCCCTTTTTACGCCAAAATTCATTTTAAGCATATGTAACATAATTTTTGACATCTAAAATGATTAGGAAACAATACTAGACATGTTAAGGCATATTTTACTTATCATAGGACTAGTTAGGCGGTCCGAACGCGTTTTACGCGAACAACGCGTTAAAGTAGCGTAAGCTACCTAAACAGGTCGTAATGGGTCGTAAGCACTTAGGATAGGTTCCGTTTTAGAATGTAGGCTTTGTTAAACCATATCACATGAGTTCCAATACTCATTTTGTTTACGAAACCACATTTTACCTGATCCTCCGATTTAGGTCCGTTTATTAACATAGTTACCTATATTAGGTGCCGTTTGATTCCATAATCTTTCTAGCATTGCTTGGTGGTTATCCAAAGACTATTGAGCAATCTCAAGTGAGTACATAGACCCCTCTTTTACTTTTTTTCAAACATTTTAGGGTGAAACACATGTGCCTACTTGTTACTTTCGTACTTTCCATGTTTTCATATCATATGCTTGTTATGTTCATTAGTACACTTATAGTACATGATTTCATTATGTTTTTGCTATGTATGTCCATTTAGCGCATACTTAGTACAATGTTTTGCATCACATGCTATGTATGTCCATTTAGTGCATACTTAGTATATTGTTTTACATCACATGCTATGTATGTCCATTTAGTGCATACTTAGTATATTTGTTTTACATCACATGCTATGTATGTCCATTTGTTGCATACTTAGTACATTGTTTTACATCACATGCTATGTATATCCATTTAGTGCATACTTAGTACATTGTTTTACATCACATGCTATGTATGTCCATTTAGTGCATACTTAGTACATTACATGCTATGTATGTCCATTTGTTGCATACTTAGTACATTTGTTTTACATCACATGCTTACATTTTTGGTATGACATTTGGTTTGTTTAAATGGGACTAAAATACATTCATTAACATTAGCTACGACGTTCGTTAGTAGGTAGTGGTACCATAGAAATTGACAACTCCCGTTCCTGAAATCCTGGGTTTGTTTTGGATGGAAGGAATGACCGAATTCGATACACATAACTTAGATAAACCTTTAATTTGTTTAAGGGTTTGTCGTCACAGTCTCAAGGCTTGAATGTATGCGTTTTTTCAATACCACATAGATGTTTGTATCAGTATATCATGCATTTCCATAAAACATAACTTTGATTTAAACTATGTTTTACTTGAATACCTTGTTTTTGTGCATTTTACCTATGGTTTAGTTGATACATTTCACTTACCTTACATCATATTTGATTACACATTACATGATTTACATTTGACATAAGCATTTAACATTGGTTTACACATTACGTGATTTACATTGACATAAACATTTTGACATGGTTCACACAATAACATTTGACAATTGGTTTAAACATGAACAATTTACATTGGTGGTTTGTTTGGGTAAGTGATTTGAGTAACAAGGCGTGTGTAATATGATACAAGCATGGTGGATACGCCGCTGGTACTTCCTATATGTAAGTGCTTGTATGATACTGCATATCGTAGCGTTATTTAAATCATTTCAATTTAGACATATAACATTTTACATAAATAACATATTTTTCACAAGACATTGTTTTACAAAACAGTTTGTTTTATACAACTCATTTTACTTGGTTATTTAACTAACCATACACCTTTCTTTTATATAATCTGATTTCTTATCACTTTTTCGTATGATTTATAAAAGAAAACACTTAACATGATTCATGACTAATTTTTATTAAACATTTCTTTAAACCTAAGTCATGAATCCTATTTTCACAAAACCTATGTATCTCACAGGCATTTTTATGTTGACGTACCTACTTTCACATGTGTTTTCAGGAGCTGGTGCATAGGTTTGAGCAGGATACACTAGGGTGGACTCGGTCCTTAGTGACATAAAACGAAGCTAAAACTAGTTTAATAATGTTATGTACTCTTGTTGCTTTCATTAAAAACAATGTAATCCTTTGGTTAATAAATAAAACATAACTTTAATTTCCATGGTTGTGAAACAATAATTCTGTTACAACACTCCCCGACGTTTCCGCCACGGTTGAATGCTATACGCGGTCGGGGTGTGACAATTTTTAATTAACCTTATTACTCCGTTTTCTCACATGTTACTTCAAACTGATCGTTTTGACTTGAAATAATGAGAAAATGAGAACCAAACAATATAAATTCATTTTAATCTGCTATTGAACCATCTATAGATTCCAATGGTTTTAGGTACCGAAGAATGACATATGGTGGTGTCAATGGAGTGTGCTACAGTTCTTTTATCCGCCAAAGGACCGGTAGTGATCAGGTATGATCGCATGAATTTTAGTTTTTAACTAATTCTTCTGCTGGAAAGTATTTCTTGAAATATATAATATGCGAAGAAATTGAAACTTAGTAGCAATGCAGGGTTTATCTGCATGTATCTCAAGTCATGCGAATTTAATGTGTACCTTTTCTAGTCCTCTAGGCAACATGTTGTAGGACATAAATCTTTGTAAATGACTTGATTGTCAGATGCTTCAAGTGTTGTAGATTGGTGGGTGCAATGAAGAGGTAGGCATTAATTTAGGATGCTTGTTTATTTTACAGTAAATAGGCATTTTTATGGAGTTAAATATCAAGTGATTTGATCTAAAGTTAATGTTATTAACATGGAATGCCATGAACATCATCACCAACCCCTTGTTGGGATTTTCCTAGATATATGGAAATGACTGTTTGATCATGTTAAATTTCGTTTTGTAGAAGATTATATGTTTTTGTCTTGTCTTTTTTAGCTGATTGTCTTAAAATGATTTTTGGAAACTGTTGGTTTTCTTTTAGCTTAAAATGATTGAGAGGGTCTAATGTGAAATGGGATTATATGTGATGCAGCAAGACCAATATAATAGACATGTTAGACGAGGCGGTGAAGTGTGTCATGTTTTTTGCAAAGACAGATTAAGGTATCGATCTCACTGTTCCAATGATATATTAACTTATCAGATGGAAGGGTAACGGGTAGCTAATGAATTTAAAATGATTATAGGTTCAACCTGTTTCATTTTGTTTAAGATAAAAACATAAACACGATCATTATCATCCCATTAATTATAAGCAGACTTTTGTCTACTGTTTTGGTCAAAAATTACCTAAGCAATTTAGTGATCAAATTAGTTTTGTGAGGTAGTGTGCTAACAATGTGTATTGAAAATATTCTAGTTTGGTTGTTTGCAAAAAACAGTATCAGGATATAGCTCAGGATACCGAGCTATATCAATAATCAAACAATGAGCAAAAAAGTAAAGGGTGACACGAGATGTACGAGGAAAGCCCTTGATCAATCTAGATCGCCGGCATAAAACCTCGGGAGATGACAATCGCAGCTTCCTTGTTCTTCTTATGACTTCAAATTTCAGGATATAGTGCAGGATATGATACGGATCAGCTAAGTGTTACAATGAGTTTCGAGTGTAAGTGTCAGTGATTGCGAGCGATTGCAGCTACTAGAGAGCAAAAGTGTGAGTGAAAGAGTGTGTGTGTCTATCGATCCGTACATTCCTTTATATAGTAAAATCAAAGCAACTAACTATCCTAAAAATAAGGGATGCTTCGAATATTCCCATTTGAACGTTGGAGACTCATTCTTTCCAGCTTCAACGTTCTCTTCTCAACTGTTTAGTCCGAGTCTCCAGGAGAAGCAGTCCACTTGAGCGTTACAGCCTCGCCATGTGACAACCCTCACAATTACAGGTATCCGTACAATTAATTAATATTTAATTCGTGCTTAATGACTGTGCTTGATTACAACTGTTGATTTAACTGCTTTCTGATTTCTGATACATACATACACATGCATCACATTCATACTGTCACCCCATTTATTACACACAAACATTAGTGACAAACTTGATGCACAAAGCACAGTTAGCGAAGTGGGCGGATAACCCAGAAAACATGCTGACAATGCCAGCACATAGACAGACACTATATTGAGGCCCAGTATGAGCCAGGAATAAAGTATCACACTAGGGTAGTGTGTAGGGAAGTGAGGACCATAAGACTGCGTCACTAGGTGATAGTTATGGTGCCGGGAAGTGCCTAAAACATAATTTAACTACGAAATTCTGCACTTTTAAATAAAATTCAGCATTTATATATATTCTAGTAATGTGCAAAAACTTGACAAAATGATCCTAGATACTTTCCAAAGTGCTAGGAATTAAATGCGTCACAAAAAGTAATATAAAAGATACTTTACGGATTAAGTAAACACTTTAATGGAACAACGCCCAATCGAACAACCGGACATTACCCGGAACATTAAAATAATGCTAGAAGCATTGTTTTTATTTTTCTAAGCTAGTTAGGGTCCCCGAATACCCTAACACACTATATATTACTTAACACACATAAATCACTAACTAGACACTTGGAATCAAACTAACTTCTCTAACCATCCATCACATTCCAACTTAACCCCCCCCCCCCAAAAAAAAAAAACGGTTGTGAAGTGGAATCTCACCACTTGATTTTCTTGAATTAGTTTAATGGGTATGTAGGGTACTTGGGGAGCATATTACCTAGTGGATCAACCCATGTTTGAAAGATTTCTTTATTTAAACCTCAAGGTCTTCACATTATTATCTTTCACCAAAACTCAACAACACTTCCTCCTCCCTTCTTTTTGTTCGGCCGACCCCATACCACCACCATCATCAACATTTCTTTTCAATCATCTCCTACCATTTCAAGGGTGTACAAAGGTGTCAAAGTGCTTACAACGAAGCTTGGTGTGTTCAGAAGTTCAAGGACCGCTCTCGTTTTTCTTTATCCACCACTTTTACGCTTTGAAACTCCCCTAGCCTTGTGCTAGTAGTAAGTGCCTTAAAACTTCATCTTGTTCATTTTTTGGTGGATAATAGTTGAAAGAATGATAAATATTAAGAACCTCTAAAAACATAAACAAAATCATGAACATAAGAACTTTACATAAAGGTTATGAGATGAAAGATAATAATACATTGTAAATCTAAAATAAACAAACCATAATCTGTTGTAACAGACTTATGATCTGATTTTAATCGTATTAGAAAGGATGGCGAACGTATGTGTGCGTTTTAGTAACATTTAACCTTTAAACAACATGCTGATTTGCACTTTTAGCCGACATTAACTAGTTGTAAACAGGTCATAACTTAACAAAAACTTTATTTTCTTGACTCTATAACGTGTTATTATGAAATACGGTTCTAATGGCACTAGAATCATAATTTTTTGATTCCGTTTACTATTTTTAAAGTGTCATTTTCTAACAGCAACTAAAGCTGCATTTTTCTGCTGAAAATATGTGTTGTATTTTTCATCATAACTTGAGTTCTGTGAAGAATTACCTCATAAAATTTTTACTGTAGATGACCACCGATGTATTTGTAATTCTCCAACTGGAATTTCGTAAATCGGACGTACGAGGAATTCTAAATAAATTATTCCGTGGACTGCGGTCAGAAAAAGATGAATCTGAATGCAGTCCGGAAAATGATTTTCTATAAAATATTGGTGATGATTTCAACCTCGATATTTTTACACAATAATTTTTGGAACGTATAACACACTCTGTAAGAATTTGGGAATTTTTGGAATAAGATAACTATTTTATTAAAATACCCGAAAACAGCCCAGTTTTGTATATTAAAACTGAAACAATATAAGTAGTATTTTGCATGCCTAAATGTCGGGTTGGTTATTTAAAGGCGATCTAACGTGTTATATGTTAAAGAAAATGATACGCTAGTAAGTGTGGACGCCTCCATCAAAGAAAACTCTGGCGAAATTTTCCTAAAAACCCAACACTTAGAAAATATTTTTCTAACAATTATCACAAGTATATTTTATAACTTGTATTTCAAATATAAACTTCGCCATAAATTTTGTTACAAAATACAAATTATCGGAGGTTGGCTTTCGCAAATAAAAATGGGTAAATATATAGTTAAAAATGTATTTTTCCTAGTATATTTAGAAGATATATAATTTTTGAGAAAATATATTTTCTGGGACAATACATGATTGAACAAAAATAAGTTTATGTATATTTGAGTGAGACTCGAAAATATATTGTTTGAAAGTAATATATTGAGAATAGATTGGCATATTATTATTTGGGATACTACACCGGGATACGACGCCAATACATGGCAAGTTATATAAACACAAGTATACGAATACTCAAGTATAAGATACTCCCATCCTTGGGAAGATAATGCGAATAACAATACTCGAGAAATATTATTGCACGAACATACTGGAAACACTTTAAAACGTAACTCAAAGGCATTAATCAATACTAAGACAAGGCACGACCCGTTCGTCTAATAGACGTTAGCCCATTGTAGGTAGTCGTGTTTGCCACGGAGATTTGGGTTACAAGTACGAAGACGCAATACTGTGAGCTCATGTCCCCCTTTTCTCTTAACTGTTTTCAGTTTTATACTTCGGGGGTGAAATACATGTTACATACTGCTACGGACAATTACGAATGGTATGGTCAGCTAAGGAAGGAACTGTTAGGTTATGTGATTGGGTAGGTGAAATCTTAAGAACATTAGTCCTCGTAGTACGATCGAGGGATACAAGTGATAGGCCTATTTGAGCATAACAAACCCCACCCATGCGCCCTAAGGTTGGACCATGTGGTGACCTTGTCTTAACCACACCCATGCGCCCTCAGGTTGGACCATTTGGTGACCTTGTATTAACCACACCCATGCGCCCTCAGGTTGGACCATGTGGTAACCTTGTCTTAACCACACCCATGCGCCCTCAGGTTGGACCATGTGGTGACCCCGTCTTAACACCACCCATGCGCTCTCAGGTTGGACCATGTGGTGACCTTGTCGTAACACCACCCATGCGCCCTCAGGTTGGACCATGTGGTGACCTTGTCCTATCCCCTCCCATGCGCCCGCAGGTTGGACCATGTGGTTACACATTAACTGATATGTTTCCTTATTTGCTTTCATACCAGAGTTTACAAAACATACATACTTACAATGATTATAAAGGTTTATTCGCGCGCACATACTAAACACATGAACTCGCTCAACTTTATGTTGATTTTTCAAACTACATGTATTTCAGGAAACTAGTGGATCTGGCACGGTATGCACGTATTTTCAAGCTGCGTTTGAATAAAGAAGTCATTCAGGGTTGTAGGGTTTAGAAGGTGTAACCTCTACCTGGACGGGTTACATATCTCTAAATCTAGTTTTGTTTAAGGTCTTTGCCAAGTTTTATGAACTCATTTAAATAAGTCAAGGTTTGTAACTTATTTTGGGATTGATGTTTTAAGACAAGTATAATATGGTATTTTTTTTTCTAAACTTTATTAATGGATGAACTTCTCATGTTTTTATCATATAGCATTGTTATGATTGATTGCTATGATATTAAGAAGTCACACCAGATAACCATGCTTCCGCAAAAGCCAGGGTGTGACAGCTTGGTATCAGAGCCTCGATCATAGCGAACCAGGATTCTCTCTCGAGTCTAGACTATGATCATCAGGGCTCTCACGAAAACATTTTCAAACATTTTTACATTGCATACACAAAGCGTCCAGATCCAGGGAACAAACTTTTTTACAATCAAAAGGGCACAAACACACATTTCCAAATTTATGTTTATAATTCAGCCTTAGAGGTTGAGGGAGGATCAGACTTAGAGACTGAGGGAGGATCAGCCTTAGAGGCTGAGGGAGGATCAGTCTTAGAGGCTGAGGGAGGATTAGTCTTAGAAGACTGGGAGGATTGGTCTTAGAGACCAGGGAGATAGTCTGAGAAGACTAGGATGAATATGTGGATACATGATTACATTATGAATTGTCTTTATTTGCAATACACAAGGTGTTAAAGATTACTGTAAATATGCATGCTATGACTACTATATACCGGCACACACATCACCTTCCTCAGGGAACAAATTGTCAGATGATAACGACCCTACGGCCACCGCCACAGATGATGAGACTGTACATGCGCCGGAGATGTTTACGTCAAACATTGACAGTGACCCTGACATGCTGACCAAGGACGAGGGCGACTTCCAACCGTCTGCACTGCCAGACTTTGGCAATGAATTACCCTTGTTGGTGGCTTCCTTGACGAGGATCCCTCTGTCCTTCTTGTTTCGGTCCACGACCATCGTTTGGACACTTCGATAGTGAGCACATCATGGCTCCGATCCTTGACGCCGTACCTCTCGTGGTCATCTTCCCCGAGGATCCGCCTCTTTTTGACGAATTATTATATTGGTCCAGGATATCAAATGCTCCTTTAATATCCTGGAGATGATCCTCAGCCTTCTTGGACTTTACTACCATATCATCAATGTATACCTCCATGGTGTCCCCCAGTTTGTCTTTAAACATCATGTTCACCAATCTCTGGTATGCTGCACCTGCATTTTTCAAATCGAAAGGCATAGCAATATAACAGTAAATACCTGTTGGTGTCATGAAAGCAGTATCCTCCTGGTCTGAAGGTTCCATTTGGATCTGTTGGAATCCTGAGGATGCATCCATAAATGTTAACATTTCATGACCGGCAGTTGCATCTACCATCGAGTCTATATGAGGCAGAGGGAATGGGTCTTTAGGACATGCTTTGTTTAGGTCTGTGTAATCCACACAAACTCTCCATTTCCCATTCTTCTTTTGAACTACGACCACATTTGCTAGCCACTTGGGAAATTTAACTTCTCTAATCATCTTGGATTTCAGCAATCTTTCAACCTCCTCCTGTATAATTATGTTTCTTTCAGGAGCAAACTTCCTTCTCTTTTGCTGAATGGGCTTGAAAGACTTGTCAATTCCAAGCTTGTGAGTTATAATATCCTTAGAAATACCTGTCATATCCTCATGCTTCCATGGGAACATGGACATCCTGCATTTCAAAAAGTTAGTTAACTGACTTTCAATATCCTAAGGGATATTGGTTCCTACGAGCACCGAGATATCTGGATTATCCTGATCCAGGATAATTTTCTTAACATCTTGCTCTGAGGCTTCCACGATATCCTGGGCTCGTATCTTTAGTTTCTATCCTGCTTTAGGCTTCGTTAAAGACTTCATTGAGGAAGAATAGCATTCTTTTGCCTCTTGTTGATCGCTTTCCACCTTGACAACCCCCCAAGGGGTAGGAATCTTGATACACTGATGATAGGTTGATGGGACAGCCTTCATATCATGGATCCATGGTCTGCCCAATATAATATTGTAGCAGGATAAGGAGTCCATGACACAGAAACGTTGCATTGAATTCACTCCCTCAACATATACTGGTAGCTTGATTTCTCCCACAATATTCTTGGTGTCACACCCTGACTTTTGTGGAAGCGTGATTTGGTGTGACTTGCTTAATATCATTGCATTAAACCATAACAAACAACTATATGATAAATCCAAGATGTTCATCCATTGATTAAGTTTTGAAACATTACAACAACATTGATTTAACCCCAAAAACACAGACTTCGTATTTAGAATACAACACCAACAGGTTTTAAGTTCCATAATGTGACACTCTGGGTTTTCCCGAGCAACCATCTTGTATTGAAATTATGTGCAAATATGTTATTAAATGGAAATTTGTGAATTACCTTGGTGTGCTATATGATCCTTGCATTAAGTTGTATGTATGTAATAAATATATATTGTCGTATGTGGTAAGCCGAGACCATGAACCCGACTCGAGACCACTTGGTCTCGAGTAAACAGTGAAACAGTTGGGCCGGTTGGGCCATGCCGCTCGGAAACCCACTAGGGTGCACCAACACGGTCCGGGTATAAAACCCACAAGAGTGGCCAACCTTGCCACTTTTCACCATTTGCAACATTCACTCCCCCACCCTCCTACACACACACACTCTCTCTCTCTCTGTCACTAAAACCCTAGAACACCCCCACAAACCACCTCTCATCTCTCTCGGAGTCAACCGGTGACAACCAAAGGGTTCTCGGGTTTGCTTAAGATCAACACTCGGAAGCTCTTTCATCGATCCTTCACATCTTCTACACCCGAAATCCTTGGTCGGTTAGTGTTTCCTTGTAAACACACGAACATGCATGATAAAAAGTGTTGATTAGGTGTTAAAGTGCATTTTATCTATTATTTAAGTATGATGAAAGTGTTTATTGATTTAATGGGCATTGTTAAATGGTAAAGATATTTCATTGACATGAATAATGGACACAAATACGTTTAGTAAATGATGGCTTTTGATGCTAGCTATGTGTTGAGATGGATGAGAATGTTGTTTAGGAATGATATGCCAAAATAATGTAACAAATACATGTTGTCATTGAACCAAGTGATTGTGTGCTAGATATAGAAACCGTTGATAGCCGTTAGTGATGTCCGAATCATGCATTTGTCTAGAGGTTTAGGTTGGCTTGAATGAACATGCTTGTAAATGATGAAATGGATGAATGAGGTTTGAATGTGATATGAATATTTGATGAATGTTTGAAATGCCATACTTTGATCTGTTTTGAATTAAGATTAGACAAGAAAACATGTTTGTGCAATATGATTGGGTAGTACACAATATCATGCACATGAAATTCTATTGGATAGTACAAGCTGGCACATGTTCTAGAATCAGCCGGTAATACAAGTCGAGACCCCCGGTTTCGACTCGAGAACATCGGACTACAACTCGAGAACGCGGTGATTGCGACTCGAGACCACATAGTGATAACTCGAGATGGACTTCAGGGACTCGAGACCATCAAGGTCTCGACTCGAGACCCCATGATCCTGACTCGGGGCTAGACTCGAGACCTCTGAGGTTGCGACTCAAACCTGCACTACTCGAGACCAGAAGCCCACGACTCGAGACCTCCCGGTTGCGACTCGAGACCGCGTGTTCTCGAGTCGAGACCACCCTGTCTCGACTGGGCTACTTGTCTTGGTTATTGGGCTGGAATGTATTGATTGTTCGTGCTTATTACTGTTTATGTGGACTGTGCATACCATTTTAATTGGACTCTGTGATGCTGATAACTGTTAGTATGTTTGGCTAGGCCCAATAACATTAATGATTTGTATGTTAGGAGTAGATGGTTACTGTTTAACTACTTAAGTATTAGAACAAACTCAATAACTTGATGGATATTTATATGCTATGCATGCAATGTGTTAGCTATGTGTAGAATATGCGTGATCTTCCTGTACCCAAACCTGACCCATACTGGTAACCATGTTAGGATGTGGTGACCAACGTGTTTGACCAAGTAACTAATCTGCCGAGAAACCCAAGGTGAGTTCACAACTATTAAACATGTGTTCCCGGTGGTTTTGGGAAACGGAAACTTAAACAACGCTATCCCCTCGTAAGGGATACAAACCTACTATCTTCCCCTTAAATGGGAACTTTAGTTAATTACTGTTTATACGGATATGCAACAAGCAACACTAAACGAAACTCTATCACTTAAGTCCCTACCATTTAATACCGATTAGTCACCGGGGCCTGGCGAACGGGTTATTAGTTAATAGCGCTATTTAGGTGTAACCAGCCTCACACCGACCCTTGTTACTGGGAACGGGAGTGAACTAATGTACTCTGGCAAACCGTCAATGATGATAGAACATTGACAAACGGGGCACTGCGGAAACGTACGGTTAAGTAAGTATTCGGTATTGTAAAACAGTTTAGTCGCTTACTTATGGGGTAGCTCCCCATGGCATGTATAAACGGATAAATTAACTGGCGAACTCGTGAACTCGCCAACATTTTTGTTGATACCCTACTGCATGTTTTGCAGGTACCCAGTGACTCAGGAGCTTGCAGCTTGGGAATGTGTAGTGGTCGTCTAACCCATGTGTAGGGTTTTAAATAATCCCGAACTATGAACTTTGTTTTGAAACTGTTTGGTTTATGCTTCCGCTGTTTACTTAAACTGTTATTTGAACTTAAACTTTTAAAACCTCGGACTATGGTGTTTACTAACTATTGTGGTTGGTGTACATTTTTACTATTAACCAATGCTCATTATAATTGGTGGCTGGATACTGGTCAGTCACGCCTCCAAGCGGTGGTACTCCATATGTGGGTTTTGGGGGTGTGACAGATTGGTATCAGAGCCATTGGTTATAGTGAACTTGGTTTTAAAAAGAAAGTCTTTTTGAGAAAAACCAGACTATAACCCGTGACTCATGATGACACTACACTCCAAGGGCAAGACTCAGCCTAATAGACCTCATAGCTCGGACTTGTGTTTACTTGCTTGTTTACTTCATATTGTTGTTCTACTATACGTACTAGTGTGCCTAAATTAGATAGATACACATCCTCCTTCTATCTCATTCTCGCTACATTACGACATCACACTCATACTGTGTTTTCTGGTTATGAAGACAATGAGTGGAAGCGGAAGAGGAAACGTTAACATGACCCAGGCTCAGTTCACTAACTTGCTCAACACGGTGGCTGCAGCTTTCGCAGCTCACCCTGGAGGTAAACTCGTTACTTTAGGATGTTTAGATCCTACCCCCGCATCGTCTTTTCACCTCTAAGCCTATTCGCTTCGCTTCTCACAACAGGTCAGCAAGCGCCTGCGCAACCACGTGTTTGTACTTTCAAAACCTTTATGGATTGCAAGCCTCTCCTTTTCAACGGCACTGAGGGTGCCATCAGCCTTCTGCACTGGATTGAAAAGGCCGAGGCTGTCTTTGCTGTCTGCGAGTGTCCCCCTGCTAACTGGGTAAAGTTT
The DNA here is from genome assembly GCA_030545235.1 of Helianthus tuberosus. NCBI lineage: Eukaryota > Viridiplantae > Streptophyta > Magnoliopsida > Asterales > Asteraceae > Helianthus > Helianthus tuberosus. The sequence goes on along the minus strand of CM060427.1, from coordinate 68,805,152 downwards.
GCGACTGTTGAAGGAAACGCGCTTTCATGGTGGAAGGCACAGATTCAGATGCTTGGTTTGGAAACTGCAAATGCTACTGTGTGGGAAGATTTCAAGGACACGATCAAGGAAGTATACTGTCACAGGGATGACATCCACAAGCTCGAAAACGAGTAATTTGAGCTCAAGATGGTTGGATCAGAGATTGAGACCTACACCAAGCAGTCCAACGACTACGCTGCTCTTTGCCCAAACATGTCACAACCTATGTATCGAAGGATCGAATTGTACATCAAAGGTTTGGCCCCATAAATCCGGAGCCATGTGACCTCAGCCAACCTCAATACCATTCAGCCAGTGGTCCGTCTTGCTCACAAACTCACTGATCATGCTGTGGAGGAGGGCAAGCTGCCCAAAAGGATCAGTGCTACTGCCGAAACCTCTAGCGATAACAAACGAAAGTGGGATGGAAATCAGGGTAAGGATGCTAACCCCACCCAGACCCCGACTCAACAAAGGAAAACTGAAAACAACAAAGGCTCTCAGCAACAGGGTGGCTATCGAGGAAACCACCCCAAGTGTAACAAATGTAACCGACACCACAGTGGGCTATGTGGCAAAAGTCAGTGTCAACGATGCAACAAGATGGGGCATGAAGCCAAAGACTGCAGGAGCCAGTTCCCAGTTAGGCAGAATCAGCATCAACCACAACAACAGCAGCAGCAAGGAAACAACCGTGAATGCTACAAATGTGGGGCAATAGGGCACATGCGAAAGGATTGCCCCCAGCTGAACCAGAATCGCAACAACAATAATCGAGGTGCTGGAAACAACGACAACAACCAGGGAGCTGGAAACAATGTAAGGGCATTCGTGATTGGTGCTGCTGAAGCAAGGAACGACCCCAACGTGGTGGCGGGTAAGTTCCTACTTATTGATCGTTATTATTTGATTCTAGAGCGGATGCTAGTTATGTATCCCTACGTATTAGTAAGAAGCTTAAGTCTCCTCTTACGCCGTTAAGCTCTAAGCACATCGTTGAAATAGCTAATGGTAGAAACCTCGAGGCCTCACACGTTATTCGTAACAGCAAACTAGAATTGTCTGGTCAGACCTTCCGTATCGATCTCTTCCCCATCATTCTCGGAAGCTTCGACGTCGTCATTGGTATGGATTGGTTATCCAAGCATCGAGCTGAAATCCTCTGCCAAGAGAAAGCTGTTCGTATTCCCTGTCCTCCTGGCAAACCCTTTATCATTCAAGGAGACAAAGGCGGAGAAGTCACAGGCATCATTTCATTCTTAAAAGCCCAGAAGTGTTTACGAAAGGGGCACACCGCTATCTTAGCACTTGTTGCCGACACGCAGAAAAAGGAAAACAGGATTGAAGATTTTCCAGTTGTACGCGACTATCCTGAGGTATTTCCTGAAGAACTACCTGGACTCCCTCCTCACCGTTAGGTCGAATTTCAAATCGAGCTAGCTCCTGGAGTAGCACCTATAGCTCGTTCACCTTATCGACTAGCCCCCGCTGAACTAAAAGAACTTTATACTCAACTACAAGAACTTTTGGACAAAGGTTTCATCCGTCCTAGCTCGTCACCCTGGGGAGCCCCAGTGCTCTTTGTCAAAAAGAAGGATGGCACATTCTGAATGTGCATTGATTACCGCGAACTGAACAAGGTTACCATCAAGAATCGTTATCCACTTCCCCGTATCGACGATCTGTTAGACCAGCTGCAAGGGTCGAGCTACTATTCCAAGATTGATCTGCGATCGGGTTATCACCAGCTGAGAGTCCGCGATGAGGACGTCTCTAAGACGGCTTTCAGAACCCGCTATGGTTACTACGATTTCCTTGTTATGCCTTTCGGAATGACCAACACACCTGCGATCTTCATGGATCTCATGAACCGAGTGTGCAAACCCTACCTCGACAAGTTCGTGATTGTGTTTATTGACGACATCCTAATTTACTCGAAGAGTCAAGAGGAGCATGAACAACACCTGCGTCTTATACTCGAACTCCTTCGCAATGAGCAACTGTACGCCAAATTCTCGAAATGTGATTTCTGGCTTAGAGAAGTCCATTTTCTTGGGCACATAGTCAATCAGGATGGAATTCACGTCGACCCCGCTAAGATTGAATCCATTAAGAATTGGCCTATACCTAAGACTCCGACCGAAGTTCGCCAATTCTTGGGATTGGCAGGATACTATCGTAGATTCATCAAGGGATTTTCTAAGATCGCTCAACCACTTACGACCCTCACTCAGAAGGGTGTTGCTTACAAATGGAGTGGTGCTCAGGAATCTGCTTTTTAAGAACTAAAGAAGAACCTTTGTAGTGCTCCTATTCTTTCCTTACCTGAAGGTACCGACGATTTTGTTGTTTACTGCGACGCTTCCATTCAAGGACTTGGTTGCATGCTGATGCAACGCGAGAAGGTTATTGCCTACGCTTCACGACAACTCAAGATCCACGAACGAAATTACCCGAAACATGACTTAGAATTCGAAGCCGTGGTCTTCGCGCTCAAGATTTGGAGACATTACCTGTACGGTACCAAGTGCACGATTTACACCGATCACAAGAGTCTCCAGCACATAATGGAACAAAAGGAGTTGAATATGCGACAACGCCGATGGGTCGAACTCCTGAATGACTATGAGTGTGCAATTAAATATCATCCAGGCAAGGCTAATGTGGTAGCTGATGCCCTCAGCAGAAAGGAAACCAAACCTAAGCGTGTCCGTGCCTTACAGCTCACCATCCACTCAAACCTCCCTAAGCAGATTCGAAACGCTCAGGTCGAAGCATTGAAAGCCGAGAACATCAGGGCTGAGTCCCTGCGAGGATCAAGGAAACGGCTAGAACGAAAAGAAGATGGTGCTTACTACGTAAACGGGCGTATATGGATCCCACTTTATGGGAATTTACGCAAGCTTGTAATGGATGAAGCCCATAAGTCACGATACTCAGTACATCCTGGTTCGGATAGGATGTACCACGACTTAAAGACTACATACTGGTGGCCTAGCATGAGAGCCCACATAGCAACCTATGTCAGTAAATGTTTGACTTGTGCGAGAGTCAAGGCTGAGTATCAGAAACCATCGGGCCTACTCCAACAACCAGAGATCCCGCAATGGAAATGGGAGCAAATTTCCATGGATTTTGTTACTGGCCTGCCTAGGTCTCAACGCGGAAATGACACCATTTGGGTGATAGTGGATCGATTAACTAAGTCTGCACACTTTTTGGCTATTAAAGAAACAAACAAGTTCTCTACCTTAGCAGAGGTATACTTAAAAGAAGTGGTTTCGAAGCACGGGGTGCCAACCTCTATTATTTCCGATCGGGACGCGCGTTTTACTTCTGAGTTGTGGCAAGCTATGCACAAATCCTTTGGCTCACGTCTAGACATGAGCACCGCTTATCATCCACAAACGGATGGGCAATCCGAACGCACTATCCAAACCCTTGAAGACATGCTTAGGGCATGTGTGATCGATTTTGGAAAGGGTTGGGAAAAGCATCTACCGTTAGTGGAATTCTCCTACAATAACAGCTACCATACCAGCATTCAGGCAGCACCCTTTGAGGCATTGTACGGTCGTAAATGCCGATCGCCTCTTTGCTGGGCAGAAGTTGGTGACAGCCAAATCACAGGTCCAGAACTTGTGGTAGATACTACGGAAAAGATCGCCCAGAGCAGACAACGCATGGCGGCAGCTCGTGACCGTCAGAAGAGTTACGCTGATAAGGATAGGAAACCACTAGAGTTCCAGGTCGGTGACCGGGCTCTACTTAAAGTCTCACCCTGGAAGGATGTGGTTCCTTTTGGAAAATGGGGCAAGCTTAATCCGAGATATATCGGACCCTTTGAAATTACCGAGAAAATTAGAAAGGTTGCTTACAGATTGAATCTGCCTGAAGAACTGAGTGCTGTGCACAACGTCTTTCACGTGTCTAATCTGAAGAAGTGTCTGTCAGATGAAACACTCATCATTCCTTTCAAGGAACTCACTATTGATGAACAGCTACACTTTACTGAGGAACCGATTGAGATCACGGATCGAGAGATCAAAACCCTCAAACGTAGCAAGATACCCCTCGTGCGAGTTCGTTGGAACTCGCGACGTGGCCCAGAGTTTACCTGGGAGCGGGAGGACCAGATGAAGCACAAGTATCCCCAGTTGTTCCCTAATGAAACTCCCAGCACTGAAGCTACAACCGAATTTCGAGACGAAATTCCAAATTAACGGGGGGATGATGTGACACCCCGTTGAAACGTTCTCACTTATACTAGCTTGACAGTGACCGCCTTAACTTTTGGGATGAAAGTTCTTAAAACTTGGGGATAATGTGACACTCTGGGTTTTCCCGAGCAACCATCTTGTATTGAAATTATGTGCAAATATGTTATTAAATGGAAATTTGTGAATTACCTTGGTGTGCTATATGATCCTTGCATTAAGTTGTATGTATGTAATAAATATATATTGTCGTATGTGGTAAGCCGAGACCATGAACCCGACTCGAGACCACTTGGTCTCGAGTAAACAGTTGGGCCGGTTGGGCCATACCGCTCGGAAACCCACTAGGGTGCACCAACACGGTCCGGGTATAAAACCCACAAGAGTGGCCAACCTTGCCACTTTTCACCATTTGCAACATTCACTCCCCCACCCTCCTACACACACTCTCTCTCTCTCTCTCACTAAAACCCTAGAACACCACCATAAACCTCCTCTTATCTCTCTCGGATTCAACCGGTGACAACCAAAGGGTTCTCGGATTTGCTTAAGATCAACACTCGGAAGCTCTTTCATCGATCCTTCACATCTTCTACACCCGAAATCCTTGGTCGGTTAGTGTTTCCTTGCAAACACACGAACATGCATGATAAAAAGTGTTGATTAGGTGTTAAAGTGCATTTTAGCTATTATTTAAGTATGATGAAAGTGTTTATTGATTTAATGGGCATTGTTGAATGGTAAAGATATTTCATTGACATGAATAATGGACACAAATACGTTTAGTAAATGATGGCTTTTGATGCTAGCTATGTGTTGAGATGGATGAGAATGTTGTTTAGGAATGATATGCCAAAATAATGTAACAAATACATGTTGTCATTGAACCAAGTGATTGTGTGCTAGATATAGAAACCGTTGATAGCCGTTAGTGATGTCCGAATCATGCATTTGTCTAGAGGTTTAGGTTGGCTTGAATGAACATGCTTGTAAATGATGAAATGGATGAATGAGGTTTGAATGTGATATGAATATTTGATGAATGTTTGAAATGCCATACTTTGATCTGTTTTGAATTAAGATTAGACAAGAAAACATGTTTGTGCAATATGATTGGGTAGTACACAATATCATGCACATGAAATTCTATTGGATAGTACAAGCTGGCACATGTTCTAGAATCAGCAGGTAATACGAGTCGAGACCCCCGGTTTGGACTCGAGAACATCGGACTACAACTTGAGAACGCGGTGATTGCGACTCGAGACCACATAGTGACAACTCGAGACGGACTTCAGGGACTCGAGACCATCAAGGTCTCGACTCGAGACCCCATGATCCTGACTCGAGACTGGACTCGAGACCTCTGAGGTTGCGACTCACACCTGCACTACTCGAGACCAGAAGCCCACGACTCGAGACCTCCCGGTTGTGACTCGAGACTGCGTGTTCTCGAGTCGAGACCACCCTGTCTCGACTGGGCTGCTTGTCTTGGTTATTGGGCTGGAATGTATTGATTGTTCGTGCTTATTACTGTTTATGTGGACTGTGCATACCGTTTTAATTGGACTCTGTGATGCTGATAACTGTTAGTATGTTTGGCTAGGCCCAATAACATTGATGATTTGTATGTTAGGAGTAGACGGTTACTGTTTAACTGCTTAAGTATTAGAACAAACTCAATAACTTGATGGATATTTATATTCTATGCATGCAATGTGTTAGCTATGTGTAGAATATGCGTGATCTTCCTGTACCCAAACCTGACCCATACTGGTAACCATGTTAGGACGTGGTGACCAACGTGTTTGACCAAGTAACTAATCTGCCGAGCAACCCAAGGTGAGTTCACAACTATTAAAGCATGCGTTCCCGGTGGTTTTGGGAAACGGAAACTTAAACAACGCTATCCCCTCGTAAGGGATACAAACCTACTATCTTCCCCTTAAATGGGAACTTGTAGTTAATTAATGTTTATACGGATATGCAACAAGCAACACTAAACGAAACTCTATCACTTAAGTCCCTACCATTTAATACCGATTAGTCGCCGGGGCCTGGCGAACGGGTTATTAGTTAATAGCGCTATTTAGGTGTAACCAGCCTCACACCGACCCTTGTTACTGGGAACGGGAGTGAACTAATGTACTCTGGCAAACCGTCAATGATGATAGAACATTGACAAACGGGGCACTGCGGAAACGCACGGTTAAGTAAGTATTCGGTATTGTAAAACAGTTTAGTCGCTTACTTATGGGGTAGCTCCCCATGGCATGTATAAACGGATAAATTAACTGGTGAAACATGTTTTTTTTGGTAATTAAAAACTGGACAACTCGTGAACTCGCCAACATTTTTGTTGATACCCTACTGCATGCTTTGCAGGTACCCAGTGACTCAGGAGCTTGCAGCTTGGGAATGTGTAGTGGTCGTCTAACCCATGTGTAGGGTTTTAAATAATCCTGAACTATGAACTTTGTTTTGAAACTGTTTGGTTTATGCTTCCGCTGTTTACTTAAACTGTTATTTGAACTTAAACTTTTAAAACCTCGGACTATGGTGTTTACTAACTATTGTGGTTGGTGTACATTTTTACTATTAACCAATGCTCAGTATAATTGGTGGTTGGATCCTGGTTAGTCACGCCTCCAAGCGGTGGTACTCCGTATGTGGGTTTTGGGAGTGTGACACATAAGGACTTTTCAAAAGATACTAATGATAACCATGCTTTGAAACATGTATTCTATCCAAGATAGGATACACACTCTAAATCATTCGACACCGGATGACATCTCTTATTCCAGACAACACTTGAAACTTTAACGCCCGCCAGATCCATACTTAGTTTCCTGAAATACATGTAGTTTGAAAACATCAACAAAAGTTGAGCGAGTTCATGTGTGTGTTTGTGAATAAACCTTTGAAATCTTTTTAAGTATGTTTGTATGTAATTGAAATCCGGTATGAAAGCAACAAGGAAACATATCAATTAATGTGTAGCTAATACATTAATAAACGTGACATAGTGCAGGAAGACTCAAACCTAGCAGATTTCGCACGGGCTTCCGGCTGTAAGACATAGTCACCACATGGCTCATTCGGCGGGCGCATGGGTGGGGCTCGCTACACCCGAATAGATCTATTACTCATGTTCCTCGGTCCTAACACGAGGATTAATGGCCTTAAGAGTGCGCCTACCCATTCACACGATCTACTGTACTTTCCAAAACTAACCATACCAACTGTAATTGTATGTAATCCTTTTGTAACATGTACTTCACCCCTGAAGTTATAAAACAAAACAGTTTAAAGAAGAGGGGGACATGAACTCACAGTTTTGCGTTCCTTGTATCCGATGTAACTCAAAGCTTCCTCTAGAACGCACGACTACCTACATGCGTACTATGGTCCACTAGACGAGCTGGTCGTGCCTTGACTTAGTATTGATTAGTGTCTTTGAGTTACGTTTCATAATGTCTTCATTATTATTCCAAGTTATATAATTATTTGTCAAAATAATAAATATTTTAACTTAAATTATATTTATTAAGTTTTGGAATAATTGTTACAACAATATATATTAACTTAATACTTCCCAAGTATTTATACTTGTATTTCCTTCCCAATGATGGAGTATCTTTCACTTGTTTAGTCTTGCCATGTATTAGGGTCGTATTCCGGTGTGTGTTTATACGTACGAGGATATGTATTTTTATTGTATTCATTAAGTATTCTTTATACGTAATTTCATATTAATTATTCCGGAATATTATCTTTAACAAAAGTCCATCAATATATATTTCCAAAATATATATTCTAATAAATATTATTTAGAAAAATTATTTATAATTTTTCTTTTGGCAAAAACATTTTTATTTTCTCATAAGTTTCAAAAATTGATATATTTTCATGCTTATCATAGAAAATATATAAACTCATTCTCTTCAAAAATGACATACTTCATATTTATTTGAGAGAATATATCTTCCACCTCAAAATATTGTATTTTGTGTGTGTGTAAGGAAATATATATTTCTTAAAAATAATATATCTTCTAAAGATTTCAAGAAAAACATATATTCATATATGCCAAAAATAATATATATTTTCCCTTGTCAAAATATCTTTTAATCATGAAAATCTCATTTTCATTCCCTTGATGTCCAAAATATTATTTACCAAAATATACACACGAATATTATTTCCGGAATATTTTGTGAGTTATATTCCTTTGTTCGGTTCTACCGGTATTTTGGGTATTCTTTGTAGATTTATTCCTTGGAATTTTGGTAATATTTCGGATTGTAATTTTTGGTATTTTGATGAGATATTATTTCAAGCACCAAAATAATATAACTAATACACATAATATACAAGTAATCACACATGTGTGTCTTCAATGTATATATATTCTAAATATATATATTTAGCCACTTTTATTTATCAAAAACCAACCTCCAATACTTATATTTTTGTAACAAAATTTATGGCAAAGTTTATATGGAAAACTCATGGTTAAAATACACTTGTAAATATTTGTTTAAAATATTTTTCTAAATGTTAATATTTTTAGAAAATTTTGCCATAGTTTCCCCTAAAAATGGAGGTTTCCATGCTTTCTAGCATACCATTTTCCTTTGTAAAAATCATCACAATCAATTTACAACTACCAACAAACAACCTTTACTTACCAATCTTGCCTAAATCATGCATATTTCATTACTTCATGAACTTGAATATTTGTAAAAATTTGTAGTAACTTGGTAGTGTGTTTAGTAAGTTTAGTTACCCTTTAAAGAGTGGTTGTTTATATAAAAACATCATTCTTGAATGATTTAGATGTTTACAACTTGTAATCATATTTTTCAAAAATATTTCTTTATGTATTCTTCTTGTTACACAAGTGTTTCTACACTTGTTTAACCACTAAAAATAAGATTTGTTTATGTAAGAACCAAGTTTTAGCAAAACTTATATTTTTAGCTTGGTTTCTTTAGAAATCCTCCATAAATCTTTAGATCTATAAGACTTACATCTTATTCTAATCATTATTTTACAAGAAAACAATATATTCTTTCAAGTTCATGCTTTGTGTGAGAATGATTTATGAATCTCTAACATGTTCATCCTCTCATCTTGCTAGATTATGTTTTTAATCATGATCAAGCAAGATCATATGATGGTCTACATCATTTACATAAGCAAACAATAATCAATCAAGCAAATCAATACATAAACAACATGATTTCTTTAAGATTTAAGCTTATGTTCATGTTTACTTCTCATGATCTTTAGTGTTCTTCAAGATTAACTTTATGTAATATCTTTTAATCACCAAAAATAGAAGTAAAATGGAAAGATCATGGTTCTTACCACTAGCTCAAGGCTAGGGATGATCAATGGAAGAAATAGAGTGGAAAAAAGCAAACGGTGAAGGTCCTTCAAGCTTCAAGGCCTCCAAGCTTCCTAACTTAGCTTCTTACACTTCTAGACCACCTTGGAATGCATGGAAGAAGGTTGAAAATGGAGGTGGTGTGGTGGATGGTTGTGGCCGTGAGCATGGAGGAAGGAGGAGAGAAGATTTTGTGTGTGTTGGTGTGTGAAAGATAATGAACTCTTAACCCCTCATGTTCTTCTTATAACCATCTTAATCCTTTACCCTTTGTGTAATGTGTCTAAGGAGGTACTAACAAATCAAATAAAATCTTGAAATCATATCCCCTTGTGGGACCCTTGTTGGAGCCAAAAATAGATTGGGGGGGGGGGGGTTAGCATAGGTTCTAACCATATAGTTTGTTTAAAGTTCAAATCCAAGTGTTGATTATAAGTGTTAGTTACTAGATATTTTGCATGGGGTGTTATGATGTTCGGGGACCATAACTAGTTTAGAAATGTTAAAACAATGCTTCTAGTGTAAATTTGATGTTTCGGGTAGTGTCCAATTGTTCGGTTGGATACTGGTTTGTTAAAGTGCTTAACTTGCAGTTTAGTGTTCTTTATGTAACCTTTTGTGACACTTTTAATTCCCGACACTTAGGAAAGCATTCAGGACCATTTTACCATATTTCTTCATGATAAAAGTATGTTAAATTGCTGAATTTTTTGCTGCATTTGCTGAATTCTGCGCTGCATGAGAGTTTTTAGGCACTTTCCGGCACTTAAACTATCACTAGGAAGGTAGTTTTATGATCCTTACTCTCCTACACACTATACTAGTGTAATACTTGGTTTCTGGCTCATTCTGTGTCTCAATACCGTATCTGTCTATCTACTTAACTCTATCAGCATTTTTCTGATTTGCCGGATAACTATGCTTACTGTATTTTGTGCATCTTTTGAGTCAATAAAGTTCTCATGCAATACTGACATGGCTTTGAGCAATATATGATGCAAATGTACGTATATGGTAATAATTAGAAGCAATTCAAGTAAATAAATTGTAATTTAACACAGTCATTAAGCACTAATCATTATCTAATAATTGTACGGATGTATGCAAATTTGACAGTTGTCACACTTGGCCTCTCCACTGAACCCTACAAGTACAGTGGACTTTGAAGTGATCTCCATCTGGGGAATATTCATTCTTTTCAGCGTTTCCAGTTGAATGATGTTGACGGAATTGCCATTATCCATCATGGTGGGGATCCTTGACACTATCCCTATCATCATTATCAAACGTTATCACTTTATCAGTTGTGAGGGTTGTCATCCTGGTCGGCTTGTCTCCCGTTCTGCCTTAGCATCCTTCACATGTCTTTTTGATGCAGAATAAGAGGTTCCACAAATGTCTTGTCCTCCTGAAATAAAGTTAATTATCTTGGCAACTGGAGGAGGTGATGCTGCTCGTTCAGGATCCTTCTCAATATCCTGACCCTTATTCTTTTTCTGCCCAGAAGATCCTTCAGATATCCTTTGCTTAGCAGATAGCTTATTTCCTTCCTTAGGGCTATGCAATCTTCCGTCACATGCCCAAAATCCTCATGGAAAGCACACCACTTGGATTTGTCTTTCTAATCGGCCTTTTGTTGGTTCTTCCTGGGCCATCTCGCTTTATCTCCCAAACCCTGCATAGCATACATTAGTTTGGGTATATTAATAGAAAAACAATATTCTGACAATTCATGATACTCCTCAGGATCCTCATCCTCAACAGCATTCCCTTTCTTGCTGTCATTCCTGCCATATGGTTTAGAGCGATATGGTTTGTATGAGGATTCTGACTTTTTGTTAGTCGATTCATATGTTGAGGATGAATTCATCCTCTCTTGCATTTTCTTGTCGTCTTCCAGCCTGATATATCTCAAAGGCCTATTTCGAGCTTCATCCAGGTTCCTACAAGGATTCATTACAAGATCCTGATAAAATTGAGAATCCTTTCGCAACCCCATTTTGAATGCATGTACGGCTGTAGCAACGTCAAGGTGTGGGATATCTAAGGATTTCCTGCTAAACTTATTCACATAATCCATTAAAGATTCTTGTGGACCTTGAGTTATCCTGTAGAGATCACTGGTTAGTTTCTCAAAACTTCTGCTGCAAGAAAATTGACTATTAAACAAATTAACTAAGTGAGAAAAAGATGTAATTGAATGAGGTGGAACATTTAAGAGCCATTTTAAGGCTGATCCTGTCAAAGTAGAGCCAAAACCCTAGCAGAGGCATGCTTCCTTGAGGTCCGGAACTGGGATATCCGGTGGCTATCCTGGGATACTTCTGGAATCGGCTGGACTACCCCAGGTACACTGGATATTATATCCTTCAACTTCTGAAGCTCTCTAGAGAGTGCTGAGGTTACACCTGTATCCTGCAAAGATCCAAAACTATTAGTAGCAAGAGTATTAAGGTTATTAAACACGTTACCAGCCTGAGGATTCTGGCCATATCCTGGAGCATATCCTGAACTTCTCACAGTACCCTGACCGATGAAGGTATCTCAGGAGTATGACTCTGGGAATAGCTTGGTACAATATTGCCCTGGTTATCCTTAGTATATGTTGTCGAGCTGAAGTTTAACGCTCTGGGCTGCAAGGGAGTGACAGTATCCTTAGCAGGCCTGTTTGAGCTAGATTTCAAGAGTTGTATCTCTCTTATTAGCATTTGGTTGGTCTCCAGCTGTTGCTTCATCTGATCCTATATACTACCAAACAAAGTTAGAATTTCATCATTAGAAGCCATAATAGGAGTTTTCCCTGAGGCAGCAGATCCATGGATATTCTGAGTAGGCAAAATATCCCGAGATGTGTGAGTTTCAATCCTCGTCGGAGGAGCTTGAGGCTGTGAGGAAGCTTGCGTCCTTGGTGATGGTGGAAGCACCGAACCAATTGTTGCAGAGGTTGTAGCAGACATGGCAGAATAGCTCATGTTTGATTTTGAGGCCATTGAAAATAGTTGTACAAAAAGCTTTGAAAATAGAAAACCAAGTAGTGATTTTAAGAAAGTTTTTATTAGAAATAGCACCACTTACCCATGGTGGGCGCCAAATTTTTTTGGTCAAAAATTACCTAAGAAATTTAGTGATCAAATTAGTTTTGTAAGGTAGTGTGCTAACAATGTGTATTGAAAATATTCTGGTTTGGTTGTTTGCAAAAAACATTATCAGGATATAGCTCAGGATACCGAGCTATATCAATAATCAAACAATGAGCAAAAAAGTAAAGGGTGACACGAGATGTACGAGGAAAGCCCTTGATCAATCTAGATTGCCGGCATAAAACCTCGGGAGCTGACAATCCCAGCTGCCTTGTTCTTCTTATTACTTCAAATTTCAGGATACAGTGCAGGATATGATACGGATCAGCTAAGTGTTACAATGAGTTTCGAGTGTAAGTGTTGGTGATTGCGAGTGATTGCAGCTAGTAGAGAGCAAAAGTGTGAGAGAAAGAGTGTGTGTGTCTATCGATCAGTACATTCCATTATATAGTAAAATCGAAACAACTAACTATCCTAAAAATAAGGGATGCTTAGAATATTCCCATTTGAACGTTGGAGACCCCATCTTTCCAGCTTCAACGTTCTCTTCTCAACTGTTTAGTCTCAGTCTCCAGGAGAAGCAGTCCACTTGAACGTTATAGCCTGGCCATGTTAATCTACACGTGAACAATTAGTAACTACCAGGATACTGCATCAGGATGTTACCAATATCTTGATCCGGTATCCTGGTCACAGACATAAGTATTATAGTCAGGATATAATTCGGGATATGTGTTTAGAAAACCACCTATAACATCTACACTCTAGTTTCATGTAAATTAGCTAAATGCAGGAACTTAGGGAGCATCAAGACAACTTCAAATGTTAATTAATATCAACATGAAGAAATGACACAAGTGACATTTATGTTGTTTCATGTTGTGGGTATCCCCTTGAAGTCAAAAACACATGCAGGGAATACAAAACTAACCACCAACACAAACTAATATGCATTGAACAACATATTTAAATTTAACAGGTCATTTGTAGGGAAATAGTCTCAACGTATGTAGCAAGCATGTTAAACAAAGCAACCCAAAACCCAAAATTGGAGTTGTCTTCTAGGACAGGTTAGATAACGGGTCGTACCAAAGGATGTGTATCATTTGTTTATCGGTATTTTTTGGCTGATTTTCCTGCAAATTTTAGCAAAAATCTGGATTTTCCAGCTTTTTATGTTTTTTTTCAAGGACAGGTTAGATAACGGGTCGTACCAAAGGCTGATGTAGCATTTGTTTGTCAGTATTTTTTTTGTTGATTTTCCTGCAAATTTTAGCAAAAATCTGGATTTTCCAGCTTTTTTTTTTTGTTAAATATTTCGTGACCAAGGCGTTGCATTTTTTTTTGATATTTCGTCATAAATGCGTTGCAATTTTTTGATATTCCGTCACAAATGCATTGCAATATTTTATATACAACATAGGATATGCGTAGGAAATGTGTCACAAATTTCTGACACCATATTTCTGTAGGAAATACATTAAAATTTTCAAATGTTAAATGCGTAGTAAATAGTTGCAACATCAAGATTTTGTTGCAAATTCGTAGCAAATGTCAATTTGTGGCATCTATGACGGAAAAGTGCGTTAAAATTGTCATTTTCTAGTAGTGTTTTCCACCGCGTCTGGTTTCTTTTTCGAATAGTAATTCCACATAGGGGGTGGAACTCAATTATAACCCAACCCTTGGTTATGATAACCATACACATCCTCCCCTTTTTCATCTTTATCTGTAGGTTTAGGGAGTATGTGATCCATAATATAAGATATTGTAGAGTAACTAAACAGCTTCTTATCAACCCGTTTCGTTTCTATCCTAATGGTTTCTAGCTCTTGTTTTAATTTTGCGATTGTGTCAATATGATTATTAATTGCTATTTGTTTGTCCATGACAGTGCTTTTCAGCATAGAAATCGTTGCTTCATTTTCTCTATCTGCATCGCGATACTGGTTGATAGCTTTGTTAAGTTTATCATAGGGTTCTTTTGTTTCTTTTAAATCGCTTGTCAGATTATCTGTTTGTCAATATTTTTTTTTGCTGATTTTCCTGCAAATTTTAGCAAAAATCTAGATTTTCCAGCTTTTTTGTTTTGTTAAATATTCCGTGACAAAGGCGTTGTAATTTTTTTTGATATTTCGTCATAAATGCGTTGCAATATTTTGATATTCCGTCACAAATGCATTGCAATATTTTATATACAACATAGGATATGCGTAGGAAATGCGTCACAAATTTCTGACACCATATTTCTGTAGGAAATGCATTAAAATTTGCAAATGTTAAATGCGTAGTAAATAGTTGCAACATCAAGATTTTGTTGCAAATTCGTAGCAAATGTCAATTTATGACGCATCTGTGATTGAAAAGTGCGTTAAAATTGTCATTTTCTAGTAGTGTTTTCCACCCCGTATGGTTTCTTTTTCGAATAGTTATTCCACATAGGGGGTGGAACTGATTATAACCCAACCCTTGGTTATGATAACCATACACATCCTCCCCTTTTTCAACTTTTCCTATTGGTTTAGAGAGTATGTGATCCATAACAAAAGATGTTGTAGAGTAACTAATCAGCTTTTTATCAACCCGTTTCGTTTCTATCCAAATGGTTTCTAGCTCTTGTTTTAATTTTGAGATTGTGTCAATATGATTATTAATTGCTATTTGTTTATCCATGATAGTGCTTTTCAGCAAAGAAATCGTTGCTTCATTTTCTCTATCTGCATCACGATACTGGTTGATGGCTTTGTTAAGTTTATCATAGGGTTCTTTTTTTTCTTTTAAATCGCTTGTCAGATTATCTGTGTGTCTTTTCAACTCTTTGATTTTCTCATCTTTTCCGATGCATGATTTACACGATTTTATGCATTTCGTGCATTGAAATTTTGCTTCTGTTTTCTCACTTTTAATCTCTTCTTTAACTGACTCGACCACGACTTTCTAAACATCTTCAGATGACTTTCTCAGCGATCTCGGTCAGTTTTTCTGCATTCATTTACTTCATCACATCTATGATTTCTTCTACAAGTTGTTTCTTTTCTTCTTCACAGTGTAGATCGCAATAATTCCATCGGTTGCCGAAGAAAACTTCAAAAAGAGTTAAACACATCAAAGGCATAATAGATTTGAATGCATTATGAAGAACCTCTTGTGATACTTCAGAATCATAATAATCTTCTGAATCTTTTGGAGTTTCATCAAATGTAATCTCAGCACAAACTTCATCACAAGCTTCATAACTATCACTTCCTCCACAATATGTTATGGTTCATCAATAATCTCAGCCAAAAGAGCAAGGCTTTCGGTTTTGGGAATATAATTGTACCATTTAAATCCTTCATCTTCCTGAGTCATGATGAACACATTATCTTTCAACTTTGATGACCCATCCTCAATCGGAATTTTGTTTTGACATGTTCGGAGGATGTTGGGAAGTTTTGTGGTAAATCGCCTTTTAGTAATAATCATCACCAAAATGATTATTGTTACCATGAACCTCTCTGTTCGGTCATTCTCGCTTAAAATGGACTTTTTGTTTACATTTGAAACATGTCACCTTGGATTTATCAAACACTAGTTTTGAATTAGGCCCTCCAAGACTGTTCCTTCCTGTGATTTCCATGAATCGTTGCGCTCTTCGAACTATACTCGCCATACAACATTGATATCGATCAGTTCCAGCTCTTTCGGATCTATCTGATCATAATCTTCTTTTGTCATATAAGGATTCCCAATATTTTCTGATATCAGACTCTTAAAAGATTCCAGGATAGAAGCAAGAAACAACATGTGCTCCTTTGCTGTCGATTCATCAAAACCTTGAGCGTTTTGTAAATTTATAGCAATATTACACTACAGGATGTGAGGATTCGATTTGTTTTGATTTGAGTAGTTGTTTGAGCTTTGTGATGACTGAGGACTTTGCATCAGAGTATTCGGCTCAAAACTTGGATAAGACAAAAAACCACCACCACTACTTGAATTATTTGATGAAGATCCAAATGAAGTATCTGCGCTAAAAGTTGTTTGGATCTTTGGGCTTTGAGTATTTGCCACACCACTGCCCCTTGAAATAAAGATCAATGTCTTGTTGAACACTTGTTCTTTTCATTTTGGCCATCTTGCGTAGCTCTAGTTCATGCCCTTCTAGCTTATCAATATATTTTCCAAAAATTTAAATCGCTATATTCTTTATTATTCTTCTGAATCATCAAATACGTCGACCATTCGCCTTGTGGTAACGCATCAACTAGCTTATCCACCCATTCTTCATCTTCTTTTTCAATATTCAATCGCTTCATCTCCGCAACAAGATGACAATACCTCTCAACAAACTATTTTAACGACTCTCCTTTCAAGGCTATGAAGATATCAAACTCTTTCTTTAGCAAAGCTTTCTTTCTTTTCTTGTAACACCCCGTGTTTCCATGAGTCAAGTCAAAGTCAAGGTCAAGGTCAACGACCGATTGTACGAAATTGACTTATAGTGATTTCGTTATTTTAATTGTATTATGTGGAGTAAGTGTTGTTAATTGCTAAAATCGATGTGTGTTAATCGCTATCTAATCAACTCGCGACTGTGAATTATAGGAAGTAACAATGCGATAAAGTTAACTAATCGATAATCAAACTATGCTACTCGACATCGAATCGTGATACGAACCGCAACTCGACTTAATTTAGTTATTATATGTGTGTGTGTGTGCCTTATATGTTACTTATGCATGTTTATATATATATGTTGTGGAAATCAATCGAACGCAATCGAAACTCGAAACGCAACCGAACTCGAATCCGAATCAAAATCGAACTATGATAATTAGTAGTTGGGACTGAAAGTAATTTGACTAGGAAACCCTATCGTGACGAGCCGCTCGCAATCGAAATCGAAACACCAAAAATCATCGCGTCAAACAATCGAACCAAGTGCCATCCGGCCGGATAGCCATCCGACCGGATAGCCAGTACGCCACAGGTCAGGTGTCATCCGACCAGGATGTCATCTGACCGGATCGTCATCCGGGTGGTATGCCATCCGATCGGACAACCCTTTCCTCTTTTGGAATCCTATAAATACCCCTGTCATTGTCATTCTTTCCACTTTTGGAAGTCCTTTGTCCGAACTACTCGTGGTCCCCACCTTTTCGTCGATTTCTCTCAATCCAGGTAAGATCTTGCCCTAAATCTTGTACGTTCTTGATCTACACGCACTCCTACACCCTTCTATCTTTTAAATCTTAACGTTTAACCATGAAATCACTAGATTTCGGGTGTTCTAGGGTGACGTCATCATGTGTTCTTCAAGAACTTCATGTTTTGACTTCAATCCACCAAGAACAACCGAGAACTAACCGATTTCCACGCAAACACACAAAGATCTTGTAAAGATCTCGACACAAGAGTGGTGAAAAAGGATTGAAAGATGGTTTCTAACTTTCTTTCAACTCTTTTACACTCATTACACTCAAAACCGATAGAATCGGACTCTGCTCTAGTCTCCTACTTATCCTTAGTGTTGTACTAGTCCAACATCTGAATCCTACTCACGAGACCACCGATTTTGGGTTAAACAAGAACAACCGTCCTGAGCTGGTAACTAGCCGAACTAGGGTGATTCCTGGTCGGTCTGGTCACTTGGGTCGAAACGGGGTTCTATTGGTTAACACGTTTTCACAACGTCTTGATAAAACGACAAACGACCAAAACCACCAAGTGTAAGACGAACGGAACAATCGGAACGGAATGCTGTCCGACCGGACTGTTGTCCGAGCGGATAGGTCATCCGAACGGATCACACTTGGGACCCACACTTGAACAAACTTATCTGAAGTTTGAGTATTGAACGAATTGCAATCCGATCGGACGACCATCTGGTAGGATTACTCTTCGGATAATGAGATACTAAGACTTCAAAGGCTTAAACAATTTTCAACATGTTCAATACAGAGTTGCCACCCGATCGGATGGACATCCGATCGAATGACACTTCTGTTGAGAACTTTCTTTCAATAAGTAACCTCATCACTAAGTCGTCGTCCGACCGGACCACTGTCTGACCGGATGACCATCCGAACGGATTGCCATCCGCATGACTAACCATCCGATCGACCGACTTGATGGATAGAGATACTTCAATGCTTTCAAAATGCTACAACGAAAACTTCAAAAGTCAAACCATCATACACAAACACATCCTTCTTATAGGAAGAAACAATCCACTCAAATAGTCATCCAACCGGATAAGCTGTCCGACCAGATGACCATCCGAATGGATTGTTATCCACACGGATTGCTGTCCGATCGGATTACCATCCGATCGAGCTACCATCCGACCCACTCACAATTCGTATCATTTTACGCGTCACTTATCGTTATACAATCTAATCTACTCAGGCTAACCTTACTCACTAAGAGCTCCCTTCAATCCATCAACCGCTGTGAGTATACTTGATCCCTTTTTGCTTTAAGCACTTTTGGGTGTTACATACGTTACAACTATTCAAATCACATCAATCACACTACTCAATACTATTTGAACGCTAACCGATAATGCATGTTATAAGTGGCTTATGAATGTTTGTTTGTTATGTTTACACATGGAATGCTGTCTACCTGCCTTAGCAACGATAGTACTATAGTTTGGACTCAGCACCCGTTCACACGGGGGTTGTTAAGGACAATTACTTGCATGGATTGCGGTGGTAATCATGTATTGTGAACTGCCTCGGGCAGTCAACCCGCAGTCATTGGTATCGATGGATCTATGTCGATAACTAATGTGCTTCATTTCACTATGTGTACGTGCTGGTTATGCGTAAACGAATTCGAACTCTATATGCTATTATCAAACTTGTTTGCTCACCTTTACATTATATGTATTGACTTTTATTTTAACGTATGTGACAGGTGCCTAGGATGCACACATGTTAGGATGTTGAAGCTAGAATAAAGCTTTAGAGCCCAATAAATAGTTGTCTGTAGTAATTGGATCAAGGGTCTCTAGAAGCAGATAAACAATTGCTCTATTTGAAATCTGAGTTGTCGGAACAGAATATTTGCCTAGATTTTTATCTGTAATAATTTGTTTACTGTTTGAAGCATGGTATGGGACATGTTATTTAAATTGAATAGTAATGATAATTGTTATGGAAACTTCTGGACAATCTGTTTCGCTCAGTGCCATGCCCCGATGATTCCGCTATTGGTTGGGGTGTGACAGATTGGTATCAGAGCCATAACTATAGGGAATTAGGCTGTAACACCTGAGCCTCCACGGCCATCAAACAAATACCAAACCAATGAAATGGTGCATTTCATACTTGGGATTTGTAAAAATATGTGTATCATTTGCACATATCAATTCTTGTTCAATTTCAAACTCTAAATCGCTTTCTGGAAGGTTATACGCGCACCGATGCGTAAATATAACCAGTTTAATGCAACAAACACTATGGAATAGTGACATAGGATTAACATACCTTAAATAACCTTTACATAACTTAGAAATAAGTTTTGAAGGCTTTGGTATGGCAAAATCAAGTTAAATCGCTTACAGGGACTAAAGTTGACAAACTGCGAAAGTATGCCAATTTGAACTGTAACGGACATTCTGGAACGTGACCATAAGTTAAACACACCATAAATATCCTTTACATAGCTTAGAAATTGGCTTTGAGGGGTTCGGTGTGCTAAAATAAACTGTTAGGTCATTCAGGGACTAAAAGTGTCAAAAAGTGCACAAGTTTGCATTTTCGAGCATAACTTACGTTCTGAATACATCCGGACATCCAAAAATTTATGTAAGCATGACTATATTATGCTTTAGTGTTTGGCTTTCCAAAAATCCATTCGTCGCGTCATTTGGATCGTTTTTCGCGCTTATGCGCATTCTGTCGTAATTAACCAAACAACGCAATCGTACGGCTAAACGAACCGACATCCGTGATATTTTTGAACACATTTTAAGTTCCCTATACTTTAACTTCATTTTAGAGCTTTGAAATGGGGTTAACGGGCCTTAAACGTGTCGAAAATGGGCTGAATGCATGACAGGGACTAAAATGGTAATTCTGCCAAACTTGTGCCCTACGATGCGCATGCACTTTTGCCCTACGATGCGTAGGGGGTCTGCAGACCAGATGCAGAGTATTAAACAGCCTGTTTCCAGCTGCAAACCACTTCCAAACCCCTTGCCACATGTTGATCTCTTATGGTGAGTGGCCAGTTTGGGTTCCATAAGGTTCCGACAAGTGTACGCATGAGATTCGTGCACGGTTTCCATGAAACGAACCTAACGGTGGTGCATATCCTATAAATACCCACCATGATCACTTGGAAAACCCACTTGAAATCTGAGAATTCTCTAAGTTGGGGTGTTTTATCGCCTCATACCTGAGAATACTCGGGTTATCAATCTTGCGGGGACCCTTCGTAAGTATTCTTTCGTTCTTTTATTGCTTTTCGAGTCTTTTAGAGTCTGAAAGTCAAACTTTGTTTGACTTTCTGCGTTGACCAGTTTATGGTCAATGCGAAGTTCATTTGAACTTCGCAACGTGAGTGTAATCACGTTGGTTATAGTCCCTTGGGACTATGCCTACTGATTACCACGTTGTCTAGGGTCGTAGGGTAAGCGATCTGATAAATCGCTTATACCTTCGAACCCGACCCATTTGGTCGATCATTAGGATCCGACCAAACACATTAGGCGACCATAGTAGGTAGGGAATAACCTTCCGAGGTTATACCCTATGGTCACATCGTTTGAGTAGTTGTATGATAGGTAGTTTATATGCCTTAGATAAATTACCAGAATACCCTTTTCATGTATAATTGGTAATTAAGTATATGTAACCTAAACTTTTGTCACATAACTGATTATGTAACATGTTTAGGCATATAATACTTGTCATAGGGCTAGTTAGGCGGTCCGAACACGTTTCACGCGAACGACGCGTTAAAGTAGCATAAGCTACCTAAACGGGTCGTAATGGGTCGTAAACATTTATGTTAAGTTTCAATTAGTATGTAGGCTTTGTTAAACCAAATGACACGAGTCTCTACACTCGTTTGGTTTACGAACCCTCATGCTACCCGATCTTCCGATATAGGTCCGGTTTATTAACTTAGTTACCTATATTAGGTGCCGTTTGATTCCGTGATCTCTAGCATTGTTTGGTTGTTACTCAAGGACTACTGAGCAATCTCAAGTGAGTACATAGAACCCCTCTTTTACTGTTTTCAAACTGGTTTGGGGTGGAACACATGTGCCTACTTGTTACTTTAGTGCTTTCCTGTTTTCACATCATATACTTGCTATGTTCATTAGTACATTTATAGTACATGATTTCATGGTGTTTTATGCTTTGTATGATGACTTTGCATACTTAGTACATTGTTTTACATGACTTTTCTACTTTGTATGATGACTTTGCATACTTAGTACATTGTTTTGCATGAATTTTCTACTTTGTATGATGACTTTGCATACTTAGTACATTGTTTTATACTGCATCTCTGTTGCATATGTTCCAGTAACATATGGACACATTGTTTTACAGCTCTATCTTGTATGTTTACTCTAGCATACTAGGTACACTATCTTCATAAAACATGCTTACATCTTGGTATGACATTTGGTTTGTTTAAACTATACTATACATTCATTAACACCGATCATGCCGCTCGGTAGTAGGTAGTGGTACCATAGGACTTGACAAATCCCATTCCGGACATCCCGGGTAGGTGGGGATGAAAGGAATGACCGAATCCGAATACATATTCTTTTGATAACTCACTTTTACATAGTTATCCGACTGTCTCAAGGCTTGGATGTATGAATTTTCACAATACCGCATAAATGTCTATATCAGTATAGCATGCATATATTTTACAAAACATAACTTTGATTTAAACCAAGTTTTACTTCAATACGTTTTTTTGTACATTTTTTACTTATGGTTTAAGTAGTCTTATTTTACTTACCATACATAACATTTGTTACACATTACTTGACTGCTTTTGGACTATCAATATTTGACATGATTTATACAAGGACTTTTGACAATTGGTTTAAACATAGACATCTTACATTGTTTGGTTTGGTTTGAGTAAGTGATTTAATTAACGAGGCATGTGTAATATGATACAAGCATGGTGGATACGCCGCTGGTACTTCCTATATATAAGTGATTGTATGGTATTACATATCGTAGCGTTATTTAAATCATTTCAATTTAGACATATAACTTTTTATACAAATAACATACTTTTCACAATACATTGTTTTACAAACAACTAATCTTATACAAACTCATCTTACATGGTTATTCATTTAACCATGCATTATTCTCTTATTTATACGTATCATCTGAACTTATTGTTTTTCAAATGATTTACAAAGACAAAGCAAATTACAAGGTTCATGACTAAACATTTTCTTAAACAGAAGTCATGAATCTTATTTTCACAAAACCTATGTACTCGCCGGCATTTTTATGCTGACGTACCTATTTTCACATGTGTTTTCAGGATATGATGCATAGGGCTTGTCAGGATACACTTAGGCGGACTTGGGCCTTAGCGACAATAAAAGAAGCAAGACTAGTTATTTATTTTATGTTTCTTTGTTTGTCAAGACATTGTAACTACTTTAATCAATAAAACAATATTCAATTTCCATGTGTTATGAAACAATGATTCTGTTACAACACTCCCCGACGTTTTCCGCCACGTTTGGTTGTCCTACGTGGTCGGGGTGTGACATAGGCAAGACTCGACCTTGTCCGGGTCGACGTCTTAGAGACCTAGTCTATAGTTAGGAACCAACAGACTGACTTGTGCATATCCGGTAGGGATTATATACGAGCTTATTCCTCGCTATTCTCGCTTATGCTACACTATCACTACACTCGAATTAACAGCTATAAAAAGGTGATAAAGTCGAGATTAGGTGTGAAAACCACAAACTCCCGACTAAATTGCTTGAATCAATGTTGTTTTATCAACTTATCAATGATTTCTTCTTTCTTTTTCAATAACGAACGCTTGTTCAACGGGGGAATTATACCAAATCTGGAGTGAAATCCACATTTTGATGAATAATCTCCTCCATTTTATCCAAAAACGGGGACGAAGTTGTTGAGCCAGGGGTGAAACCCTAACCTTGACGACTTGTTCCGCACATTTTACAAAACTCTCACCAAAGTCTCGACGGACTCCAACGACCTGAAGTCACGACATGACTAACGGGATGTGTGCCAGACGCCCAAGAATCGAGGCAAGGACACAGTCCTGGAGGTCAAATGTAGACGACAAGTCCTTGTGAATAATTGAATCGCTTTGGTTAGTCGAAGTCTACTAGCCGCAGACAGTCTGTCTCTCGATTTTTACGTATTTTGATTCTGAGCATGCAACTGCTGACTCTGATAATTCGTTGATTTTATGAGTGTATATGTGTGTTTACCTGTTTATGTGTTTAAATTTTTGGAATTTACTCGATTTCGCTTTTCACTTCGATCGATACATACGACTCACACTGCTTTTCTACCTCAAAACGTCAACAAATCGCTGAATTATGGACAACTTTATGCTACGATATACGCTTATACTATGCTATTCTCGAACGATCGCCGACTTTGAATAATAGGTTTCTGTTTTCTAACTACCTCTAGTAATTAATTGCGTATGTGCTTCCCTGCTTCTGTGCGTTACATGCTCAGGTGTTATGTGATTATGTGCTCTACGTGCTTATGTGTTTATGTGATTTTGTGTTCTACGTGGTTATGTGTCTATGTGTTATGAGAATATGCGTGTTCCTGAGCTTTAGTAGTAGTAGACGTGTGAGGTGAGATTCAAATATTTTGTGTTGAGTCCTGTGACGATGTCTGTTGCAGACAATGTCGTCTGGATCCCGTCATCCCTCACTTTCTCGTCAAGAAAAGAGAGACAAACGCCTTGCTGCCATCATCGCTAAAAGTGTAGCAAAGGCCATGAGTGATGTTTATGAGAATGCCAGCAAATCGTCTGAGGAATCGAGAACCGAAGCTCCTAAAGCTACCGCTAATACATTCAATTTCAAGCAATTCAAGTCTTGTGGGCCAAAAGAATTCACTGGCGAGGGAAGTCCTACTGCACTATTCCAATGGTTTGATTCCATTGAGGTTACTCTGCGACAGAGCGGTTGCCCCGATGACCTCCGTACTCTGAATGCTACCGGCGTTTTCCAGTCCCGTGCACTG
This sequence comes from Helianthus tuberosus, assembly GCA_030545235.1. Lineage (NCBI taxonomy): Eukaryota > Viridiplantae > Streptophyta > Magnoliopsida > Asterales > Asteraceae > Helianthus > Helianthus tuberosus. The sequence continues at coordinate 68,780,209 of CM060427.1, read as the reverse complement.
GACTGGTGGACGGCCGAGAGAAACAAGCGAGGGAATGATGCATCCTACGGTCTGTCGTGGGACGAGCTCAAGGAAGTTATGCTAGCGGAATTCTGCCCTCCGCATGAACGTCAAAAGCTAGAAGATGAATTTTGGCACATACAGCAAAAGGATGGTGACAATGCTGGTCTCACTGCTCGTTTCAAACAGGTCAGCATTATCTGTCCCGACCAAGTCAAGACTACGATTTCGTGCAAGCGGCTAAGACTACGACGATCGAGGAAACTTATCTGCTGGCCGCTGAAATCAACGACAAACGGGTCAAGGCTGGTGTCTGGGATAAAACTGTGAAACACCTGCATCGAGCTACTACCGTCGCACCAACTGCTGAAACCACCACCTCATCAAGCAACAAGAGGAAGAACAAGAGAAAGAACAACTCCAGCAACAAGAACTGTGTGATCACTGCTGCACCGATTCAAGCTGTACCAACCCAACAGCGTCAAGTGGCGGCGCCTGTGGCCAATGCACCTCTTGCTAAGCGTGCATACACTGGGCCACATCTGCTCTGCCCTACCTGTACCTACCATCACCCGACTGCCATTGCTTGCCGTTTTTGTGCTCATTGCAATGTGTACGGTCATTTTACTGCCAACTGCCGTTTTCGACAAGCTCCTGCTCATCAAGCTCTACTCACCGCCCCACAGGGTCAACAAGCTCCTCCGGCACCCGCGGTCAAAGCCAGAGCCTGCTTTGCATGTGGCGATCCTAACCATTTTGCCAACATGTGCCCGAACAGGGTTGTGAAACAAGAGCCCCAGCAGTAACAGCCTCAACAGCAGCAGCAACACCAGCAACAACAGCAGCAACAGCAACAACAGGCCGCACGCGCCAGAACTTTCAACATCAACGTGCGCCAAGCCCAAGCCGACAACAACGTGGTTAATGGTACGTTCCTTGTGAATGGTATTTATGCATCATGTTTGTTTGATACTAGAGCTGATAATTGCTTTGTTTCATTCGAATTCGAGAAGCTCCTTAGTCGTAGACGCTCCAAACTCTCTTCGACGTTCGATGTAGAAGTCGCCACTGGAAAAACTGTTGTCGTCAATTCTGTTATCCGTGATTGTACTCTTGAGCTCAACAATCACATTTTCCCAATCAACCTCATTCCGATGCAACTCGGAAGTTTCGACGTCATAGTAGGTATGGACTTTCTACGCGAAAACCATGCTGAAGTTGTGTGTTATGATAAGATGATTCGATTCTCGCTCGCGAATGGTGATTTATTGTGTGTATACGGTGAAACTGCCTCGAAAGGGCTCAAGCTCATGTCATGTGTCCAAGCTGGCAAGTATCTCCGCAAGGAATACAGAGCTTTCTTGGCAAACATTGTAGTAGCGGAGAAGGAAAAGAAAGAGAAGAAGGAAGTGAAAGACGTTCCTGTGGTTCGTGAATTTCCTCATGTGTTTCCTGATGATCTTCCAGGCTTGCCACCAAGTCGTGATATCGACTTTCGTATCGACCTCATTCCTGGAGCCAATCCTGTTGCCAAAGCTCCTTATCGACTCGCGCCGTCCAAAATGCGTGAACTCTCAAACCAACTGCAGGAATTACTTGAGAAAGGCTTCATTCGCCCGAGCACCTCTCCTTGGGGCGCGCCAGTCCTTTTCGTCAAAAAGAAGGATGGGCCGTTCCGGATGTGCATCGACTACCGGGAATTGAATAAGCTAATTATCAAGAACTGCTATCCCCTACCCCGCATTGACGACTTGTTTGATCAGCTACAAGGTGCTACGTGTTTCTCGAAGATCGACTTACATTCAGGCTATCACCAGCTACGTATTCAAGAGGAGGATATACCCAAAACCGCATTTCGCACCCGATACGGCCATTACGAATTCGTTGTTATGCCCTTTGGTCTATCCAACGCACCCGTGGTCTTCATGGATCTTATGAATCGCGTGTGTAAACCATATCTCGATCGTTTCATCATCGTGTCATCGATGATGTCTTGATCTATTCCAAGTCGAAGGCCGAACATGCGCAACATCTACGTTTGGTTCTCGAGCTGCTCCAGGGGAATCGACTCTATGCCAAATTCTCCAAGTGCGAATTTTGGCTGGGGGAAGTTCAGTTTCTGGGCCACATTGTCAATAGTCAGGATATTCACGTCGATCCCGTGAAGATTGAAGTCGTCAAGAGTTAGATTACACCCAAGAACCCTTCGGAAGTCCATTCTTTTCTCGGACTAGCGGGTTATTATCGACGATTTATCGAAGGATTCTCGAAGATTGCTGTGCCGCTTACCGCTCTCACGCATAAAGATCAGCCTTTTGTTTGGGGAACCAAACGAGAGACTGCCTTTCAAAACCTCAAGTATAAGCTTTGCAATGCTCCTGTTCTCACTCTACCCGACGGAAACGACGATTTCATTGTCTATTGTGATGCTTCCAACCTCGGTCTCAGTTGTGTCCTTATGCAGCGGGACAAGGTTATAGCTTACGCATATCGTCAGCTCAAAATCCACGAGAAGAACTATACAACCCATAATCTCGAGCTAGGCGCGGTTGTTTTTGCATTAAAGATTTGGCGACACTATCTGTATGGTACCAAGTGTACGATCTTCACCGATCATAGGATCCTACAACACATCTTTAATCAGAAGGAACTTAATATGCATCAACGCCGATGGGTAAAACTTCTCAACGATTACGACTGTGAGATCCGTTATCACCCAGGTAAGGCGAATGCTGTTGCCGACACACTCAGCAGACGGAGTTATCTGCTTAGCACTCGTAATGTTCAAGCCCAACACGATCTCGAAACCCTTATTCGTGAAGCCCAGCATGCGTGTTTTAACGAACACACGCTGAAGAGAGAACGAATCTACCACGATGGAGCCCAGCTTGTGAGCAAGTCCAATGGGATATTCCACTTTTCTGGACCGAATTTGGATCCCTAAGCGGACCGATTTGCGACGGATTCTGATGGACGAAGCCCATAAATCCCGGTATTCTATTCATCCCGGTGCCGACAAAATGTACCAGGATCTTCGCTACAAGTACTGGTGGCTCGGCATGAAAAGGGATATTGCCCTTTACGTTGAAAAATGCCTAACTTGTGCTAGAGTCAAGGCTGAACGTCAAAGACCCTCTGGCTTACTCGAACAACCACCAATTCCTATGCGGAAGTGGGAAAGTATAGCTATGGATTTCATAACAAAGCTTCCGTACACGTCATCAGGCCACGACAGCATATGGGTTGTTGTTGACTGTTTGACTAAATCAACTCACTTTCTGCCGATACGAGAAGACTACAAGGTAGAACGATTAGCCCGAATCTACACCGACGAGATCATTTGTAATCATGGGACGCCTCGTGACATCATCTTTGATCGTGATGCTCGGTTTACCTCGCGACTGTGGGAAACATTCCAAAAGGCTCTTGGTACATCGCTTAATCTAAGTACCGCCTTCCACCCTCAAACCGACGGTCAGACTGATAGAACGATTCGTACTCTTGAAGACATGCTCCGTTCGTGTGTCATAGACTTCGGTGGTAATTGGGATAAATACCTGTCGTTAGTCAAATTCTCGTACAACAATAGTTACCATGCAAGCATTCAAATGGCACCATTCGAGGCTTTATACGGAAGGAAATGCCGATCGCCTATTGTGTGGCACGAGATCGGTCACTCGCAACTAATCGGTCCCGAGCTACTGCAAAAAACGACAGACAAAATTTTCCAAATCCTGGACAACCTAGTGAAAGCTCGGAATCGATAGAAAAGTTATGCCGATAGACGACGCAAGCCCCTTGAATTTGACGTTGGTGACTACGTACTCCTAAAGGTATCACCTTGGAAGGGTGTGGTCTGATTCGGCAAGAAAGGGAAACTAGCACCTCGATATGTTGGACCTTTTAAGATTCTGGAAAGGATCGGAAAAGTTGCCTACAGACTCGAACTACCGGAGGAACTGAGTAACGTCCACCCAACTTTCCACGTCTCAAACCTCCGAAAATGCCTGGCTGAACATGATGTAATTGTATCTCTCGATGACCTCCAAATAAACGATACATTGCACTTTGTGGAGAAGCCTGTCAAAATCATGGATCGCCAAACCAAGCAGCTACGCCGCTCACGCAATCCTATTATGAAAGTCCGATGGGAAGGCAAACGAGGCACAGAGTTCACTTGGGAACTCGAAAGCGACATGAAGGCGAAGTACCCGCAGCTGTTTGGAGAAAGTCTAGAGAAAGAAAGTGCTCCAAGGTGATTCACGGTGTGGTACGACTTACGGCTTAATTTCGGGACGAAATTCCCTCAACTAGGGGAGGCTGTAACACCCCGTGTTTCCATGAGTCAAGTCAAAGTCAAGGTCAAGGTCAACGACCGATTGTACGAAATTGACTTATAGTGATTTCTTTATTTTAATTGTATTATGTGGAGTAAGTGTTGTTAATTGCTAAAATCGATGTGTGTTAATCGCTATCTAATCAACTCGCGACTGTGAATTATAGGAAGTAACAATGCGATGAAGTTAACTAATCGATAATCAAACTATGCTACTCGACATCGAATCGTGATATGAACCGCAACTCGACTTAATTTAGTTATTATACGTATGTGTGTGCCTTATGTGTTACTTGTGCATGTTTATATATATATGTTGTGGAAATCAATCGAACTCAATCGAAACTCGAAACACAACCGAACTCGAATCCAAATCAAAATTGAACTATGATAATTTGTAGTTGGGACTGAAAGTAATTTGACTAGGAAACCCTATTGTGTCGAGCCACTCACAATCAAAATCGAAACACCAAAAATCGTCGCGTCAAACAATCGAACCAAGTGCCATCCGGCCGGATAGCCACTACGCCACAGGTGAGGTGTCATCCGACCAGGATGTCATCTAAGCGGATCGTCATCCGGGCGATATGCCATCCGATCGGACAACCCTTTCCTCTTTTGGAATCCTATAAATACCCCTGTCATTGTCATTCTTTCCACTTTTGGAAGTCCTTTGTCCGAACTACTCGTGCTCCCCACCTTTTCATCGATTTCTCTCAATCCAGGTAAGATCTCACCCTAAATCTTGTACGTTCTTGATCTACACGCACTCCTACACCCTTCTATCTTTTAAATCTTAACTTTTAACCATGAAATCACTAGATTTCGGGTGTTCTAGGGTGACGTCATCATGTGTTCTTCAAGAACTTCATGTTTTGACTTCAATCCACCAAGAACAACCGAGAACTAACCGATTTCCACGCAAACACACAAAGATCTTGTAAAGATCTCGACACAAGAGTGGTGAAAAAGGATTGAAAGATGGTTTCTAACTTTCTTTCAACTCTTTTACACTCATTACACTCAAAACCGATAGAATCAGACTCTGCTCTAGTCTCCTACTTATCCTTAGTGTTGTACTATTCCAAGATCTGAATCCTACTCACGAGACCACCAATTTCGGGTTAAACAAGAACAACCGTCCTGTGCCGGTAACTAGCCGAACTAGGGTGATTCCTGGTCGGTCTTCTATTGGTTATCACGTTGTCACAACATCTCGATAAAATGACAAACAACCAAAACCACCAAGTGTAAGACGAACGGAACAATCGGAACAGAATGTTATCCGACCGGACTGCTGTCCGAGCGGATAGGTCATCCAAACGGATTGTCATCCGAACGGATCACACTTGGGACCCACACTTGAACAAACTTATCTGAAGTTTGAGTATTGAACGAATTGCAATCCGATCGGACGACCATCTGGTAGGATTACTCTTCGGATCATGAGATACTAAGACTTCAAAGGCTTAAACAATTTTCAACATGTTCAATACAGAGTTGCCACCCGATCGGATGGACATCCGATCGAATGACACTTCTGTTGAGAACTTGCTTTCAATAAGTAACCTCATCACTAAGTCGCCGTCCGATCGGACCACGGTCCGACCGGATGACCATCCGAACGGATTGCCATCCGCATGACTAACCATCTGATCGACCGACTTGATGGATAGAGATACTTCAATGCTTTCAAAATGCTACAACGAAAACTTCAAAAGTCAAACCATCATACACAAACACATCCTTCTTATAGGAAGAAACAATCCACTCAAATAGTCATCCAACCGGATAAGCTGTCCGACCGGATGACCATCCGAACGGATTGCTGTCCGATCGGATTACCATCCGATCGAGCTACCATCTGACCCACTCACAATTCGTATCGTTTTACGCGTCACTTATCGTTATACAATCTAATCTACTCAGGCTAACCTTCCTCGCTAAGCGCTCCCTTCAATCCATCAACCGTTGTGAGTATACTCGATCCCTTTTTGCTTTAAGCACTATTGGGTATTACATACGTTACAACTATTAACGCTAACCGAAAATGCATGTTATACGTGGCTTATGAATGCTTGTTTGTTATGTTTACACATGGAATGATGTCTACCTGCCTTAGCAACGATAGTACTATAGTTTGGACTCAGCACCCATTCACACGGGGGTTGTTAAGGACAATTACTTGCATGGATTACGGTGGTAATCATGTATTGCGAACTGCCTCGGGCAGTCAACCTGCAGTCATTGGTATCGATGGATCTATGTCGATAACTAACGTGCTTCATTTCACTATGTGTACGTGCTGGTTATGCGTAAACGAATTCGAACTCTATATGCTATTATCAAACTTGTATGCTCACCTTTACATTATATGTATTGACTTTTAAATTTTAACTTATGTGACAGGTTCCTAGGATGCACACATGTTAGGATGTTGAAGCTAGAATAAAGCTTTAGAGCCCAACAAATAGTTGTCTGTAGTAATTGGATCAAGGGTCTCTAGAAGCATATAAACAATTGCTCTATTTGAAATCTGAGTTGTCGGGACATAATATTTGCCTAGATTTTTATCTGTAATAATTTGTTTACTGTTTGAGGCATGGTATGGGACATGTTATTTAAATTGAATAGTAATGATAATTGTTATGGAAACTTCTGGACAATCTGTTTCGCTCAGTGCCATGCCCCGATTATTCCGCCATCGGTTGGGGTGTGACATTTTTGCATAGACATACTCCCTTGAAATTTCACTTTCAAAGCCATCCAGATGGATTGTGCATTACCCTGATGTTGGAGTAGCGTGAATATATCTTCTTTTATAGCCTGTTGAAGAAGATTCAACATCTTTTTCTCTTTTATGAACTTTTCTTTCTCAACTGGAGTGAACCGGGTTAGGCTTTCCTTTGACCATTCTCTCCAACTGGAGTGGTATATTCTTCTTCTATTGAATACCAACAATCCAGATAGTTGGCATGTACCCAATTCTCAAACCTTTCATGCCAAACTTTATAATCGTCCATACTCATAAGCTTTGGTGGTTTTTTCATTGTCCCTATCTCGTTGTCTAAATTTATATTTTGAACCACCGTTGTAGGAGTTGTGACAAACGCTTCATAGAACTCGTTTTCCATTGTGCACATATTTTGGTGTAGATGTAGAAAATTTGGTGTGAAAGAGAGCTCGTACAGATGTACTTGAAACTGATTGAAAAATATTCATTTGTTCGTATGTATACTCTCGTGCGAACTAACACAAAAACAAACAAACTTGATTAAGTTCGTGCGAAGGTAATGCTTTCAAACCATAGAACTTTTACTTCCGAATGGATGTAAAGATTTCAATCAAAAATAGTTACTTCCGTGCGGATGTATCTCCTTCGTACGAAAGTGAATGTTTAAGTTTTCTTGTTTTTTGACATTTTGAACATGATTCTGATTGATTTTGTCACACCCCTTTCTAAGGCGGAAGCACGAGGTGCAATCCTGAAAGGTTCTCATTGCATACGAATGGTAAACATACTACATGCTCGTAAAATAACTCCAAATTCCATTAACATTACATAACTAAAAACATAAGCTAAGTTTTGAGTTTACATCACTACATAAATATTGTCTGAAAAGTTTACAACATTATCCAAAGACAAACATAAAGGTTTTTAATCATTATATCACCATACGGGATGGGATATAACAATCAAATCCCACAAAATGGGCATAGGAGTCTTGACAAATAGTAACTAAAAATAGAAATGGCATCCAAGAGCATGAGTAAGACCGCACGTACATCCACTTTAGTTACCTGAAATACATGTAAGTTTTGGAAAATCGTCAACATAATGTTGGTGTAAATTCATGCAGTTCTTGTAATAAATGTTGAATACTTCTATGAAAACATGGTATGTGATTTGTAAAGACATATCTGAAACTGAGTTCTGTAAATGTAAGGAATACGAGATCGCTAATGGTTTGCAAGGCCAATAACATATGTCATGACATAGGAAGCCACCAAACCTAGACATTTTTGTCGAGATCGACTGAGACACAAAAGCACTCATTGGTAGAAGTAGGCCAAGAGTGGGGTTGCCTGAAACCCATTAGATCTAACCCTTCTGTTCCGCGGTCTAAATGTATACGTTGACTAATGGTGCTTATGGTACCCTATTCGTCATGTGATCTATGTGTCATTCCTTAGTTTTTGAAATCAACATACCATAACACATGTATTTTCCCCAAGTTTAGAAAATAAGTAAAAGTTTAAAAGTGGGGACATGAACTCACAACTTTGCGTATCCTGCGCCGTAAACTTCACCGGTTGGTTTCGTAGCATCGTGACCTATACGTGTTCTATTAATGTTAGTCACTAGACTTGTATCACACAAGTACAAGTCACCATCTTTAGTTTATGTATATGTTCTTTGTACGTTCATTCTTTATGAGGGTCGTGCCCTTGTTTGTCGGGTCTTGCCCGTACGTTGTGTCTTACACCTTTGAGTATGTATTGCTTATTGGTAAATATATATTTCACTCTTAAAATATATATTTGTTTATAAGTCTTTTTGTCAAGGTAATAAGTTGTTAAAAATAATTTATATTTTTAACTTTCCAAGTATGTTACTTATATTATTTTCCCAAAAATAAATATAAGTATTTTGTGAAATAATATTTTCAATATTATTTTGGTACAAGTATTCATAGGAAAGTATACTTGTATTTTATGTAAATACTTGTGTATTTTGTATTTTTCTCCAAAAATCAATACTTTGATTTTTATTACTTTCCAGAATTGGATTTCTTAAAAATAATATATTTTTAAGACTTGTATGAAATATATATATATTTTGTCATGCTATAAAATGTATATATGGTTATTCTTGTTATACACCCAATTTTTGTATAAATTCCAATACTTGGTATAGGTTATATATTTTTATCCATAAATACATTTTTAAATTCATAACTTGTCGAAGTTAGATAATATGTCAATAAATGTATTTTCATTAATATATATTTTCTTGTATTCGTCCATGTATTTCCTTGTGAGAAATTTTGGTATACTTGTATACTTATGTATTCTCATGTATTTGTATTTGTATTTTGTATTCATACTCATTGGGAGTATTTAGTGTATTATCAAGTCCTAATACACTACTACATATAATACACATAATATACACTTAGCACAAAATTTGGTGATCACTAAATATATATATTTTTCCCTAAAAATATACATACTTAATATAACTTTTAACTTGAAGAAATCATCATTTCTTAACTTGTAATTTCTTGCAAAAATTAGGGAAACCTTGGTAAACACTTTTAGGTGAATTTTTGGGGAATAAGTTTCACCAAAACTTATATTTTTCTAAGTGTCAAAATTTTATAAAAAAATTTGCCATAGTTTCCCCTAAAAATGGAGGTTTCCCATGTTTTCAAAACATGTGTTTATTTTATTTTCAACATCAAAACAATTTTCCAACAATAATCACCAACAACATATACTGATTTCTTCATATGAAAGATCATGGTGAACTTGATTCTTGTTAAAAATGTGTAGTCTTTTAGATCTACACCTTACATATTATGATCTTTCCAAAAATAAGTGTTCTTGAGTATTTTAAACAAACTTTCATGGAACTCTATTTTATTAACCAACTCATCCATGAGTTTAATGGTCTTTAAAGTTTATAAACCATGTTTTAAGTCCACTTTTATGTTTATTAGAAAGATCATCATTTTAACATCATGTTTAACCATTCAAGATCCATGCTGAATAACCTTAGATCTTTCATAAACAAGCCTTATGTTAACTTTTTAACAAACTTTCCATGAGATTTAGTTTCAAAAATTAGTTCTACACACACTTTATTACTTCAAGATTACAAGTTTATGCATAAAAATTCATATTTCAAGTTCACATTATGCTTCATATGTTCACCTTCAAGTTTAACCATGGATCTTTCAAGATCCATGTTTAAACTTGGTAGATCCAAGATTTAACATACTTGATCTAATCATAAACACAAGATATAACATCAACAACATCATTACATACACCAAAAATCCATGTAATCACTTATTTTCTTCATGAATATGTTAGATCTTTTCATTTTTAACATTAGATGTTAAGTTGTTTAGATGGTAAAACTTGTACATAACATAAACATGACTTAAATTAGTGATCAAGAAGCTTACTACTAGCTCTAATGGCTAGGGAAGTGGCACAAAAATGAAGATGATGAACAAGGAAGAAAATGAGAGGTTAAAAGCTCCACAAGGTGTTCCTTCAAGTTCCTACACTTCAAGCTTCCTTAGATAGCCTCCATACACCTCTAGATCACCTGGGATTATGAGATTGAAGCTTGATAATGGTGGTAGTGTGGTGATGGTTAGCCGAGACCAAAGAAGAAAGAAGGGAAGAAGATGGTGATGAATGATGGTTATGTGATTAGTTTAGGTTTTTATAAGATTTTCCATATCTTTCAAGGGTATATGTGCTGGAATATACCCCAACAAAGGATCAAAAGAAATCAAATAAAATCACAAGGTGGGACCCTTGTCATAACCGTCCAAAGAGAGAGGGGGGGTTAAAGTGTAACTTTTTGGTAGTTTAGGGGTTTTAAGTGCAAACGAGGGGGGGGGGGGGGTTAAGTTAGTTTAAGTGTGTTTAGGTGTTTTTATGATGTTTAAGGTGTTATAGCACCAATACTAGTTTAATATCATAAAAAATTACTTCTAGTAAAATTTTGATGTCCAAGTTATTGTTCGGTTGTTCGGTTCGTTAAAGTGCTGAATTGCGCAGTTTCACTAAGTATGAAGCACTTTTAGTGGCAGTTTTAATTCCCGACACTTTGTAAGTTATTTTGGACAATAAAACATAAATTCTCCATGATATTAATGTGTTTAAAAGCTGATTATAGCTGAATTGTGCTGATTTATGATGAATTCTGCATTTAAAGTGCGTTTCGGGTGTCTTTTAGTGCATAGTTTAGCTTCCGGAAAGTTTATATGTTAACCCTCGTATCCACATTTGGGTTTTAATGTATTTTAGAGGTTGGACCTATTCCTAGGCCCTAATTCTATTATCTGTCTGCTTTCTGCAGAATTGCTGACACAGCGTGTCTTACCGGTGAGTTTACTAGTCTTTCTGACGCAACGCTAAAAGTAATGCATAAAGAAATATTTGAAGTATAAAACGTGCATGAATTCACATGTATAGCATATAATCAGACAATGTTGACATTTAAGCACATAATTGCAGATAATAAATAATAATTTAAACTGTACGGAAATTACCGGTTTTGTGCCAGTTGTCACAGATTTTTAGTTTGAATTTTCAGAGGCTTTGTTAAAACGTGTTTTATATAATCCTTGAAAAAAATCAGTCCATTTTGACCGTTAAATTTGTGGGAAATGAAGAAAATGAAGAAAAATGAGTAGAAAAGAAGTCTTCAATGTCTGAATCTTGTTTAATTGTCTCAGATATTAGCCTCGAAGCTCTGATACCACTTAATATCTATAACCTAGTCAAATTGTGCGGAATCCAGTTTGATTAGGCAACATAACAAGATTCGTTAATTTTTCAGTGTTTTCATTAATTCTACAATGATTACAATCCTGAAAACAGTCCGACAGAGCTTTGCTGTCAGTTGCGCAAAATCTATCTAACACTAAGTCCTCATGTTTATTTATACTACTAAACAATACCTTCGTGCGTACCTAGGTGCATCCGTACGAACGTATCACATCTTTCACACCCTAACCGATGGCGGAAACATCGTAGTAAGACGAACGAGATTGCTCGAGACTTCATAACACTAATTGTGACAAGTATTTAATAAACAAGTTTCATTTCATTGATAATAGTTGTCTAATACAATACATGGAAAATTCAAAGTACAACCTTTAATGAACGAAATATAACAATTTAAAGGATCAAAATACAATGACATCATTAATAGTCTAAGTGTGTATCTAAGCATATCCTACTAGATTCCATATGCATCAAGATCAATAACCTGCAACATGTTTAAAAGCATAGTTCAATACAAAGTATTGGTGAGTATACATGTTTGATACATAACATACATTTAAAATCATTGAAACAAATCGATATGACACACCTAGTTATCAAGATTAATGTAAAACTGGCATGCGAATAACAAGTAAAACCCTCTTATTACCGCGAGTATAAATGAATGAATAACTTAACATGACCTCACGTTCATTGTCACACCCCGACCGCGTAAAACAACAAACCACGGCAGAAACGTCGGGGAGTCGAGTAACATAATCATTGTTTCATACACATGGAATTAAAGTTTGGTTTATTTAATAATAGTTTACATTGTCTTGGAAATGACAGAAACATAACGTAAATTAAACTGTTATTGCTTCATTTTAAGTCACTAAGGCCCAAGTCCGCCTAAGTGTGTCACGATCGTCATCAAAAGTTAACTCCTGAAACACATGTGAAAATAGGTACGTCAGCATAAAAATGTCTTTGAGATACATAAGTTTTGTTGATGAAGGATTCATGACTTGTAAGTTAAAAGTAGTGTTTAACCAAAAAGGTAGTCATGAATCTTAGAAAGTGTTTTCTTTTATAAAATCATGTGAAAATCCATATGAAAATCAGATGATAATAAAAGAATGATGTATAGTTGGATAAATAACCAAGTGAAAATGAGTTTGTATATAATATGTCATTTGTAAAACAATGTCTTGTAAACATAATGTAATGTCTTTGTCTTTGTTGAAGTGGTTTAAATAACGCTACGATATGTAATATCATAAAAGCACTTATATATAGGAAGTAACAACGACGTATCCACCATGCTTTTATCATATTAGACACACCTCGTTATTTAAATCACTTAGTAAATAACCACTAAAAATGTCTTGTTAACCAAATGTCAAAATGTTATGTGTAAACAATATCCAATGTCTTGTATGATCAAATGTCATGTATGGTGAATAAAAAGTATTTACTCAAACCATAGGTATAATGTCATATTTAATCAAATGTCATGTGAAACCAAATGTCATGTACTAAACAATGTATTTGAATAAACCTTAGTTTAAATCAAAAGTTATGTTTTGCAAAATCAATGCTTTATGGATACAAACATTTATGTAGTAGTGTTTATCGCATACATTCAAGCCTTGAGACTGTCGGATAAACCCTTAACAAGTTAAAGGTTTATCAATTTTGTATTTCGGATTCTATCATTCCCTACTACCAAACAAACCTAGGAATCCGGGAACGGGATTTGTCAAGTCCTATGGTACCACTACATACTACCGAGTGGCGTGATCAATGTTAATGAATGTATTTTTATCCCGTTAAACATACCAAATGTCATACCAAATGTAAGCATGTCATGTAAAAACCATGTACTAAGTATGCTAAGTAAACATACAAAGCAGAAATGTAATGTAAATCAATGTGCCCATATGTTGAGTAAACATATGCAGCAGAAATGTAATGTAAATCAATGTGCCTATATGCTGAGTAAACATATGCAGCAAAAGTGTTTATGAAATCAATGTGCTAGCATGCTTAGTCAACATACATAGCAAAGCAAAATTGAAATCATGTACTATATGTGTACTAATTGAACATAGCAAGTATATGTCATGAAAAAGCATGAAAAGCATGAAATTAACAAGTAGGCACATGTATATCACGCCAAAATATTTGCAAAAAGTAAAAGAAGGGACTATGTACTCACTTGAGATTACTTAACAGTCTTGAAATAAAGACCAAGTAAAGCTCGAAAGACCACAGAATCAAACGGTACCTAATATAGGTAACTAAGTTAATAATCAGTACCTAAATCAAAAGATCGGATAGAATGAGGTCTTGTAAACCAAATGAATATTAAAACTCATATGATATGGTTTAACAAAACCTACATCCTAAATTGGAACCTATCCTGTGTCACACCCTGGCTTTTGCGGAAGCGTGGGTTTAATTGGTGTGACTTCTTAATACCATAGAAACAATCATAACAATGCTATATGATAAAAATACAAGACATTCATCCATTCATTAAGTTTTAAAATACCACAACATCAATGTTTGGAAATGTCGATACTTAAAATAATTTACAAACCATACTTGTCTAAAACGTGTTCATAAGACACAACAAAAGACTTTTAATAAAACGAGGTTTAAGACATGCAACCTGTCCAGGTAAGGGTTACACCTCCTAAACCTATTGCCCTGGATGACGTCTTATTCAACTCAGCTTGACTTATGCATACTTCGCCAGATCCGCTAATTCCCTGAAATACATGTAGTTTGAAAAATCAACATAAAGTTGAGCGAGTTCATGTGTAAGTGAGTATGTATAAACCTTTGTAATGTGTCTGTATGTATGAAAATCCCTGGTATGTAGCAAATAAGGAAAAAGAGATCACAATTGGGTTGCAAAGCCAATGATATGTGTGAAGTGATGCAGGAAGACTCAAACCTAGCAGATTTTGGCGTTAGGATCATAGTCACCTCATGGTCCACTCAGCGGACTTAGGAGTGGGGCTCGCTACACCCGAATAGATCTATCACTCATGTCCCTCGGTACTACAACGAGGATTAATGGCCTTAAGTTCCACCTACCCACTCACATGATCTAAGTAGTATACCCTCCTTAAGCTAACCATACCATGTATAAAAGTGTCTATAATTCTTGTAACATGTATTCCACCCCCGAAGTATAAAACTGAAAACAATTAAGAGAAAAGGGGGACATGAACTCACCGTATTGCGTCTTCGTACTTGTAACCCAAATCTCCGCGGCAAACACGACTACCTACAATGGTCTAACGTCTATTAGACGAACGAGTCGTGCCTGGTCTTAGTATTTATATTTTTGAGTTACGATTTCTTGTCATTATTCCAAGTTATAATCACTAGTTAACACGATTTCTTGTCATTATTCCAAGTTATAATCACTAGTTAACGTTTGGATTAATTGCTAAACAATATTTCATATTCCTACTTCTCAAGTATTTTAACTTCGTATTTTCCTTCCCAAGGATGGGGGTATCTCATACATGTATTTTCGTATTTGTATTTGCATAGCTTGCCAAGTAATGGCGTCGTATTTCGGTGTATTGTTCCAAATAAAAATATGTTAATATATTCCCAATATATATTTCCAAAACCATATATTTCAAGTCTCACTTAAATATATATGAACTCATTTTGTTCAATCATGTATTGTCCCAGAATATATATGTTTCTCAAAAATTATATATCTTCTAAATATACTAGGAAAATATATTCTTATCTCCCAAAAATAATATATTTTCTCGTTGTCCAAAAATATGATATACTTGGTAATATTTAAGAAATCATATTTTCACCTCTTTCGTTCCTAAAATAATATTTACCAAAAATATAGTGTAATGGTATATCCCGGAATATTTTATAAGTTACGTTTTCTTGTTCGGTTTCACAATATTACGTGTGTAACTTAAACATTTTATTCCTTGAAATTTTTTGTATTATTTTGGAGTTGTAATTTCCATGGTATTTTGTAAGTTATATTATTTTCCCCTAAAATAATATAACTAGTTCACAAAATATACAAATAATCACACAAGTGTCTCAGTATGAAATATATTCTAAATATATATTTACCCATTTTTATTTGCGAAAACCAACCTCCGATACTTTGTATTTCGTAACAAAATTTGTGGCGAAGTTTATATTTGAAACACAAGTTATAAAATATACTTGTAACACTTGTTTAGAAAAATATTTTCTAAGTGTTGGAAATTTTAGAAAATTTCGCCAGAGTTTCCTTTGTAAATGGAGGTGTCCATGCTTACTAGCATATCATTTTCTTTTCAAAAATTCATTCAAACGATTCTCAATCAACAACATACAACCTTTATTTACCAAACTAGTCAAAACAAGCATAAAATATAAACTTATGAACTTGAAAGTTTATAAAAGTGTGTAGTAACTTACTAGCATACTTTGTAAGTCTTGTTACGTTTAAAAATGTGATTTGTTCCTTAAAGACTTCATTTTTAACGAGTTTGAATATTCACAACTTCTAGTCATATTTTCTAAAAATATTTCTTTGTGAAAATTTCTTATTACACAAGTGTTCCTACACTTGTTTATCCACTAAAAATGTGTTAAGTTTATGTAAGATCTAAGTTTTGACAAAACTCATACTTTTCACTTGGTTCTTTCGAAAAACCACTCATGGATCTTTAGATCTACAAGATTATAACCTACTTTGATCCTTATTTTTTTTAAGAAAACATTTATTTATTCAAGTTCATAGTTTATGAGTGGATGGTTTCATCATCCTACACATTTCTATTTTCTCATCTTGCTAGATCATGTTTTTAATCATGATCTAGCAAGTCCATATGATGATCCATACCATTTTTACTAGCAAACAATAATCAACAAGCATTACAACACAAGAATATCATGATTTCTTAACCATTTTAACACTACTTCATCACAAAGTTAGTTTATGTTCAAGAATTTGTTTATGGTTCTTTAGAGTTCTTATCATTTTGATCTTTAAACATCATTAACCACTTAAACAACATGTAAAATGCAAGGATCTAAGTTCTTACCACTAGCACAAGGCTAGGGGAGTTCAAGTGTAGAAAAGTGGTGGATAAAAGAAGATGACAGAGGTCCTTGAGCTTCCGAACACACCAAGCTTGTTTGTATGATCACCAACACCCTTGGATCACTAGAGATTGCATGAAGAAGCTTGAATGATGATGATGATGATGATGATGATAGGTGTGCTTGGCTTCGGCCGAACAAGAGAAGACAGGAGAGAGTTTGAAGTGTTGGTGGGTTTGTGAATGAGAGATAATGGTGGACTAGGGGTTAAATAAGAAGTCTTCCAACATGCTTTGGCCATTAGTTAATATGCTTCCCTAGTACTTAGCATATATAATAAACAATTGGAGGAAAATCAAGGGTGGGGTACACCCTTAAAACCGTAAGAAGAGGGGGGGGGGGGGGGTTCTAGTTGGGTGGTAACTAAATGGTTGATGATCTTGGTTGAAAACAAGTGATAAGTTAGTGCTTTATGGTGTGTTAAGTAATATATAGTGTGTTAGGGTATTCGGGGACCCTAACTAGCTCAGAAAAATAAAAACAATGTGTTTGACAATATTTTTATGTCCCGGGTAAAGTCCGGTTGTTCGGTTGGGTGTTGTTCCGTTAAAGTGCTTAATTAATCCGTAATGTGTCTTTTATAATACTTTTTGTGTCACAATTAATTCCCGACACTTTGGAAAGGATACTGGACCATTTTGTCAAGTTTTTGCACATTTCTAGCATAGTTAAATGCTGAATTTTGTTATTAAGTGCAGAATTCTGCATTTAGAGCGTGTTTTAGGCACTTCCCGGCGCTATAACTATCACCTAGTGACGTAGTTTTATGGTCCTCACTTCCCTACACTCCTTACTAGTGTAGTGTCCTGTCTCTGGCTCATATTGGCCTCATAAACATTGTCTGTCTATGTGCTGGCATTGTCAGCATGTTTTCTTGGTTATCCGCTCATTGTGCTAACTGTGCTTTGTGCATCAAGTTTGTCACTAAAGTTTGTGTGTAATAACTGGAGTGACAGTATGAATGTGATGCATGTGTATGTATGTATCAGAAATCAGAAAGCAGTTTAATCAACAGTTGTAATTTAGCATAGTCATTAAGCATAAATCAATATTAATTAAACGTACGGATGCATGTAAATTTGACAGTTGTCACATTCTCCCCCCGTTAAGAAAATTTCGTCCTCGAAATTTGTACTACCTTAACTCCTTATGGTTACGTCACACGTGTATGTGTATGAATAATACCGAGGTTTAAAATCACCAAACCGCATCAAACCTTACTCACATCAGGTGAGTCCAAGAATATATAACAACCCGAATCCTATGGTTAAAAGGTGTGTGCTTTTATCATTTGATGTCAAAGGTACAGTACGTATTTGACGTATAGTCTAGTGTACTCCAGCTAGCAGGGTTCCACAAAAAGAGGAGTTTGATTAATAAGATTCTCAAACGATCGATCGCAATATGCAATGAGTTTTCCACCAACCATAGCATCCGCTATATGGATTCAAAATCAATAACTCAAATGTGATAGTAACGTGAAAATGATCTGTCATTTCCTAAATAAATGATTAGTAAGGTTTAGTGTGTTGACATTCTTGGAATTGTGAAAGTACGCCGAAAGAAATACAAGCGAATCTGGTGTATCATTGTCTTGATTCGTAGTTGCATCAGAAATGTTTAAATAACAAGTCAAACGAAAGTGTATGCAGTTTTGTGTGAAACGGTTGACCCTGATTAGCACAAGCTACAAATTTGTAATGACACCACAAGGTGTCGTAATGACATAATTCAAGTATAGTGGTGACGGAACAAGTTCACCGTGTTTGAAATCAAATGAAAATGTACCAGAAAAAGCCTGAAGATTTGTCTTACCCCATGTCACAGAGTTTTCAACTGAAAACGGGACATCGAAGGATTACTGTTCCTGACTGAAGATGGGAAGCAATAAACACTGCAAGGTGTTCGATTTGTAATGAAGGAATCGTTAGGAGGTATACCGTACTATGAAATAAATCTATGTACCATTGCCTTAACACATAACTGTGTTGAGACTGCTTTAATTGTGAATTTCCAAATGGATTTTGTACATAATAAGTAGACGATTAAATCCGTGTATGAAGTGAGTAACCAGATTAGCGCAAGCTTCAATTTTTGTGAAGGTATCACCGTGACGTATCGAATTTAACAAACGGTTTAGTGGAGTCGTAGATCAATCAAATCTACTACGACTCGCAAAGAAAAAGTCTTTGCAAAAATATTTGAATATGATGCTCCCAATACATCACATGACGTCTTAAACTAAATATGCGAATTGGACAAGTTCAAGCAATTGAACTGGGTTTCAGCGTAACCTGACAATAAACGTATGTACCAACAAAGGAATCTCATCATGGTTATGAAAATAAACCATGAGTGTATCTTGAAAGAAGAGAAGTCTCAAGACATTGTGTCGACTTGGTAACAAAAGAGCCAACAACTACAATGATGTAGGTCATTCGAATCACAAATTAGCAGCAAGGTAATATTTGAATTTTAATGAAGCATTTATTCGAAACAAAACCACATGCGTAGAAAATGGTGCATCTGTGACATATAAGTTTTCCGAGTACTAAAACAATGAGTATTTGCTAAAAGGAGGAAATGACTAAGTATCCGAAGCAAATGTTTATTCGCTCTTAGCGAAGAAAAATTAACGCGATGCAACTATCATTAAGTGGAGTAGAGGTGCAAACATCTACTCGCCAGAAGTAAAAGAAATTCAAGTACTTTCTGTTTGGTCAACGGAACTGGCATATACGTCAGGCTAATGGTGTCTGTTTGAGTTAATAGATGTGGTTCCTAAGTAACAACCTTTGTGAATTTGGTCCTGGGTTCCCAGTGGTCCTAAGTACATGTTTTCTAGATTCTCAAAGTTTCGTATTCATTGTAGAATTGTTCTATGCATCGTGTAGGAAACACCATTCTCGTGTATGTTAGAGCAAGTTATTATCCCACAATTTTCCCGATATACTTTCTTCCTGAATTTACAGCTTCTCGATCGTCGATCAGTCGGGGAACACTAGTTGGATCCTCGCAGTTAATTAAATAAGTGAGTCGTCAGTTCTTAGCAAGAGTCGTTGACTATTGTTGACTAGCTCGTTCGGCTCCTGGTAGTTTGATGTTCATTTGAAAATCATCGTCCTTTCTCTTGATGAGAAGAACTAGGGTTACCCAAAACGGAAATTTTGGTCTGTTATCTTCCTTCTCTATCCACTACTAAAATTACACTGGCAATCCTTGCGTTTCTGAAGGTGTAATCCGTTAGGGTGCGTTGGTTGCAGGCGCGACGCCTGGAATCAAATCGACGCAAAAATTCGACTTGTCGTTGAGGAAATAATTCTGGCAAGTCTTCGAGGAAGACTTCAGGATATTCTCTGATCACGGGGGTATATTCGAGTTTTAGTTCTTCGGCTCCCTTGTCCCCGACATGAGCCAGAAAACAACACATCCTTTCAGCAACAACCTTCATGCCTTCAAGCAATTCGTGATCTGTAGAGGCGTATCCTGCTTTGTGAGTCACGATCGTTCCTTCATTCATCATCGGGGTGCGGATATCAATCTCCCCTCGATCGCTCGGCAACTAATCCATCCCAATTACCTAGTCAAAGCTTCCCAACTCAACTGGCAGTAGATCTAGCGTAAACCTACGCTCTCCGGGTTCTATCTTGTCGATTCCAATTACTTCGTTGGCTTCCACTAGCTTCCCGTTAGCTAGTACTATCGTGTGCGGATTATCTAACTTACTTGTTACTAAACCAAGTATACTCTCAAACTCTAGAGATGCGAAGCTAAAATTTGCAACAGTATTTAGCAGCACAGACGCAAAACGTTGAGTAATATGGGACGTACCGATCTCCACGCTTGAATTCCTGACGTGTCTCCCTAGCTCCGATGTGGAGCTTTCATCCTTGTGCCTGATTGTTTTTAGGGCAATATTTTCTGAAATGCTTTTTGCTTCCACAGTTAAAACAACCTCTAGCACGTTTCTGTTTGTTACTCATTCTGCCTTGATAATTGTCATTGTTTCCTCCGTGATTCTCACTACCATCTTGGCCTCCATTACTATGTTCAGTATTTTGCCTACAAGTTTCTTTAGGATGCCCCCTCTTGCCACAGTTATCACATTTCCCATATTTACATCACCCAACATGATAACGTAGACAATTGTCACACTTAGGCAGGATACCCATGTAGTCTTTTCCCTTTTTGGCCTTCTTCTTGCTACTCCCCCGAGTAACCATCTTGAAATTTGCGAGCTTTCTCTTGTTATCCCCAGATGACTCTACAGGAGTCTCCTTTTTCTCCTCCGCAGTGGAAAATTATCCTCGTCTAACTCCTTCTTCCGTGAGCGCCACGCTTATGTCGATAGCCTCGGTGATCGTTGAAGGTTTAGATGTTGTTACCAGGCTTAGAATCTGAGGTGCCAATCCCCCTATGAAACGTTCGACTCTCTTAAACTCTGGTCCCACCAGGAGCGTAGCAACTTGCGATAAATCGTTAAATTTTCGCACATAATCAGCTATCTTTGGTCCCTCCATTTTCAAGTTCCACAGTTCAGCCTCCCACTTCTGGACTTCTGCCCTAGAGGAATATCTTTTACGCACCAATTCCTTTAGTTCGTCCCACATCAACGTATACGCAGCGGTCTCGCCCATTGCCTGAACCTGAAGGTTCCACCATGACAGAGCCCCATCTATGAATAGTCCAGCTATATACATGACCTGAAGTTCTGGGGCACATTTGCTCAATCGTAATACAGAATCCGTCTTCTCAACCCAGCACACGAAGGCCAAGGCACCCCCGGTGCCGTCGAATTCTCGAGGTTTGTGGTCTAAGAACTGCTTGTAGGTGCAGACTTTGCTGTTTTTGGAGCGAAGGGCCTCGAGCTGTGCAATGGCCTGTGAGATGCGTTCTTGTAGTCGTGCCGTCGATGTTGGCGGAGGCTCGTTGGCATTGACGTTCCCTTGTGTCGACATCTTCTGAGAAGAAGATTGGCTAGGTCAGGTCTTATTTGCTCAGTGTGTGCATTTAGTTGTTTAGTGGTCATATGTACATACACATAATAGGTCATTATACCAACCAATCAAGCAATAGCATAATCATAGCATAACCAAGAAATTTGGTAATTATGTTTAATGAGAGCATAACAAGTAAGCATGTAGCATTATAATTTTAGCACGCACATAAAGATCAATAATCGTGCTTAACGAAGACATAGCGATTGAGCTTTCGTCGGTTATTGGTCATAAAGTATTGTCGTATGTTTAATGGTGATTGGCTTCTCATTACTCCCTGATCACAACTGTACTGCCTTCCAAGATGTATCACGTCAACAGGGACACAGGGTCACCCTACCCTTGTCCATTAAATTTATTAGTGTATCGACATTACGTAGTCAGATGTGGTCTTCAAAAGTCTCCACCATCCCGGCTTATCATTAGTGTCTCTACCCAAATGCAATCCGCATAATCCAGAAACCAACTATACTGGTGACTGAGGTGGAGGAGGAAAGAAAGTAGACTGCCAGCATGCGTGAACTCCTCCTCGATTTTGTATATACGTCGAAGTCATTAACTGTTCTGCCGCTCGACAATAAAGAAACGAGCATCAAAACCTGGGAGAGGTGTAATAGCAGCAGGTGAGAGCGTCAAAAGGAATCTTGATGGATGTGGGGGATCAAAGTATACTGACAATAGACAGTGTGGAGAATGTGGTGTCAGCTCAAGCTCCAAACCTCTGCGACTTATATCCTCAAACCGTAGTAGATGTTTCAGTGTCACTCATCCCCAGTGCAGACTCCATAATGTGAGGGATAGTTAGGGTCCAATAGCAGCATAGTGTATCATAGGAACCATCGAAACGGTTCGTCCACCGATGTAGAGGTGAATGTATCAGACGGTGCGGCCTATGAGGTCGTAGAAAATGATGTTGTAGCAAAAGGGATCGTTACGCGTGTGCTGACCCGGAGTACCTTCCCGGGGTGCGGGTAGGTTTTAAAAGAAAGCGATAGGCATGCTAGTGTAATTGGACGTCGGTCTTCACAGGAGCAGCATCGGCGGTTACGGTGCAAAAACAGATGTCTCACAAAAGAGGAGATCATCAGGTGCCGGTACTGAGTCAGGTATAAGGGGTACAGTGTTTGGTAGATCAAAATAAACAGGGTCATGATTAACCAAGGGTACAGGATAGCAGGTGCAACATTAAGCTGACCCAAGAGGAACAGGAGCTGTCTCAAGAGCAGGCTCTGGGTTGTGTAAAGGTGTGGTGCCTCGAGCATGTGATAGTGCGGCAGTCATGTCAGCGTTGTCTGCGTCAGTAGTAGAAAGCTGTAATTCAGCTGTCTGTACGGTTGCAGATGTCACAGACTCGAAGGAGTCTGAAATTGAATGTATGCTAGAGTCAGAGGGTAGCTTGACAACAGGGGTCTCAAAAGTGAAATTTGTAACGACGTTCTCGTCTAACTTTCCATCATCATGGGTGTTATCGGAAGGACCATCAATATTACGTCAATATCGTTATCAATTGTTCGTCGAGTAACCAACCTTCGGAAGGAATGTCCACAAGAGGCACATTGTCGAGGATCGGAGCCATGATGTGCTTACCAATGGGATGACCAGTAATGAAGTGGTCATGGGCCGAAACATGAATGACAGAGGGATCTTCGTCAAGAAAGCCATCAACAAGGGTAATTCATCGCCAAAGTCTGGCAGCGCAGACGGTTGGAAGTCGTCCTCGTCCTTGGTCAGCGTGTCAGGGTCATTTTCAACTGGCAGTAGATCTAGCGTAAACCTACACTCTCCGGGTTCTATCTTGTCGATTCCAATTACTTCGTTGGCTTCCACTAGCTTCCCGTTAGCTAGTACTATCGTGTGCGGATTATCTAACTTACTTGTTACTAAACCAAGTATACTCTCAAACTCTAGAGATGCGAAGCTAAAATTTGCAACAGTATTTAGCAGCACAGACGCATAACGTTGAGTAATATGGGACGTACCGATCTCCACGCTTGAATTCCTGACGTGTCTCCCTAGCTCCGATGTGGAGCTTTCATCCTTGTGCCTGATTGTTTTTAGGGCAATATTTTCTGAAATGCTTTTTGCTTCCACAGTTAAAACAACCTCTAGCACGATTCTGTTTGTTACTCATTCTGCCTTGATAATTGTCATTGCCGTTGTTTCCTCCGTGATTGTCACTACCATCTTGGCCTCCATTACTATGTTCAGTATTTTTCCTACAAGTTTCTTTAGGATGCCCCCTCTTGCCACAACTATCACATTTCCCATATTTACATCGCCCAACATGATAACGTAGACAATTGTCACACTTAGGCGGGATACCCATGTAGTCTTTTCCCTTTTTTGCCTTCTTCTTGCTACTCCCCCGAGTAACCATCTTGAAATTTGCGAGCTTTCTCTTGTTATCCCCAGATGACTCTACAGGAGTCTCCTTTTTCTCCTCCGCAGTGGAAAATTCTCCTCGTCTAACTGCTTCTTCCGTGAGCGCCATGCTTATGTCGATAGCCTCGGTGATCGTTGAAGGTTTAGATGTTGTTACCAGGCTTAGAATCTGAGGTGCCAATCCCCCTATGAAACGTTCGACTCTCTTAAACTCTGGTCCCACCAGGAGCGTAGCAACTTGCGATAAATCGTTAAATTTTCGCACATACTCAGCTATCTTTGGTCCCTCCATTTTCAAGTTCCACAGTTCAGCCTCCCACTTCTGGACTTCTGCCCTAGAGCAATATCTTTTACGCACCAATTCCTTTAGTTCGTCCCACGTCAACGTATACGCAGCGGTCTCGCCCATTTCCTGAACCTGAAGGTTCCACCATGACAGAGCCCCATCTACGAATAGTCCAGCTATATACGTGACCTGATGTTCTGGGGCACATTTGCTCAATCGTAATACAGAATCCGTCTTCTCAACCCAGCACAAGAAGGCCAAGGCACCCCCGGTGCCGTCGAATTCTCGAGGTTTGTGGTATAAGAACTACTTGTAGGTGCAGCCTTTGCTGTGTTCAGAGTGAAGGGCCTCGAGCTGTGCATTGGCCTGTGAGATGCGTTCTTGTAGTTGTGTCGTCGATGTTGGCGAAGGGTCGTTGGCATTGACGTTCCCTTGTGTCGACATCTTCTGAGAAGTAGATTGTCTAGGCTTATTTGCTCAGTGTGTGCATTTAGTTGTTTAGTGGTCATATGTACATACACATAATAGGTCATTATACCAACCAATCAAGCAATAGCCTAATAATAGCATAACCAAGCAATTTGGTAATTATGTTTAATGAGAGCATAACAAGTAAGTATGTAGCATTATAATTTTAGCACGTACTTAAAGATCAATAATCGTGCTTAACGGAGACATAGCGATTGAGCTTTCGTCGGTTATTGGTCACAAAGTATTGTCGTATGTTTAATGGTGATTGGCTTCTCATTACTCCCTGATCACAACTGTACTGCCTTCCAAGATGTATCACGTCAACAGGGACACAGGGTCACCCTACCCTTGTCCATTAAATTTATTAGTGTATCGACATTACGTAGTCAGATGTGGTCTTCAAAAGTCTCCACCATCCCGGCTTATCATTAGTGTCTCTACCCAAATGCAATCCGCATAATCCAAAAACCAACTATACTGGTGACTGAGGTGGAGGAGGAAAGAAAGTAGACTGCCAGCATGCGTGAACTCCTCCTCGATTTTGTATATACGTCGAAGTCATTAACTGTTCTGCCGCTCGACAATAAAGAAACGAGCATCAAAACCTGGGAGAGGTGTAATAGCAGCAGGTGAGAGCGTCAAAAGGAATATTGATGGATGTGGGGGATCAAAGTATACTGACAATAGACAGTGTGGAGAACGTGGTGTCAGCTCAAGCTCCAAAACTCTGCGACTTATATCCTAAAACTGTAGAAGATGTTACAGGGTCACTCATCCCGTGTGCAGACTCCATAATGTGAGGGATGGTAGTGGTCCAATAGCAGCATAGTGTATCATAGGAACCATCGAAACGGTTCGTCCAGCGATGTAGAGGTGAATGTATCAGACGGTGCGGCCTATGAGGTCGTAGAAAATGATGTTGTAGCAAAAGGGATCGTTACGCGGGTGCTGACCCGGAGTACCTTCCCGGGGTGCGGGTAGGTTTTAAAAGAAAGCGATAGGCATGCTAGTGTAATTGGACGTCGGTCTTCACAGGAGCAGCATCGGCGGTTACGGTGCAAAAACAGATGTCTCACAAAAGAGGAGATCATCGGGTGCCGGTACTGAGTCAGGTATAAGGGGTACAATGTTTGGTAGATCAAAATAAACAGGGTCATGATTAACCAAGGGTACAGGATAGCAGGTGCAACATTAAGCTGACCTAAGAGGAACAGGAGCTGTCTCAAGAGCAGGCTTTAGGTCGTGTAAAGGTGTGGTGCCTCGAGCAGGTGATAGTGCGACAGTCATATCAGCATTGTCTGCGTCAGTAGTAGAAAGCTGTAATTCGGCTGTCTGTACGGCTGCAGATGTCACAGACTCGATGGAGTCTGAAATCGAATGTATGCTAGAGTCAGAGGGTAGCTTGACAACAGGGGTGTCAAAAGTGAAATTTGTAACGACGTTCTCGTCTAACTTTCCATCATCATGGGCGTTATTGGAAGGACCATCAATATTACGTCAATATCATTATCAATTGTTCATCGAGTAACCAACCTTCGAATGGAATGTCCACAAGAGGCGCATTGTCGAGGATCGGAGCCATGGTGTGCTTACCAACGGGATGACCAGTAATGAAGTGGTCATGGGCCAAAATATGAATGATAGAGGGATCTTCGTCAAGAAAGCCATCAACAAGGGTAATTCATCGCCAAAGTCTGGCAGCGCGGACGGTTGGAAGTCGTCCTCATCCTTGGTCAGCGTGTACAGTCTCATCATCTGTGGCGGTGGCCGTAGGGTCGTTACCATCTGACAATTCCTTCCCTGAGGAAGGTGACGTGTGTGCCGGTATATAGTAGTTATAGCATGCATATTTACAGTAATCTTTAACACTTTGTGTATTGCAAATAAAAACAATTCATAATGTAATCATGTATCCACATATTCGTCCTAGTCTTCCCAGACTATCCCACCTAGTCTCTCAGACTAAACTCCCTAGTTTCTCAGACTAACTCCCTAGTCTCTAAGACCAACTTTCCCAGTCTCTAAGACTAAATCCCTGGTCTCTAAGACCAACCTCCCAGTCTCTAAGACTAAATCCCTGGTCTCTAAGACCAACCTCCCAGTCTCTAAGACTAAATTTCTCCCAGTCTATAAGACTAATCCTCCCTCAGCCTCTAAGACTGATCCTCCCTCAGTCTCTAAGACCGATCCTCCCTCAGCCTCTAAGACTGAATTATAAATATAAATTTTGAAATGTGTACTTGTGCCTTTTTGTTTGTAAAAATGTTTGTTTCCTGGATCTGGACGTTTTGTGTATGCAATGTAAAAATGTTTGAAAACGTTTTCGTGAGAGCCCTGATGATCATAGTCTAGACTCGAGAAGGAATCCTAGTTTGCTATGATCGAGGCTCTGATACCAAGATGTCACACCCTGGCTTTTGCGGAAGCGTGGGTTTAATTGGTGTGACTTCTTAATATCATAGCAACAATCATAACAATGCTATATGATAAAAATACAAGACGTTCATCCATTCATTAAGTTTTAAAATACCACAACATCAGTGTTTGGAAATGTCGATACTTAAAATAATTTACAAACCAAAATTGTCTAAAACGTGTTCATAAGACACAACAAAAGACTTTTAATAAAACGAGGTTTAAGACATGCAACCTGTCCAGGTAAGGGTTACACCTCCTAAACCTATTGCCCTGGATGACGTCTTATTCAACTCAACTTGACTTATCCATACTTCGCCAGATCCGCTAATTCCCTGAAATACATGTAGTTTGAAAATCAACATAAAGTTGAGCGAGTTCATGTGTAAGTGAGTGTGTATAAACCTTTGTAATGTGTCTGTATGTATGAAAATCCCTGGTATGTAGTAATTAAGGAAAAAGAGATCACCATTGGGTTGCAAAGCCAATGATATGTGTGAAGTGATGCAGGAAGACTCAAACCTAGCAGATTTTGGTGTTATGATCATAGTCACCTCATGGTCCACTCAGCGGACTCAGGAGTAGGGCTCGCTACACCCGAATAGATATATCACTCATGTCCCTCGGTCCTACAACGAGGATTAATGGCCTTAAGTTCCACCTACCCACTCACATGATCTAAGTAGTATACCCTCCTTAAGCTAACCATACCATGTATAAAAGTGTCTATAATTCTTGTAAGATGTATTCCACCCCCGAAGTATAAAACTGAAAACAGTTAAGAGAAAAGGGGGACATGAACTCACCGTATTGCGTCTTCGTACTTGTAACCCAAATCTCCGCGGCAAACTTTACTACCTACAATGGTCTAACGTCTATTAGACGATATTAGACGAATGGGTCGTGCCTGGTCTTAGTATTTATATTTTTGAGTTACGATTTCTTGTCATTATTCCAAGTTATAATCACTAGTTAACGTTTGGATTAATTGCTAAACAATATTTCATATTCCTACTTCTCAAGTATTTTAACTTCGTATTTTCCTTCCCAAGGATGGGGGTATCTCATACATGTATTTTCGTATTTGTATTTGCATAGCTTGCCAAGTAATGGCGTCGTATTTCGGTGTATTGTTCCGAATAAAAATTTGTTAATATATTCCCAATATATATTTCCAAAACCATATATTTCAAGTCTCACTTAAATATATATAAACTCATTTTGTTCAATCATGTATTGTCCCAGAATATATATTTTTCTCAAAAATTATATATCTTCTAAATATACTAGGAAAATATATTCTTATCTCCCAAAAATAATATATTTTCTCGTTGTCCAAAAATATGATATACTTGGTAATATTTACGAAATCATATTTTCACCTCTTTCGTTCCCAAAATAATATTTACCAAAAATATAGTGTAATGGTATATCCCGGAATATTTCATAAGTTACGTTGTCTTGTTCGGTTTCACAATATTACGTGTGTAACTTAAACATTTTATTCCTTGCAATTTTTTATATTATTTTGGAGTTGTAATTTCCATGGTATTTTGTAAGTTATATTATTTTCCCCTAAAATAATATAACTAGTTCACAAAATATACAAATAATCACACAAGTGTCTCAGTATGAAATATATTCTAAATATATATTTACCCATTTTTATTTGCGAAAACCAACCTCCGATACTTTCTATTTCGTAACAAAATTTATGGCAAAGTTTATATTTGAAACACAAGTTATAAAATATACTTGTAACACTTGTTTAGAAAAATATTTTCTAAGTGTTGGAAATTTTAGAAAATTTCGCCAGAGTTTCCTTTGTAAATGGAGGTGTCCATGCTTACTAGCATATCATTTTCTTTTCAAAAATTCATTCAAACGATTCTCAATCAACAACATACAACCTTTATTTACCAAACTAGTCAAAACAAACATAAACTATAAACTTATGAACTTGAAAGTTTATAAAAGTGTGTCGTAACTTACTAGCATACTTTGTAAGTTTTGTTACCTTTAAAAATGTCATTTGTTCCTTAAAGACTTCATTTTTAACGAGTTTGAATATTCACAAATTCTAGTCATATTTTCTAAAAATATTTCTTTGTGAAATTTTCTTATTACACAAGTGTTCCTACACTTGTTTATCCACTAAAAATGTGTTAAGTTTATGTAAGATCTAAGTTTTGACAAAACTCATACTTTTCACTTGGTTCTTTCGAAAAACCACTCATGGATCTTTAGATCTACAAGATTATAACCTACTTTGATCCTTATTTTTTTTAAGAAAACATTTATTTATTCAAGTTCATAGTTTATGTGTGGATGGTTTCATCATCCTACACATTTCTATTTTCTCATCTTGCTAGATCATGTTTTTAATCATGATCTAGCAAGTCCATATGATGATCCATACCATTTTTACTAGCAAACAATAATCAACAAGCATTACATCACAAGAATATCATGATTTCTTAACCAATTTAACACTACTTCATCACAAAGTTAGTTTATGTTCAAGACTTTGTTTATGGTTCTTTAGAGTTCTTATCATTTTGATCTTTAAACATCATTAACCACTTAAACAACATGTAAAATGCAAGGATCTAAGTTCTTACCACTAGCACAAGGCTAGGGGAGTTCAAGTGTAGAAAAGTGGTGGATAAAAGAAGATGAGAGAGGTCCTTGAGCTTCCGAACACACCAAGCTTGTTTGTATGATCACCAACACCCTTGGATCACTAAAGATTGCATGAAGAAGCTTGAATGATGATGATGATGATGGTTGTGCTTGGCTTCGGCCGAACAAGAGAAGAGAGGAGAGAGTTTGAAGTGTTGGTGGGTTTGTGAATGAGAGATAATGGTGGACTAGGGGTTAAATAAGAAGTCTTCCAACATGCTTTGGTCCATTAGTTAATATGCTTCCCTAGTACTTAGCATATATAATAAACAATTGGAGGAAAATCAAGGGTGGGGTACACCCTTGAAACCGTAAGAAGAGGGGGGGGTTTCTAGTTGGGTGGTAACTAAATGGTTGATGATCATGGTTGAAAACAAGTGATAAGTTAGTGCTTTATGGTGTGTTAAGTAATATATAGTGTGTTAGGGTGTTCGGGGACCCTAACTAGCTCAGAAAAATAAAAACAATGTGTTTGACAATATTTTTGTGTCCCGGGTAAAGTCCGGTTGTTCGGTTGGGTGTTGTTCCGTTAAAGTGCTTAATTAATCCGTAATGTGTCTTTTATAATACTTTTTGTGTCACAATTAATTCCCGACACTTTGGAAAGGATACTGGACCATTTTGTCAAGTTTTTGCACATTTCTAGCATAGTTAAATGCTGAATTTTGTTATTAAGTGCAGAATTCTGCATTTAGAGTGTGTTTTAGGCACTTCCCGGCACTATAACTATCACCTAGTGACGCAGTTTTATGGTCCTCACTTCCCTACACTCCCTACTGGTGTAGTGTCCTGTCTCTGGCTCATACTGGCCTCATAAACATTGTCTGTCTATGTGCTGGCATTGTCAGCATGTTTTCTGTGTTATCCGCTCACTGTGCTAACTGTGCTTTGTGCATCAAGTTTGTCACTAAAGTTTGTGTGTAATAACTGGAGTGATAGTATGAATGTGATGCATGTGTGTGTATGTATCAGAAATCAGAAAGCAGTTTAATCAACAGTTGTAATTTAGCACAGTCATTAAGCATAAATCAATATTAATTAAACGTACGGATGCATGCAAATTTGACAGTTGTCACATCCTGAGTGCTTATGACCCGTTAAGGTAGTTTACGCTACTTTAACGCGTCACTTGCGCAAAAGCACATTCAGATGGCCTAACTAGTATTATGACAAGTATTATATGCCTAAACATGTTTAATATTGTTGCATAATCAGTTTAGGTGTCAAAAACTTGGTTATATATGCTTAAATTCAAATTATGCATAAAAAGGCATTTTGGTCATTTTCCTAAGGCATATAAACTACCTATCATACAACTAATTAAATGAAGCGACCATAAGGCATAACCTCGGAAGGTTATTCCCTATACAACTATGGTCACAAACTATGTTTGGGCGAATCCTAATGATCGACCAAACGGGTCGGGTTCGAAAGTCTAAGCGGTTGTTTAGACCGCTTGATTTACGACCCTAAGTAAGCACTAAACTAGAAGTGACGAGTTAAACATGTTAAAACATGTTTAACTAGGTTAGAAAACTGATTTGATATCAAAACAAAGTGTTTTGATACCCGAAAATAGTTTCGTCACAAAATGCACATAATCGTGCATTTTGACCGAAACTTTGACTCGTCACTTCGACTAATCAACGTGGTAATCAGTAGGTATAGTCGCAAGGGACTATAACCATCGATATTATGCTCACGTTGCAAAGTTCAAATGAACTTTGTCTTGAACAAATCATGGTCAAAGCTGAAAGTCAAACACTGTTTGACTTTCTTGCTTGAAATAAATAACAAAGCATGAAAGAACACTTATAAGTGTTCTAGGCTGAAAAAGATGATCAAGAAGACTCAAGTATGAAGCATCCAACCAAGTGGTAGCCTCAATTCAGAGCAAAGGTGAAAGAGAATGAAGTTGAGCAAGTTGGAAGTGAAATGGTGTTAGCTATTTATAGTGTTCTTGGATTAACAAGATGATGACAAATGTTTATGTGTTGCCCAAGGAAAGATCATAACCTTAAAAGTGTTTGGACAAGAATTAAAGCCTTGGAGGATACTTAAAACACCCACAAGATCTCAAAAACCAGGTTAGAAAACAGCAGGAAATGAGCTGGAAGCTGTTTAGAAGTTTCTGCACAGTGACTGCTCAGGTGACACGTGACATGCACACGCACTTATGGCGCGACACGCCTGGCTGTACCACCAGAAACTTTCAGTTTTTGTCAGAAACAGTCCCTACATGCTCCAAATTTGTTTTTTCGACGCGTTTAACCCCCGTTAACCCAATTTCAAGGCTCTACAAGTATGTTAAAGTATAGGGGACTTGAAATATGATTGGAAATATCATAGATGTCGGTTCGTTTGGTCGTACGATCATGTTTTTCAGTTAATTACAACGAAACTCGAACGGACGCGGAAAATGATCCAAATTACACGACGAATGGTATTTTTTGCATTCCTGTCACTAAAATACAATATTCTAGTGATTACAAAAATTTTTGGATGCCGGATATGGTCAGAACGTAAGATATGCGTATATGCAAACTTCCACAGTTTTTGACGCTTTTAGTACATGTGATCAAATAAGCGTATTTTCGCATACCGAACCCCTCAAAACTTATTTCTAAGCTATGTTAAGGGTATTTAGGGTAGGTTTAGCTTATGATCATGTTCCGGAATGTACGTTGCTATACAAGTCGACAGACTTTTGCAATTTGTCGCAAATAGTCCCTGTGATAGAATAAACTTGTTTTTGCCATACCAAACCCTTCAAAACTTATTTCTAAGTTATGTAAAGGTTATTTAAGGTA
Source organism: Helianthus tuberosus (assembly GCA_030545235.1). Taxonomy (NCBI): domain Eukaryota; kingdom Viridiplantae; phylum Streptophyta; class Magnoliopsida; order Asterales; family Asteraceae; genus Helianthus; species Helianthus tuberosus. The sequence continues at coordinate 68,747,164 of CM060427.1, read as the reverse complement.
TGTTGAGCTTATGTTTCTATTCCGGTAGTGTATGTTGCATTAAACTAATTACGTTTACGCATCAGTTGGCGTATAACTTTCGAGAAAGCGTTTAAGAGTTTGAAATCGAACAAAATCATAATGTGCAAAATGTCAAACATAAATAAACAAATATTGGGATCAAAACACATTGTTTTATTGATAATTGAATTGTTTGGAGTTATATAATGATTACACAAGCACAGATGTCACATTCACGGGCGGTGCGTTACTCCTATAGCGCTATACATGTTAAGGGGAGGCTCGTACAAAGTTAATGACAAGTTTATCACATAAGAGTCACCCAGAAGCATGAAACAAGTATAACGTATTAGTATGCATGTATTGGATTGTTCATGTGATTGCATAAAAGTACAAGTGATTGTGTAAGTTAAATAAGTAAACATATTGCACCCAAAAGTGTAAAATGAAAAAGGGTGTTCGAGTATACTCACGGTTTGCGAAGAAATTTCCACTTAGTGAGTTTGACGAGTCTTGAGTTGTTGGAACAACGAAGTTACCAATTTTGGTCCTTGAACTTTTTGCCCAAAGTTGAAAATCTTGGAGATTTGAGAGAGTTTGGAAGTAATTTGGAGGTGGTGCAAGTGTTTGGAAGATGTTAGGGTTGGTATTTATAAGAGGGATAAGTGGCTGGGGTTTAAATGAAGGTGGTTGGGAGTTAAGAGGGGTATTAAATTAGTTGGTTGGAGGTTAGAAGGTGGTTTTGGGGTATTAAATGAGTTGGTTAGAGTTTATGACATTAAAGAAAGTGGTTGGGAGATGAAAATTTTCATTTTTAGTCCTTGCACTTGTATTGTTGGTTATTTTATGCTATAAAGGTGTATGCAGGTATGTTATAAGTATGAAACATGTATGAATGTGACTCCAACAAAATATAATCTCGATATATGTCTCGGTTTTAAATTAAAACGTGTATTTTGTGACTGATTACATATTATGCATGTATGATTAAACAAGGTTGATATAAAAATACGATTTCCATTATGATCAAAGTCTCCAGATTACAAGGATTGAAATGAAGTAAGAATACAAGTTTCTAAAAATAAAAATGTGAACACAACTTTATAAATATGGAAAGTACAGAAAATGCGGAGCGTTACAGTCTCCCCTACTTTAGGAAATTTCGTCCCAAAATTTATTCAAGAGGAAGACTGTGGAAAAAGGAATTTTGGTTAAAACAGCTGGCTAAAATCGCAATTTTGTAGTTTAAAGTCTACGTGAAGTTCATGTATAAGTGTGTTAAAAATGCATGAAAGTTTTGAGGGATGAAAACGGGTAGGTTTGTAAAAGTAGTTCGTTTGACTAATGTGATTTGAGGTACCCATCGTAAGCAAAGCGTGCATGTGTTAGTAGGAAAGTGAGTTTGACTAAGTTGAATAACTCGATGGGAAAAGTATTTTAAAAGGATGCTACCTAAGAAAAAAAGTTTTCGTATAAAATAGAATATACTTTGATGAAAAGTGCGGCTCGCATCGTAGGTTGTAAGAAAAGTTTTATTGATTTTAAGGTGTATTAATAGAATCACATGTTTGTAGAAAATTGCTTATTTGTGGAAAAACTGGAATGGTAGGATTTATGTTTTCAAAAAGGATTTGGTGGTCATGGGCCGACTACGTAAAGTTTATGCATAGTAAAGTATGGAGGGTAGCCTAAAAAGTAGAGAAGTGTTTAAGGGATGGAACGTTAGGCCGATTTATTGTAAATAATGTTTGGATAAAATGTCTAAAGAATAATTGGGAATAATCGTGGTACGAGAATGAATGAACAATTCTGTAGATGAATACAATGGTAGGAATGGTATGATTATCGGATAGAATGCGAATATGAAGTGTTGAGAAATGCTATTGATAGTTGTAGCTATTGCGACTAACGATTATGAGGATGAGGTTTTGTCATGGATAATCGGATATTGCATATTTAGCAGTGCGTTTGTGAGTTACTAAAGTTTGTTTAATCATGTTTAAATAAGGTCTGGGAAAACACATAATTTCTCATGGCACGTTTTATGAAAGTTTGGTAACATGGTAAAAACACTTATATATAGGATGTACCAGTGGCGTATCCACCATGTTCTAACCATGTTACGTCCATTTCGTTATTCGGTGTCATGTTACGTTCTGTGTCTTACGATACACAGTAGAACACCCTATGGTTTTCATGCGCCTACCACTATAACCTCGTGTGCACCCGCGATTATCTTGTTCATTGCATGATCCGCATAATTTGTACTAATAGTGTATGAGTCAGGGTATGCAGTAACATTAAAAGTGACTATGTGTGATAGCGTATGAAAATTAAGCATGTAAGTATGATTTTGTTTAATTATGTATGTGACCAACGTAAGAGAACCACTTGGGTTATTCTCATCTATAGGTTCGAATGTATGAGTATGAGTATGAGTATGAGTATGAGTATGAGTATGAGTATGAGTATGAGTATGAGTATGAGTATGAATGATGACAATTTACGTATATAGTATAAATTGAAGCATAATGAGTTTAAGCATATAAGATGGATGATCTTGAAATTTTTTGTGTGTGCAAAAATGAACTGTATTGATAATATGCGTGAGATTGTCATGAAACATTGATTAAAACGTGTACGGCGATATGCATGTGTAATTGTTTGAGCAAATCGTTGAGTTTATTGAATCAAAAAAAAAAGATTGAGTTTGTCGGGAGTGGAGAGTTAGATTTGTGAATGTCAAAAGAATATAAAGTATCCATTTGTTATGCGAGATGTGTTTTGTAAGAAGAAAATGCTACTTTTGTTTCAAAAAGAAATGGATTTACGTGTGTCGGAGATTGTCTGCTCATATGAAGTTTCCTTGACCATGTGTTTGGATTTAGAATTGTGTATTAGTGGTGTCTGAAAAGATTTTTGAAAACAGTGGGTTTACTTTATTTAAAGTATTTTGTCTTAAAATACGAAGAGTTGTATTTCGGAAATTTTCATGAAACTTTTGTCTTTGAAAAGAATTTAGCAAAATGAACTTATATAGATAGTCAAATCCGTTGGTATAGCCGTGTAGGTGTAGATTTACTCTGTCTAACGTATGTATTGGGAGTTAGTTTGGCCAGTAAGATGATTGTGGTAGGTTGATCGAACGATAGGTTGATGGTAAAGTATCGGGTTCCGACTAAATACCTATATGTATGATGCTTGGTGTTTAACGGTATAGTGAACGAGTGGGTTACCGGTCATGGGCCTTGGAAGATTTCTCTAGGTATGGTTCGTATCAAGTTTCTTGGGTTCTGAGTATAGATGATGGTTGTAAGAGTTCATCCTTGTTCTACGATATCGAGGGATTTTCTGGTAGGAGAGCTAGTTTTAAGTAAGGATATGTTGTTGAAAATTGAAGTTTCGAGGGTGTATGGATAGGCTATTTGCATTTTTTGGTTCGTTGACTACGGATTAATCATGTTTATCAATTAATCGGGGTTGGCGAAGCAACATCTATAAGTTTTGTACGTATATGAGTGAAAGTTTCATTGGTTCCCTATTAGGAGCAAACCGTCTTTAATATAATAGTATACTGTGAGCGTGTTTTAATGATTGGACAAAATATGAAAATCGTGGGCAAGAGACTTATTAGACCGACTAGGTTGATAGGTAGCATTTCATAAGATTTTGAAAATCGGGTAATAAAGCATTTAAGGTATGATTAGGAATTTTGTGCATGTGCTTTACGTAAAATAGATTGTAGGGTAAGAAATACGTTTGATAAAATAATGAGGTTTGAGATTTTTGCATAAGTAGAAATTTTGACAAAATGATAAAAGATTTAAGTGATCGTGTGGTCGGCATGATAAAGTTTCTTTGGAAAAAGAGAGTTGGTAACGATCACCGAGGTAAGAAAATCACCCCTATCTCGTTGGTGAAGTCGTTGTGAGAAGAAAAGGGAGTGGAACTAATCGTCAAGTTAAGGGAATCATTCCTATCTTGATGATATGCTCCTATTTTTTGGAATGTGAGTAGTATATTCCTTATTGGTAACGTTTTGAAATCATGCATATAAATAACGTATATGTGTATGAAAAGGATTAGTATGTTGTGTATGTAACCATTGTGAAAATAATTTGATTTTTGAAAAGGAAAATTTTGGATCGTGTTATGCAAAAATTGATACTAGTAAATGGAGGTTTGATTAAAACTTGGATTGTTCCGAAACGAAACTTTGACTAAACCAAAGTGGTCGAAAGTTCTTTTGAGTTTGGGAAGCATGCTTTGGCCTAATTGGTAGAACACTCTTGCTCAAATTATGTTAGCGGTATTTACCCTTCCAGTTACTACATGTCCTTAGTCAATCGAAAGTTTGAGACTTTGGTGGGATTTGAAAATCGAGGAGTGGGACAAGTTTGACAAGATGCGGGTTTCACCCCTAACTTGACAACCTCGTACCCTAAGTGTTGTTAGTACTCGTCGGGTCAAGAAAGTTAATTCCGACATATTGACGAGGGTCCACTAGAGTTTGAATTGGAAATTTTCCATCAAGGTGAGGATTTCACTCCTAACTTGATGGCGAAATTTCGTGCAAAAACAAATAAGCGGATTGAGAGTCGTTCACCAAATTGTGGGTTTCACGATTATTTTGGTGACGTCTTCTCATTTGTATAATACGAGTGCTTTCATGTTTTAACATAATCGTGTAAGTTTCCTTAGGAAAGGCATATGTTTTGAAATAGGAAAATAAATATGAACATATAAAAGACGTTTCGAGAATTTAACACATAAATCAAGTATGGTCAAGTATGGTGCTTAACTGTAGACTAGGTCAAAAGCATATCAATTTTCCTAATTCCCTATAGTTATGGCTCTAATACCAATCTGTCACACCCCAACCGATGGCGGAAACATCGGAGTGAGACGAACGAGATTGCTCGAGACTTCAGAACACTAATTGTGACAGGTATTTAATAAGAAAGTTTCATTTCATTGATAGTAGTTATCTAATAAGATACATGGAAAATTCAAAGTACAACATTTGATGAACGGAATACAAAAATTTAAAGGATCAAAATACAATGACATCATTAATAGTCTAAGTGTGTATCTAAGTATATCCTACTAGATTCCATATGCATCAACATCAACAACCTGCAACATGTTTAAAAGCATAGTTCAATACAAAGTATTGGCGAGTTTACAAGTTTGATACATAGCATACGTATAAAATGATTGAAACAAATCCACATGACACACCTAGTTATCAAGATTAACGTAAAACTAGCATGCGAATAATAAGTCAACCCTCTAATTACCGCAAGTATAAATGAATGAATAACTTAACATGACCTCACGTTCACGGGCGGTGCGTTACTCCTATAGCGCTATACATGTTAAGGGGAGGCTTGTACGAAGTTAATAACAAGTTTATCACATAAGAATCACCCAGAAACACGAATCAAGTATAACGTATTAGTATGCATGTATTGGATTGTTCGTGTGATTGCATAAAAGTATAAGTGATTGTGTAAGTTGAATAAGTAAACATATTGCACCCAAAAGTGTAAAATGAAAAAGGGTGTTCGAGTATACTCACGGTTTGCGAAGAAATTTCCACTTATTGAGTTTGACGAGTCTTGAGTTGTTGGAACACCGAAGTTACCAATTTTGGTTCTTGAACTTTCTGCCCAAAGTTGAAAATCTTGAAGATTTGTGAGAGTTTGGAAGTAATTTGGAGGTGGTGCAAGTGTTTGGAAGGTGTTAGAGTTGGTATTTATAAGAGGGTTAAGTAGTTGGAGTTTAAATAAAAGTGGTTGGGGTTTAAATGAAGGTGGTTGGGAGTTAGAAGGGGTATTAAATGCGTTGGTTGGAGGTTAGAAGGTGGGTTTGGGGTATTAAATGAGTTGGTTGGAAGTTAGGACATTAAAGAAAGCGGTTGGGAGATGAAAGATTTTCATTTTTAGTCCTTGCACTTGTATTGTTGATTATTTTATGCTATAAAGGTGTATGCAGGTATGTTATAAGTATGATACATGTATGAATGTGATTCCGAGAAAATATAATCTCGATATATATCTCGATTTTAAATTAAAACGTGTATTTCGTGACTGATTACATATTATGCATGTATGATTAAACAAGGTTGATATAAAAATACGATTTCTATTATGATCAAAGTCTCGAGATTACAAGGATTGAAATGAAGTAAAAATACAAGTTTCTAAAAATAAAAATGTGAATCAGCTTTATAAATATGGAAAGTACAGAAAATGCGGAGCTTTACAACATCCGTGTGGACTAACTTACATCCGCACGGATGTGTACCTCCGTACGAATGTACTTTACAAACATCAAAACATAATCTAACACGACTCGAAGACGTAGGCAACAGACATAGTGCATTAACAATCTCCCGCTTGGATGTTGCCACAGTCTCGATCGGTCTTCAAAATCTTTAACACCTTCAAAACTCTAATGTCTGAAGAAATACTTTCTAGATCGTTGATGTTTCAGCTCATCATATGACATCAACGTTTGATTTGTAGGAGTACGATTCCTGAAGTTTCTTCATCATTCAATGTATCTTCTTGCTCCCCCTCTCCTTCAGCTTCCTCTTCATTTTTATTATCTTTCGTATAATCATTTTGAGCATCAGACTTCTCGGTTCATAAGCTGCCAATTTTTTTTTTCATATTTTAAACATTTTACTAGTTTTGACAGCCCACTCAATTAACCAAGTCCAAGTTAATGACATTGGTAACCTTATTTGTCTAACAAGTCCAAGTTAATGACCTTGGTTGAACACTTTTGTTAACAAACTGATGTTTTTCTATCAATGTTAAGTTTCAAATTAATGAACTTGTAATCTTTTATAAACATTTTTTATTTCAGATTAGCTCCGAACTTGCTATTCTCCAGATTATGTTCAGCAACTTTGGATTTTGAAGATCAGTATTCCATCATCGACGGTCGAAAAATAAGATGAAATAAAATCATTTTGAATTTTCCAAAGTTTATGCTAAAATACACTAAAAATCTTTTTGATCTTCTGAAATGAAATTGAAATGTACAAACATATTTACATACAATTTTCTGAGTTTGTGTAAGAGGATCATATTAGTTTTTGAGACTTAACACAAGCATGGTTGATCTAATTAAAATTTAAGTCTTAAACAAGTTCACTTAGATTGTCAGTTTTCTTTTTCCTTTTAAGCCTCTACACAAAGTTCAATTGTTTCAAGATACGGTAATTAGATGTCTTAGAACTTAACTTAATAGTGTTCCCCACCTCAGAATATACTATCGTATCAACATTCCCTAGATTTCATCTTACAGGTGAATATCCCTAATTGATATATGTATTTGGGTTAATGCGAGACCTTGAGAGCTCAGGTTAGTACCACCATATAGACAAAGAGATGAAGGCCCGACTTAGAATGTGGTGTTCCAAATTTGGAATCTTTTGACTGCAATTGTCAGATCTTTCGATACATTCAATTTTGATGGAGTTTTGGGTTTTAAAGCAAAACTCGCGTGTATCCAATCTTTATCAATCAACCCATTTAATCTAAGCTCTTTATTATTTAATGGATAGTCAAGATTTTTTTTATCCTTCCTATATAAAAGATACTTCCTGTTATATCATAACCTTATAGGGTGGAGATACAATAACAAGTTTATTTGGCTAGGAAGGCTAGGAAGTGATCTTGACCATCCATTTAGTTAATCAAGGGCTAAGATTAAATAAATGAAATTGAAGCAAAAAAAGGAAAAATTACAAGTTTTGTCCTTTATCTTTATAGTACTTACAGGCGGTGTCCTTTTTTTCAAATGTTGACATGCGGTGTCCTTTATAGGGAATTTTGTTGCAAGTTTTGTCCTTTGAGCCTAACCCAGTTAGATTTTTTTTGTTAAATCTGATTACCCAAGGGTATTTTAGTCTTTTTACCTCTTTATTATTATTGTTATTAATATTATTATTATTATTATTATTGTTATTATTATTATTATTAGATTATATATCAAACTCCCTTCCTCTCTCTCTCTATATAGAACTCTCTGCCTCTCTCTCTACAACTATCTGCCCCTCTCTCTACCACACTCTCTCATCGCCTTAGTGCCGCCACCATCCATCCACCGGTTTGCCACCATCCATCCACCGGTTCACCACCATCTTCACCACCTTACGCCACCAAAACAACCACCCACTACCCTTCCGTTTTGTGTTTCCATCACCGTACAACCACCACCAACTGCAACCACTGCCAAACAGAGGGGTGATACGAGACAAAGGGGTTTGGGTGCGGTGATTTGTTGATTCACCATGAACGGCTAGGGTTTTGTGTTGATTTCACCTGTTGGAGAGAGAGTTGATACGAGTAGAGGGGTTTAGGTGCGGCGGGGGGTTTCCGCTGGGAAGTTGTGTCAGGGGTTTCACAATCATCTTGGTTGATTTGTGTGAAGAGATCAAGCTTACAGAAGAGATCCAGGTCGATTCGCATCATCTTCTTCTCTTTTTTCTCAATTCTGCTACTAAAAAGCTCACAATCAGCCCCCAATCAAGCTTACAGAAGAGATCCAGGTCATCCTCAACGGAGATTTGTGTGAATTATCGAGATGAATAATTTGATGTGTATTGGTTAACTTTTTTTGGTTCTGGTTAGATGCTATTACAGTACGAGTTTTGTGGATTAGTTAGATCGGATTATTATCATCTAGCGGTTGATATATTATTATAGGTTTTATGTTTTGTTGTTGAATTTAGTTGATTTTATGAAAGTATATTGTTGATTCGGTGTTAAGTAGAATGAATTTGGATACAGTGTCAGTAGATTAACTAGGTTATAGTGTTGAATTATAGGTGATTTAGGTAGAGCTGTATAGTTGATTTGCTTGATTTCAGATTTTAGATCTGATTGTTAGGGTAATTTGATTTCAGATATATAATTTTTTTTGAAATATTTTTTAAAGAATAAATTACAATTTTTGTCCTTTAAATAAGTAAAAAGACTAAAATACCATTGGGTAATCAGATTTAACAAAAAAATCTAACTGGGTTAGGCTCAAAGGACAAAACTTGCAACAAAATTCCCTATAAAGGACACCGCCTGTCAACATTTGAAAAAAAGGACACCGCCTGTAAAGTATTATAAAGATAAAGGACAAAACTTGTAATTTTTCCCAAAAATAAGAGGCGCGTGGGTTTGTTAGGGGCATTCTAGTCAATCCAGCACAATAGTTTCTCTCTCCTCCAATTCCTCCCCATTTTTTAAACGTTAATAACTTTTTCATACGACATTATTTTTTTATAAAAATTGCACCAAAAAAACGAGCTTTTTTTTATCTTTAAAACGAGTATACTATTGCTATATTTTCGATTTTTTTTTTGAAAACCCAGTTGCGTAAAACGCAATGGAGAAAACCCAGTTGCTTAAAACGCAATGAAAAAAAAAGGTAAAAAATGACTTTTTCTAAAACGCAACGCACCAAAAACACAAAGAAATGTCTTATTTCTAAAACGCAATGACCAGAAAACACAAATAAATGTCTTATTTCTAAAACGCAATAGCCTAAAAACACAAAAGAAAGTGTACTTTCTAAAACGCAATGGACTGAATGTGTTTTACCTAAAACGCAATGCACTCAAAACACTTAAAAATGTCTTATTTCTAAAACGCAATGGCCAGAAAACACTTAAAAATGTCTTATTTCTAAAACGCAATGCCTAGAAAACACATAAAAATGTCTTATTTCTAAAACGCAATGGCCTAAAAACACAAAAGAAACTGTCTCTCTAAAACGCAATGAACTGAATACACATAAAAATGTGTTTACCTAAAACGCAATGAGTAAAAACACTTCAAAAATGTTTTATTTCTAAAACGCAATGACCAGAAACTGTTGTTCACAGAACCAGAAACTATCTAAAACGCAATGACCAGAAACTGTTGTTCACAGAACCAGAAACTGTTGTTCACAGAACCAGAATCTAACTAAAACGCAATGACCAGAACATGTTGTTTACAGAACCAGAAACACTGTCTACGAATGCAGTTTTGTATGTGAATTGTCTGAACCAGGAAGCAGGAGATAAAAAACTGTCTACGAATGCAGTTTTCCAGAGGCAATTTACAGAAAATTAATTTTTCTGATGCGTTTTTATTACAGCAATTTAATCGGAAAACGCCAGGGGCTCTGCCCCTTGGACCCCGCCAGGGGCTGCCGCCCCTGGGACTCCGCTACCAGGGGCGCTGCCCCCGGTCCCCCGCTAAGATCGTAAAACGCAATGACTAAATCAAAAACCCAGATCGTAAAAATGAAATTAAAGAATTTCTTACATGGATCGAAGTGATTTCTTCAACAACTGACGAAGTTTGAATGATTGAAACACTTATCAGCGCTCGAATCGAACGAATCGAGTGATTATCTCCAAAATCACCAGAAAAAACGAGATTTTTTATGAAATTAAACTGGGTTTTCTTAAAAAAGCTGAAGAACACGTTGATCGGGTGTTTGAATCATTGATTGGTGATGAAAATCGCACTATAATGTAGTGATTATTGAGATAGAAAGTGAAGAAATGGTTGAAGATGGTGGGTTTTGAAATTGGTGGGTTTTGAAGTTACTGGGTTTTGAAAAGGAAGAAGAAATGGTTGGATTGACTAAAATACCCTTTTTCTTTATTTTAAATGTTGCCACATGTCCTAATCCTATTGCTTCCTACACTTTTAGCCAAAATAAAATTCCTATTTGATCTTTTCCCTAACCTTATATATCAATCTAGTAATTAAATAATATTCATGCAAAACATTAAAATAATTGGCCCTAAAACTGGGGTTGTCACATAATACGAGGCGTTTATAAAGAGATACTAAACTGTTGTATCTTCTTTCAGTGTTTTTTGGTGTTTGGTTTTTATTAAGAGATACTAAATTGTTGTATCTTCTTTTAGTGTTTAGTTTTTAAAGACGCATGGACTAGTTTAATAATTCATATTGATTCTTTGTTACGTTGGGTGCTCTATCTGTTATTAGATTTTTGGTTAGGAAATTGAGAAATTTGATCATGAGTTGAACGTTATTGAGTTATATCAATATATTGATAGTGGAGGGTTCAAATGAGAAGAATTTTTTTGTAAGAAGAAAAAAGAAGAAGTTTCAACCAATAAGAATGCTTTATTTTACTTCATTTAATATTTGTATTTAATTTTAATATAAGAGTATATTGGTAAACTTACATAAATCATTAATTTGTATTATTCCCCTTTAATAACTAGCTAAATTAAATTTGTAACTCCTTTTCAAAATATATACTTTTTCCAAATTAAAAAAACAACTTAATTTAAAGTGTAGAATAAATTACTAGTTGTGTAAGATAAATTACGAGTTGTGTAAGATATATTTCGAGGTGTGTAGGATAAATTTCGACTGTGTAGGATAAAATTCTATAACGTGTAGGGTACATGTAGGAAAATTTTGATATGTGTAGGTTTTGTAGATTATATGTAGTATAATTAATCTTTGGTTGACTAATTAATTAAAGAGAGAAAAATTAATGATATGAGTTATAAATGAAATAGCATTTTACTAATATGCCCTTTCTTTCTTTTTGTTCTCACATTAAATTTCTTCTCAAATGAAACTTCCCCTATATTGATATTAATAAAGTTTGTTGTTCTTCAATGAGCTCGAATCACCATCCAACAAGATGTGCGGAATACATCTTGTAGTGTAGGAACAATAGTAACGATCAATAGAACAACAAATTGTAAATACAAATTACACTTTATTGATATCAAAACAAGTTTCCAAATACACACTTAGAAACACACACTTAATATCAACAAATGCCGAAAAGTCTATCTAATCTAGCCTAACACACACATATATAGGCTACACCGCTAAATCCGGAATTAGATAATAACTCTGGATTGCTTAATTAAGTTTGGAATGATATTCCAAACTTAATAAGTCTGGGATATAGTCAACACACATAAAGACATTAATTCTGCAAACCTATTAAGGATTTGATGAATCCTTAATTTTTTTTTATTTTTTGAATGGGGCTATTTTATTAAAATCATAAAATAGGACAACGGGCAGTAAGGAACTCGAAGTTCTATTTTTAAGACAAAGGAACAAATCCTCTTTCACTACTTCCACAACACGCAAAATGCAGAACGGCGTGCCTTCAAAGACTCATTCGTTAATCCTTAATTGTCTCTCCTAAATATGGAAGACTCTAAATCCGGAATACCCAAATACTTAGAATTTTTAGAACACAAATTCTAAGTTTGTTGCAAAACACAAAAAAGTTTATCTCCGAAGACTTCTTCATAGAATAATGCACTTACAGTTTCAAAGAAATAGGCAAAACCAAATGTAAATATTTTTCTATGGTGCCATTCAAGTTTGACATTCTTGTTATTGATACAAACTTATTGCACATAACAAGGTTATACCGCACAACGTTGCGTATGTGTTTGATTTATTACAAGGAATTCTACATAACAAGCTAAAAAGATGGTAATTTGTGGTGATCATTATTCTTACCAGAAATCTATCTTAATTATCATCATAATTAGCCTTCAGGGGGTACGAGTTTGCAATCCTTGATTTCGGATTTACATTCCTTGAGGAGGTTCTGTGCTATACGAAACACTATTTCCCTTTCAACTACTCCTGGAAACTTTTGTAGACCATCGTTATACGCTTGCTTGATTGTTGGGCACTCGCACTCATCGCACTTGCACCTGAACTTTGCAATCTTTAGTTCCGAACAACACCAGCTAAGGAGGTCTGTATCTACTTTAGGGAAATTAAAGACATCAATGGCGCACATGTAACAATGGCCTCTTTTTGGAATTTTGGGGCACTGCTCCTTGGAGGCTATAGGGTTCTCAAGGCAGTCTATCATCTTTTCTTGTCCAATATCCACTTTGATTGGAGTGATGATGGTGGTTCTATATGCAGAAATCTTAGAAAATACTACAATAGCTATCAAGCAAACTACATAACTTGTAAGTTTAGCCATAATGGGATGTTTCTTTTCTTTAGGCACGTTTGGTGAAGAATGCAACAAAGTAAATATATAGGCCTTTGATTTGTTTTGCATACACTTTGTTTATACACTTATTCTATATCTTTACGTCTAAATCGAAAATTTGAGATAACATATAATTTAAAACTTTATATAATATGTTATTTCTGTATTAACTCAAACACAAGACAAAAATATATAATTATACATTATAGTAATTGAATGATTGTTTAATAGTCTACATGCCAAGTGGCATCTACAATATTATTATTATTATTTTTTTTTGAAGGGTATATTGTTGTTATTATTATTATTATTATTATTATTATTATTATTATTATTATTATTATTATTATATTCTTGTTTTTTATTTTGTATATATTTTTATCGAATAAAATAAATAACCAAAAGTTGCACGTTCCCTGCTGGTTTGGTCCAAATGTCATTCTAGTTCAAATAGTTTTTTTTCTTCTCTGTGTCCCTAACTTTTCCATTTTCTTGTCATTTTGATCACACTGCCTAACTCGGTCTAAAAATCTGGTTATAACCAGAGGTATTTTTGGCATAACTGTTGTGTAGTGATAACCAAGGATAGTTTACAACATAATTTATAAACCGTATAATAATTTAAAGCCAAAAATACACCTAGTTATAACCAGATTTTTAGACCGAGTTAGGCAATGTGATTAAAATGACAAGAAAATGAAAAAGTCAGGAACCCAGAGAATAAAAAAAACTATTTGAATTAAAATGACAATTTAGACCAAAGCTTAGGCACTAAAATGACAATTTACTCTATTTCTATTTCCTCTTTCATTATTAATTTTCCGGTTTGTTTTTTTTTTTTTTTTATGTTTTTTCTTTTACTTTGTTAATTTCTTTAACATTCTTTTTTTCCTTTTATGTTTCTTTCTACAAAGTTTTTTTTTTCTTTTTACTTTTTTCACTTTCTTTCTACTTTTTTATTCCTTAATTTTATACCTTCTCTTATTGACCGTTGAGAATACCATAACATACGGAAATACTAATGTTCAATTTTTTTAAGCGTAACAAGCCGAAACGTTACCGATCCATCACCCACCGTATCTTTTAATTCGCTACTCGCTGTGAAGCCATTAGCCATTTCAAAAGATGTGTGACAACCCCTAAACTGAAAGTATTAAGAAAGAGTAAATAAATTAAAATGAAATTTAAAAAAATGTTTATTTTTGTTGCACGGTGCACATGCATAATCTTATCTTCATACAAAAATACATAAAGTGAAGTTTATTTTTGCTGAATATTTTTAATGTAGTTGGCTTAACACAGATCTTTACCAAATTCTGTTTCAAGTCTTTGTTAGTATGATACATAATTTTATGAAGTATTAAATCCAAAAGTGTTCCTAATGTGCCAAATTGAATATTTTATAAATCGTAAATGATATTAAAATCTTCTGAGCATCGTAGGTAATTATGCTTCGTAACAATGAATTCAAATCTATATGACGAATTCATGCTTAATGTAACGCTATTATCGTCTCTCTCTAAACATACATGCATGCATAGATACATGCGGGAAATTTTGTATGTGGAACACTAAATGTTTCGAGAATACGTAAAACAAAATTAATCACCTATTTTTTCAATCCTAAAAACTTAAAAAGTAGATGAAAATGTTACAAATGTAATATTTATTGTTTCTCACACTAGAATTCAAAACAAAATATGAAAAATGTTCAGTTTCTATATAACCTACACATATGTAAGTTTTATGTAGGTTAAATTACCTACATATATGTAGGCTATGTGTAGCTAAAAATATGATGCGGTTCCAACCGATTAATCGATTGGCCAAAGAAACAAGACGGAAACCGGATAGAAATTAGAGAGAAACTTAGATCAATATTTTTCATTCATACTAAAACACTAAACACGCATGCCTTTTTATAGGCTTACAAAATACAAACTGAATTAAAAGAGAACATGGACCTAATGGGATTAACCCACTAAACCAACACTTTCAAAAAGGGAAATAAATAAAATGGAACTATGCATGCACATGAGTCTTGTACATGGGTCTTCTCGGACGTGGGTTTAGGATGTGGGTGTGTGGTACACATCATTCCCCGCCACTCGAACAATCCTTGTCCTCAAGGTCGGAATGGTTTCCCCACGGTGGTCGCCATTCGATGCGTCCAACGACATTCGGAGATGTCGGAACGGAGTGCCATGGTGGCCGCCAGTCGCGCATCCCGGTTGCACCTACGGACGGTGTCATTTTCTTTTTTGTCATGGCCTTCTTGAACATGGTTGCCAATGTGACCGGAGTAGTGGGCTTGATTGTAGCTCTTCATGGCGGTACTGGGGATGGTGGTGGGTCGAGTGATGGCGTCCGTGTTAGCGATGGTGCAACATGGGTTAAGGAGTCGGTGTTGTGTGTAGATGATTTGGTACTGATCGGGGTTGACAGTTTAGGGTCTGGGTTGGTTAGTAAGGTGACCATTTTGGCTGGTAATGGTGTTGCGCCAAAAGACGGTGGTGGTGGTGGTGGTGGTGTTGCGGGTTGTGGTGGCGCCGGTGGTGTCACAACGGTTGATGGAGGAGATTTGATGACAACGGTTGGTGGGGGTGAGGGTGACAGATTCAGTGGTTTGGTGCGGATGCGGGTGACGGGAGACGAAACAGGAGGTTCGGGAGCGGAGGCGGGCGGTGATGGAATAGGGGTTAGGGGGCTTCCCATGCGGTTCGAATCGATCGGAACTCGTTGAGAAGGGTTTGCAACTGAGACTCGAGCTTCGCAAGTGATTCGTTCATCCATTGGTGGAACTCGGTTTCGGATAGAATGTGAGCAACCATGGTCGGGGGGATCACGACGGCTCTGATACCACTGATGTGGTTCCAAACTTGAACCAAAGAAAATAAGATGAGAAGCAAGATAAGAACTTAGAGAGAAATTTATGAACCAAATTTTCTGATATGTTTCCATTAAAACAAAGCACTCCCTATATAGGGTCACAAACATGCATGCAGACTTACATGGAGATCATGGGGTAACAACCCACTTCCTTCTTAGATTAAAGGGAAACATGATAAAAACAACCAACCCACTATTTCATGAACATAACTATTAAATAAATATCTAAATAAAAACGTGCAAATGCAATATATATTAGGTACGATGAAGACGTGGGCAAGAGGCACACATCATATGATGTGTACCACACACCCACATCCTAAACCCACGTCCGAGAAGACCCACGTACAAGACTCCTGTGCATGCATAGTTCCATTTTATTTATTTCCCTTTTTGAAAGTGTTGGTTTAGTGGGTTAATCCCATTAGGTCCATGTTCTCTTTTAATTCAGTTTGTATTTTGTAAGCCTATAAAAAGGCATGTGTGTTTAGTGTTTTAGTATGAATGAAAAATATTGATCTAAGTTTCTCTCTAATTTCTATCCGGTTTCCGTCTTGTTTCTTTGGCCGATCGATTAATCAGTTGGAACCACATCGGTGGTATCAGAGCTGTCGTGATCCCCCAAGACCATGGTTGCTCACACTCTATCCGAAATCGAGTTCTGTCAATGGATGAATGAATCCCTTGTGAGACTCGAATCTCAGTTGCAAACCTCTTCAACGAGTTTTGATGGTTCCGTACCACGTGGGAAGCTCAATCTCCGACACTCCCACTACCTGTTTCCGCCACCGCACCACCCGTACCACCCACTTCTACCGCCACACCACCAAAACCCACCCCATCGACACCGACACCGACCCCAAAACCATCTCCACCTCCTTCGGTTCCGAAAACAAACCCCGTGCTTTGTTGACTATCATCCAATGGTTCACATTCATACTCTGTTGTTGTCTCCGCCTACTCCGGCAACATGGAGGTTCAAAAAAATCAAACAATTTCCACACCACAATTGCTTGCTTCTTTGGTCAAATCGACAGAATGTATCAAGTCTTTTGTGTCAAAACATATTGCTTCCAATTTGGAAAAACTTCATCTTTAGCTTTCTTCAAAAATTCCTCCTTCACCGTTTCTCAAGTCAATTACATGCACAACGGACTCCGCACTTTTGCTTGCATTGTCAAGGTCAAATTCTTTTTTGTGGGATACTTCACTTTAGAGTTGGAACAGATTGCCACTAAAGCAGTGTTAACTGAACAACGTGAGTGGCGGCCACCGTGGCGTTTGATGGAAATTGGAAACGGCTCCGAATGCTATCGTATAAGTCGAGTGGCGTCCGCCGTAGTTTCCACCAAGTCGTATCTGGAGTTTCGCCTTGCGGACAAGTCGAGTTCGAGCGGGGTGAAATGATGTGTGCCTCTTGCCCACGTCATCATCGTACCCAATATCTATTGCATTTGCACGTTTTTATTTAGATATTTATTTAATAGTTATGTTCATGAATTAGTGGGTTAGTTGTTTTTATCAAGTTTCCCTTTAATCTAGGAAGGAAGTGGGTTGTTACCCCATGATCTCCATGTAAGTCTGCATGCATGTTTGTGACCCTATATAGGGAGTGCTTTGTTTTAATGGAAACATATCAGAAAAATTGGTTCATAAATTTCTCTCTAAGTTCTTATCTGGCTTCTCATCTTATTTTCTTTGGTTCAAGTTTGGAACCACTGATGCGGTTCCAACCGATTAATCGATTGGCCAAAGAAACAAGACGGAAACCGGATAGAAATTAGAGAGAAACTTAGATCAATATTTTTCATTCATACTAAAACACTAAACACACATGCCTTTTTATAGGCTTACAAAATACAAACTGAATTAAAATAGAACATGGACCTAATGGGATTAACCCACTAAACCAACACTTTCAAAAAGGGAAATAAATAAAATGGAACTATGCATGCACAGGAGTCTTGTACGTGGGTCTTCTCCGACGTGGGTTTAGGATGTGGGTGTGTGTGTGGTACACATCAAAATACATGGTTTTTATAAATGTAAGAAACATAAAATTTTATAAATATAAACCTTAAATCCCAAAATTTAGTGATTTAGAGTTGTTGTTTTTGTTCTCGCAATAATTTATGTTCTATAATGATTCACATCCTATGTATATAGGGGTGGGATTTAGGGAAAACGCCTAAAAGTGTAAAAACAGTGAGAACGATATTGGTATTGACATGCGGCGCTGGTGCTAACTTACACAAAGGGTAATATTGTCAAAAAGCTCATGCACATGTCACTCACATGCCACTCACATGCATATTCCAACATCTTTTTTAAACTCTCGTAACTTTTCTATACGTTATTATTTAAAAAAACACCATAAAATCGAGTGTTTTATTATCTTTCTAACGAGTATACTATTGCTATACTTTTGAAATTAAAAAATAATAACATCAACTGGGTGTTCAAATAAAAACGACATAAAAACACCAAGTTCAGAAAAAACGTCATGAAAAATACCATGTTGAAAACGCCATAAAAACACATAGTTCAGAAAATCGCTATATAAAACCCAGTTGAAAACGCTATATAAAAACACACAGTTCAGAAAAACGCCATGAAAAACTCAGTTGAAAACGCCTTAAAAACACTTAGTTCAGAAAAAGCCATAAAAAATGGTTGAAAAACGCCATAAAAACACCCACTTCAGAAAAACGCCATAAAAACCCAGTTGAAACGCCGTAAAAAATAAAGTTTAAAACGCCATAAAAAACCCACTTCATTTTTTTGCGAAAAATATATCAATAGTATACTCGTTGGAAAGATAAAAAAACGTTGAATTTTATGGTGTGATTTTTTTTGAAAAAATAATCACGTATAAAAAAGTTATTGGCGTTTAAATATGATCGGGGGAAATGACATGTGATTAGCATGTGCACCCCTGTTTGGATGTACCTATTTTATCCGTCCTGGTTCCAAGGCCCCTAGTATTTACAAAAATGTCACCGCATCAATCTCAACCACCAACCATTAAGATCGTATGGTTGAGAATCATTCTCACCATTTTCATACTTTGAGACATTTTCTCATAATCCTATTCCTATATATATATATATATATATATATATATTAGGGAAGGTTCAAATGAAAACCACTAGTTATTGTGAAAACTCGAAAACTAATTAAAAAAGCCAAAAAACCATACCATTTTTTTTTGCATAGCAATTTTCGCCATTTTTTATATATAATTTTTTTTTCAGTAGTGCACATGTGTACTACAAATTTTTATTTTTATTTTTGTTTTTTTGAAAAAAAGTTTTTTTATATAAAAAAACCTTCGATTTTTATAAAAGGTTAAAAGTATGAGAAGTGTGAGAAATATTATGGAGATGACATGTGTCCTCAATCTATATAAAAAAACCTTCGATTTTTATAAAAGGTTAAAAGTATGAGAAGTGTGAGAAATATTATGGAGATGATATGTGTCCTCAATCTAAATTAATTCAAAAGGGTAAACAAGTAATTTTATTATTGATTCAATTAATTAAAAACCTTCCATAACCGCCACCTTATCTATAGGAACATGATTTTTTTTAAAGATCTCTATAAAAACACTACGAATAACACCGCAACCACTATTCAGCACGTATATAACACCATTCAATAAGTATATAACATCATTCAATAAGTATATAACACCATTATAAAGATCTCTATAAAAACACTACGAATAACAATGCAAAATCACCATTCAGCACATAAATAACACCATTCAATAATTATATAACACTATTCAATAAGTATATAACACTATTAAAGACACTGCCTCCATTTCCAGAATGTGTTCTTAGTATAATGTTCAAAGTATGATTATTGTACATGGTGTTTTAAACCTGCATGCATGGTGTTTTACATCTGCATGCTAGTAGATGTTCCAGATTTCATATGTTAAAACACCATGGTGTTTTAAAACCTACATTCCAATAGATAAAAAAAAACACCATGCTTTCCAGTATGTGTTTAAAACACCACGCTTTGAATCACAATACAATTAAAATACCACTTTATGAACATAGACAAAACATCATGGACTAAACATCTGATCGAAACAATTTTTTTCTTTATATAAGTATAGCAATATGGGACTCATATTAAAGATAAAAAACGCTTGTTATTATGGTGTAATTTAAAAAAAAAAAGTTACGTATAAAAAGTTATTGACGTTTAAAAAAGACGGGGGGAAGTTGCATGTGCATTAATGTTAGTTTCTTAATTTAAAAATGTTAAATTTACCTGTATACCCTTAATCTAGAAAATTAATATGTTTAATAATAAACATTATTTACAATTTTGCCATTATGATCTCAACCATTAGATTAAAGATCTAATGGTGTAGATTCTTTCTTACCTTTCTCACAAAAAAAAACCTTTTTTTACAGGAACCTCTACATATATATATATATATAGGAGAAGGATCCGTTAGGAACCAACCTTTATTGCGAGAACCAAGTGTGAACACAACCCAAAAATACTTAAAAAAATAAAAAAAAACACTCAAAAAAATATTTTAATATTTTTTTTTAAAAATCGCTATGTTTCGTCACAAAAAAAACCAAAATTTTTTTTTTGAAGTAACAATTATCCATGCACATGTGCATATGTATCATTTCTTTGATAAATTCCGTAATACATTATTAATATCAGACAATTGTACTTTCATTTACACTACCATTCATAATACACTACTTTTTACATTAACAATATTAGAAATGCACATGTGCATCTATATGTATAAACTTATTATAACATTAACAACACTAGAAATGCACATGTGCGTCTATATGTATGAACATGTTATAACGTGTTTTGGTACACCACTTTGAATACACTTTCCCTTTCATCTATCATACCATCCATAATACACTACCATTACCTCTTACCATCCGTAATACAATACCATTGCCTCCTACCATCCATAACACAATACCATTACCAATATTTCACTTTATTACATGTACATCAACACCCTTTATACCATCCAAACAACATATTACATCATAAAGTGACAAATATAATCAAACCATCAACCACTAGATATAACTAACCAAAACACATGTATATGGTGTGACACTTGTACTCCGTAAACACCACACGATGTAGGACAATATCTTTTATCAAGAAACAATGTATTTTTTTGGTCTCAATGTTTGCTTTTTATGTTTGACAATTTCACATTTTGATTTTAAGTTCAATTTCAAGCTTTAAATCGCTTTCCAGAAAGTTATACGCGAACTGATACGTAAATGTAATCAGTTTAATGCGACAAACACTCCGGTATAGTGACATAAGCTTACATACCTTAAATAACTTTTATATAACTTAGAAATAAGTTTTGAAGGCTTTGGTGTGTCAAAAACAAGTTTATTCGATCACAGGGATTATTTGCGTCAAACTGCAAAAGTCTTCTGATTCGTATCGTAACGAACATTTTGAAACTTGATGATAAGCTAAACGTACCCTAAATATCCTTTACATAGCTTAGAAATAGGTTTTGATGGGTTCGTTATGCGAAAATATGCTTATTTGATCAAAAGTGACTAAAAGCGTCAAAAAGTGCATAAGTTTGCATTTACGCGCATAACTTACGTTCTGAACATATCCGGACATCCAAAAATTTTTGTAATAATTAAAATAATTTATTTTAGTGTTTGGAATGCTAAAGTTCCATTCGTCGAGCAATTTGGATCGTTTTTCGCGTCCGTTCGTGTTTCGTCGTAATTAACCGAACAACGAAACCGTACGACCAAATGAACCGATATCCAAGATGTTTTCAAGCATATTTTAAGTTCCCTATACTTTAACTTCATTATTGAGCCTTGAAAATGGGTTAACAGGGCTTAAACGTGTCAAAAATCAAGTTTTACGCATCAGGGGCCTGTTCTGCCAAAATGTAAAAGTTGCTGATCTGAAGGTCTAGGAGGGGCGCGTAGCCCAGTCCCTCTACCTACGCAGCCCGCGAGAAACCGCCAGTTCTGCAAAACAGTTTTTCAACAACACCAGCTGGTTTCTGGGTTTTTGTACATGGTTTAATCAAACCTTGAGCTGGTTTTGGACACCCCTAGTATTGTAAATCAGTGGGTAACACTTGGATGGTTCAGATTGAAACTCAACTTTCGAGAAACGATCCTAACGGATGTCTGAAATCTATAAATACCCACCATTTTCTCCATTTTCACTTGCATAATCTGAGTTTTCTTTATCTTCTGCACAATAGGAGCTATCCCTTCTGGTTGAAGGCTCCTTTCCTCTTGTTTTCTTGTTCTATCTTCAAGGCTTGGACCTCTTGTAAACTTCTTTCATGCTTTTCATGCTTTTCATGCATTTCAAGCACGAAAGTCAAACAGTTTTTGACTTTCTGCTTTGACAAGTCTTTGGTCAACACAAAGTTCGTTTGAACTTTGCAACGTGAGCATAATCACGATGGTTATAGTCCCTTGTGACTATACCTACTGATTACCACGTTGATTAAGAGTAGTGACGAGTCATAGTTTCGGTCAAAATACGCACTTATGCGTATTTTGCAACGAAGCTATCTTTGGATATCAAAACACTTTGTTTTGATATCAAACTTGTTTTCTAACTTAATTAAACATGTTTTAACATATTTAACTCGTCACTCTTAGTTTAGTGCTTGTATAGGATCGTAAGATAAGCGGTCTAAACAACCGCTTAGACTTTCGAACCCGACCCGTTTTGTCGATCTTTAGGATCCGACCAAACATATTTTTTGTGACCATAGTTGTATAGGGAATAACCTTCCGAGGTTATACCTTATGGTCATATCGTTTAGTTAGTTGTATGATAAATAGTTAATATGCCTTAGGAAAATGACCAAAATGCCCTTTATGTGCATAATTTCATTTTAAGCATATGTAACCAATATTTTGACATCTAAACTGATTATATAGCATAATTAGATATATTAAGGCATATAATACTTGTCATATGACTAGTTAGGTGGTCCGAACGTGCTTTTGCACGAACGACGCGTTAAAGTAGCATAAGCTACCTTAATGGGTCGTAATGGGTCGTAAGCACTTAGGTTAGGTTCCGTTTTAGAATGTAGGCTTTGTTAAACCATATCACATGATTTCCAACACTCATTTGGTTTACAATACCTCATTCTATCCGTTTCCTGGATTTGTGTCACGATACACTAACATAGTATCTGTTACACTAGGAACCGCTTCGACACTTGAACTTTTGATCCTTGAGCTTTGTTATATCATTTGAACAAGACCTGCATGCAATCTCAGGCGAGTACATAGTTCCCCTCTTTTTACCATTTTCAATTCTTTTGGGGTGATTCATATGTGTAACCGATTTGTTTTCCAAATGTATGGCATATATGTGTTTACTAAGTGCTTTTATGTGTATTATTCTGATTATGCAAATACAAATTTTATCCAATTCCTTAAAAGAACTATCTATCTTCATAGTTAGTTTCTTATAGGATATTTGAAGTACAGCCTTAGATCTTCCTATCGTCATAGTGAGATTTTTAAGAAGTACTTTACAGACGATGGTTGGTTTATGTGTAGATTGTTGGTGATTTAGATAACGAAACTAGATAATATAATAAGCACATGGTGGATACGCCGCTGGTACTTCCTGTATATAAGTGTGCTTATTGTATTACCTTTCGTGGCATTATCCCGAATCACCATTAGGATTTAGGATTGTTTTGATTCAATAATTCAATGTAACAGAACTCAGAATCCTTATAGCATCTATCTATCTTCATAGGTTGATTCTTCTAGGATGTTTAAAGTACTAATATTGGAGTCCTTGATTGGATTCATTATGTGCTTTAATACGTATGTGAGTAGACAATGTAACAGAACCCAAAATCCTTATAGCATCTATCTATCTTCATAGGTTGATTCTTGTAGGATGTTTAAAGTACCAATATTGGATTCATTGTGTGCTTTAATGCGTGTTTACAAGTTGATTGACATATTTACAATTTATGTGTTTATGTGGTAGTTGTGATTTAGATAACGAAACAGGTGTAACAAAATAAGAACATGGTGGATACGCCACTGGTACTTCCTATATATAAGTATTCTTATTTTATTACTCTTGTAGCGTTATCCGAATCACTTTAGGATTTTGTGTATGATTGTTTCAATATTCGATTATCCAAATCTTCGTAGAATCTTCCATATCTTTATATGTTAGATTCTTAGAAAGATATCTAAAGTATTATCATGAATCATTGATTTGATTTATATAATACTCACACAAGTTTTGATTAATTTCAAAACTGTTATTATTAATCATTGATTGGTTTTCAAATAATACATTAACAAGTTTTACAATGATTCCAACGAGGTTACAATATACAATTTAAAATGGCATAAAAATACTTAGTAATAATCATATTGCCATATACAATACTTTTTGCCACGAGTTTTCACAATCAAAATTTCGTATTGCAATACTAAACTTTTGCCATTCTTTGGCTTCAAGATTCATTTTTAATCGACAACTCTTGTAGTTGTCAAAGTATTGCAATATCAACTTTTGCCATTTATTTGGCTAACAAAACCTATGTATTCGCCGGCATTTTTATGCTGACTTTATTTTCACATATGTTTCAGGACTTTTGACTATTTAAGCATGCAACACATAGGACTGCATTCGGGCCTTAGTCTTCTTTAATCAAAAGACAATTACATGTATTCTTTGTTTGTAAAACAATGTTAATGATATTGAAACAATTTAGTACCAGTAGTTGTGAGCAATTTGTAACGTGACTCCCCGATATTTCCGTCACGTGTTGTTGCATTACGCGATTGGGGTGTTACAGATTGGTATCAGAGCACTGGTTATAGGGAATTAGGTTATTAGCATGCCTTAAACCTAGTATATAACCTTCCTAGCACCCAAACATGAGTAGACTTAGGAACTCCTTCCTAAATCCTCATCCTTGTTCGTGCCATAACTACTCTATAATTTATAAATCATCTAGCCCTAGATGATTTATCATGAACCTTAGGCTTCATACCTTAAGGTATTCCTCAAAATGTTTTTTTCAAAACATTTTCATTGAAATATTTCTAAAAATGTTTTCTCAAACGTTTTCGTCAAAATATTTCGCAAACATGTATTATCTTAAACTATTTTTATCAAAAGATTTATCGAATGTTTTTTTTTTCAAACGTTTTTCATCAAAATCTTGGGTTTTAATAATGTGAACACATGCAATCCGGAAGGGTGGATGCTTGTACCCCGAGTTTTCTGTCTAAGGCTAGAGTGTTCGTACAAATCCGCATTATCGGACCAGTCACTCTTACCTGAGAACTCTTAGGGTGAGTGTCCACTTATAGGCTAAAGCATGTCTTCGTAAAGCATTATAAAAACCTATCCATCTTGACCATGCCGAACGATTTCTAAACGACCTTTGTATCACTACTCATTCATATTGCCCTCGGTAATATGTTTGGTATTCAAGACAATCGAAACAACTTTCCTTTCACAACACTATTTCATCATATTACCTTCGGTGATATGTTTGATTCGAGACGATTGAAATGAATTTCATTTCATTTCACGACACTATGAGATTTTATTTCATTTTTGAAACACTACCCTTGTCCTTCAAAATTTTAAATTTTTACCATTTGGATGAGAATTTTCAAAATTTCAACACAAAATTTCTTTCTTTGAAAAATTTAATTTAAAACATTTTATCTTAAAAACAATGAATTTTTAAATAGTAAAGGAATTTATAACAAAAACCATTAACTTGGTTTGTATTCTCTCATCCAAAAATATTACAAAAGATTATCGCTCAAACAACTCTTGCCTCAAAACAAGATCCACAACACTATATATCCTAAGTACAAGAACGAGACCCATGAACGAGATTTTACTAGATCAGAGTTTTCACAATACAATGATGTTACAAACTCATAACAATTTGGTAAATCTAACTTGTTTAATTTTCACTATAGCTATACTTTCAAGATGCCTCCTAGACGCAATCAAACCGAGAATGCCGCTCTCGCAGCCACAATCGTTCAGTAGATGATTGCTGTGATTCCGAACCTCATTACTCAGATAAACCAGGCAAATAACAATAACAATAATAACAATGCTCAGTGTGACTTCAAAATGTTCAATTCAGCTAAGCCATCGAAATTTTCTGGGTCGGAAGGAGCAACTGCGCTCCTACAATGGTTTGAAAGTATAGAAAGTACATTCCGCCATGTTCAGTGTCCCAATGAGCGCAAGGTAGATTTCGCCTCGAGTGTCTTTCAAAGGAGAGCACTCACTTGGTGGAATGGTATTATGAGAGACCGAGGTGCCGATATGGCAATGGCACTGACATGGGAAGAATTTAAGGATCTTATGAAGAAAGAATTCTGCCCACGAAGCGAAATAAGGGCACTTGAAAACGAGTTCTATTATCTAAAACAAGATAATGGGGAAAACCGTGCCTACACTGACCGATTTGAACAGCTAAGCCTACTTTGCCCCACTATGGTCACACCTTTGGATCGGGCCATTGAGAAATACATTGATGGCCTACCTGATCTTGTCCAAGACATTGTCACTGGCAGCCAACCTGCAACGCTTAGGGAGGCTAAGGAATTAGTCGCTATCTTAACCGACACTCAGGTTAGAAAAGGTAAACTATTTCGAAATGGTGACAAGAAACAAAACACCGAAACTACTAATGAGAATTCAAAAAGAACAAAGGCCGAATCTTCTAAAAATTCTAAGAAGCGCAAGGCTTCAAAGAATTTTGCAATTCCTGCACCTATTCCATTAAACTCGGTACCCTTTAAGGGATTTTATCGTGGAAAGCAACCTCGATGCAATCATTGCAACTATCATCACGCGTCAAATTCTCCTTGCCGCCAGTGTACAATCTGTGGTTTATTTGGACATCTAGCTGTGACCTGTCGTATCCAGAACCAAGCAGCCCCTACTCAGACTCGCCCTAGAGCATGTTTCAATTGTGGTGATTTAAATCATTTCAAGAGAAACTGTCCCAAGCTTGCCAATGCTAATGGACGAGTGTTCAACGTCAATGAGGCTCAAGCTAATGATCAAGCACTTATGATCATTTGAACCTCTATATTTTCTATTTATTTCTGAAAACAATGTACATATTTCAACTATGTTTGTAATGACAATATCAATTTCAAGAAGTTTATTTTATCCTTGTTAATCATTTTTCAGTTTCAAACTCTAATGTGATTACACTATGTGTGATTACAATTACATGCTGATTTTGAGGATTCCGTTCTTTAGGAACTAAATCTTATAATTTTGCATAATATGATTGCACTCCGGTGCATTCGTACGAACTTGGTAACACAATCGCTACAAATGCTATGAACAAGTTAATACTATTTTGTAATCATAACATTACACACATGATTTAATTATCTAATATGTATAGTACATGATTACAAATACATTTTGCTTAGTGTGTTAACTTAGCATACCCAGTGCATGATTTGAAAACAATTTTCTTGATATGCTTACAATATGATGACAATGCATTACTAGTATATGTTGCACTCTACCTATTTGGTTAATATGAAAATATATAAGCATTTGTACTAGAATAAAATACCTACTACTAAATTTGTTGTATGCAAGATAAGTAGTGCTAACATTTCTAGTATGATACACGATTCGATTTGACAGATGTTATGTTGTGACGATGTTTATTTGATTTAGACGATAGTTCGACCTTATTTTTTGTTTACCCTCGCTTAACAAGAGGAGCTATGTGGACCATGTGACGAAACGAGTAATTATGGGTGCACACTTAATTATGAGATTCGATGCATGAGAATCATAGTAAGCCTTGTTAAGTATGGTGGCATAAAATCTAGAATGATTAAGGTAACGGGAGAAGTATGATGCGATAAGAAAACGGTGGATACGCCGATGGTACTTCCTATATAAGTGTTCTTATTGTGTTATTCTTCAGAACGTCGCTGAGATCACTTGGTGATTTTATGTTATCTTGGACCATTATGTGATTATGTGCTTACTTGTTATTTGTATGGTTAATTACAATAAACAAAAACAAGTACATTCATTAACTCAAATCGAGCCGACCGGGAGTATATTATGGTGTTAAAGACGACGATCCTGATACCATAGCTATGTTGACCCGTCTCCTATGCATGAGATGCTCATGGTACATGGGATGTACCTCGTGGGACGTTAGAAACTGTGTACGTGTAAGGCTTGAATGTACACCCCTTTGTTTGCTAGGAATTACACTAAGAGCTTAGTATAACATAGTGCCATACCCAAACAATTTTTGAACACTGGTCAACTTTTTCTTTAAATTCACAAGTTTCAAAGGGTTAAATACCTTGAGACACTTTGAATATCCCAAATCACATTTTAAATCCCCTGAAATTTCCAACACCAAATGATGCTCCGCATCTTTGGGATCTAGCAATCTGCTTATCCATCAGTTGTTTCAGTTATACTCTACGGTCTCCTTTGAATAAATTTCGGGACGAAATTTCCTAAAGTAGGGGAGACTGTGACACTTGTACTCCATAAACACCACACGATGTAGGACAAGATCTTTTATCAAGAAACAATGTATTTTTTTGGTTTCAATGTTTGCTTTTTATGTTTGACAATTTCACATTTTGATTTTAAGTTCAATTTCAAGCTTAAATCGCTTTCTGGAAAGTTATACGTGAACTGATACGTAAACGTAATCAGTTTAATGCGACAAACACTCCGGAATAGTGACATAAGCTTAACATACCTTAAATAACTTTTATATAACTTAGAAATAAGTTTTGAAGGCTTTGGTGTGTCAAAAACAAGTTTGTTCGATCACAGGGACTATTTGCGTCAAACTGCAAAAGTCTTCTGATTTGTACCGTAACGAACATTCCAGAACTTGATCATAAGCTAAATGTACCCTAAATATCCTTTACATAGCTTAGAAATAGGCTTTGAGGGGTTCGTTATGCGAAAATGTGCTTATTTGATCAATAGGGACTAAAAGCATCAAAAAGTGCATAAGTTTGCATTTACGCGCATATTACGTTCTGAACATATCCGTACATCCAAAACTTTTTGTAATCATTAAAATAATTTATTTTAGTGTTTGGAATGCTAAAGTTCCATTCGTCGCGCAATTTGGATCGTTTTTCGCGTCCGTTCGTGTTTCGTCGTAATTAACCGAACAACGAGACCGTACGACCAAACGAACCGACATCCGAGATGTTTTCAAGCATATTTTAAGTTCCCTATACTTTAACTTTATTATTGAGCCTTAAAAATGGGTTAACGGGGCTTAAACGTGTCAAAAATTAAGTTTTAAGCATTAGGGGCCTGTTCTGCCAAAATGTAAAAGTTGTTGATCTGAAGGTCTAGGAGGGGCGCGTAGCCCAGTCCCTCTACCTACACGGCCTGAGAGAAACCCCCAGTTCTGCAAAACAGTTTTTCAGCAACAGCAGCTGGTTTCTGGGTTTTTGTACATGGTTTAATCAAACCTTGAGCTGGTTTTGAACACCCCTAGTACTGTAAATCAGTGGGTAACACTTGGATGGTTCTGATTGAAGCTTAACTTTCAAGAAACGATCCTAACGGTTGTCCGAAATCTATAAATACCCACCATTTTCTCCATTTTCACTTGCATAATCTGAGTTTTCTTCATCTTCTGCACAATAGGAGCTATCCCTTCTGGTTGAAGGCTCCTTTCCTCTTGTTTTCTTGTTCTATCTTCAAGTCTTGGACCTCTTGTAAGCTTCTTTCATGCTTTTCATGCATTTCAGCGCGAAAGTCAAACAATTTTTGACTTTCTGCTTTTACCAGTCTTTGGTCAACACAAAGTTCGTTTGAACTTTGCAACGTGAGCGTAATCACGATGGTTATAGTCCCTTGTGACTATACCTACTGATTACCACGTTGATTAAGCGTAGTGACGAGTCATAGTTTCGGTCAAAATACGCGCTTATGCGTATTTTGCAACGAAGCTATCTTTGGGTATCAAAACACTTTGTTTTGATATCAAACTTGTTTTCTAACTTAATTAAACATGTTTTAACATGTTTAACTCGTCACTCTTAATTTAGTGCTTGTATAGGATCGTAAGATAAGCGGTCTAAACAACCGCTTAGACTTTCGAACCCGACCCGTTTGGTCGATCTTTAGGATCCGACCAAACATATTTTTTGTGACCATAGTTGTATAGGGAATAACCTTCCGAGGTTATACCTTATGGTCACATCGTTTAGTTAGTTGTATGATAAATAGTTTATATGCCTTAGGAAAATGACCAAAATGCCCTTTATGCGCATAATTTCATTTTAAGCATATGTAACCAATATTTTGACATCTAAACTGATTATATAACATAATTAGATATATTAAGGCATATAATACTTGTCATAGGACTAGTTAGGCGGTCCGAACTCGCTTTTGCGCGAACGACGCGTTAAAGTAGCATAAGCTACCTTAATGGGTCGTATGCACTTAGGTTAGGTTTCGTTTTAGAATGTAGGCTTTGTTAAACCACATCACATGATTTCCAACACTCATTTGGTTTACAATACCTCATTCTATCCGTTTCCTGGATTCGTGTCCCGAAACCCTAACATAGTATCCGTTACACTAGGAACCGCTTCGACACTTGAACTTTTGATCCTTGAGCTTTGTTATATCATTTGAACAACGCCTGCATGCAATCTCAGGCGAGTGCATAGTTCTCCTCTTTTTACCGTTTTCAATTGTTTTGGGGTGATTCATCTGTCTAACCGATTTGTTTTCCAAATGTATGGCATATATGTGTTTACTAAGTGCTTTTATGTGTATTATTCCGATTATGCAAATACAATGTTTACCCAGTTCCTTAAAAGAACTATTTATCTTCATAGTTAGATTCTTATAGGATATTTGAAGTACAGCCTTAGATCTTCCTATCTTCATAGTGAGATTTTTAAAAAGTACTTTACAGACGATGGTTGGTTTATGTGTAGATTGTTGGTGATTTAGATAACGAAACTAGATAATACAATAAGCACATGGTGGATACGCCGTTGGTACTTCCTATATATAAGTGTGCTTATTGTATTACCTTTCGTGGCGTTATCACGAATCACCATTAGGATTTAGGATTGTTTTGATTCAATAATTCAATGTAACAGAACTCAGAATCCTTATAGCATCTATCTATCTTCATAGATTGATTCTTGTAGGATGTTTAAAGTACTAATATTGGAGTCCTTGATTGGATTCATTATGTGCTTTAATATGTATGTGAGTAGACAATGTAACAGAACCCAGAATCCTTATAGCATCTATCTATCCTCATAGGTTGATTCTTGTAGGATGTTTAAAGTAACAATATTGGAGTCCTTGATTGGATTCATTGTGTGCTTTAATGCGTGTTTACAGGTTGATTGACAGATTTACAATTTATGTGTTTATGTGGTAGTTGTGATTTAAATCACGAAACAGGTGTAACAAAATAAGAACATGGTGGATACGCCGCTGGTACTTCCTATATATAAGTGTTCTTATTTTATTACTCTTGTAGCGTTATCCGAATCACTTTAGGATTTTGTGTATGATTGTTTCAATATTCGATTATCCAAATCTTCGTAGAATCTTCCATATCTTTATATGTTAGATTCTTAGAAAGATATCTAAAGTATTATCATGAATCATTGATTTGATTTATATAATACTCACACAAGTTTTGATTAATTTCAAAACTGTTATTATTAATCCTTGATTGGTTTTCTAATAATACATTAACAAGTTTTACAATGATTCCAACGAGGTTACAATATACAATTTCAAATGGCATAAAAATTACTTAGTAATAATCATATTGCCATATACAATACTTTTTGCCACGAGTTTTCACAATAAAAATTTCATATTGCAATACTAAACTTTTGCCATTCTTTGGCTTCAAGATTCATTTTCAATCGACAACTCTTGTAGTTGTCAAAGTATTGCAATATCAACTTCCGCTATTTATTTCGCTAACAAAACCTATGTATTCGCCGGCATTTTTATGCTGACTTTATTTTCACATATGTTTCAGGACTTTTGACTATTCAAGCATGCAACGCATAAGACTGCATTCGGGCCTTAGTCTTCTTTAATCAAAAGACAATTACATGTATTCTTTGTTTGTAAAACAGTGTTAATGATATTGAAACAATTTAGTACCAGTAGTTGTGAGCAATTTGTAACGTGACTCCCTGATATTTCCACCGCGTGTTGTTGTATTACGCGACTAGGGTGTTACATATGGGCCTACTTCATCATTTAAAATCACAAACTTTTTGTACCAAAACACGTTATATGATGGTTATACATAATGACGCACATGTGCATTCTTAATATTGGTAATGTAAAAAGTGCGACAACCGGCAATTTTCTATGCATTTCGTACAATAATAAACAGTAATATGTGCTTTAATGACTGTGCATGGTTGAAATAACAAGACGAATGAATTTCTAATTACTGTCATATACATACAAAGGCGTTTCATGTTGCAAGATTGTTCATCATTATTACATGCAACACCATATGGTTCAATTAGTGCACAGAACAAAGTTAGCACAGTTATCAGACATACTAGAAGTACTGACGGGAGTTCAGTACTCAGACAGAAATGATATTAAGACACAGAATGAGCCCCAAAACCAAGTGTTACACTAGAATAGTGTGTAGGAAAGTAGGGATTACAAAACTGCCTTCCTAGTAATAACTTAAGTGCCAGAAAGTGCCAGAAACACACTAAAACTGCAGAATTCTGCAGAAAATAACCAAATTCAGCAATTTTTCAGCATTTTAACAACTAAATATAATGTAGAAATGTGATTTAATGGTCCAGAATACCTTCATAAGTGCCGAGAATCAAAACTGTCATAAAAGACAACATAAAGCACACTAAACTGAGCAATTTAGCACTTTAACGAAACGGTAACCAACCGAACAACCGGACACTACCCGAAACATCTAAATTTCACTAGAAGCATTGTTTTAGTGTTTTGAAGCTAGTTATGGACACCAAACATCATAACACATCATATAAACACTAAACACTTAAATCCCTAAATTAAACACTTAATGCCTAACTAGATGGAAGTAACCAAACGTTGAAACACAACCAAATCCCCACCCCCATTACGGTTAGGAACATGGGGACCCACCCCATGATTTTATTCACTTGTTTAATGGATATGCCTAATGATTTTGGAACATAATAACCCCTAGGTAAATGTATGTTGGAGGATCCTTACTTAAAGACCATAAGACATAACATAATCCCATTTCACAACTCAAACACACTTCTTCCTTCTCTTTTTCCCCTCTACTTACGGCCACAACACCTCCACCATAACCCATCATTTTCAATCAATCTCCATCCATTCCAAGGTGATTCTAAGGTGTTAGGAGCAAAGTTAAGAAGCTTGGAGGCATTGGAACTTGAAGGACCACTCTCTAGAGCTTTTATCCATCTTGTTCATCATCTTGTTATCTTTGATTCTTCCCTAGCCATTGTACTAGTAGTAAGACTCTTATAACTTGTTTTTACTTCTTATAATGATGGTTAAAAAAATATGTAAGCTGTTAAACACAAAGATCAAGAAGAAACAAGAAGATGAACTATAACATAAAGCTTAAAATCATAAGAATTTATGTTGATTTAGTGTGTGTATGAATCTTGATTGTTGATTTCTTGAGATTATGATGTTGATCATCATAAGAAGCTTGCTATATTGTGATTAAACACATGATCTAGCAAGTGAGCGGATGAATCTTGTGAAATCAAAATGATCATCATATTATGTGGAACATGAACTTTAAAATGAAGATGATTTTATGTATGATGAAGCATGAAACATGTTAAAAGTCTTGTAAATGGATGATTTCAAAATAATTTTCTCAAGAAACCAAGGTTATTTACAAAATTTACATAACCATGACTTTTAAAGAAACTAATCATATTTTTAGTGTTAAATCAAAGCTAGAAACATGTTTGTAATAAGAAAAATTCAAAAGAATTATTTTTAGAAAAATCATCCTACAAGTTGTAAAGGACCAAATTTTGCAAGAATGTGATTTACAAACAAATAACCACATTTTTAAGGGTAACTAAACCTACTAAATAACATACTAAGTTACTACAAATTTTAACAAAGTTTCAAGTTCATGCCATAGTGTAAATTCATATTTTTGGCACATGGTGAGTCTTGAATGAATTATTGATGATTGGTGATGATTTTAAAAAGAAAATGATATGCTTTGAAAGCATGGAAACCTCCATTTTTAAGGGGAAACTATGGCAATTTTTTGTAGAATTTTAACACTTAGAAAAATATTCCTAAACAAGTGTTTACAAGTAAATTTTAATCATGGTTTTTCATATGAAATTTGCCATAATTTTTGTTACAAAAATTACAAACCTTGGAGGTTGATTTTTGATAAATAAAAGTGACTAAGTATATATTTAGGAAAATATATTTAGAAGTCACAATTTGTGTGCTACTTGTATATTATGTGTATTAGTTATATTATTTTAGGACTTGAAAATAATATAACTTACCAAAATACTATGAATTATAATACAAAATATTACCAAAATTTCAAGAGAACAAATATATAATTTATACCCGAATATTGGACAAACCAAACAAGGAATATGGATTACATATATATATTCCGGAATTTAGTTCTTATATATTTTGACAAATAAGTTAAACGGTATTTCGAAAACCAAAGAAACGGAAATTATAATTTTTATAAGTGTTACAAAAATATATCATATTTTTGTCAAGTAGAAAATACATTACTTTTTAATAGAGAAAAGATATATATATTTTCTTAAAACAAACCAAAAATATATTACTTTGGGTGAAAAATGGAATTATGAATATTTTCCAAGTTAATCTTGTAAATATATTATTTTCGAAGATCATATGAAAATATAATTATTTTTGCCAAGGAAGAATTTAAGATAATTTTCTATAAAAGTTTTCTTTAAATATATATATATTTTAAGAATCTAAATTGGTGATTGCTATTTGTTAGAAATAATATTCAAGAAAATTTAAATACAAAAATTAAGTATAAGAATACTTAATAAATACAAGAAAATACGTATTCTCGTACGTACAAATACACCCCGGAATACACCACAGATACTTGGCAAAATACACAAGTATACTTATACCTATACTTGGGAAATATCCATGAGAAGAATTACAGAACGAACTAAGGCAAATATATATTATTCTGACAATATTCCAAGTAAATGGATGAATATAATTTAAGTTAAAATATTATTATTTTAACTAATAATTATATACTTTGAAATTATATAATGTACATCGAAGATGTAACTCAAAGTATACCAAGACTTCCAAAATAAGTCTTAATGAACAACTAAGACAAAGAGTCATTACACGACCTAAACGTCTAATAAAACATGACATGTGTGTAGGTAGTTATACGACTCATAGAAGGACCTTTGAGCATACAAGATTGCAGGACACAAACTTGTGAGTTCATGTCCCCTTTTCTCTTAACGGTTTTTGGATTTATAACTCTCGGGGTTGAAATACATGTTACATATGTTTCAATGGTATGATTTGGCTATGAAATGAACTATTAGATCATGTGAGCATAGGCTGAAATTGAAATGCCAATAACTCTCATAAGAATCATGGACAAAGGTTAGATCTAACGGGTACGGCCAAGCCCCACTTGTAACACCCCGTGTTTCGAAAGTCAAAGTCAAAGTCAAGATTGAAGTCAAAGGGAGACAAGATTGTTGATTGCGATCTGTCACTCCTTGCTCAAATCCTGTTTTGACTTCTTTGACTTGTATATAGTCTTTTATGCTTTACGTTAGTTGTATTATGTGGAGTACTTATTAATAATCGAAGACTATTCGATATTTATCGCATGTTCTATCGCTTTATCGCCTATCGCTTATCGCAATCGCAACTCGCATAACGCTTTCTGGATACTGTTCTTATGTGTGGGTGTGCCTTATATGTTACTTGTGCATGTTTATTTATGTTTATGTGATGATGACTAATCGTAACGCAATCGAAACTCAATCTCAAACGCTAAACGCAAGTCAATTAAGGATGATTGTATGTTGATATAGTAGTTGGGATTAAAAGTAATTTGAATAGGAAACTCTATCGCATCGCAACGCTCAACAATCGAATCGAAATCGCAAAACCCATCGCGCTGTTTACTCCAATCGAGTGGCCAGCCGATCGAGCTGCCACCCGATCGAGTTGCCACTAGATCGAGCAGCCACCCGATCGGGTTGCCACCTGATTGACCAGCCCCCTCCTCCCCTTTCCTTTTATGGAAACCCTATAA
Source organism: Helianthus tuberosus (assembly GCA_030545235.1). Classification (NCBI taxonomy): domain Eukaryota; kingdom Viridiplantae; phylum Streptophyta; class Magnoliopsida; order Asterales; family Asteraceae; genus Helianthus; species Helianthus tuberosus. Next base: position 68,710,827 of record CM060427.1, on the reverse strand, counting down.
ATACCCCTGTCAACATCACAAACTTACCTTTTCTGCACCTCTCGTCCGACCAGCACTTCTTACCCACTTTTCTTCAGATTTCTCGCAATTCTTGTAAGTTTGAACTGTTGGGTTAGGGAAGTGATTAGGTAACGGGGCGGGTGTAATGTGTTAAAAGCATGGTGAATACGCCACTGGTACTTCCTATATATAACTGCTTTTAACACATTATATATCGTTGCATTATTTAGATCACTTGGGCAAGGTTATCGAAACAAAGTTATATTACAAGGTTTTTCTAACAATATAAAACATTCGAGTTTTATTTCAAAAACGATTTACAATTTGGGTTTACTTAATCAAATGTTTTGAGTAAGATTCATGGTATCTATGTTTTTATAAAACAAATCTATTTTGACATGGTTATTTCAATTTACATTACAAACATTTTACAAAACTTGGTTTTCTAATTATCAATCTACAAAGGTGTTTAAGTTATATTTTCAAAACATAAACGAGCCATGAATCGGACACTCACATAAAACCTATGTACTCACCGGCATTTTTATGCTGACGTATTTTCACATGTGTTTCAGGTACCATAGTTGGTGATGTTTGATGATGATATTGATGCATGCTCACATAGGAACGGACGAGGCCTTAGTGACTTAATAACAATAAAAGTCTACTTGTTCATGTTTTGTTTCTAATTTCAATGTAATGTAATACTTTTAATTCAATAAAACAAAACTTCAATCCATGTGTTATGAAACAATGATTCTGTTACAACACTCCCCGACGTTTACGCCACAATTTGTTGTTTTTCGTGGTCGGGGTGTGACAGAAAAGTTGGTATCAGAGCTCATGGTTATAGGGAATTAGGTTATTAGTAATGCTTTGACCTAAACTATAACCTTCCTAGGACCCTAATGCGAGTTTACTTGCGTTTAGTCATAAAACAATGTCGTTGCCTATCTTTAGGCAACAACCACAACAAGAACACAAATTTCGAATCTGCTTTGAAAACTAATCATCTGTTCTAGGATGATTTATTATAAGGTTTTGAACCTTCAGAGTTTTCAAAATCTCTTCAAAGTTTGGGTCTAAATAATGTGAACACGTGCAAACTGGAAGGGTGGATGCTTGTACCCTAAGTCTTCTGTCTAAGGCTAGAGTGTTCGTACAAATCCGCAGTATCGGACCAGTCACTCTTACCTGGGAACTCTTGGGGTGAGTGTCCACTTATAGGCGAGCATGTCTTCGCGATACATTATGAGGACCTATTTACTTTGATTCAGCTTTTGTGTGTCGTTTGTTTGCTTCGTGGTTCGAACAAATGACCCTCACCCATGCCTTTTGGTCGGTAATTGTAACATCCTTACCCAATGCCATTTAATTTGTTTTCTCTCTTGTTTCCCCTTTTAGAATGCCTCCACGATGCGACAATCAGGTACCTAATGAAGAACTGACAACTATCATTATGCAGCAAATGGCTGCTGCAATCCCGAACATCATTGCTCAATGTAACATAGCCCTCAACAACAATAATGCCCCATGCAACTTCAAGACATTCAAATCTGCCAAGCCATCAAAGTTTTCGGGGTCTCAAGGAGCGACTGCACTTCTGCAATGGTTCGAGAGTCTAGAGAGCACCTTCAGACATGTTCAGTATCCAAACGAGCGAAAGGTAGAGTTCGCATCTAGTGTCTTTGAGAAACAAGATTTGACATGGTGGAATGGTGTGATGAGGGATAGGGGTGCCGACGTAGCACTGGCTCAAACATGGGAAGAGCTTCAAGCTCTAATGATGAGGGAATTCTGTCCTCGTCATGAGATTAGGGCATTGGAAAGGGAATTCGATGATCTTAAGCAAGATAGCGGTGAGCTTCGAGCCTACACTTACCGTTATGAGGAGTTATGTCTGTTATGCCCGAACATGGTTACGCCTTTGGATAAGGCAATCGAAAAGTACATTGATGGCCTCCGTGACTCAGTTCAAGATATTGTTACTGGTAGTAATCCCACTACAGTTAGACAGGCCATTGAGCTATCCGCTACCTTGACTGAATCTCAGATCAGGAAAGGTAAACTTTTCCGAAAAGGCGACAAGAAACCGATCGAAGAATCAAAACCAAAGGATGAACAGACTGGATCCCCCAAGAAGTCGAAGAAGCGAAAGGCTTCCCAGAACTTCGCCGTGGTCGCTCCCAATGATCAAGCTGTCCCCAACCAACCAAATCAACCCCCTGCTAGGAAGCCATACAACGGAACTGCACCCTTGTGCAACCAATGTAGCCTTCACCATCATGCCAATATAAAGTGTCGCAAATGCCAAACTTGTGGACTTATAGGCCATACAGCAAGAGTTTTCCCAACTATAGCTGCACCAAATCAAGCTGGCAACAATCCTGCTCAAGGTCATTTTCTTCCAGGTTCTTGCTTCAACTGTGGCTAGATAGGCCATTTCCGAAGAGATTGCCCAAAGCTTGCAAATGCGAATCCAGTGCAGGGATGAGCATCTGACCGACTAGAAGACAACGTTGTTTAGAAATAATCAAGCTTTATGTATTATTTTCTTTTGTTGTCAAGGTCTATGAAACAGTTGTTGATGTTGTTTATAAATAAATCTTTTATTTACATTGCAATGTATTTATGTGGTTGCATGTATAAACAACGTATCCCCTACAATACCAAAAATCAAGGGACCGTATTCCTTGTAGAACAGACTACCCCCAAAATTCTTCCATTTTATGATCTCTTACGTTTTCCACGAAAATCCTAAGTACCCGTTTCTTCCAAGGAAACGAAGTACAAGGAACAAGTTACAACTCTGGACGAATACCCAAAGTACCACTATAAATCCTTAATAGGGTACCTAAGGGTATTTCCGTAAGTCCTTAATTGTTGTATACATTAATTCGAATGTTATGATTCCTTGTAATCAAAAATCGAATTTTTGGAAGATCATCCTATCTTCATAGATAGATTCTTGAAAATGATTAAAGTGCCAAATGAAATCCACAGATTGGATTCCTAGTGTGCTTTAAATATCCATGTCCAAAGATAACAAATTAATAACCAAGAAAACAATTACGTGATTATGTGCTTATATATTCTCTTTCATGTTTTTGTGTGATCTGATTTTTTTTTCGTTATCCAAATCCTCGTAAGAATCTTCTATATCTTCGTATAAGGGATTCATAGTAGGATATCCAAAGGTACTACCTCGAATCCTTAATGGGCTTCTACGTAATAGTTAAGACCCTTGGATTATAAGGTACTATTCCATAATTAGACCCCTTGAGTGGTCTAGTTAAACAGATTGATCCAAAAATCTGGTTAGGAATGTCATGTGATGGTATAGCTGAAAAGAATCCTTGGTGGTCTATTTAGAGAGATCATTTGTCGATCTAATTAAAATGACCCTATGGTAGTCTCGTCACACTCATCACAGGTTTGATTTTTTCTTCCCCTACACATTATGGAATGCACTGTGCGGACTGTGCAAGATCTCTATAAAAACACTACGAATAACACTGCAACCACTATTCAGCACGTATATAACACCATTTAATAAGTATATAACATCATTCAATAAGTATATAAAGATCTCTATAAAAACACTACGAATAACAATGCAAAATCACCATTCAGCACATATATAACACCATTCAATAATTATATAACACTATTCAATAAGTATATAACACTATTAAAGACACTGCCTCCATTTCCAGAATGTGTTCTTAGTATAATGTTCATAGTATGATTATTGTACATGGTGTTTTAAACCTGCATGCATGGTGTTTTACATCTGCATGCTAGTAGATGTTCCAGATTTCATATGTTAAAACACCATGGTGTTTTAAAACCTACATTCCAATAGATTAAAAAAAACACCACGCTTTCCAGTATGTGTTTAAAACACCACGCTTTGAATCACAAAACAATTAAAATACCACTTTATGAACATAGACAAAACATCATGGACTAAACATCTGATCGAAACAATTTTTTTCTTTATATAAGTATAGCAATATGGGACTTATATTAAAGATAAAAAAACGCTCGTTATTATGGTGTAATTTAAAAAATAGTTACGTATAAAAGTTATTGACGTTTAAAAAAGACGGGGGGAAGTTGCATGTGCATTAATGTTAGTTTCTTAATTTAAAAATGTTAAATTTACCTGTATACCCTTAATCTAGAAAATTAATATGTTTAATAATAAACATTATTTACAATTTTTCCATTATGATCTCAACCATTAGATCAAAGATCTAATGGTGTAGATTCTTTCTTACCTTTCTCACAAAAAAAACCTTTTTTTTTACAGGAACCTCTACATATATATATATATAGGAGAAGGATCCGTTAGGAACCACCCTTTATTGCGAGAACCAAGTGTGAACACAACCCAAAAATACTTAAAAAAATCAAAAAAACACTCAAAAAATATTTTAATATTTTTTTAAAAATCGCTATATTTCGTCACAAAAAAAACAAAAAAATAATAATTTTTGAAGTAACAATTATCCATGCACATGTGCATATGTATCATTTCTTTGATAAATTCCGTAATACATTATTAATATCAGACATTTGTACTTTCATTTACACTACCATTCATAATACACTACTTTTTACATTAACAATATTAGAAATGCACATGTGCATCTATATGTATAAACTTGTTATAACATTAACAACACTAGAAATGCACATGTGCGTCTATATGTATGAACATGTTATAACGTGTTTTGGTACACCACTTTGAATACACTTTCCCTTTCATCTATCATACCATCCATAATACACTACCATTACCTCTTACCATCCGTAATACAATACCATTGCCTCCTACCATCCATAACACAATACCATTACCAATATTTCACTTTATTACATGTACATCAACACCCTTTATACCATCCAAGTTTATTCGATCACAAGGATTATTTGCAGGCTTTGGTGTGTCAAAAACAAGTTTATTCGATCACAGGGATTATTTGCGTCAAACTGCAAAAGTCTTCTGATTCGTATCGTAACGAACATTTCGAAACTTGATCAAAAGCTAAACGTACCCTAAATATCCTTTACATAGCTTAGAAATAGGCTTTGAGGGGTTCGTTATGCGAAAATATGCTTATTTGATCAAAAGTGACTAAAAGCGTCAAAAAGTGCATAAGTTTGCATTTACGCGCATAACTTACGTTCTAAACATATCCGGACATCCAAAAATTTTTGTAATCATTAAAATAATTTATTTTAGTGTTTGGAATGCTAAAGTTCCATTCGTCGCGCAATTTGGATCGTTTTTCGCGCCCGTTCGTGTTTCGTCGTAATTAACCAAACAACGAGACCGTACGACCAAACGAACCGACATCCGAGATGTTTTCAAGCATATTTTAAGTTCCCTATACTTTAACTTTGTTATTGAGCCTTAAAAATGGGTTAACGGGGCTTAAACGTGTCAAAAATTAAGTTTTAAGCATTAGGGGCCTGTTCTGCCAAAATGTAAAAGTTGTTGATCTGAAGGTCTAGGAGGGGCGCGTAGCCCAGTCCCTCTACCTACACGGCCCGAGAGAAACCCCCAGTTCTGCAAAACAGTTTTTCAGCAACAGCAGCTGGTTTCTGGGTTTTTGTACATGGTTTAATCAAACCTTGAGCTGGTTTTGGACGCCCCTAGTATTGTAAATCAGTGGGTAAGACTTGAATGGTTCTGATTGAAGCTTAAATTTCAAGAAACGATCCTAACGGTTGTCCGAAATCTATAAATACCCACCATTTTCTCCATTTTCACTTGCACAATCTGAGTTTTCTTCATCTTCTGCACAATAGGAGCTATCCCTTCTGGTTGAAGGCTCCTTTCCTCTTGTTTTCTTGTTCTATTTTCAAGGCTTGGACCTCTTGTAAGCTTCTTTCATGCTTTTCATGCATTTCAGCGCGAAAGTCAAACAATTTTTGACTTTCTGCTTTTACCAGTCTTTGGTCAACACAAAGTTCGTTTGAACTTTGCAACATGAGCGTAATCACGATGGTTATAGTCCCTTGTGACTATACCTACTGATTACCACGTTGATTAAGCGTAGTGACGAGTCATAGTTTCGGTCAAAATACGCGCTTATGCGTATTTTGCAACGAAGCTATCTTTGGGTATCAAAACACTTTGTTTTGATATCAAACTTGTTTTCTAACTTAATTAAACATGTTTTAACATGTTTAACTCGTCACTCTTAATTTAGTGCTTGTATAGGATCGTAAGATAAGCGGTCTAAACAACCGCTTAGACTTTCGAACCCGACCCGTTTGGTCGATCTTTAGGATCCGACCAAACATATTTTTTGTGACCATAGTTGTATAGGGAATAACCTTCCGAGGTTATACCTTATGGTCACATCGTTTAGTTAGTTGTACGATAAATAGTTTATATGCCTTAGGAAAATGACCAAAATGCCCTTTATGCGCATAATTTCATTTTAAGCATATGTAACCAATATTTTGACATCTAAACTGATTATATAACATAATTAGATATATTAAGGCATATAATACTTGTCATAGGACTAGTTAGGCGGTCCGAATTTTCTTTTGCGCGAACGACGCGTTAAAGTAGCATAAGCTACCTTAATGGGTCGTAAGCACTTAGGTTAGGTTTCGTTTTAGAATGTAGGCTTTGTTAAACCACATCACATGATTTCCAACACTCATTTGGTTTACAATACCTCATTCTATCCGTTTCCTGGATTCGTGTCCCGAAACCCTAACATAGTATCCGTTACACTAGGAACCGCTTCGACACTTGAACTTTTGATCCTTGAGCTTTGTTATATCATTTGAACAACACCTGCATGCAATCTCAGGCGAGTACATAGTTCTCCTCTTTTTACCGTTTTCAATTGTTTTGGGGTGATTCATATGTCTAACCGATTTGTTTTCCAAATGTATGGCATATATGTGTTTACTAAGTGCTTTTGTTTGTATTATTCCGATTATGCAAATACAATGTTTACCCAGTTCCTTAAAAGAACTATCTATCTTCATAGTTAGATTCTTATAGGATATTTGAAGTACAGCCTTAGATCTTCCTATCTTCATAGTGAGATTTTTAAAAAGTACTTTACAGACGATGGTTGGTTTATGTGTAGATTGTTGGTGATTTAGATAACGAAACTAGATAATACAATAAGCACATGGTGGATACACCGCTGGTACTTCCTATATATAAGTGTGCTTATTGTATTACCTTTCGTGGCGTTTTGCGAATCACCATTAGGATTTAGGATTGTTTTGATTCAATAATTCAATGTAACAGAACTCAGAATCCTTATAGCATCTATCTATCTTCATAGATTGATTCTTGTAGGATGTTTAAAGTACTAATATTGGAGTCCTTGATTGGATTCATTATGTGCTTTAATACGTATATTAGTAGACAATGTAACAGAACCCAGAATCCTTATAGCATCTATCTATCTTCATAGGTTGATTCTTGTAGGATGTTTAAAGTACCAATATTGGAGTCCTTGATTGGATTCATTGTGTACTTTAATGCGTGTTTACAGGTTGATTGACAGATTTACAATTTATGTGTTTATGTGGTAATTGTGATTTAGATAACGAAACAGGTGTAACAAAATAAGAACATGGTGGATACGCCGCTGGTACTTCCTATGTATAAGTGTTCTTATTTTATTACTCTTGTAGCCTTATCCGAATTACTTTAGGATTTTGTGTATGATTGTTTCAATATTCGATTATCCAAATCTTCGTAGAATCTTCCATATCTTTATATGTTAGATTCTTAGAAAGATATCTAAAGTATTATCATGAATCATTGATTTGATTTATATAATACTCACACAAGTTTTGATTAATTTCAAAACTGTTATTATTAATCCTTGATTGGTTTTCTAATAATACATTAACAAGTTTTACAATGATTCCAACGAGGTTACAATATACAATTTCAAATGGCATAAAAATTACTTAGTAATAATCATATTGCCATATACAATACTTTTTGCCACGAGTTTTCACAATCAAAATTTCATATTGCAATACTAAACTTTTGCCAATCTTTGGCTTCAAGATTCATTTTCAATCGACAACTCTTGTAGTTGTCAAAGTATTGCAATATCAACTTCTGCTATTTATTTGGCTAACAAAACCTATGTATTCACCGGCATTTTTATGCTGACTTTATTTTCACGTATGTTTCAGGTCTTTTGACTATTCAAGCATGCAACGCATAAGACTGCATTCGGGCCTTAGTCTTCTTTAATCAAAAGACAATTACATGTATTCTTTGTTTGTAAAACAATGTTAATGATATTGAAACAATTTAGTACCAGTAGTTGTGAGCAATTTGTAACGTGACTCCCTGATATTTCCGCCGCGTGTTGTTGTATTACGCGACTGGGGTGTTACATATGGGCCTACTTCATCATTTAAAATCACAAACTTTTTGTACCAAAACACGTTATATGATGGTTATACATAATGACGCACATGTGCATTCTTAATATTGGTAATGTAAAAAGTGTGACAACCGGCAATTTTCTATGCATTTCGTACAATAATAAACAGTAATCTGTGCTTTAATGACTGTGCATGATTGAAATAACAAGACGAATGAATTTCTAATTACTGTCATATACATACAAAGGCGTTTCATGTTGCAAGATTGTTCATCATTATTACATGCAACACCATATGGTTCAATTAGTGCACAGAACAAAGTTAGCACAGTTATCAGACATACTAGAAGTACTGACGGGAGTTCAGTACTCAGACAGAAATGATATTAAGACACAGAATGAGCCCCAAAACCAAGTGTTACACTAGAATAGTGTGTAGGAAAGTAGGGATTACAAAACTTCCTTCCTAGTAATAACTTAAGTGCCGAAAAGTGCCAGAAACACACTAAAACTGCAGAATTCTGCAGAAAATAACCAAATTCAGCAATTTTTCAGCATTTTAACAACTAAATATAATGTAGAAATGTGATTTAATGGTCCAGAATACCTTCATAAGTGCCGGGAATCAAAACTGTCATAAAAGACAACATAAAGCACACTAAACTGCGCAATTTAGCACTTTAACGAACCGGTAACCAACCGAACAACCGGACACTACCCGAAACATCTAAATTTCACTAGAAGCATTGTTTTAGTGTTTTGAAGCTAGTTATGGACACCGAACATCATAACACATCATATAAACACTAAACACTTAAATCCCTAAATTAAACACTTAATGCCTAACTAGATGGAAGTAACCAAACATTAAAACACAACCAAATCCCCACCCCCATTACGGTTAGGAACATGGGGACCCACCCCATGATTTTATTCACTTGTTTAATGGATATGCCTAATGATTTTGGAACATAATAACCCCTAGGTAAATGTATGTTGGAGGATCCTTACTTAAAGACCATAAGACATAACATAATCCCATTTCACAACTCAAACACACTTCTTCCTTCTCTTTTTCCCCTCTACTTACGGCCACAACACCTCCACCATAACCCATCATTTTCAATCAATCTCCATCCATTCCAAGGTGATTCTAAGGTGCTAGGAGCAAAGTTAAGAAGCTTGGAGGCATTGGAACTTGAAGGACCACTCTCTAGAGCTTTTATCCATCTTGTTCATCATCTTGTTATCTTTGATTCTTCCCTAGCCATTGTACTAGTAGTAAGACTCTTATAACTTGTTTTTACTTCTTATAATGATGGTTAAAAAAAATATGTAAGCTGTTAAACACAAAGATCAAGAAGAAACAAGAAGATGAACTATAACATAAAGCTTAAAATCATAAGAATTTATGTTGATTTAGTGTGTGTATGAATCTTGATTGTTGATTTCTTGAGATTATGATGTTGATCATCATAAGAAGCTTGCTATATTGTGATTAAACACATGATCTAACAAGTGAGCGGATGAATCTTGTGAAATCAAAATGATCATCATATTATGTGGAACATGAACTTGAAAATGAAGATGATTTTATGTATGATGAAGCATGAAACATGTTAAAAGTCTTGTAAATGGATGATTTCAAAATAATTTTCTCAAGAAACCAAGGTTATTTACAAAATTTACATAACCATGACTTTTAAAGAAACTAATCATATTTTTAGTGTTAAATCAAAGCTAGAAACATGTTTGTAATAAGAAAAATACAAAAGAATTATTTTTAGAAAAATCATCCTACAAGTTGTAAAGCACCAAATTTTGCAAGAATGTGATTTACAAACAAATAACCTCATTTTTAAGGGTAACTAAACCTACTAAATAACATACTAAGTTACTACAAATTTTTACAAAGTTTCAAGTTCATGCCATAGTGTAAATTTCATATTTTTGGCACATGGTGAGTCTTGAATGAATTATTGATGATTGGTGATGATTTTAAAAAGAAAATGATATGCTTTGAAAGCATGGAAACCTCCATTTTTAAGGGGAAACTATGGCAATTTTTTTGTAGAATTTAAACACTTAGAAAAATATTCCTAAACAAGTGTTTACAAGTAAATTTTAATCATGGTTTTTCATATGAAATTTGCCATAATTTTTGTTACAAAAATTACAAACCTTGGAGGTTGATTTTTGATAAATAAAAGTGACTAAGTATATATTTAGGAAAATATATTTAGAAGTCACAATTTGTGTGCTACTTGTATATTATGTGTATTAGTTATATTATTTTAGGACTTGAAAATAATATAACTTACCAAAATACCAAGAATCATAATACAAAATATTACCAAAATTTCAAGAGAACAAATATATATGACAAATAAGTTAAACGGTATTTCGAAAACCAAAGAAACGGAAATTATAATTTTTATAAGTGTTACAAAAATATATCATATTTTTGTCAAGTAGAAAATACATTACTTTTTAATAGAGAAAAGATATATATATTTTCTTAAAACAAACCAAAAATATATTACTTTGGGTGAAAAATGGAATTATGAATATTTTCCAAGTTAATCTTGAAAATATATTATTTTCAAAGATCATATGAAAATATAATTATTTTTGCCAAGGAAGAATTTAAGATAATTGTCTATAAAAGTTTTCTTTAAATATATATATATATATATATATATATTTTAAGAATCTAAATTGGTGATTGCTATTTGTTAGTAATAATATTCAAGAAAATTTAAATACAAAAATTAAGTATAAGAATACTTAATAAATACAAGAAAATACGTATTCTCGTACGTACAAATACACCCCAGAATACACCACAGATACTTGGCAAAATACACAAGTATACTTATACCTATACTTGGGAAATATCCATGAGAAGAATTACAGAACGAACTAAGGCAAACATATATTATTCTGACAATATTCCAAGTAAATAGATGAATATAATTTAAGTTAAAATATTATTATTTTAACTAATAATTATATACTTTGAAATTATATAATGTACATCGAAGATGTAACTCAAAGTATACCAAGACTTCCAAAATAAGTCTTAATGAACAACTAATACAAAGAGTCATTACACGACCTAAACGTCTAATAAAACATGACACGTGTGTAGGTAGTTATACGACTCATAGAAGGACCTTTGAGCATACGAGATTGCAGGACACAAACTTGTGAGTTCATGTCCCCTTTTCTCTTAACGGTTTTCGGATTTATAACTCTCGGGGTTGAAATACATGTTACATATGTTTCAATGGTATGATTTAGCTATGAAATGAACTATTAGATCATGTGAGCATAGGCTGAAATTGAAATGCCAATAACTCTCATAAGAATCATGGACAAAGGTTAGATCTAACGGGTACGGCCAAGCCCCACTTGTAACACCCCGTGTTTCGAAAGTCAAAGTCAAAGTCAAGATTGAAGTCAAAGGGAGACAAGATTGCTGATTGCGATATGTCACTCCTTGCTCAAATCCTATTTTGACTTCTTTGACTTGTATATAGTCTTTTATGCTTTACGTTAGTTGTATTATGTGGAGTACTTATTAATAATCGAAGACTATTCGATATTTATCGCAGGTTCTATCGCTTTATCGCCTATCGCTTATCGCAATCGCAACTCGCATAACGCTTTCTGGTTACTGTTCTTATGTGTGGGTGTGCCTTATGTGTTACTTGTGCATGTTTATTTATGTTTATGTGATGATGACTAATCATAACGCAATCGAAACTCAATCGCAAACGCTAAACGCAAGTCAATTAAGGATGATTGTATGTTGATATAGTAGTTGGGATTAAAAGTAATTTGAATAGGAAACTCTATTGCATCGCAACGCTCAACAATCGAATCGAAATCGCAAAACCCATCGCGCCGTTTACTCCAATCGAGTGGTCAGCTGATCGAGCTGCCACCCGATCGAGTTACCACTCGATCGAGCAGTCACCCGATCTGGTTGCCACCCGATTGACCGGCCCCCTCCTCCCCTTTCCTTTTATAGAAACCCTATAAATACCCCTGTCAACATCACAAACTTACCTTTTCTGCACCTCTCGTCCGACCAGCGCTTCTTACCCACTTTTCTTCAGATTTCTCGCGATTCTTGTAAGTTTTCCACCTAAATCTTATACTTTCTTAATCTACATGCACTCCTACACCTTTCTATCTTTTGAATCTTAACTTCTAACCGTGAAATCACTAGATTTGAGGTGTTCTAGGATGATGTCATCATGGTGTTCTTGGGAACTTCATGTTTTGGCTTCAATCCTCCAAAGAACAACTTAGATCTGAACGATTTCCACACGAATAAACAAAGATCTTTCATAAATCTGAACATATTCATGGTGAAAAGGATTGAAAGATGGTTTTCCAACATTCTTTCAACTCTTTTACACTCAATGCAGTCAAAACCGATAGAATCGGAGCTTGTTCTAACCTTCTACTCTTTCGTGTTGGTTCAAGATCTGGATTCTATCCACGAGAAGTTGATTTCGGGTTTGAACATGAACAACCAACTCGAACCGGGAACTGTTCGGATTGGGGTGATTCCTATCCGGCAAGCTCACTTGGGACGAGATAAGGATTCGGTTGTACAAATAAGACATCAAAACGCCTCATTCAAAACTACAACACTCTAAACAGAAACTGGTGTTAGAACAATCAGACCGTCAGAATGGACTACCATCCGATTGGGTTACCACCCGATCGGATTGCCACCCAGTCGACCGGCTGTCCGATCGGGCTACACTTGGTTCTATCCTTAAACCATTTTCTCAAAACTAATTAAGGACCTGAACGTTGAAACTGTGACAGTGCCTCTGCGACCATCAAACAAATGCCTAACCAATGAAATATTTTGTTTCATACTTGGGATTTGTTTAAATATGTGTATCATTTGCACATATCAATTCTTGTTCGATTTCGAGCTTTAAATCGCTTTCTAGAAAGTTATACGCAAGCTGATGCGTAAACGTAATCAGTTTAACGCGAAAAACACTCCGGTATAGTGACATAGGCTCAACATACCTTAAATAACCTTTACATAACTTAGAAATAAGTTTTGGATGGTTTGGTGTGTCGAAATCAAGTTTGTTCGATCGTAGGGATTATTTGCGTCAAACTGCGAAACTATACCGATTTGTATAGTAACAGACGTTCTGGAACTTGATCATAAGTTAAACATGCCCTAAATATACTTTACATAGCTTAGAAATAGGCTTTGAGGTGTTTTGGTGCGCAAAAATAAACTTATTGATCAACAGGGACTAAAAGCGTCAAAAAATGCCCAAATGACCAGATTCATTGTATCTAGGCCAATTTTGATGTTTTGATGGTTTTTAACCCCAATTTTTGCATTCTATGGGCTAAATTTAATGGTATTTCATGTCCCCTTGTATTGCAATACCATGTGCCGACATGGAGGGTCAAGATCAAGGCACGAAATGCGAGAAACAATCCTAACTGTTCTTTGAAATCTATAAATACCCAAGCTCTCATTCCATTTTCCTCACACCTTGATCTAATTTTATGCTCTAAGTTGAAGCTTTATGCTTCATACCAGAGTATTTAGATCAAGTTCTTCCTATCTTGTACCCTTTGTAAGTTTCTTTCATGCTTTTATGCGTTTTTAAGCACGAAAGTCAAACTGTGTTTGACTTTCTGCTTTGACCAGGTTATGGTCAACACAAAGTTCATTTGAAATTTGCAACGTGAGCATAATCACGATGGTTATAGTCCCTTGTGACTATACCTACTGATTACCACGTTGAATAGGTGTAGTGACGAGTCATAGTTTCGGTCAAAATACATATTCACTCGTATTTTGCAACCAAACTATTCTTAGGTATCAAAACCTTTTTTTTATATCAAACTTGTTTTCTAACTTTGTTAAACATGTTTTAACATGTTTAACTCGTCACTTTTAGTTTAGTGCTTATATAGGGACGTAAGATAAGCGGTCTAAACAACCGCTTAGACTTTCGAACCCGACCCGTTTGGTCGATCATTAGGATCCGACCAAGCATTTATTTTGACCATAGTTGTATAGGGAATAACCTTCCGAGGTTATACCTTATGGTCACTTCGTTTAGTTAGTTGTATGATAGGTATTGTATATGCCTTAGGAAAATGACCAAAATGCCCTTTTTACGCATAAATTCATTTTAAGCATATGTAACATAAATTTTGGCATCTAAACTGATTAGGCAACATTATTAAACATGTTAAGGCCTATAATACTTGTCATAGGACTAGTTAGGCGGTCCGAACGCGTTTTACGCGAACGACGCGTTAAAGTGGCGTAAGCTACCTTAACAAGTCGTAATGGGTCGTAAGCACTTAGGTTAGGTTTCGTTTTAGAATGTAGGCTTTGTTAAACCATATTACATGAGTCCCTACACTCATTTGGTTCACAAAACCTCATTTTATCCGATCCTCCGATTTAGGTCCGTTTATTAACATAGTTACCTATATTAGGTGCCGTTTGATTTCCGTGATCCCTCTAGCTTTGCTTGGTTGTTAGTCAAGACTTCTAAGTATCCTCAAGTGAGTACATAGTCCCCTCTTTTACTGTTTTCAAACTGTTTTGGGGTGAAACATATGTGCCTAATTGTTACATTCGTGCTTTTCATGTTTTTATATCATATGCTTGTTATGTTCATTAGTACACATATAGTACATGATTTCATTATGTTTTGCTATGTATATTCACTTAGCATGCCAGCACATTGATTTTTATATATTACATTTTGTTGCATATGTTCATCCAGCGTATGGACACATTGTTTTACATTTTGAACTATTTGAACCGTTGAAACTGATTGATTATATGAACCGTTTGAAACTGATTGATTGTATGAACTGTTTGAAACTGATTGATTATATAAACCATTTGAAACTATTTGAACCGTTGGGTTAGGGAAGTGATTAGGTAACGGGGCGGGTGTAATGTGTTAAAAGCATGGTGAATACGCCACTGGTACTTCCTATATATAAGTGCTTTTAACACATTATATATCGTTGCATTATTTAGATCACTTGGGCAAGGTTATCGAAACAAAGTTATATTACAAGGTTTTTCTAACAATATAAAACATTCGATTTTTATTTCAAAAACGATTTACAATTTGGGTTTACTTAATCAAATGTTTTGAGTAAGATTCATGGTATCGATGTTTTTATAAAACAAATCTGTTTTGACATGGTTATTTCAATTTACATTACAAACATTTTACAAAACTTGGTTTTCTAATTATCAATTTACAAAGGTGTTTAAGTTATATTTTCAAAACATAAACGAGCCATGAATCAGACACTCACATAAAACCTATGTACTCACCGGCATTTTTATGCTGACGTATTTTCACATGTGTTTCAGGTACCATAGTTGGTGATGTTTGATAATGATATTGATGCATGCTCACATAGGAACGGACGAGGCCTTAGTGACTTAATAACAATAAAAGTCTACTTGTTCATGTTTTGTTTCTAATTTCAATGTAATGTAATACTTTTAATTCAATAAAACAAAACTTCAATCCATGTGTTATGAAACAATGATTCTGTTACAACACTTCCCGACGTTTCCGCCACGATTTGTTGTTTTTCGTGATCGGGGTGTGACAGAAAAGTTGGTATCAGAGCTCATGGTTATAGGGAATTAGGTTATTAGTAATGCTTTGACCTAGACTATAACCTTCCTAGGACCCTAACGCGAGTTTACTTGCGTTTAGTCATAAAAAAATACCGTTGCCTATCTTTAGGCAACAACCACAACAAGAACACAAATTTCGAATCTGCTTTGAAAACTAATCATCTGTTCTAGGATGATTTATTATAAGGTTTTGAACCTTCAGAGTTTTCAAAATCTCTTCAAAGTTTGGGTCTAAATAATGTGAACAAGTGCAAACTGGAAGGGTGGGTGCTTGTACCCTAAGTCTTCTGTCTAAGGCTAGAGTGTTCGTACAAATCCGCAGTATCGGACCAGTCACTCTTACCTGGGAACTCTTGGGGTGAGTGTCCACTTATAGGCGAGCATGTCTTCGCGATACATTATGAGGACCTATTTACTTTGATTCAGCTTTTGTGTGTCGTTTGTTTGCTTCGTGGTTCGAACAAATGACCCTCACCCATGCCTTTTGGTCGGTAATTGTAACATCCTTACCCAATGCCATTTCATTTGTTTTATTTCTTGTTTCCCCTTTTAGAATGCCTCCACGACGCGACAATCAGGTACCTAATGAAGAACTGGCAACTATCATTACGCAGCAAATGGCTGCTGCAATCCCGAACATCATTGCTCAATGTAACATAGCCCTCAACAACAATAATGCCCCATGCAACTTCAAGACATTCAAATCTGCCAAGCCATCAAAGTTTTCGGGGTCTCAAGAAGCGACTGCACTTCTGCAATGGTTCGAGAGTCTAGAGAGCACCTTCAGACATGTTCAGTGTCCAAACGAGCGAAAGGTAGAGTTCGCATCTAGCGTCTTTGAGAAACAAGCTTTGACATGGTGGAATGGTGTGATGAGGGATAGGGGTGCCGATGTAGCACTGGCTCAAACATGGGAAGAGCTTCGAGCTCTAACGATGAGGGAATTATGTCCTCGTCATGAGATTAGGGCATTGGAAAGGGAATTCGATGATCTTAAGCAAGATAGCGGTGAGCATCGAGCGTACACTTACCGTTATGAGGAGTTATGTCTGTTATGCCCGAACATGGTTACGCCTTTGGATAAGGCATTACGCCTTTGGATAAGGCAATCAAAAAGTACATTGATGGCCTCCCTGACTCAGTTCAAGATATTGTTACTGGTAGTAATCCCACTACAGTTAGACAGGCCATTGAGCTATCTGCTACCTTGACTGAATCTCAGATCAGGAAAGGTAAACTTTTCCAAAAAGGCGACAAGAAACCGATCGAAGAATCAAAACCAAAGGATGAACAGACTGGATCCCCCAAGAAGTCGAAGAAGCGAAAGGCTTCCCAGAACTTCGTCGTGGTCGCTCCCAATGATCAAGCTGTCCCCAACCAACCAAATCAACCCCCTGCTCGGAAGCCATACAACGGAACTGCACCCTTGTGCAACCAATGTAGCCTTCACCATCATGCCAATATAAAGTGCCGCAAATGCCAAACTTGTGGACTTATAGGCTATACAGCAAGAGTTTTCCCAACTATAGCTGCACCAAATCAAGCTGGCAATAATCCTGCTCAAGGTCATTTTCTTCCAGGTTCTTGCTTCAACTGTGGCGAGATGGGCCATTTCCGAAGAGATTGCCCAAAGCTTGCAAATGCGAATCCAGTGCAGGGATGAGCATCAGACCGACTAGAAGACAACGTTGTTTAGAAATAATCAAGCTTTATGTATTATTTTCTTTTATTGTCAAGGTCTATGAAACAGTTGTTGATGTTGTTTATAAATAAATCTTTTATTTACATTGCAATGTATTTATGTGGTTGCATGTATAAACAACGTATCCCCTACAATACCGACAATCAAGGGACCGTATTCTTTGTAGAACAGACTACCCCCAAAATTCTTCCATTTTATGATTTCTTACGTTTTCCACGAAAATCCTAAGTACTCGTTTCTTCCAAGGAAATGAAGTACAAGGCGCAAGTTACAACTCTGGACGAATACCCAAAGTGCCACTATAAATCCTTAATAGGGTACCTAAGGGTATTTCCGTAAGTCCTTAATTGTTGTATACATTAATTCGAATGTTATGATTCCTTGTAATCAAAAATCGAATTTTTGGAAGATCATCCTATCTTCATAGATAGATTCTTGAAAAAGATTAAAGTGCCAAATGAAATCCACAAATTGGATTCCTAGTGTGCTTTAAATATCCGTGTCCAAAGATAACAAATTAATAATCAAGAAAACAATTATGTGATTATGTGCTTATATATTCTCTTTCATGTTTTTGTGTGATCCAAATTTTTTTTCGTTATCCAAATCCTCGTAAGAATCTTCTATATCTTCGTATAAGGGATTCATAGTAGGATATCCAAAGGTACTACCTCGAATCCTTAATGGGCTTCTACGTAATAGTTAAGACCCTTGGATTATAAGGTACTATTCCACAATTAGACCCCTTGAGTGGTCTAGTTAAACAGATTGATCCAAAAATCTGGTTAGGAATGTCATGTGATGGTATAGCTGAAAAGAATCCTTGGTGGTCTATTTAGAGAGATCATTTGTCGATCTAATTAAAATGACCCTATGGTAGTCTCGTCACACTCATCACAGGTTTGATTTTTTCTTCCCCTACACATTATGGAATGCACTGTGCGGACTGTGCAAGGAATTACGTAATTATGGAATTTAGTGCACAGAAATCACAACAAGTTTTGTCATCTGTCTAGAGTTAACTCTATCCGTTTCCATTTCTGATGAAGCACCTGTTGAAAATAACTCCGTCCGTTCATTTTCATTTCTGAAGAATGTCCGTTGAGGAAATGAATATCCTTTTGAGTTAATTCTATTCATTTCCATTTCTGATGAAGCACCTGTTGAAAATGACTCCGTCCGTTCATTTTCGTTTCTGAAGAATGCCCGTTGAGGAAATGAATATCCTTTTGATTATTCCTTCATTTCCATTTTCTGAGGAAGCACCCGTTTAAAATGACTCCATCCATTCATTTTCGTTTCTGAAGAATGTCCGTTGAGGAAATGAATATCCTTTTGATTATTCCTTCATTTCCATTTATGAGGAAGCACCCGTTTAAAATGACTCCGTCTGTTAATTTTCATTTCTGAAGAATGTCCGTTGAGGAAATGACAGGATTATGCCTTGCATATTTTTTGTGGTTATTTAACACAAAGTCACAAACAGGCTCCTACAAATAAATTTCGGGACGAAATTTCCTAAAGTAGGGGAGACTGTGACACCTGTGCCTCTGCGGCCATCAAACAAATGCCTAACCAATGAAATATTGTGTTTCATACTTGGGATTTGTTTAAATATGTGTATCATTTGCACATATCAATTCTTGTTCGATTTCGAGCTCTAAATCGCTTTCTAGAAAGTTATACGCAAACTGATGCGTAAACGTAATCAGTTTAACGCGAAAAACACTCCGAGATAGTGACATAGGCTCAACATACCTTAAATAACCTTTACATAACTTAGAAATAAGTTTTGGATGGTTTGGTGTGTCGAAATCAAGTTTGTTCGATCGCAGGGACTATTTGCGTCAAACTGCGAAACTATACCGATTTTATAGTAACGAATGTTCCGGAACTTGATCATAAGTTAAACATGCCCTAAATATACTTTACATAGCTTAGAAATAGGCTTTGAGGTGTTTTGGTGCGCAAAAATAAACTTATTGATCAACAGGGACTAAAAGCGTCAAAAAATGCCCAAATGACCAGATTCATTGTATCTAGACCAATTTTGATGTTTTGATGGTTTTTAACCCCAAGTTTTGCATTCTGTGGGCTAAAATTTGATGGTATTTCATGTCCCCTTGTATTGAAATACCATGTGCCCACATGGAGGGTCAAGATCAAGGCACGAAATGCGAGAAACGATCCTATCGTTTCTCCGAAATCTATAAATACCCAAGCTCTCATTCCATTTCCTTACACCTTGATCTAATTTTATGCTCTAAGTTGAAGCTTTATGCTTCATACCTGAGTATTTAGATCAAGTTCTTCTAGCTTGGACCCTTTGTAAGTTTCTTTCATGCTTTTATGCATTTTTAAGCACGAAATTCAAACTGTGTTTGACTTTCTGCTTTGACCAGGTTATGGTCAACACATAGTTCGTTTGAACTTTGCAACGGGAGAGTAATCATGATGGTTATAGTCCCTTGTGACTATACCTACTGATTACCACGTTGATTAGGTGTAGTGACGAGTCATAGTTTCGGTCAAAATACGTATTCATGCGTATTTTGCAACCAAACTATTCTTAGGTATCAAAACCTTTTTTTTTATATTAAACTTTTTTTCTAACTTCGTTAAACATGTTTTAACATGTTTAACTGTAGGATCGTTTTCAAGACCAAACGAGTCGTTCAGAAAAGTTCTCAGACTAAATCAGAAGCAGAATTCGTTGATTCAGTCTTCGTTCAGCTTGTATTGCACTAGATTCACATTAATCTGTCTTGTTTATTGATTTATCAACAGTTTACAGGCTAGAGATACTTCGACAACACTTCGGCGTCGGAATCAAGAAGCATCCAAACGAAATGACATCACAGGTATTTATAGGCAGTTAATTTCGTACGGAATGGATATATGTCATTTCGTGCAAAATGAACACTGTTCATTTCGTGCGAAATGACCTTTCTCATTTCATGCGAAATCACCAGTTTCACCTGAAAACCTATTTTATCGTACAACATGCCCTGGACTATCATTTCTAAATATAAGACTCGATAGAAGACGAAGTCGACAGTCATATGTACCAACAGACTCCCCCTTGGATGTTGACGAAGTCTTCGGTACGAGTCTTCAGCATGCCAACTCTTCAGTCTTTATTGGTCTTCTCGTTCTTCTCAAAATATTCTTCATTGTACACATTCTTCAATCTCTGTCTTGAGTATTGTACCAGGATTTAACTCTGGCTCTAACATCGTCAGACTCCCCCTTTCATCAAGCTGGGATCGCAGTCTGGAATTAGCTATCGCCTTGAGATCGAATCCTGGCTCACACTCTGCTCACACTTTCACAGGTTCTGAAACATCTCCTGGCTCTCTGTAGCAACAGGATCAGAAACCTGGCTTTAATCTGCACAATCCTCATCCACTTATAAGATAAACAATTTTAACATTTGATAAGCTTCTCAATTTTGAAACATCACAATTTTGATTCAAATTAATGAACCATTTAAACATTTCAAAATCATTCTCATTTCCAACACACTCTCCCAAACCTCTTGTTTATCCTGTTTAGCACTCGGAATTTTGAAAATCAGCTCTCCAATATCAGTTGTCGAAAATCTTTTTGAATTTTCAAAAATTTTATGCTAAAACACACTGAAAATCTTTTTGGATTTTTGTATGAAGAGGAATTGCAGTAAAGAAATATTTACAAACAATATTTTGCGAGTTTGTGTAAGAGGATCATATCAGTTTATTTAGACACATCAGCTGCACCGTTGATCTAAATTTTATCACTTAAAGCTTTTAAACAATTCACCCTAGATCATCGATATTGTGGTCCACTTAAACTCCTCTAGGATGTTCGTAATGCTTACCGATACGTTTAAGGTATATTAGATAGCACTAAAATCCTATGGGCCCCACAATCTAAGCGTATCCCCTCATCATGTAATGCACTGACCCGAATAACGCTTTTAAACTTTCATCAACTGTGATTTGTGCAAAAATAACTCAGACCACTTAAACATTAACGATCAGGTCGATACTTCCGTGTACGCAGAGAACGTCCAATGTTTAAGTAAAATAAAGAAAAATAAAACAAGTTGAAAGTGTTTAGGCTTTAACCACCAGTTCGATACTCCCGTATACACAGAGGTGATCCAAAGCTTAAACGAAACACCAAAGAAACTAAAGCAGAACGATTAGGCATTAACATCCAGGTCGATACTCACGTATACGCAAAGGATGTCCAATGCTTAATCAAAATAAAGAAATCAAACAAGTTTAAATCTTTGCAAAAAGAAAACACAGAATCACAATGACTTTTCAGCAAAGTTGTGAAAGCTCAAAAACTTAACCAGTTTTATGTCCTAAGACAATCAACAATTACCGAGCAGGCACACAGTCAAGAGGGACAAAACTAAGTACTATGCGGTCGACCGTGTTTCCCACCTGACTTAGGCATTTTGCATTATGTTTGTATCGTTTTCGCAAAACTACTAGTCTTAGCTGAGCCTATCGACACATCCCTAGCGAGACTGTTTAAAACTTTATAAACCTTCACATTTCTCTAGCGTGCACTGATAGTCCAGTGATGTACTATCATTTCCTCTTTTTCATAACAAAACCCATTTTGAATTTTTCAATGTTTTTAACTTTTTCAAATTTTCGAAATTTCTAAAAATTTTACTCACCCTAAAATCAAAATATGTTTCAATTTTGATTTTCTGGGAAAATTTGAAAACAATAGACTGTACAAATAAAATGACAAACTGATGAGAATTGCCTCAAATCGCCATCCACTTGGCATAAACAATCAGAACTCCCCCTGACAACAAACTATATTCCCATTATGATTTCAAAACACTTAAGTTTGTTTTAATCAGAATGGTTTTTCTGAAAAATTAGTTTATCTGTCATTTCACAAGCATGGAGTTTTCATCACATTGTCCTTTCACAATCCTCTTGTAAAAATTTAACACTTGTAAGTTATATCAACAAAACCACTTGTAGGGAAGTTAACTCAAGTATAACTTAATGTCCTTGATTAACTGCTTGTAAAACGAAATATCACAATCTGTGAATTTCTCAAGAAAGATGTCGATTCCTACTCCCCAATTACCAACCTGGGAGTTCCGGCAAGTCAGGATTTTTATTTGAAAAGATCCACCCAAGCCCGACGATCCTTGGGTTTGCCAATTTTTTGCTTAAAATTTCCGTTTGATAATGATGGAAAATCTGCATCATCCATTGTCTTAACAGAATTATCACCTTTTACCTCAACAAATGGCTCCTCTAACTTTGACGAGTCAGATTCATTGCTCGAACGTGGCTTTTCTGACTTTGACGAGTCAGATTCATTGCCAAAACATGGCTCCTTTGCTTCCGAAAGAACAAATTCATCGCCAGAAAGTGGCTCCTTTGTTTCCAAAGAAACAAATTCATTGCCAACCTTTCTTGGAACCCAATCCACCCTGGATTTAGGTTTTCCAAATTCATCAACATTTGTCATAAAAGATTTTTCACAATTTCTTTTATTCTCAAAAACTTTGATAAAGATTTTATCTGAAAAATTAACTTTCTTTGATTTTTTATCAGTTTGTTTAGTCAATTTTTCTTTCTTTATCCTCTCTTTTGTCCTCATATTTGTATCTGATGAATTCGTTTTGCTTGACTGATCATTCTTTGAAGAGCAAGACGCTTTATCAGAACTTTTATCTGAATCAACCATTGTATCCGAGGACAAAATCTTTTCAAGATATTCCCTCGCTTTCTTTCTTTTCCTTCTCAGTCTGTCTTTCTGCCCTTGTGAAAGTTTCACTTTCTGTTCTTTGGGTTTTTCTTCGACTTTGACTGTTTTCTTCACCGTTCTCTGAGATTCAGCCCTCGATCCTCCCTTTGATCTCATTGGACAATCTCTAGCAATGTGACCTTTGATTTGACATTTAAAGCATCTTCTCGTCTCAAAACTCTGACTCTGGCAGTTAACAGCAATGTGTCCTCTGAAACCACATATGTAACACACCCTGTTATCGTACCATTCACCACTTTCAAACCAAATGCTCAGATCATGACATTGATTGGCCTTGTGGTAGTCATGTCTCCTCTTGTAATCTGGATTTGTCTTTTGAGCACTGTGGTCAAACCTGCACCGCTTATTAACAACTTTTTGTGAGTTTTGTTTTTCAAATTTTTGTGATTTTTTATCACGATTGGATGATTGAACTGATGACCTTTTATTTTCTTTTTGAACATTTTTTGAATTTTTTACATTTTGTTTTTGTTCTACGGTCTTCTTCAAAGAATTTTGCTTTGAGCATTCACCTCTTTCAGTAGACTGCAAAACAGTTTCTTGAATTTTTTCTTTTAATTTCAAAAATATTTTCTTTTTATCATTTTCATCATCAGTTTTATCATCACAATCCTCAATTATGACATTGTCACTTATTGGAATTTCCTTGATCGGTTTTGGACATAAATGATCTTGCCTAACAGACGAGGTCACAAAACCTTTAAATTTCTTTTCTAACTCATCAATTTTATTTCTAGCACACTCAACTTCATTTTCAAGTCGAATGATTTTCTGAAGATGAGAATTTATTGCAATTTGTTTTTCAATATTATTTTTACTAAAAATAGATTTTTCATTTTCTAAACTTTTTATTTTATTTTGAAATTCTTTTTCATTTTCTTTTAAATTTTTGTTTTACAATGTCAAACTCTCCACATCTTTCAAGAGTTTAACATTGTCTGCTCTAGATTGATCACAATTTGAGCATTTCTCAGGTATCTTTTCAACATCAGCTTCCTTCTCAATTTTGAAAGCTGGAATTTCTTCAACCTGTTCTTTTATCACTCTAACTTTTTCTTCAGGTTTGACTTCACTGTTCTGTGACAACTCAGTTGTTTCATCTTGTTTGGATTTTTCTTGATGAGCACTGTCAACCTGTTTCTTCTCGGATATGTCATTCTCTATAACAATTGCTGCCATATGATTTTTCTTTTTCGCAGCTTGTTTATTTTTTAGCTTTTCCAATTTATCTGCAAAAACATATCATACATATCAGGTGAAAATAATGCTTTATAAAATTCAAGTTGTTTAATTTCTCTACTATCATCATCACTCTCTTCATCTGATGAGTGATAAAAAACAGGAGCTTTTTTTGAAACAACTTCTGAATCCTTTTCTTTTGAAACTTGTTCTTTTGAAACTGGTTCTTCTTCGATCTTTATAGGACTATACAGTTGAGATTCGTAGTATTAATACGCTATATCCTCTTCAGAATCCATGCTTCAAACGAAATAACCTTTGGTACGAAATGGCAATTTGGTGCGAGATGACTTTTCAAGAGAAATAGTACTTTCACACGGAATGAAGGTCTATTTCGTGCGAAATGATGTTTCTATGTACCAATTCGTGCGAAATGAAGATCCTTCAAACGAAATGACACTTTGAAGCGAAATGGAGATACTTTCAAGCGGAATGAGTCATTTCGTGCGAAATAAAGGTCTCAAGATGTGATTTCGTGCGAAATGAGATGTCTGTTTCGTACGAAATGCTGCTGACATCACCCTTTCAAACAGTTTTTGACAAGATTGGTCAAGTTATAGGTCGATTTTAGGTCTGATTCTTTCAAGGATTGATTAAAACAATGTTTCGCTTGTTATATTACAAAATCAGTCCATATTAAGCATAAAACCTTTATTAATTTTGAAAAACGTGTAAAAGAATGAGTAGAAATCAGAATTTCCTGCGCAAACGAGCCGAATCGGTAAGAACACTTCCTCCTGAGCTCTGATACCACTTGTAGGATCGTTTTCACGACCAAACGAGTCGTTCAGAAAAGTTCTCAGACTAAATCAGAGGCGGAATTCATTAATTCAGTCTTCGTTCAGCTTGTATTGCACTAGATTCACATTAATCTATCTTGTTTATTGATTTATCAACAGTTTACAGGCTAGAGACACTTCGACAGCACTTCGGCGTCGGAATCAAGAAGCATGCAAATGAAATGATATCACAGGTATTTATAGGCAGTTGATTTCATACGGAATGGATATATGTCATTTCGTGCGAAATGAACACTGTTCATTTCGTGCGAAATGACCTTTCTCATTTCATGCGAAATGACCTTTCTCATTTCATGCGAAATCACCAGTTTCACCTGAAAACCTATTTTATCGTACAGCGTGCCCTAGACTATCATTTCTAAATACAAGACTTGATAGAAGACGAAGTCGACAGACATATGTACCAACATTAACTCGTCACTTTTAGAAACGACCTAGTCTATTGTTAGGAACCAACAGACCGACTTGTGCATATCCTGTAGGGATTATGTACGAGCTTACCTGCTACTTCTCACTATTCTAGCCTGCGCTACACTATTGCTGCACTTTAATTTTCAAAAATGAACGAGCGATTAGGTCAAGATTAGGTGTGAAAACCACAAACTCTCGACTAAATTACTTGTTCAACCCGCATTTTTCCCACAAACAGGAGGCATTGTGCCGAATCAGGAGTGAAATCCATACTTTGGCGCATTAATCCTCTTTATTTTTATCAAAAGCGG
The DNA here is from genome assembly GCA_030545235.1 of Helianthus tuberosus. NCBI lineage: Eukaryota > Viridiplantae > Streptophyta > Magnoliopsida > Asterales > Asteraceae > Helianthus > Helianthus tuberosus. The sequence goes on along the minus strand of CM060427.1, from coordinate 68,684,482 downwards.
AACGAAGTTGCTAAGTCAGGGATGAAACCCGAACCTTGGCGACTTGTTCCGATCTCATTTTGGGTTTTACAAAACTCTCACCAAAGTCTTGACGGACTCCAACGACTCGAAGTCATGATATGACTGAAAGGATGCGAGTCGATCGCCCAAATTCGAGGCGAGAGCACAGTCCCGAAGGCCAAAGTATGTACCAAGAGTCCTTGTGAATAGTTGAACCACTTTGGTTAGTCGATGTCTAAACAGCCGCAGACAATCTATTCTCGATTTTTATGTGTTTCAATTCTGAGCCCGCAAACTGCTAACTCTGATACTCGTCGATTTTATGTGTTTATGTGTGTATATACCTGTTTATATGTTTTAATTTTTGGTGATTTATTCGAATTTTGCTATTGTTAATCGACACACACGACTCGCACTACTCATTTACCTCAAACCGCTAACAAATCACTGCTACCATGAGGAACCACCGTACGCTATGTTGCTTGCTATGATATTCACTTATACTATACTACTCGCTATGTTAATCGTGGACGCTAATCTCGAACACTCGTGGACTTTGAATAATAGGTTTCTGTATTCTGACTGCTTCTATGTGCTTTTAAGTAAATTGCATGCCTCAGTGCTTCTGTGTTTTTGTGTCTTACGTGCTCACGAGCTTCTATGCTTATGTGAATCTGTGATTATGTGCCTATGTGTCTACGTGATTAAACGTGTTTCTGAGCTTTAGTAGTATTAGACGTGTGAGGTGAGATTCGACTATGTTGTGTCTGAGTCCTATGACGATGTCTGTTGCAGACAATGTCGTCATCTGGATCCCGTCACACGCGCACTGCTCGCCAAAACCAGAAAGACAAACGCCTTGCCGCACTCATCTCCAAGCAAATGGCAAAGGCTGTTCCTCAGATCGTGAGTGAACTATACGAGAACATGAGCAAATCATCCGAAGAATCAAGGATCGTGACTCCTAAAGCTTCTTTCAGCTTCAAACAGTTCAAGGCATGCAGACCGAAAGAGTTCACTGGAAATGATGGCCCTACGGCTCTGTTTCGATGGTTCGACTCAATCGAGGTAACCCTGCGTTAGAGTGTATGTCCTTACAATCTCTGCACTTTGAATGCTACCGGCGTCTTCCAGTCCCGTGCTCTAGACTGGTGGACGGCCGAAAGAAACAAACGCGAAAATGATGCAGCTTTTGGTCTGTCATGGGATGAGTTGAAGAATGTTATGCTCAAAGAGTTCTGCCCTCCCCATGAGCGCTAGAAGTTGGAGGACGAATTCTGGCACATCAAGCAGAAAGACGATGACAACGCTGCCCTGACTGCTCGCTTCAAGCAGCTCAGTATCATCTGCCCCGACCAAGTCAAGACTGCTGACATGACAATCAAGAAGTACATTCGAGCTCGGCCGGATTGTGTTGCGGATTTTGTGCATGCTGCCAAACCAGCAACAATCGAAGAAACCTACTTGCTTGCTGCTGAAATCAACGACAAGCGCATCAAAGCTGGTTTTTGGGATAAAGCTTCAAAGAACCTGCACCAAGCTACCACCGCCGCACCTGCCGAAACTGCCGCCGCTCAATCATCAAAGTCCTCTCAACGCAAGAAGAAGAACAACGACAGCAGCTCCAGTAACAAGAACTGTGATGTCACTACTACTGCTGCGCCACTTCAACCGTACCGGCTCAGCAGCAGTCTCAGCACCGACCAGCACCAGTTACCTACGCACCGCCTGCAAAGCGTGCATACACTGGTCCCCACTCTGCCTGCCCGACATGTACTTATCATCACCCGGTGGGTATCGCCTGCCGATTCTGCGTGCACTGCAATATGTACGGCCACTTCACTGCTAATTGCCGTACTGGTCCTCGACAAGCACCAGCTCAAGCTACTGCTCATCAAGCCCTACTTCCAGCTCCTTAAGGCCAACAAGTGGCTCAGGCACCCGTAGTCAACGCCAGAGTCTGCTTCGCGTGTGGTGATCCCAACCACTTCGCGAACATGTGCCCAAACAGGGTTGTGAAACAAGAGCCTCAGCAACAGCAACAGCAGCAGCAGCAACAGCCTCAACAGCAACAGCAACAAGCCGCCCGCGCCAGAACTTTCAACATCAATGTGCGCCAAGCCCAGGCTGACAACAACGTGGTCAATGGTACGTTCCTTGTGAATGGTATTTATGCTTCGTGTTTGTTTGATACTGGAGCCGATAACTGTTTTGTGTCGTTCACATTCGAGAAGCTCCTTAATCGTAAGTGCTCCCATCTCCCCTCGACGTTCGATGTCAAAGTCGCCACCCGAAGAACCATCGCCGTCAATTCTGTTCTTCGTGATTGTACACTTGAGCTCAACAATCACATCTTCCCAATCGACCTTATTCCAATGTAACTTGGAAGTTTTGACGTCATAGTAGGCATGGACTTTCTTCATGAAAACCATGCTGAAGTTGTGTGCTTCGATAAAATGATTCGATTCTCGCTCGCAAATGGTGATGTACTATGTGTTTATGGCGAAACTGCTTCGAAAGGTCTCAAGCTCATGTCATGTGTCCAAGCTAGCAAGTATCTCCTCAAGGAATACAGAGCTTTCTTGGCTAACATCGTAGTAGCAGAGAAGGAAAAGAAAGAAATGGCGGTAAGCCAAGTACCTGTTGTTTGCGAATTCCCCAACGTCTTTCCTGATGATCGCCCCGGACTCCCGCCAAGTCGTGATATCGACTTTCGTATCGACCTCATTCCTGGAGCAAACCCCATCGCTAGAGCTCCTTATCGACTCGCTCCGTCCAAAATGCGTGAACTCTCGAGTCAGCTCCAGGAACTGCTTGATAAAGGCTTCATTCGCCCGAGCACCTCTCCATGGGGCGCACCAGTCCTTTTCGTCAAAAAGAAGGATGGGTCGTTCAGGATGTACATCGACTATCGGGAATTGAATAAGTTGACAATCAAGAATAGCTATCCCCTGCCTCGCAACGATGATTTGTTTGACCAGCTACAAGGCGCTACATGTTTCTCGAAGATCGATCTATGCTCAGGCTATCACCAACTACACATTCAAGAGGAGGATATACCCAAAACCGCTTTTCGCACCCGATACGGTCACTATGAGTTCGTTGTTATGCCTTTTGGTTTAACTAACGCACCCGCGGTTTTCATGGATCTGATGAATCACGTGTGTAAACCATACCTCGACCGCTTCGTCATCGTGTTCATCGAGGATGTCTTGATCTATTCCAAGACGAAAGACGACCACGCACAACATCTACATTTGGTTCTCAAGCTACTCTAGGGAAATCGACTATATGCCAAGTTCTCCAAGTGCGAATTCTGGCTGGAGGAGGTTCAATTCCTCGGTCACATTGTCAATAGTCAAGGTATTCACATCGATCCCGCGAAGATTGAAGCAGTTAAGAGTTGGATTACACCTAAGAACCCGTCTGAAGTCCGTTCTTTCCTCGGACTAGCGAGCTATTATCGTCGATTTATCAAAGGGTTCTCAAAAATCGGTGTGCCGCTTACCGCTCTCACGCATAAAGACAAGCCTTTTGTTTGGGGAACAGAACAAGAGTCTGCTTTCCAAACCCTCAAGCACATGCTTTGCAATGCTCCCGTTCTCACTTTACTCTACGGAAACGAAGACTTTATTGTCTATTGTGATGCCTCGAACCTTGGTCTTGGTTGTGTCCTCATGCAACTGGACAAGGTCATTGCTTACGCATCTCGTCAGCTCAAAATTCATGAGAAGAACTATACAACCCATGATCTCGAGCTAGGCACAGTTGTTTTTGCGTTAAAGATTTGGTGACACTACCTGTATGGTACCAAGTGTACGATCTTCACCGATCATAGGAGCCTACAACATATCTTTGACTAGAAGGAACTTAATATGCGTCAACGCCGATGGGTAGAACTTCTCAACGATTACGACTGTGAGATCCGTTATCACCCAGGCAAAGCAAATGTAGTTGCCAACGCCCTCAGCAGACGGAGCTATCTTCTTAGCATTCGAAATATCCAAGCCGAATACGATCTCGAAACCCTCATCCGCGAAGCCCAGCATGCCTGTTTTAATGAGCGCACTCTGAAGAAGGAAAGAATCTACCACGACGGAGCCCAGCTTGTGAATAAGTCGAAGGGGATATTCCACTTTCTGGACCGAATTTAGATCCCTAAGCGAACCAATTTATGACAGATATTGATGGACGAAGCCCACAAATCTCGGTACTCTATTCATCCCGGTGCCGATAAAATGTACCAGGACCTTCGCTACAAGTACTGGTGCCCGGGCATGAAAAGGGATATTGCTCTCTACGTTGGGAAGTGCCTGACTTGCTCAAAAGTCAAGGCTGAACACCAAAGACCCTCTGGCTTACTCGAACAACCCCCGATCCCTATGTGGAAGTGGGAGAGTATAGCTATGGACTTCATAACGAAACTTCCGCGCACGCCATCAAGTCACGACAGCATCTGGGTTGTCGTTGACCGTTTGACAAAATCTGCTCACCTTTTGCCAATATGGGAAGACTACAAGGTAGAAATATTAGCCCGAATCTACACCGATGAGAACATTTATCGACATGGGACGCCTCGCGACATCATCTCTGACCGTGATGCTCGGTTTACCTCGCGTCAGTGGGAGACGTTTCAACGGCTCTCGGTACTACGCTTAATCTATGTACCGCATTCCATCCCCAAACCGACGGTCAGACTGAGAGTACGATTCGTACCATTGAAGACATGCTCCATTCGTGTGTCATAGATTTCGGTGGTAATTGGGATGCTTACCTGCCGTTAGTCGAATTCTCGTATAATAACAGTTATCATTCCAGCATTCAAATGGTACCGTTTGAGGCTTTATACGGAAGAAAATGTCGATCGCCTATTGTATGGCACGAGATTGGGTACTCGCAATTAACCGGTCCTGAGCTACTGCAAGAAACGACTGACAAAGTCCTCCAAATTCGAGACAATCTTCTGAAAGCTCAGAGTCGTCAGAAAACTTACGCCGATAGACGACACAAGCCCCTTGAATTTGACGTTGGCGACTACGTACTCCTAAAGGTATCACCTTGGAAGGGTGTGGTCAGATTCGGCAAGAAAGGGAAACTTGCGCCTCGATATGTTGGACCTTTTAAGATTCTGGAAAGGATCAGAAAACTCGCCTACAGACTCGAACTACCGGAGGAACTTAATAACGTCCACCCGACTTTTCACGTTTCGAACCTTCAAAAGTGCCTGGCTGAGCATGATTTAATTGTACCTCTAGAAGATCTCCAAGTAAACAAAACGCTACACTTCGTGGAGAAGCCTGTCGAAATCATGGATCGCCAAACTAAGCAGCTCAGATGCTCGCACATTCCCTTTGTGAAAGTCCGATGGGAAGGCAAACGAGGCGCAGAGTTCACTTGGGAACTCGAAAGCGACATGAAGGCGAAGTACCCGCAGTTGTTTGTTACGACTTCGGCCTAATTTCGGGACGAAATTCCCTCAACTAGGGGAGGCTGTAACACCCCGTGTTCTGAAAGTCAAAGTCAAAGTCAAGATTGAAGTCAAAGGGAGACAAGATTGCTGATTGCGATCTATCACTCCTTGCTCAAATCCTGTTTTGACTTCTTTGACTTGTATATAGTCTTTTATGCTTTACGTTAGTTGTATTATATGGAGTACTTATTAATAATCGAAGACTATTCGATATTTATCGCATGTTCTATCTCTTTATCGCCTATCGCTTATCGCAATCGCAACTCGCATAACGCGTTCTGGTTACTGTTCTTATGTGTGTGTGCACGCCTTATGTGTTACTTGTGCATGTTTATTTATGTTTATGTGATGTTGACTAATCGTAATGCAATCGAAACTCAATCGCAATCGAATCGCAAACGCTAAACGCAAGTCAATTAAGGATGATTGTATTTTGACATAGTAGTTGGGATTAAAAGTAATTTGAATAGGAAACTCTATCGCATCGCAACGCTTAGCAATCGAATTGAAATCGCAAAACCCATCGCGCCGTTCACTCCAATCGAGTGGCCAGCCGATCGACCTGCCACCCAATCGAGTTGCCACTCGATCGAGCAACCACCTGATAGGGTTGCCACCCGATCGACCAGCCCTCTCCTCCCCTTTCCTTTTATGGAAATCATATAAATACCCCTGTCAACATCACAAACTTACCTTTTCTACACCTCTCGTCCGACCAGCGCTTCTTACCCACTTTTCTTCAGATTTCTCGCGATTCTTGTAAGTTTTCCACCTAAATCTTGTACTTTCTTAATCTACACGCACTCCAACACCTTTCTATCTTTTGAATCTTAACTTTTAACCGTGAAATCAATAGATTTGAGGTGTTCTAGGATGATGTCATCATGGTGTTCTTAGGAACTTCATGTTTTGTCTTCAATCCTTCAAAGAACAACTTAGATCTGAACGATTTCCACACAAATAAACAAAGATCTTTCATAAATCTGAACATATTCATGGTGAAAAGGATTGAAAGATGGTTTTCCAACCTTCTTTCAACTCTTTTACACTCAATGCACTCAAAACCGATAGAATCGGAGCTTGTTCTAACCTTCTACTGTTTTGTGTTGGTTCAAGATCTGGATTCTATCCACGAGACGTTGATTTCGGGTTTGAACATGAACAACCAACTCGAACTGGGAACTGTTCGGATCGGGGTGATTCCTGTCCGGCCAGCTCACTTGGGACAAGATAAGGGTTCTGTTGTACAAACAAGACATGAAAACACCTCATTCAAAACTACAACACTCCAAACAGAAACCGGTGTTAGAACGATCGGACCGTCAGAACGGACTACCGTCCGATCAGGTTACGGATTGCCACCCGGTCGACCGGCTGTCCGATCGGGCTGCACTTGGTTCTATCCTTAAACCATTTTCTCAAAACTAATTAAGGACCTGAACGTTGAAATGGACTACCACCCGATCGGATTGCCATCCGATTGAGCAACCGTCCGATTGTGTGACGTTTAGGGACTTAAAAATTTGCAACATGTTCACTCCGAACGGATTGCCACCCGATCGGATAGCCATCCGATCGAGCGACCGTCCTGCTGTGAATTTGTTCTCAACCTGAGAAGCCTTGCCAATCGGATTGCCGTCCGATCGGACTACCGTTCGATCGACCAACCTGAAAGGTAGAGAAACTTCTCCATTTTCAAAATGCTACAACGAAAACTTCAAAAGTTAAACCATCATACACAAACACATCCATCCCAAACGAGGTGACTATCCAATCGAGTGACCACCCGATCGGGTGACCACCCGAACGGATTGTCATCCGATCGACCGGCCACCCGATCGGATTGTTGTTCGATCTAATGACACTTTGTATCGTTTTACTGTTGGTGCATGTTTGTGACAACAGCTTAGATTTGGTCTTTGGATATCTTGTAATTAGATAAATGATAAACAGTTAGCGGGTTTAGCTTTGTTATAGTTAGTTGTAATGTTTGGGCTAACCAAACCCAATGAATTGGGTGTGTGGGGGCGAATTGGGCCTGTCCAATTCGCAGTCCATGATGTTTAACCTTGGCCCAAGTAGCAAACCTTGTGTTATATAAACAAGGTTAGGCTTTAGGATTTAGGTTAATCAGTTAATCAGCCAAAACAGTATTTGAGAGAGATTTCGTGAGAGCATAGTAGCTTGGATGAAATTGTGTGGTTAGGGTTTAGATTGATTGTAATACGTTTGTTTGATAATCAATAGTAAACCCGGTTTGAAAGTGATTTGTTGTTTCTGTTCCTACCCGTTTTCTGCTTATTCTGATCAAGAGGATTCCGCACTCTTGATTGGATTGACAATTCTGTGAAAGATCCATAAGGCTCAAGGGGACCTACAATTGGTATCAGAGCGTTAGGCTCTTGAAGCTCGGTTCAGAATTGGTGGCTGCAGAAACCTGAAGAAATTTTCGAAAATTTTAAATCTGAAAACTAGGGTTTTGGAAAATTTCAAAATTTTTGAGTTTTTGTTCTTGGAATTTTCAAAATTTTTGGGTATTTTGATCTGTTTTGGTATTTAATTTTGCTGTTTAAGTGTTTTTGATTGCAGGTTTGGTTGATTGTTTGAAGAATTTTGGCTGAAATTCGAAAATTGTTCTTGGTTTCTTCATCAAGTTCATCGATTTTGGGTGAAAAGATTGCTGATTTTGCTGTTTCGATTCTGCAGAAGTTGTTAGGAGAATCCAGAGAATCATCAAACTTTCGAAAAGATTAAGTTTCTTAATTTACAGGATCAGCGAAATTAACAAGTCTGCGAATTTAACTGATCTGCGTACTTGTCAGCGAACTTAAATCCAAAGGCGACTTTGGTAACCGGATAACATTCCACAGCGAAGTTATTACGGTTTTCGGCGACTTTACTGGTCGTCGTAATAGCGAAATTAAGAAGCGAACTTGACAGCGAATTTGACCAGTGAACTTATCAGCGAAATTGAACGAACAACAGGCACAGCGAAATTAAGTACTGGCCTAGCGAAATTAACTTAGACCAGCGAATTTAACAGGGTGGAATTTCAGTTGGCAAGTGTCGATAAAATTTCAGTGTTTCGCAAATAGAAATTGATCCGTAGCTCGTTTGACAGAACCGTCTGCATCATTTGATTCCTTGCATTTTTAGGGCAAAAAAAGACTCTGGAAAATCCCGAATACGGTTTTTGACATTATATATCATTGGATTCGTCTTTTCGAGACGATTCTAACGGTGTAATTTGATAACCACTGTTTTCGGAAAAATTTTGTACGGTTTTTATCAGTACGGTTACGGTAAAACTTGTTTAAAGATGGTTAAAGTGGACAATGTTGGTGAGAAAGTCAAGAATTGGCCAAAGCTGAGAAACGTCAAAGAATATTCTGTATGGAAGGAGGAATTTGAGGGATGTGTGAAAAGTGAAGATATCAGAATGTGGTATTGTATGATTGATGGATACATTGCTCCTACACGTCGTGTTGAAGGAAGGGTTATAGTGATATCTTATGACAAGATGGATGAATCTGAGAGACAGGTGGTTGATGCTGAAAAGAGAGCCTTGGCTGCGATAAAGATGTCCTTACCTGATAGCATCAAGAATACCTTCACAAAGTACACTAATTCAAAGGATATGTGGGATGCATTACAAAAGCGATATCAGGGAAATGAGAGTGCCACTCAGGCATTCATGGCAGAGATAGTGCCAGTTGATGAGGCTGAAACTACTGTGAGTGATGCTGAATCTGAAGTGAAAAATGCTGAAGTTCAAGTGGAGAATGCTGAAGCAAAAGTGGATGCTGAAGTAGAGAAGGAGAGTGAAGCTGAACAGGTTGTTCCTGATGAAAATACAGAAGTTCATGAGGAAAAGGTACAATCTAATTCTGTGTGTTTAAGATGTTGTGAACTACAGGGTGAGGTTGACAGGTTGAGAACACAAAATGAAAGTCTGGTAAGTGAGATGTCAAGCATAAAAGAGTCAAACTTTTTTGCTAAAAGAAATGAATCTACATACTTGAAGAAGATAAGAGGTTATGAAGCTGAAATTGAAGCTTTAACTTGCAAATTGAATGAAAAACTTCAAGTAATAGATTTAGCTCATGACATGATGGCTGAGAAAACAAAAGAGATTTCTGAAAAATGCAAAGAGTTGTCAGATGCACAACTCAAAATTGTTGAACTTGAAAAGAAATTGAGTCAATTCAGAGATTCATCTTTTGTTATGAAACACATGATGGGTGGGTTAAAGAAGAGTAATGACAAGACCGGTGTGGGCTTCCAGGGCTTTAATGAAGTTCCACCTCCTCTTAGTCATGACTATTCATTCCTGCCTAGTGAAGATGAGCTAGCAGACTTTATGGCATCTGCACCAAGTAGTTTTCCATCCACATCAAGTCAAGGTGATGGATATGAGAGTGATGATGCTAAGGAAAACAATAACAGGGAACCTTTTAAAAAGAAAAATTCACCTCCTAAGAATAAAAATCAAGCTTTTGTTAAAAAGATTAATTTTGTTCAAGGTAGTGATATGAAAAATGAAACAACTGTTATTGAAAATGAATCAAATGTAGAGTTTACTAAAAATAAAAACAAAGAAAAATCTGAATCCAAGCAAACTAAACAAGGTTCATCCAAGGGATCATCACCATCTGATAAGGGATCTATCTCAGAGGCTCCAGCTAAGAAGTCTCTGAAAAGGAGATCGTGCTTCAAATGTCACACCAAGGGACATGTAGCTAGCTACTGTCCTAACAAAAAGAGTGAAGCACAAATGAGTGAAAAACAGAGAGGGAAATTACCTGAGAAGAAAGGTGATAGTGAGGAGAAAGGATCAAATTCTCCAAAGAAATCTGCCCCTAAGCAACCAGAGAATGTTGCTGTTGGTATAGATAAGGCTGAAAAAGGAACTCCACAAGTTCCTCGTTTTCAAAGAAATCAACCAAGATTTCAGCCTAGATCTCCACCAGGCAGATTTGAGAGACCTAGAAGCAGTTCACCAAGAATGAACAATTATAATGCTAATAATTTCAGAAGTCAAGGTCAATATCAAAATCGATACCAAAATAATGGTGGTCGAAATTTTTATAACAATGGCTTTAGAAATTACAACAATAATGCTTCTTGGAATCAAAATTTTCAAAGGTCAAATAGTCCACATACATATAGGAACCCTCAGGACCAGAGACCTTATGGAAATCAAAATCAAATTCCATCAACAGGTCTGAGATCCAAGACTCCAGTTAGGAGTAATGGATATTGGATGGATGTTCAAGTGGTTGGTGAATTTGGACGACCCAAGACCATTAAGGCTTGGGTCCCCCAATCTAACTAATTTCTTAAGTTAGTGTGTGCAGGAGCTGCTAAGGAGGATTATCAACTTATGTTGATAGTGGCTGCTCTAGGCATATGAAGGGGGTGTGAGATTGTTGATATATTTATAATGATTGATTTAAATTGAAGTTCAAAGTGCTGAGTTGACACACTAGATAACCTGGCAGATCTTTATACTAAAGCTTTTGACAGGGCTCGCTTTGAACATTTAGTCGAACTCAACAGGATGAGGAATCCTGGATAACTGGTTTTTCATAAGAATTTTGTAAATAGTTTACTGCTTTTCTTAAAATTCAAAAATACAAAAACATTGAAAAATCAAAAACATTAAAAAATAGAAAATTAAAAATGAGTTATCACTGTGTGAAAAAGAAGAAATGATAGTACATCAGCAAGTTAGACTGTCACACTAAAATTGAAATTAAATTGCTTATGTGTGATAGCAACTTCATCATATGATGTACCAGTAGGCAAAAAGCATGATATAATCAACTTACCAATGTGATATAAACATAAATGAGTTGAATATGAGTGGGGAACACATCTGTGGTGTATGGTTTAATGACCTTAAATCTTGCGTTGATAGATTGCCAAAATCTGAAGTTTTGGGTCTTTATACTGTTATTTCATCTGGGGATATCTTGACTGTACTTCCGTTCAAAACTAAAATTGTACATGACCTCAGGAAAGAAAGTCACTTGGAATTAGCTCATTTCTATTTGAATGTCTGTATGTCGTCCCGATACACACAAATTTGATCTGATTCTGAAATCTTCTCTGAAAAAAGTCATGTACCTCCTCTGCTGCATCCAGATATATGCTGACCTGGAGGTGCTAGGCAACGACAGCTTCTGCTGCATCCAGATACATGTTGACCTAGCTGTACGTTGTCGCGCTATAGATCTAATACACCCGAAAGAGGCCCTCAAGTGCCCAAAAGAAACCCAAGAAACCTATATCAAACTGAGAAAAACTCATTTGATCTGTATATTATACCATCTCTACTAAAGATCTATTCTGTTCTCTTCTCAACCTATTCCCAGTTAAGATTTCAGAAATCTGGATTGGACTTGTGAAATATGTGGTAGGGAAGATACTTGCATGATAGAGTGTGTTGTTTATATTTCCAGGATTTGTTTAGTATTTATTTGGGTGTTCATTGTTAAGCAATCAAAACATGATAAAACAGATTATATGCAGACCTAGACATTGTCAGGATATCTTAAACGATGACATTAGTATACTCACCTACTACGATGAATCTTTGTGCATACCTTGATCGCGGGGGTATATCCTGAAGTGGGACACGCTAATATTTTAGAAATAATATTACCTTAACGTATCATACGGTAATGGTACTTGAAATGTTCATGCATTTTGTTTAAGTGGACAAACATACTGGTAATCGTCTTGGACTGCTTTTCATGAAAAATTAAATAAAGAATTATCTAATAGTGTGAAACAGTTTGATTGTGCTGATATGATCTTCTTACCAGTGATTCTCACAAAAATAGAGTGTTTATTGCTTTTGTTATTTACTTGCTTTCAGAAAATACAAAAATAGTGTCTTTTTCTGTTTAAAATTCTTAACGTACGAAAGACTGTTATTCATGGAGGAATTGTTACTGATAGGGGGAGACGGTGTTAGAAAGTGAGTTCAAAATTTTAAATCATGCGGGTTATAGGGTGTGTGATTAAAAAGTTTTGCGTGTTGGTGATAAGTTGAAAATGCTTAATCTGTGATACAATTTAACTATCTCTTGAAAAATAATAATTTATTTAACTTTGTTGAAAAATTCTTATGGTTTCTCGAGATGTTTGTTTTATAGTATACAGATTGAAGCAGTATGTTGCTGAGAAGTTAAAGTGATGAGTTGCTGTGAAGAGATGAGAGTTTGATTGTATGCATGGTAGAACCTCCTTTCTATATTGCAGACCAAGTGAAGAGTTTGAAGATTGCTATTCAAATGCTGAACTGGAGTTTACTCAAACGCTAAAGTTTTTGAAGATTTGGTGATTGGATGCATCAGCTTAGGGGGAGTCTGTTGCTGACAGAAGCTATTGAAGCCGAAGATATCCAAAGATCAAAGACAGTGCAAGATTACATGAAGATTGCAAGACGACTGAAGACAAAGTTATTTTATGAAGCTATTGTCAAGGGGGAGTTTGTTGGTGCATGTTTGTGACAACAGCTTAGATTTGGTCTTTGGATATCTTGTAATTAGATAAACGATAAACAGTTAGCGGTTTTAGCTTTGTAATAGTTAGTTGTAATGTTTGGGCTAACCAAACCCAACGAATTGGGTGTGTGGGGGCGAATTGGGCCTGTCCAATTCGCAGTCCATGATGTTTAACCTTGGCCCAAGTAGCAAACCTTGTGTTATATAAACAAGGTTAGGCTTTAGGATTTAGGTTAATCAGTTAATCAGCCAAAACAGTATTTGAGAGAGATTTCGTGAGAGCATAGTAGCTTGGACGAAATTGTGTGGTTAGGGTTTAGATTGATTGTAATACGTTTGTTTGATAATCAATAGTAAACCCGGTTTGAAAGTGATTTGTTGTTTCTGTTCCTACCCGTTTTCTGCTTATTCTGATCAAGAGGATTCCGCACTCTTGATTGGATTGACAATTCTGTGAAAGATTCATAAGGCTCAAGGGGACCTACATTTACGCTCTGCTTATCGTTATGCTATCGTTCTGATCAGGCTAATCTTACTCTCTAGCGCTCCCTTCAATCCATCAATCGTTGTGATTATACTCGAACCCTTTTTGCTTTACGCACTTTTGGGTGTTACATACGTTACTTATACTAATCACATCGAACACACTACGCAATACTTTAACGCTAACCGTTGCCGCATGTTATACGTGACTTAATGAATGCTGGTTTGTTATGTTTACACATGGAATGTTGTCCACTTGCCTTAGCAACGATAGTACTATACTTTAGACTCAGCACTTGTTCATTCAGGGGTTGTTAAGGACAATTTGTTGCATGGCTCACAGTGGGGATAGTGTATTACGAACTGCCTTGGGCAGTCAACCCGCAGTCAATGGTATTGATAGGTTCATGTCGATAACTTACGTGCTTCATTTCACACTGTGTACGTGCTGGTTATGCGTAACGATTTCGAACTCTATATGCTATTATCAAACTTGTATGCTCACCTTTACGCTATGTGTATTTACTTTTACTTTAACGTATGTGACAGGTGCTTAGGATGTTTATATGCTTGGCTTGCTGTGAAATCGAGGCTAGGAAAGCTCTAGAAACAAATAAACAATTGTCTGTATTTGAAATATGAGTTGTCGGAACAGAACAATTTGACTAGATCTTGTCTGTAATAATTAAGTTATCTTTTATGACATGGTATGGGACATGTTGTTTTAAGTAATTGGTAATTATAGTTGTTATGGAAACTTCTGGACAATCTGTTTCGCTCAGTGCCGCGCCCCGATGTTTCCGGCATCGGTTGGGGTGTGACACCACTCATGGTCCTTATGTGACCACTTAGAGTGCTTTTATATCCCAGTCGAGGTGATTTGACAACAGTCAAGGTGATTTGATACAGTCAAAGGGATTTGACACAGTCGAGGGGATTCGACACAGTTGAGGGGATTCGACACTAATAATAGTCTACTCGGGATAAGTACTCCCTATGTCTTCACATACATTAATGTCCTTGTAAAACATCAATTGATCTGTTCATAGACGCTTGTCATACCTGCTTTCAAAGGAGTCTCTCAAATGTTTACAAGTTTATCAGTACTCATACAAAACTCATGAACTCGCTCAACTTTTGTTGATGTTTTCAAAATTGCATGTATTTCAGGAAACAAGTTGGATCTTGGGCGCTGGTGTTGTTTCTGGATGTAAATTTCAAGTTTAGATGTCATCCACTTTTGTTGGTTTGTAACTTAATCAAAGGTTGTGTTGTTTGAAACTTAAGTGACTGGTGTTTGTAATGTTTTGAACTTTATGAATGGATGAACATCATTTTGATCATATAGTTGTTTGTTATAATCGAATGCAATGAGAACCAATCAAATCACGCGCATACGCTTCCGCAAAAGTCAGGGTGTGACAGTTTGGTATCAGAGCTTTGATTGTAGTGAACTAGGATTCCTTCTCGAGTCAAGACTACAATCACTAGGATTCTCTCACGAAAATATTTTTACAAAAAGGTTTTTCATTGCATTTACGAAAGAACCAAGATCCATGAGTCAAACATTTTTCAAAGAAAAGTCAAGGCAAGGACATTAGTAGGGAGGAGAATAACCCAAATTAAAATGCAAATTGAGGTATAGTCTACGTGAGATAGACTTGCCAAAGACAAATGACCCCCCGCCTCCGAAAGGACAAACAAGAGTTATATGTGACATGATGCATCTATTTGCCTATTTATACTAAGTAACATATTTATTCATTAATATATATGCATATAAGCGTACAAAATAATTATTGACGTGAACGAGATACCTTCGACTTCGAATCCTATTATTGTTCTTGACTTGCACAATGAGACTATCGACCTCGCGTTTATTGCGAAGCTCATGGTTGGAGTGATTACCAAATGAGATCCTGAGCTTGTTTCCATAGAAGATGGTTGTTCTTCCCTCTCGAATGCGAAGGTGCCTGACTACGGTAGTGATGGCGAGGCGGAGGAGGCAACCTTGGACAACACCCTCATCAGAGGGAAGAAGTCCCTGTGGCATTTGCGAAACAAGATTGACGACACTCTTGTCCAGACAAGGAAGATGAGGTACTCATCTTGAAGGTGCGCCTCCAACTACTAGGAATTCTCCTTATTCCTACTACTATAAGCATTGTGCCTATTCGCACGTAACGATAACAGATGTTAGTGTGTGGACCACCACAATGGTCCTTTCCATGTTGAAGGTACACGGACAGTAGTGTCCCCTCTTGGGTTGATCATCTGCTTTGAACGAGGGAAAATTGGGGTGACCATGCAAGACAATTTATTATTACGCGGGCCCACGTAATAACAACTTGTAGTGCATAGGGAATCCTAGTAGACTCTGCGGGTCAAGCTAATATCACCACCCATCCAAAAATTTCTAAGTGTTCACACCTTCATCTAATAGAACAATACCTAGATAGTTGCTATAGCACTCCGCAAAGTAGGAAATCTGTCTTTGCCTACTTCGTGTCTGACACTTCTATCCGTATACGAGTCGTTTGGGAATCGATATCTAAAGCAAGTGAAGATGGCTAACACTTGGGAAAGATTCAGTAACTTTACACTCTCTATCACCCCTATACGTGGTAGAAATGCACAACCCCCATCTCTTAGGAGGTATACCCGTCTTTGTGAAACTAGAGACCTAAGAAGACCAATGTAGAAGGAAAATAACTACTACTTTCATATTATGGAACTTGTATGACCGAGGTGATGTAACCTTGAGTTCATTTTGTTTTCCTCTGTTAAAAACAATAAGTCAAGTTGTCAAGCATATATGAAAGCTCAGTGGTTGTTTTCTTACTTATACATTGTTGATTATATATGCATATGATGTTAGGTGATTACATGTTTGCTTGTGGTGATATATACCTCATAGACAATTGTTGGTGAATGTTGTCTAACCTACCCATACCTTTTTTGCCAGAAGAAAATGCCGCCCAGACGTGACACAGACACTAATACGTTACCAAGGACATAAGCCGAACTACAAGAGCGCATCGCACAAGCCATCGTTCAGCACGAGGCCCTCCGCTCCGAGAATAGCGGTGGTACCTCTGGGAATAACCCCCCAATCGGCTGTACCTATAAAAAATTCTTGGACTGCATGCCCCTAAATTTCGATGGCACTGGAGGTGCTGTCACCTTCGTACGCTGGGTGGAGAAAACGGACTCCGTATTGAGAATGAGCAAATGTGCTCCGGAACAAAGAGTCACGTACATTTCTGGGCTGTTTCTTGACGGAGCGCTCTCGTGGTGGAACCTCCAGGTGCAGACATTGGGTGAAGCTGCTGCATACTCATTAACATGGGATGAGATAAAAGAGTTAATGCGCAAGAAGTACTGCTCACGGGCTGAAATCCAGAAGCTAGAGACAGAGTTCTGGAATCTGAAGATGGATGGACCAAAGGTAGCTGAGTATATTCAACGTTTCCATGATTTATCAAGGGTCGTTCCCTATCTTGTCGAGCCAGAATTAAAGAGAATCGAGAGGTTCATTTGGGGACTTGTGCCTCAAATCCTAAGCATGGTTACCGCCGCAAAGCCTCCAACCATCATGGGAACGTTTTCGGAATCCGAGGCAAACAAGAAGGAGACTCACGTGGAGTCTTCGGGAAATAATAAAAGAAAGTTTTCAAACATGAAGATAGGCACCCAAGCCAGTTATGACAACTCTAATGCAAACAAAAGAAGGGAAGTGAACTCGCCTTGTGGCATGAAAGCTTATGGAGCCACTAATAAGGCCGGTGGTAAGGTTTATTTGGGGACTAATCCGAGATGTGACGAATGCAAGTTTCACTATGAAGGTCGTTGTCTGAGGCCTAAGTGTGATAGGTGTGGGAAAGAAGGACACAGCAAGGATGCCTGTTGGGCGAAGTATCCCAAACAAGGAGGAAATGATGACTGCAACCAAGACGAAAACGATAATGGTAGAGTTCCAGGTTGCTTCAAATGTGGTGACGTGGGGCACTTTAGGAAAGATTGCCCTAGGAAGAACCAAGCGAGGAAGGGTCTTCACAATCGGAGCTCGTGAACCACGCCAGGATCCAGATGCGGTTACGGGTACGTTCCCTATTAACCAACACTATGCATCCATTTTGATTAATATCGGCGCCGACATTAACCTTGTATCCTTAGAACTTAATAACCTACTTGGCCTAGTTTCAAGTAGGATAGACATCCCGTATTCTTTAGAATTGGCATATGGAAGGTTAGTTAAAGCAAATGAGGTGATTAGGGATTGTATTCTGGAACTTAGAGAGCAGGAACCTTCTATTACCTTTCGACTTGGGAAGTTAGGATGTTGTAGTCAGCATGGATTGGCTATCCAAAGATGGAGTCGAATTTATTTGTCGTGAGAAAATCATTCGCATCCCTCTTGCGAATGATGAAACACTTAGTCCACGGTCTTCATGCAGTTGATGTGAGGAAGCTAGGTCCCATAAGGTAGTGGATTGCGACATCCCACATTGGTCATAGAGACACAGAAGCGCCTCCGAATAGGATTGCATATCCTCCTTTGCTCATATTATCGAAAAGGAGACCAAGGAGCCAAAGCTAGAAGACATCCCCGTTGTGAAGGGATTTCCAGAAGTCTTTCCGAAAGACTTGCCTGGGTTACCTCCACAGTGACGAGTGGAGTTTAGGATAAACCGAGTGCCAGGAGTGGCACCCGTGCCGGAGGCACCTTACCAAATAGCTCCGTTCGAGATACAAGGACTAACGACTTGACTATAAAAACTACTAGAACGAAGGATTCATCAGACCAAGCTTCTCGCCTTGGGAAGCTCCAGTGCTATTCGTTAAGAAGAAAGTTGGTAGTTTCTGTTTGTGCATCGACTTCAGAGAATTGAATATCAAGAACCGGTATCCTTTGCCAAGGATTGATGACTTGTCCAACCAATTACAAGGTTCTAGTTACTACTCGAAGATCGACTTGAGGCCAGGGCATCATCAACTGCGAATACAAGAAGAAAGTATCCCTAAAACGTCCTATAGGACTCGATATGGACATTTCGAGTCCCTTGTCTTGTCGTTTGGCTTAACAAACACACCAGCAATATTCATGGACCTCACGAATAGGGTGTGCAGGCGATATCTGGATAAGTTGGTGATTATATTCATTGATGACATCCTTATATACTCGAAGACCAAGGAAGAACATGAGCAACATCTGCGGTTTATCTTGGAACTCTTGGAGAAAGAACAGTTGTATGCTAAGATGTCAAAGCGCGAACTTTGGATTCGCAAGGCAAAATTCTTAGGTTACGTGGTGAATAAGAATGGGATTCATATCGACCCTACAATCAAGAACTAAGGAATCCCAAAGACACAACTAAGAAACGACAATTTCTGGGGATTGTAGGCTATATCAGACGATTCATAGAAAGCTTTTCAAGGATTGCTCAACTGCTAACAACCCTAACCCAGACGGTACCTATCTTGTCTTTACCTGACAGTACCGATGGATTTGTGGGTTATTGTGATGCTTCTCGACAAGGTCTCGATTGCGTGTTGATGCAACGAGACAAAGTCATCGCGTATGCGTCACGTCGATCGAAGGATCATGAGAGGAACTACACCCCGCACGACCTTGAACTAGGCGCAGTGAATTGCGCGTTGAAGATTTAGCGTCATTACTTGTTTGGAAAAGCGCTACACGATCTTTACTGATCATAAGGGTTTGCAGCACACCTTGATCAGAAGGATTTTAATGTGAGACAACAAAGATGGGATGAACTGTTGAGTGATTACGATTGTGAGATTAAGTATCACCGGGACAAGGCGAGCGTTGTAGCAGATGCCTTGAGCCGCAAGGAACGTGCAAAACCTCTGAGGGTGCGAGCCTTAGAGATGACCACACAGACGAATATCGCTACTCGGATTTGTGAAGCTCAATAGGAAGCGCTGAGGCCAGAAAACCTACGAGCTAAATTACTGCGTGGTATGGAAGTGAAATTGTTACCCAGGGAAGATTGAACACTATACTTCATGGAACGATTTTGGATGCCGTTTCGTGGCACAACAAATCGCGGCGGAAACATCGGGGCGTGTTGTAACAGAATTAATGTTTCAAATCCATGGCAATTGAAGTTTCGTTTTATTGATTAAAAGTGTTACAATGTCTTAACAAACAAAGAAATACAACATAATTAACTAGTCTTGCATCTTTTATTGTCACTAAAGCCCAAGTCTGTCTATGTATATCTTGATCATCTTATGCAACAGCTCCTGAAAAACACATGTGAAAATATGGTACGTCAGCATAAAAATGCCGGTGAGATACATAGGTTTTGTGAAAATAGGTGTCATGACTTATGTTTGAGAAAATGTTTAGTCATGAACCTTGTTATTTGCTTTGTTTTGTAAATTATTTGAAAAACAACGAGTTCAGATGATATGTATAAATAAGTGAATAATGTATGGTTAAATGAATAACCAAGTTAAATGAGTTTGTAAAAGATAAGTTGTTTTGTAAAACAATGTCTTGTGAAAAGTATGTTATTTGTATAAAATGTTATATGTATCAAACTGAAATGATTCAAATAACACTACGATATGTAATACCATACAAACATTTATATATAGGAAGTACCAGCGGCGTATCCACCATGCTTGTATCATATTACACACGCATCGTTACTTAATCACTTATTCAAACCAAACCAAACAATGTAAAATGTTCATGTCAAGATGTAAATCATGTCAAAATGTCTATGTCAAATATCCATGTCAAATGTCTATGTTTAAACCAATAGTCAAAAGTCCTTGTATAAACCATGTCAAATGTTGATAGTCCAAAAGTAGTCAAGTAATGTATAACCAAAATGATATGTATGGTAAGTAAAATTTAGACTACTTAAACCATAAGTAAAAATGAACAAAACAAAGTATTGAAGTAAAACTGGTTTAAATCAAAGTTATGTTTTGTAAGATATATGCATGCTATACTGAATATGAACATTTATGCGGTATGTTAGACGCAAACATTCAAGCCTTGAGACAGTCGGATAACCCTTTCAGTCAAGGTTATCAAAAGAATTGTATTCGGATTCAGTCATTCCTTACATCCAAACAAACCCGGGATGTCAGGAATGGGATTTGTCAAGTCCTATGGTACCACTACTTACTCCCGAGCGGCGTAGCAAATGTTAATGAATGTTATATAGACCCGTTAAACAAACCAAATGTCATACCAAAATGTAAGCATGTGATGAAGATAATGTACCTAGTATGCTAGAGTAAACATACAAGGTAGAGCTGTAAAACAATGTGTCCATATGTTACTGGAACATATGCAACAGAGATGCAATGTAAAATGATGTACTAAATATGCTAAGTTAACATACAAAGTAGAAAAGTCATGTAAATCAATGTGCTAGCATGCTATCAGTCAACATACCTAGCAGAAAAAGTAATGTAAATCAATGTGCTTAGCATGTTATCAGTCAACATACCTAGCAGAAAAAGTAATGTAAATCAATGTGCTTAGCATGTTATCAGTCAACATACATAGCAGAAAAGTAATGTAAATCATGTACTATAATGTACTAACAAACATAGTCGGTATATGATGTGAAAACAGGAAAGCATGAAAGTAACAAGTAGGCACATGTGTTCCACCCCAAAACAGTTTGGAAAACAGTAAAAGAGGGGTCTATGTACTCACTTGAGATTGCTCAGTAGTCCTTGAGTAACAACCAAACAAAGCTAGAGATCACGGAAATCAAACGGCACCTAGTATAGGTAACTATGTTAATTAACCGGACCTAAATCGGAAGATTGGGTAGCATTAGGGTTTGTAAACCAAATGAGTGTAGGAACTCATATGATATGGTTTAACAAAGCCTACATACTAAATGAAACTTAACCTAAGTGTCTACGACCCATTACGATCCGTTTAGGAAGCTTATGCTACTTTAACGCGTCGTTCGCGTGTAACGCGTTCGGACCGCCTAACTAGTCCTATGACAAGTGTTATATGCCTAAACATGTTACATAATCAGTTATGTGGCAAAAGTTTAGGTTACATATGCTTAATTACCAATTATACATGAAAAGGGTATTCTGGTAATTTACCTAAGGCATATAAACTACCTATCATACAACTACTTAAACGATGTGACCATAGGGTATAACCTCGGAAGGTTATTCCCTACCTACTATGGTCACCTAATGTATTTGGTCGGATCCTAATGATCGACCAAATGGGTCGAGTTCGAAGGTATAGGCGATTTATTAGATCGCCTACCCTACGACTCTAGACAACGTGGTAATCAGTGGGCATAGTCCCAAGGGACTACGACCAACGTGATTACACTCACGTTGCGAAGTTCAAACGAACTTCGCATTGACCATTACTGGTCAACGCTGAAAGTCAAACAAAGTTTGACTTTCTGACTCGAAAAGCAGTAAAAATAAGGAAAAGAACGAAAGAATACTAACCCAGGGTCCCCGAATGCTAATCCCGACTCAAGAACTCAGGTATGAAACAATGGTTTCAACTTAGAGCTCTCAAAATCAGAATTCTTGTGAGAAAATGCAATGGGGGTGTTGGGTTATTTATAGTTTTCGGTCCACCGTTGAGATCGTTTCATGGAAAACGTGCCACGATCCAAGGCGTACACTTGTCGGGAAGTTGTGGTGCCTCAAAATGCTCACCACCATAAGGAATCAACACTTGGCAAGGGGTTAGGGAGTGCAAAACAGCTGCAACCAGCTGTCAAATACACTTAATCTGGTCCAGAAGGGGGCTCGCGTGACGCTAAGGCCCGTCGCGTCACGCTAGGCCCCTGTTTTGGCAGATTTTACAGAAATGGTCCCTGCACCTTGTTTACGCGATTTTCGATGCGTTTGAACCCCGTTAACCTCATTTCAAGGCTCTAAAATGAAGTTAAAGTATAGGGAACTCAAAACATGCTCAAAAATATCTAGGATGTCGGTTCGTTTGGTCGTACGAACGCGATGTTCGCTTAATTACGACGAAATGCGCACAAGCGCGAAAAACGATCCAAATGACGCGACGAATGGATTTTTCTTAAGGAGAACACTAAAGCATAATATAGTCATGCTTACATAAATTTTTGGATGTCCGGATGTATTCAGAACGTAAGTTATGCGCGAAAATGCAAACTTGTGCACTTTTTGACGCTTTTAGTCCCTAAATGACACAAAAGTTTATTTTAGCATACCGAACACCTCAAAGCCTATTTCTAAGCTATGTAAAGGATATTTATGGTATGTTTAACTTATGTTCATGTTCCGGAAGGTCTGTTACAGTTCAAATTGACATACTTTCGCAGTTTGTCAATTTTAGTCCTTGTAGACGATTTAACTTGATTTTGCCATACCAAAGCCTTCAAAACTTATTTCTAAGTTATGTAAAGGTTATTTAAGGTATGTTAAGCCAATGTCACTATTCCGGAGTGTTTGTTGCATTAAACTGGTTATATTTACGCATCGGTGCGCGTATAACCTTCCAGAAAGCGATTTAGAGTTTGAAATTGAGCAAGAATTGATATGTGCAAATGATACACATATTTTTACAAATACCAAGTATGAAATACAATATTTCATTGCTACAGTATTTGTGTGATGGCCGTGGAGGCACAGGTGTTACAGTCTCCCCTACTTTAGGAAATTTCGTCCCGAAATTTATTTAGAGGAAACTTGTGAGAGCTTGAAAGTATGAAGTTGAAAAGATCGAACAACATTGGTTAGGGTTCTTGAACTTTTAGTAACCTTAATAACATCATGACTGCAATGTAAGAGGGATACTTATATACAAGTATATGAAGCATCATTGGTGCGTCCACCGTACCTCCATTACATCGTTCTCATTTCGTTATTGTTGTCATTATCGGTTCTTACACATAATAAACCTTGCTGGTTTTCTATGCACTAAATTTCATAATTATGTAGGCCTCCATAATTAGACAATTCCTTGCACAGTTCACACAGTCTATTTTATAATGCGTAGGGTAAAACCAAATGAACAATCCTGTGATGAGTGTGACTAGACCGCCATAGAGTCCCGTAGACTAGATCAATAAATGATCTAAATAGACTATCAAGGAGTCTGTCCAGCTACATCACTAGATGTCATTCTTTAACCAAATTGTGAATCAATCCTTTAGACTAGACCACTAAAAAGGGTCTGGAGTGGTACTATATAAATCCAAGGGTCTTAACTATTACATAGAAGCCCATTAAGGATTTAAGGTAGTACCTTTGAATATCCTGCTACGAATCTCTCATATGAAGATATGAAAGTTCCTGCGAGGATTTGGATAACGAATATCCAGAGTATTAAAAACACAAAAATGCATGAAAGAAAACATAAGATGAATAAACACATAGTCACATAACCACAAAATTGCTAACTAGAAGTTTGTTCTGCTAACAGAGTACATGTATTTAAAGCACACTAGGAATCCATCTCGTGGATTTCATTTGGCACTTTAAACATTATCGAGAATCTAACTATAAAGATAGAAAGATTTCAAAAAGAAAATTCGATTTCGATTACGAGAACTCGAAATGTTCGAATTAAGGTACATAAAGAATCCAATTAAAGACTCTGATTTGAATGCTGATCATCCACAAGGATCTAAATGTGAAGATAAAAAGATCCCATATGGATTTTAGAAGTTGAAGATGTTTTGAATTCTTGCACGGGATGTGCTTAAGTCAAAACATGAAGTAAAATGCTTATGAGGTTGAGATGCTAGATATGTCAAGGCGACATATGAAGCAGAATTTGAAGGTTAAGTAAATGTGTGAGGAAAATATATTTGGAAAACTATGCATGGGAAAAAAAATGTTTTTGAAACCTTATATATAATATTTTGAAATCATAAAGTAGGTGTACTAGGTAAGTATATTTATAAAAATGTTTTAAAATCATGCGAGATGAATTTTGAAATTATGTATAAGGTTTTTGGAAAACATGAATGATGCTTTTCGAAATCATGCACTTGATGAGAAAATGTAATGTGTTAATATTGTCTTCAGACTATATGAAATATTTTGAAATTAAAAAGGTTGGTTTTGATAACATGGCCAATGTTTTTGAAATAACATAGACAATGTATCTAGAAAAATTGTTTTCAAACTATATGAAATGTTTTGAGATCATGAAGATTGTTTTGAAATACTTGTACTGTGTATGTTGAAAAATCAAAACGTAATGGGTATGAGAGTTGGAAATACCCTTAGTTATCTAACCAAGGATTCAAAGGCACAGATGTGCAGAAGCATGATTACTCATAATGTCACTTTATTTTCTGTACTTCGTATCTTAGAATGAAACGAGTACTTAAAATTTTCAAAGGAATCATGAGCGATCATTTGAAAGAGAGAATCACAAGAGTAGTTTGTAAGGAATATAGTTCCTTGATGTAGGTATCATAGGAAAAGTCATACACACATGTAATTATACTTGTATATCAGAATTGCGAACAACAACTTTTATTTATGAACAAGACATATTGTTTCACAATACACGAAAACAAAAGAAACAAAGGCATAAGACAGTAACATCCTTTGTTCAGCCGAATGCTCATCCAAGGGTTGGATTTGCATTAGCAAACTTTGGGCAGTTGTTCCTGAAATGGCTCGTATCTCCACAGTTGTAGCAAGTACCACGTGGGAAACGAGCTTGAGTAGGGTTGACTTGGGGTTGGGTAGCAGCAAGGTTTGTAGCAGCTTTGTGTTGGGCAACAAAGCGGCATGTGTTAATCAAATATCCCCACCGTCCACAGTAGGTACATTGGGAGCAGGGTATGAGGTTTAAATGATGACGGTTGCATCGCTTGCACCATGGGGCAGTTCCCAAGTACGGCTTCCTAGCTGGTGGCATCGCTACCTGGCTAGGTCCCGCTTGATTAGATGTAACCGCTGCGAGTTTCCTTGAAGCCTTACGCTTCCTTGATGTTGGTGCAGGCTTGATTTCTGCTTTCATTGGTAGCTCTTGAGTGGCTTCATTGTCGAGATTAGAGGTTTCATTTTTGAGACGAGCCATGGCAATGCCTAGATCCACAGACTTCAGTATCACCTCGCCTATTTGCTGGGCAAATTTGGCTGTTTGCTCGGACATTTGACCAGTGCTGAGAGGAATAGACATTCTAGAAGAAAATGAAAAACAGAGAAAGAAACGAGTGAAAGGTTATTGGATAATCAATACAGAACGGCAACGAATGAAAATTGTGATCATTTGTTTGTTACCTAAGGCAAACAAATGAGATGGCGACAAAACAAAGTAAATGGGTACATTGAGATGATGACAAATCAAAGTAAATGGGTCAAAAATAATGTATCGCGAAGACATGCTCGCCTATAAGTGAACACTCATCCCAAGAATTCCCAGGTAAGCACAACTGGTCTCGCGTCTGATGAGATGTATACGAAGTGCTTGCCTAGACAGAAAACCCAGAATACAGGCATTCACCCTTCCAGTTTGCACGTGTTCACATTACTTAAAACCCAAAACCTTGACGATGTTTTTGAAAACCCAAAAGGGTTCAAAACCATATAACAGAGAGTTCAAAACCTTATAACTGAGGGTTCAAAACCTAGTAATCAATCATCCTAGAACAGATGATTAGTTTTCAAAGCGGTTTTGAATTTTATGTTCTTGTTGTGATCGTCGCCTAAGGATAGGTGACGGTATTGTTTTATGACTAAACGCAAGTAAACTCGCGTTAGGGTCCTAAGAAGGTTATAGACTAGGTCAAAGCATTACTAATAACCTAATTCCCTATAACCATTGGCTCTGATACCATCTTTTCTGTCACACCCCGACCGCGTAGAACAACAAATCGCGGCGGAAACATCGGGGCGTGTTGTAACAGAATTAATGTTTCAAATCCATGGCAATTGAAGTTTCGTTTTATTGATTAAAAGTGTTACAATGTCTTAACAAACAAAGAAATACAACATAATTAACTAGTCTTGCATCTTTTATTGTCACTAAAGCCCAAGTCTGTCTATGTATATCTTGATCATCTTATGCAACAGCTCCTGAAAAACACATGTGAAAATATGGTACGTCAGCATAAAAATGCCGGTGAGATACATAGGTTTTGTGAAAATAGGTGTCATGACTTATGTTTGAGAAAATGTTTAGTCATGAACCTTGTTATTTGCTTTGTTTTGTAAATTATTTGAAAAACAACGAGTTCAGATGATATGTATAAATAAGTGAATAATGTATGGTTAAATGAATAACCAAGTTAAATGAGTTTGTAAAAGATAAGTTGTTTTGTAAAACAATGTCTTGTGAAAAGTATGTTATTTGTATAAAATGTTATATGTATCAAACTGAAATGATTCAAATAACACTACGATATGTAATACCATACAAACATTTATATATAGGAAGTACCAGCGGCGTATCCACCATGCTTGTATCATATTACACACGCATCGTTACTTAATCACTTATTCAAACCAAACCAAACAATGTAAAATGTTCATGTCAAGATGTAAATCATGTCAAAATGTCTATGTCAAATATCCATGTCAAATGTCTATGTTTAAACCAATAGTCAAAAGTCCTTGTATAAACCATGTCAAATGTTGATAGTCCAAAAGTAGTCAAGTAATGTATAACCAAAATGATATGTATGGTAAGTAAAATTTAGACTACTTAAACCATAAGTAAAAATGAACAAAACAAAGTATTGAAGTAAAACTGGTTTAAATCAAAGTTATGTTTTGTAAGATATATGCATGCTATACTGAATATGAACATTTATGCGGTATGTTAGACGCAAACATTCAAGCCTTGAGACAGTCGGATAACCCTTTCAGTCAAGGTTATCAAAAGAATTGTATTCGGATTCAGTCATTCCTTACATCCAAACAAACCCGGGATGTCAGGAATGGGATTTGTCAAGTCCTATGGTACCACTACTTACTCCCGAGCGGCGTAGCAAATGTTAATGAATGTTATATAGACCCGTTAAACAAACCAAATGTCATACCAAAATGTAAGCATGTGATGAAGATAATGTACCTAGTATGCTAGAGTAAACATACAAGGTAGAGCTGTAAAACAATGTGTCCATATGTTACTGGAACATATGCAACAGAGATGCAATGTAAAATGATGTACTAAATATGCTAAGTTAACATACAAAGTAGAAAAGTCATGTAAATCAATGTGCTAGCATGCTATCAGTCAACATACCTAGCAGAAAAAGTAATGTAAATCAATGTGCTTAGCATGTTATCAGTCAACATACCTAGCAGAAAAAGTAATGTAAATCAATGTGCTTAGCATGTTATCAGTCAACATACATAGCAGAAAAGTAATGTAAATCATGTACTATAATGTACTAACAAACATAGTCGGTATATGATGTGAAAACAGGAAAGCATGAAAGTAACAAGTAGGCACATGTGTTCCACCCCAAAACAGTTTGGAAAACAGTAAAAGAGGGGTCTATGTACTCACTTGAGATTGCTCAGTAGTCCTTGAGTAACAACCAAACAAAGCTAGAGATCACGGAAATCAAACGGCACCTAGTATAGGTAACTATGTTAATTAACCGGACCTAAATCGGAAGATTGGGTAGCATTAGGGTTTGTAAACCAAATGAGTGTAGGAACTCATATGATATGGTTTAACAAAGCCTACATACTAAATGAAACTTAACCTAAGTGTCTACGACCCATTACGATCCGTTTAGGAAGCTTATGCTACTTTAACGCGTCGTTCGCGTGTAACGCGTTCGGACCGCCTAACTAGTCCTATGACAAGTGTTATATGCCTAAACATGTTACATAATCAGTTATGTGGCAAAAGTTTAGGTTACATATGCTTAATTACCAATTATACATGAAAAGGGTATTCTGGTAATTTACCTAAGGCATATAAACTACCTATCATACAACTACTTAAACGATGTGACCATAGGGTATAACCTCGGAAGGTTATTCCCTACCTACTATGGTCACCTAATGTATTTGGTCAGATCCTAATGATCGACCAAATGGGTCGAGTTCGAAGGTATAGGCGATTTATTAGATCGCCTACCCTACGACTCTAGACAACGTGGTAATCAGTGGGCATAGTCCCAAGGGACTACGACCAACGTGATTACACTCACGTTGCGAAGTTCAAACGAACTTCGCATTGACCATTACTGGTCAACGCTAAAAGTCAAACAAAGTTTGACTTTCTGACTCGAAAAGCAGTAAAAATAAGGAAAAGAACGAAAGAATACTAACCCAGGGTCCCCGAATGCTAATCCCGACTCAAGAACTCAGGTATGAAACAATGGTTTCAACTTAGAGCTCTCAAAATCAGAATTCTTGTGAGAAAATGCAATGGGGGTGTTGGGTTATTTATAGTTTTCGGTCCACCGTTGAGATCGTTTCATGGAAAACGTGCCACGATCCAAGGCGTACACTTGTCGGGAAGTTGTGGTGCCTCAAAATGCTCACCACCATAAGGAATCAACACTTGGCAAGGGGTTAGGGAGTGCAAAACAGCTGCAACCAGCTGTCAAATACACTTAATCTGGTCCAGAAGGGGGCTCGCGTGATGCTAAGGCCCGTCGCGTCACGCTAGGCCCCTGTTTTGGCAGATTTTACAGAAATGGTCCCTGCACCTTGTTTACGCGATTTTCGATGCGTTTGAACCCCGTTAACCTCATTTCAAGGCTCTAAAATGAAGTTAAAGTATAGGGAACTCAAAACATGCTCAAAAATATCTAGGATGTCGGTTCGTTTGGTCGTACGAACGCGATGTTCGCTTAATTACGACGAAATGCGCACAAGCGCGAAAAACGATCCAAATGACGCGACGAATGGATTTTTCTTAAGGCGAACACTAAAGCATAATATAGTCATGCTTACATAAATTTTTGGATGTCCGGATGTATTCAGAACGTAAGTTATGCGCGAAAATGCAAACTTGTGCACTTTTTGACGCTTTTAGTCCCTAAATGACACAAAAGTTTATTTTAGCATACCGAACACCTCAAAGCCTATTTCTAAGCTATGTAAAGGATATTTATGGTATGTTTAACTTATGGTCATGTTCCGGAAGGTCTGTTACAGTTCAAATTGACATACTTTCGCAGTTTGTCAATTTTAGTCCTTGTAGACGATTTAACTTGATTTTGCCATACCAAAGCCTTCAAAACTTATTTCTAAGTTATGTAAAGGTTATTTAAGGTATGTTAAGCCAATGTCACTATTCCGGAGTGTTTGTTGCATTAAACTGGTTATATTTACGCATCGGTGCGCGTATAACCTTCCAGAAAGCGATTTAGAGTTTGAAATTGAGCAAGAATTGATATGTGCAAATGATACACATATTTTTACAAATACCAAGTATGAAATACAATATTTCATTGCTACAGTATTTGTGTGATGGCCGTGGAGGCACAGGTGTTACAACAAGGCTCATAGGTCAAGGTACTCGATCCATCCTAGATCCGACAAGATGTACCAAGACTTAAAGGATTAGTATTGGTGGCCCAGGATGAAAATTGATATAGCTACATATGTGGGTAACTGTCGTACTTGTGCTAAAGTTAAGGCAGAATACCAGAAACCATCAGGGCTGCTGCAACAACCTGAGGATCCCTTGTGGAAGTGGGAATACATCTCAATGGATCTCATTACCAAGTTACCCAGAACCTAAAGAGGACATGATATGATTTGAGTGATTATTGATCGACTCACAAGGTCTGCACATTTCTTACCGAACAGTGAGTAAGACAACGCAAGATGTTAGCAGAGATATACCTTGGCGAGATTGTGGCACGTCATGGAAGTGCCCGCATCTATCATATCCGACCGAGATGATCGTTTTGTGTCTAGGATTTGGCAAACGTTTTAGAAGGCGTTTGGATCACAGATGGATCTTAGCATAGCTTTTCACCCTCAAACGGACAATACAGACCTTGGAAGACATGCTATGTGCTTGTGTGGTGGACTTTGGTGAAAGATGGGATACTCACATGCCTTTAGTGGAGTTCTCCTGCAATAATAGCTATCACACCAGCATCCAGGCCGCCCCGTTTGAAGCTTTATATGGACGTAAGTGTCGGTCCCCGTTGTGTTGAACGGAGACCGGAGATAAACGATTTATTGGGCCTGAGTTGATTTAGGAAACTACAGACAGGATCGTTCAGGTACGTGGTCGTATCAAGTCAGCACGTGATATTCAGAAAAGCTAAGCCGATAAGCGGCGGAAACCGTTGGAAATTTGAGGATAGAGATATGGTTTTATTGAAAGTCCCGCCTTAGAAAGGCGTACTACGATTTGGAAAGGCGTGGGAAGCTGAACCCACGGTATTTTAGACCTTTCAAGATCCTGGAAAGGATCGAAATGGTTACATACAAACTAAGACTCCCAAAGGAATTTAGCAGTGATCACGACACGTTTCACGTGTCTAACCTCAGGAAGAGTCCTACTCTGGAAACAATCTGTAGGATCGTTGTCGGACCCGAAATGAGTCGTTCAGAGGCGTTCTACTCAAAATGAAAGGTGGAAACAGACATAATGAGTTGAATTCAGCTAGATATCACTTTTAACTGTCGTTTATATTGATCTGGAACAGTTTTACAGCAAGACGACACTTCGACAGAGCTTCGCCGTCGGAAACACACATACAAGAACTTACTCAAGCGAAATCAGACAACACTATTTATAGGCAAGGTGATTCTGCTTGAACACGCTTCAAGCGGAATAACATTCAAGCGAAATCATGCACTCAAGCGAAATAAGACTCTCAAGCGAGATCACTAGTTCAAGCGAAATAAGATATTTCGCTTGAACCTGCCATGTCCTCTTCAAGCGGAATTAGCCCTTTGACTTGTTTTCTCGATATTCGTACAATGTGCAATGCAAGACTCGATACAAGACGAAGTCGACAGACGTATGCACCAACAGACTCCCCCTCGGATGTTGATGAGTCTTAAGTGTCGAGTCTTCAACGTCTTCAGTCTTTATCAGTCTGAACGTGTAAGCATCCTCAAACTTTATCTCTTTCTCCTCTTCAGTATCAACAGACTCCTCTCGAACAATCTCTCCTCGGATGTCTTCAGACTCCCCCTTTCGATATGCTGGGATCACAGCCTGGCTTGTTGAAATCATAGAGTCCTCAGGTATTGGAACCTGGCTCTCTATCATCCAGAATCAACTAACCTGCACATTCTCTACCCAAAAGTAAATTTCACAAATTTAACATTTTACAAATTAATCTATCCAAACTTCCTCAAAATAAACCAGAATGATTTGTCAATGATTAAAACCTCAGATGACCACTTATACTGAAAAATATTCAAAAACTTTTCTCAATTAAACATAAGCTCTCCCTCACCACATGCTCATCATGTTTAGCACTTGGAATTTTGAAAATCAGCTCTCCAACATCAGTTGTCGAAAATCTTTTTGGATTTTTCAAAATTTATGCTAAAACACACTGAAAATCTTTTTGGATTTTTAATGAAATGAAATGAAATGCAGTAAAGAAATATTTACAAACAATATTTTTGTGAGTTTGTGTAAGAGGATCATATCAGTTTTTGACAAGTCACAAGTACCGTTGAGCTTAGTTACACATTAAGAATTAAACAATTCACTTAGATTGCCGATATACTGATCCACTTAAATTCTCACACAAATTTCAACTAATTCAGGATATGAGTTAGGTGAATTAAGAACTTAAACTTATTCATGTGTCCCACCTCTTGAATATACTCCCGTATCCAGATCCCAATATTCAGTCTTACAGGTGAGTATACCACAGATGATATCTGTAAGGGGTTAAATTGCGAAACCGTGAGAGCTCAGGTCAGAACTTCCGTTCAGCAGAGAGATGACGGCCCGACTTTTGGTGGGTCCCCTTTAGAGGATCTTTTTTACTACAACATTGATTAGCAATTTTATTGTCTCATCATTTTATGCTGAGGGCGGCGCTTAATTTCAAGCAAGCAGTAAAGTATTCTCCGGGGACTAGGCCATTGCTTCCGCAAAATCAGAAGTCCCGGGATAATACCCCAGATATCACTGAGCATAAAGACCTAGTATCTCAGAAAGAGGGACCTTTCAAACGAGATTTCAGGGGTTACCTATATATCCAAGTAGTGTTCCCCATGAAATAAGCAAGTTTGAATTTAAGTTTATATCCCGAAAAAGCTTACTAAATGTGTAAAAACCTATCGGCATATCATCAGTGAGACCGTTTAACGCTATTTAAACATTACATTTCTTTAGCATACTGTAACTGTCTACTGATTTACTATCATTTCCTCTTTTTCGACAAAAAAACTCTTTTTTGAATTTTATCATGTTTTTTACTTTTTCAAATTTTTAAATGTTTTTGGATTTTCTGAAAAAATTACTCCCCCTAAAATGCAAACACATTAAAGAAAATTTGAAAACAAACTATACAAGAAAATTGACAACGGATATCGAATCACTTCAAATTGCCATCCACTTGCCATAAACAATCAGAACTCCCCTTACAACAAATTATTTTCTCATTATGATTTCAAAACACTTAAGTTTGTTTTAACCAAAATGATTTTTCCGGAAAATAAGTTTTATTGATTTTACCACTTGTAAAGTTAGGGGTTCATCATATTGTTTTCCAAACAATCACTTGTAAGTATGGTCAAATCAAGTTCAACTTAATGACCCTGATTTACCACTTGCAGTTGAAAATTTCTTCAACCACTTGCAAATTCATTCATCAACCACTTGAAAAATATAACAATTTAAGAAAATACCACCTGTATCATTACCAACTGTACCACATGTAAGAATATCAACCAAGAAAGATGCCGATTCCTGCTCCACGCTTACCAACCTGGGAGCTCCGGCAAGTCCAGATTTTTACTTATGAAAAGCAGACATCCAAGCTTCACCAAACTTGGATGTTTCCTCCTCAACTTCTCTTGGGTAGTAAGATGCCTTCTTTGTTTCATAAAAGTCTTTTACCCCTTTGGCCTTTCCCTCGACCATTTTCCCAAACATCTTTTTAACATTTCCATTAAAAACTTTTCCAATATCAAATTCATTCTTTTCAGAATAAAATTGATTTGAGATTTCAACTTTTCCAACTTTTGATTTAAAATTCTCAGCCCTCAATGGTGGAAAATGAACGTCATCCATTGGCGGTATTGAGTTTTCTTCTTTAACCTCCACATGTGGCTCATCTGACTTTGTGGAATCAGATTCATCGCCAAGTTTCTCATAAAACTTCTTAACAACCCACATTTGGTTGTCATGTTTAGCTCTCTTTTGATAAAAATGAGTCTTTGAACATTCACCAACTTCATATGTTGATTTTTCAAAAATTTTGAATTTTTCAGTTGCTGGCTCATTTTTCTCAACAACTTTTTCTTTGAGTTTTTTAGAGACTTCCTGTTTTGTTTTTGTTGCTTGAGAACAGTTCCATGCAATGTGACCAGCTTTATTGCATTTGAAACAGGTTCTTGTCTCCTTTTTCTGATTAGCTCCATTCTTCACATTCTCCTGCTTTTTGGCTAGAAATTCTTTATTCGATTGCTTCCAGAATGGGCTTTTTGCTTCCTCTTCCGAGCTTTTTCCTAAAACAAATGTCATTTTTGATTTAAAATCTCGGACATATTTTTCATTTTTATAATTTTTTGGTGGAATAAATCCAAGACCTTTCTTTTTGAAATTACCGTTATGGTTTGGTTTCTTTTGAAAACCAGAACCAGAACTGTAACCTTTTTTCTTGTTTAACCGTTGTTGAACTCTTGAAATGTACTTTTTAGGTTTTTCTTTAAGATTTAAATCTTTTATTTCAGAAATATTGATTTCTGTAAGTTTGAAAACCTTTTTGATCTTTTCAAGATTAACACTTCTTATTGGAAATTCCTCATCAGAATATAATTTGTCTGAATCAATCAATGTGTATGCTACTTTTATTGCTTCGTCATTCAAATTAGATTTTGATAACAGGAATTCTTTATTGTACACCCGTTTAACCGACGTCTTTGAACTATTGACCGATAAACTCAGACTTTTAACGGATGAATTTGAACACCTAGACTTGGATTTTGACTCAGACTTTAACTCCGACTCCTCAACTGTATCCAACACCTGATCGACCACCTTTTTTATTAACTCGGACTCATGATCAGTGTCAGACGATGTAAAAACGACGTCAATGTTTTCTGGTAATTCATCGGTTATATCGGACTTTAACTTTATATTGACTGCCTTTTCGAGTTGCTCCTCATTCGGTTTTCTAGGAGAATACCCTTCCCAAATCGGAGGCGGACACTTGTTATAACTAACACTATGTTTCTTACCAGTATCCTTCTTCTTTGGCTTCTCATCTTTAAATGCTTCAAAACCTGCAACAGTTGGATAAATTCGATCAATGAGATAATCAGAACTAGAATAACTCTGTAATAACCGTCTGATTCTTTCATTTTCTATCTTTTCATTTTCCAACTCCCGCTGCAACTTTGCACATTCCTCAATGTAATGATTTATAGCTTTATGCTTCGTCATCATCACAGCATTCATCATAATCAGTGCATCTTCTCTTTCAGAATTTGTCTTTTGAAGACCAGTTACTGTTCTATTTAGCACATCATATGACTCATTCACGTAATTGAGATTGAACTACAATTGTTCTTTCATCTTTTCTTGCTCATTTAACTTCTCATCTTTTTCTGCACATTGCTTGCAAGATTCCAAACACTTTGAGCAAGGCTTGATGACTTCCACAATCTTTTCAACTTCGATGACTTTCTCAACCTCAATCACTGTTTTTGCTTCATTCACCTTCTCAGCTTTAACTTCTTCATTTTGAACAGTCTCTTCTTTTTTATCAACACTTTCACTCTTCATTTTCTTTTGTTCTTTTGCTGCACGTCTCTCTTTCAGCTTCTCCAAGCCATCTGCAAAATAAAATTGAAAACTTTCAGGAGATAGATGAGTTTTTGCAACATTAATACGTCTTTCTTCTTCATCATCACCACTGTCATCAGTTGGTGATTGATCAAAATCTATTATCTTCTCAGAACTATCATCTGAAGAACTAGAATCAGAAGGTGTTTGATCAAAATCTATTGTCTTATCAGAACTATCATCTGAAGTAATAGAATCAGATGATGTTTGATCAAGAACATTTGCTTCTTCTGAACTTTCATCGGATGAAACAGATTCTTCTTCTTGATTCTTCACATGAACACCAATCGCTTTCATCCACTCTGTAAACAATTCGGGTTCTTGAACTATCTTTGCAATGAAAGCTTTAAACTTTCCATTTTCATCTACAAACTGATCCCAGCTGAACCCTTCGGGTAATTTTTCATCATCTTGATTTATTAGACATGCTTTACTATCAGCTGAAATATATTTGTCCCAACTGAAACCTGGAGCCATTTTCTCATCATCTTGATCAATGATACCAGAATAGGCTTTCTTGTTTGCATCTTCAATCATTTTCCCATGAGCAGTTTGTGAATCCTTTTGTTGATATGGTTGATGAGCAACTTGTTGATATATGGCTTTCCGATAGTAGTCATCTTTTCCAAAAGGGTTCTTTGCTCCACTAGCCTCTTGATTTTTGCATTCTCTCTTGAAATGACCTTTCTCCCTGCATCGAAAACAAGTAACTTTAGATTTATCAAAACCTAAAGTAGACACATGTGCATCCAAAAAATCATTTCTTCCTGTGATCATTTTAAACTTTTCTTCTCTCCTCAAAACACTAGCTAGACACCATTTGATGTCCATGAGCTCCATCTCTTCAGCGTCTATCTGATCGTAATCCTCTTTCGTCAGCATAGGATTTTCGATCTTCCCTGCAACCAAACCTTCATAGGATTGTAGCACAGTTGCAAGTAAAGCCATGTGATCTTTTGAAATTTCTTCAGAAAAACTTTGACCATCTGGAAGATTCAATGCAATGTTGCACTGTATCACACAACCATTTCCACTTTTTGAACTTTGAGAATGAAAGCTTGAAGTTGAACTCTTCGGATTAACATTTGGATATGAAGAAAATCCACTGCTACTGTTTGGACTTGGATCAGCATTTCCAGATGACTCTCCAGCACTAAAAGCAGTTTGAATTTTCGGACTCTTTTTAGCCTCTTGAACACTGCCTTTGTAATACATTTTCACATCTTGTTGACCACTCGAATTACTCATCCTCGTAATCTTTTGTTGTTCAAGATCTTGACCCTCAATCTTCTCGATGAACTGAGAAATCATCAAACCATCATATACTCCGGTGTTCTTTAAGATCATCAAAAATGTACCCCATTCTTTTTGAGGTAAAGCATCAGCTAATTTGTCGATCCATTCTTCTCTGTCTTTGGTTATGCTTAGCAACGACATGGAACGCACTAAGTGGCAATATCTTTCAATCAGTTTCTTTGTATCTTCCCCTGGCAAACTTGTGAATAGATCAAATTCTTTCTTAAGTAATGACTTTTTACTTTTGATCATATTTTCACTTCCCTCAAACTTGATTTTAAGAGCATCCCAAATTGATTTTGAAGTTTTGTCATGTTGAAGCAATACAAAGATGTCTTCTTTAATAGCTTGCTGAAGTAGACTGATCATCATTTTTTCAGCTCTGTACATATCTCGTTCTTGATCAGTGAATTCAGAGATTGTTTTTTCAACTTGCAGATCAGTACGTGGTAAAACATATTTTTTCAAAATACACTCCCAAGATCTCAAGTGATTAGCTTGAACCTAGTTTTCAAACCGATCTTTCCAACCGTAATATTCCTCAATGCTCATTAGCTTCGGGGGTTTTTGCGTAGTTCCAGTTTTGTTTTCCAAGTTCATGTTTTGAGCAATAGTGGCCGGAGTAGTCGGGGATGTTGCAAATGCGTTGTAAAATTCTTCGCTCATGATTCGGAAACTTTTTCACAAACACAGTCACTTTCAACTGAGATTAAGCTTTAAGCGAGATTACCTGCACACACCTTCAAGCGAAATAAGGATTCAAGAGGGATTAGTATTTCAAGCGAAATCACCTGATTTCGTTTGAATTTCAAGCGGAATAACAGGTTGAAGCGGAATCGCTGATTCCGTTTCAAACTTTCAAGCGGAATAACCTTTTTCAAGCGGAATCAGGTATTCCGTTTGAAATGAAAACAACTTTTCAAACGGAATTAAAAGATACGTTCAAGCGAAATTAGAACTTTTGTCCATTTTTGTCATTTTTAAGCTGAATTTTGGTCTGATTTTCTCAAGGGTTTGTTAAAACACTGTTTCGCTTATGTTGTGAGAAATTTAGGCCATTTTATCCGTGAAAAGTTGTTCAATTGATAAAAGAAGGTGTATATGAAAGAGAATGAGATGAAATCAAGCTGAAAACTGTAGAACTACTCCTCCTGAGCTCTTATACCACTTGTAGGATCGTTGTCAGACCCGAAATGAGTCGTTCAGAGGCGTTCTACTCAAAATGAAAGGCGGAAACAGACATAATGAGTTGAATTCAGCTAGATATCACTTTTAACTGTCGTTTATATTGATCTGGAACAGTTTTACAGCAAGACGACACTTCGACAGAGCTTCACCGTCGGAAACACACATACAAGAACTTACTCAAGCGAAATCAGACAACACTATTTATAGGCAAGGTGATTCCGCTTGAACACGCTTCAAGCGGAATAACATTCAAGCGAAATCATGCACTCAAGCGAAATAAGACTCTCAAGCGAGATCACTAGTTCAAGCGAAATAAGATATTTCGCTTGAACTTGCCATGTCCTCTTCAAGCGGAATTAGCCCTTTGACTTGTTTGCTCGATCTTCGTGCAATGTGCAATGCAAGACTCGATACAAGACGAAGTCGACAGACGTATGCACCAACACAATTGACATTCACGCAAACATGATACACATCGACGACAAACTCCAATTTGCTAAAGAACCTTTTAAGGTTACGGACTGGAAGTCCATGAAACACGGAGAAGTCGTATTAAACTTTCCAAAGTTCATAGGAATTCACATCATGACCCAGAGTTTACTCGGGAACGTGAAGACCAAATCAGGTCTAAGTATCCACAACTATTTCACAACTCCCCTGCAACCGATAACACAGCTTGAATTTCAGGACAAAATTCTTTTAACGGGGGGAGAATGTGACAACCGGCAATTTTCCATGCATTACGTACAATAATAAACAGTAATTTGTGCTTTAATGACTGTGCATGATTGAAATAACAAGACGAATGAATTTCTGATTACTGTCATATACATACAAAGGCATTTCATGTTGCAAGATTGTTCATCATTATTACATGCAACACCATATGGTTCAATTAGTGCACAGAACAAAGTTAGCACAATTATCTGACATACTAGAAGTACTGACGGGAGTTCAGTACTTAGACATACATGATATTAAGACATAGAATGAGCCCCGGAACCAAGTGTTACACTAGAATAGTGTGTAGGAAAGTAGGGATTACAAAACTGTCTTCCTAGTGATAACTTAGGTGCCGGACAGTGCCGAAAACACACTAAAACTGCAGAATTCTACAGAAAATAACTAAATTCAGCAATTTTCAGCATTTTAACAACTAAATATAATGCAGAAATGTGATTTAATGGTCTAGAATACCTTCATAAGTGCCGGGAATCAAAACTGTCATAAAAGACAACATAAAGCACACTAAACTGCGCAATTTAGCACTTTAACGAACCGGAAACCAACCGAACAACCGGACACTACCTGAAACATCTAAATTTCACTAGAAGCATTGTTTTAGTGTTTTGAAGCTAGTTATGGACACGAACATCATAACACATCATATAAACACTAAACACTTAAATCCCTAAATTAAACACTTAAAGCTTAACTAGATGGAAGTAACCAAACATTGAAACACAACCAAATACCCCCCCCCCCCCTATTACGGTTAGGAACATGGGGACCCACCCCATGATTTTATTCACTTGTTTAATGGATAGGCCTAATGCTTTTGGAACATAATAACCCCTAGGTAAATGTACGTTGGAGGATCCTTACTTAAAGACCATAAGACATAACATAATCCCATTTCACAACTCAAACACACTTCTTCCTTCTCTTTTTCCCCTCTACTCATGGCCACAACACCTCCACCATAACCCACCATTTTCAATGAATCTCCATCCATTCCATGGTGATTCTAAGGTTCTAGGAGCAAAGTTAAGAAGATTGGAGGCATTGGAACTTGAAGGACCACTCTCTAGAGCTTTTATCCATCTTGTTCATCATCTTGTTCATCTTTGATTCTTCCCTAGCCATTGTGCTAGTAGTAAGACTCTTATAACTTGTTTTTACTTCTTATAATGATGGTTAAAAAAGATATGTAAGTTGTGAAACACAAAGATCATGAAGAAACAAGAAGATGACTTTAACATAAAGCTTAAAATCATAAGAATTTATGTTGATGTAGTGTGTGTATAAATCTTGATTGTTGATTTCTTGAGATTATGATGTTGATCATCATAAGAAGCTTGCTATATTGTGATTAAACACATGATCTAGCAAGTGAGAGGATGAATCTTGTGAAATCAAAAAGATCATCCTAATATGTGGAACATGAACTTGAAAATGAAGATGATTTTACGTATGATGAAGCATGAAACATGTTAAAAGTCTTGTAAATGGATGATTTCAAAAATAATTTTCTCAAGAAACCAAGGTTATTTACAAAATTTACATAACCATGATTTTTAAAGAAAGTAATCATATTTTTTGTGTTAAATCAAAGCTAGAAACATGTTTGTAATAAGAAAAATACAAAAGAATTATTTTTAGAAAAATCATCCTACAAGTCGTAAAGGACCAAATTTTGCAAGAATGTGATTTACAAACAAATAACCACATTTTTAAGGGTAACTAAACCTACTAAATAACCTACTAAGTTACTACAAATTTTTACAAAGTTTCAAGTTTATGCCATAGTGTAAATTTCATATTTTTGGCACATGGTGAGTCTTGAATGAATTATTGATGATTGGTGATGATTTTAAAAAGAAAATGATATGCTTTGAAAGCAAGGAAACCTCCATTTTTAAGGGGAAACTATGGCAAAATTTTTGTAGAATTTAAACACTTAGAAAAATATTCCTAAACAAGTGTTTACAAGTAAATTTTAATCATGGTTTTTCATATGAAATTTGCCATAATTTTTGTTACAAAAATTACAAACCTTGGAGGTTGATTTTTAATAAATAAAAGTGACTAAGTATATATTTAGTA
The DNA here is from genome assembly GCA_030545235.1 of Helianthus tuberosus. NCBI lineage: Eukaryota > Viridiplantae > Streptophyta > Magnoliopsida > Asterales > Asteraceae > Helianthus > Helianthus tuberosus. The sequence continues at coordinate 68,643,753 of CM060427.1, read as the reverse complement.
AAATATATTTAGAAGTCACAATTTGTGTGCTACTTGTATATTATGTGTATTAGTTATATTATTTTAGGACTTGAAAATAATATAACTTACCAAAATACCAAGAATTATAATACAAAATATTACCAAATCTCAAGAGAACAAATATATAATTTATACCCGAATATTGGACAAACCGAACAAAGAATATGGATTACATCTATATCTCTAATAAAGCAAACCATTGGGGGACACATGTCACCCAATGGAGCAAGCCAACTCAGCATCCACCTAAGCAATGATGTGGCAAGGCTAATAATGTGACAAGTGGCATAGCTCTAAGGGGCTGATTGAATTTTGCTTCTCACGTACACTTGGTGTATACGCTTCAATCATACGCTTCTCACATACGTTTCTTCTTCCCACATTAATCGTTCATCTTCTACACAAAAACCCTAATCGCCGAATCATTCTTTTTTGTGAAGAAAGCTCTTCCATCATCTGCCTTCAGGTTCCGATTTAATCATTCTTTTTCTTAGAAAGAATGGCGAAGAAAAAGGTGTCGAGAATTTCAGACCCTAATTCCTTTTTCCTGCACAACCTTCAACATCCTCGCCCCCATCTATAAACTCCTTATTCACGACGATCATGCTTGCAGAGAAAGTGACATCAGAGCCTACTGGTTTCATCGGAACCAACGGATTCTGGATCTGCTCTTGCGTGAAGAAAGCTCTTCCATCATCTGCCTTCAGGTTCCAATTCATTCTTTTCCTTTTCCTTTTCTTACCTACTGATATCATATTTTGATGATGATTTACAACAAACAAATATAAATACAAATCTCTTTGTTGTTTCTTCAGTATGTACAAAACTATATTAATATTTGCATTTAGGGTTTCCCCAATGGTGGTCTTATGATGGTTTTGGTTTAACGCAACGATGAAAGGGCGGCGGCTAGGGTTCCACCAGCACATAAATTGGTATCTTTCGATTTTATTTTTAAACTTCTTATTCAGATTTTATTTTTGTTTTTTATTTGGTTTTGGTAAACTATTTATTTTTCAAGTTTTTGTTATCGAGTAAGTTGAATTGTGTATATATTTATAACGTTTTCTCAAATTACTCACTTGGTTCTTTGAGATATGGTGTTGAATTTCTAACGGTGGGATAGAAGCTGGAATAGCTTAGTTGTTTAGACCAAATTTCGGGGATTTAGACGTGTTTTGGTTCCAGGTCAATTTTGGATGTTTTAAACCATGTTTAGCTGGTTAAACCTATATTATCACTCTTCTTTTTCCTTGCTAACTCATGAATAGGCTACATGAATGATGAATATCACTTTTTTTTTTTATTTTGAGATTTATTACAACCTTCCGTTTTAAAACAAATTTTACTTTTGAAGATCTAATTTTGTTTTATGTAGGCGTGCAGCTATTTACATTGTTGCTGGATCATTAGTTGCCTGGTCTTAACTCATAGCCGTCTTACAAAGGTAATTAACACATTCTAGCTCGAACTTGCAGTCTTACGTTTCAGAAAACATCTAATTATCTAAAACATATGCAAGTGTTTATGCCTCTGATACTAGAGTAAATTCTTTATGTAAATGAGACTTTAAAAGCCTTTATGTATTTTTGTCTCTCAAAGCAATGATTTACATGTAGCTGGTACTATCAATGTAAGTTTTTTATGATTTGTAAAAACTTGATTTACCATTCATTTATTCATCTTTTAGGTTTTTAAAATGTCTTGGTTCATTTGTTTAGATTTGTTCATCGCTTAGGGTTTTAAAAACGTTATTTGTGTTTTAGATTTGTAAGAACTTCATGTTTTCCGATTATATGTCGTGAATTTGCGATTCATGTTTCAATTATGTGAGATGAACACCAAAGACGGTTCCGGAAAACTCGCTGTTTCGATTTGGTGAGTTTTTTTCCTATTCGATGAGTTAGGTTTCGGGAGTACATTGATTATGATTAGGTTACTTTAACTGTTTTTGTTACGAATTTGTATGAATTGATGTTTTTGATTGGTTAATTAAAGTTGTCCAGTTGAAATGAGTATTTGTTTGGAGACAATGCAACCAGGTGTCATCAAAGCAATAGCCATAAAGGTATTGTGAATTGCACTGCTATTATATATCTGTTAATAAGGAAAGTGAAATGAACAGTTGAACGGTTCTCAGTTTTCTCAAATCTACATATGCCTGTCAATACCATGTGTTCCCTTCTAGGTTTCCCATCTTTCCACACGTCTTCATCTGCCCACCATATGCATTGCCAAACACATTACCACCTCTTTCCGACGAAGATATTTTAATCTACCTACACAAAAGATGGCAGCGATGAAGGGAATCCCTGATTGATGAAGGAAGCGGCGATGATTGACCGGCATATGTAGATTTGAGAAACCTAAGAATGTGATATTACTCTTTCAAGTCTTGCAAGCTTTAAGAAGGCTGAAGGAAATTCCAATGGTAGAAAGGAAATGATATGCTGATTACACGGATCATCATTATCTAGCCTGCTGGAGGACACCGATGACCACCGATTTTGGCAGAGAGATGAAGGAATTATGCTTCATATGACACATATTGCTTTAGCGATTCAATCTCATAACAGGTCTAATTCATTTTTTTCATCCATCCTACTTTGAAACACCTGGTTCATCTTATTGTTTTTTTATTATCTTTTTATTAGCATTAAAGTTTTTGTAGATCTATGATTTTAGGTTTGTTTTTACACCAGTATGTTAGTTCGATTTTGACAATATTTAGGCATATCTGTGTGTTATAAAGCATTCTGGCGAAAGTGATTTGGTGGAACGTTTTATTCTGGATCTAACTCCGCATTAAAACTGTTTTTGAAACTTGGCGGAGATGATTAAAATTGAGCGGAGACAAGTCGGCTAAAATGTTGGAAGATTTGGAGAGGTGGAGTGACTTTTATGTCCGTATATTATTTTGTAATCGCATTTTGTATTTTGGTTGTTTTTTTTCGTAATTGATTTGGTAATTTTCGTAATTTATCACTTTTTTTAGGCAATAGAAGAGACTTACAGTACAGAAAACGAGCATTTGAATTCTGGTATAAAGATAGACAAGAACGTTCTAGCGAATCTGATCTGGTTGAGATCCATGTGGGACCTGCTACAGATCTTGATCATGAATATTTTAATCATAAGAAGGTAATTTGTTGCAGTCATGTTTTCCTAACTTCATCTTTAAACAATGAGTGGATTCTGATGTTTTTCTGGGCATCTTCGTATTTTCAGATGTACGGTGATGGTTAATCTTTGGGTACATGTTGAATGCAATGAAATTTCAGGCAATCGCTTCATGGTATCACCACATTTCCTATTAATTATATTGATTCATGACTTTTAATAGTTTAACTCAATTGATTATATTGATTTAAGGATCCGGAAAATAATGAATATTACTTCCGAGAATGCAAGGGTCAGTTTTCATTTGACCAATCGGTTGTAGACGAAAGTCAATCTAAAGTTAGCAGTTGTATAGAAAGCAATGACCAGAGTACACTTCCTGACAAAATAGTTGTCGTCTGTACGGACGTTGAAGACATTTACTATCCAAATCTTCATCTGTAAGATCACCGTTCTCGATTTTAATATAATGCTTTGATTGTTTATTGACTCTAATTTTCATTTTATTTTGTAACAGGATTCAGTGTAAGTGTGGTTCATGTGGGACCAGGAAGCAAACTCCATCCGAATGGGAACGGCATACCGGTTCCAGAGCACAAAAGTGGAAAGTCAGCATTAAAGTCAAAGATTCGATGTTACCGCCAGAAAAATAGGTTTGTTTTTCGCCTCATCTACTTTGATTAAAGTATGTTATATCCATTATTATTATTACACTTTTTAACATTTAACGTTTCAGCTTGCAGATTATAACATTGATTATTATTTTAAGGCTCTTTTCGAATCAATTAGATGAACAACAACTGTTTTTGTTTATTCAAGGTATTCATATTGTTTATGCTATACTTCATGGGTTTACATTCTTTGATGGTATACAAATGCTATTTGTTTTTGAAACTGTAGAGAAGTATGAACCTGTTTATGCAAAGTGGACAACCGAACGATGTGCAATTTGTAGATGGGATGAAGATTATGATGTTAACAAAATCATTATCTGCAACAGGTCCTTTTATAAGTTTATTCTTTTCGGTATGTAATGCAACAATATGTAAACAATTTACTTATTAATATAAGTTCCTTCTCATCAGATGTCAAATCGTTGTTCATCAAGAATGCTATGGAGTTAGAGATATGAATGATTTTACATCTTGGGTTTGTCGGGCATGTGAAACACCCGAGGTTGAGCGATAATGTTTCCTTTGCCCTGTAAAAGGTTAAAATTGTCATTTCACACTTTTGGAATTATAGGTTTTATTTTTTTCTTCAATTTTCTGTATCATGGTTCTTCTACAAGTGGTGCATTGAAGCTGACTAATATTGATACATTGTGGGTCCATGTAATATGTGCGTGGTTTCGACTGGAGGTTGCTTTTCTAAGCGGTGAAAAGATGGGACCTGCAGTTGGGCTTTTACGGATTCCACCCGATTCATTTGTTAAGGTAAAAACAAAAAACAATCTCACTGAAGTGTCGACTAAAGTCGTAATTTGATAATTTATCGTGTTTTTTTTTTATGGTTAATTGTAGAGATGTGTAATTTACAAACAAGCTCATGGTTCTTGCATACAATGTTGCATTTTGTAATCGCATTTTGTATTTGGCTGTTTTTTCCTCAATTGCTTTGGTAATTTTTGTAATATATTTCACTTTTTTTTAGGCAATAGAAGAGGCGTACAGTATAGAAAACGAGCATTTGAATTCTGGATATAGAGATAGACAAGAACGTTCTATCGAATCGGATCTGGTTGAGATCCATGTGGGACTTGCTACAGATCTTGATCATGAATATTTCAATCTTAAGAAGGTAATTTGTTGTAGTCATGTTTTCATAACTTCATCTTTGAACAATGAGTGGATTCTGATGTTTTTCTGGGCATCTTCGTATTTTTAGATGTACTGTGATGGTTGTAATCTTTGGGTACATGCTGAATACAATGAAATTTCAAGCAATCACTTCACAGTATTTGAAGGAGCTGGTATGTTTTTTTCTATTTTTTTTCTTTTTGTAGGTACATCTGATTTTTAGTCTTATATGCTTCTACTTGATTTGCATAGGCTAACTTGAAAGCTTGGCAAGTTCGTGGGTTACGCGATTTAGCCCATTTAATTATTTTTAGTGATTTATATGTGATTTTAAAAAGTTTTTGTGTTTTGATAGCTGGGATGAATGTGTAAGCATGGATCATCTCATGGCCCATAACAAAGACAACCTTGAGAATCAAAAAGCACCGGAAAAAGAACACCCTTCGAAAAAAACAAGGTAAGTGTCTTATATGAAGTCCAAAATTCCCAATAGCTGTGAAAAATTATTTTATTGATATTTTTTATCACTTTGAGCTCTTGAGTGGAGGTGAAACATGCATAATGAAGGCTCTTCAAGCTTCGGTTAAGTAAATAGTGAGTTGCTTGCTGTCTGTAATGGCTATGCTTTTGTTTTCTGTTTCCTTTCTGTTTCTTTGTAGTTGTTTTGCGTTTTCAGCCCCTTGCTGTCTGTATTTATATATATAAATAGTGAGTTGCTGTTCAAAAAAAAAAAAAAGATTTTGGCAACTCGAAGGATATGCATCTTCAAATAGACTCTACTATCTTTAAATTGCGTTTCCACTGTCACTAATTTATGTAACATGACACTTTGTATTTTATTTTGTTTGTATAGAATATTTCATTTCAAAGTAAATAATATGGTTTTGGTTGAAGCCCGCGTATTACGCGGGCATTAACCTAGTATATATATATTCCGGAATTTAGTTCATATATATTTTAACAAATAAGTTAAACAGTATTTCGAAAACCAAAGAAACGGAAATTATAATTTTTATAAGTGTTACAAAAATATATCATATTTTGTCAAGTAGAAAATACATTATTTTTTAATAGAGAAAAGATATATATATATATATTTTCTTGAAATATTAGAAGATATATTATTTTGAAGAAAATAAATATTTTCTTAAAACAAACCAAAAATATATTACTTTGGGTGAAAAATGGAATTATGAATATTTTCCAAGTTAATCTTGAAAATATATTATTTTTGAGGATCATATGAAAATATAATTATTTTTGCCAAGGAAGAATTATAGATAATTTTCTATAAAAGTTTTCTTAAAATATATATATTTTAAGAATCTAAATTGGTGATTGCTATTTGTTAGAAATAATATTCCGGAAAATTTAAATACAAAAATTAAGTATAAGAATACTTAATAAATACAAGAAAATACGTATTCTCGTACGTACAAATACACCCCGGAATACACCACAAATACTTGGCAAATTACACAAGTATACTTATACCTATACTTGGGAAATATCCATGAGAAGAATTACAGAACGAACTAAGGCAAACATATATTATTCTGACAATATTCCAAGTAAATGGATGGATATAATTTAAGTTAAAATATTATTATTTTAACTAATAATTATATACTTTGAAATTATATAATGTACATCGAAGATGTAACTCAAAGTATACCAATACTTCCAAAATAAGTCTTAATGAACAACTAAGACAAAGAGTCGTTACACGACCTAAACGTCTAATAAAACATTGCACATGTGTAGGTAGTTGTACGACTCATAGAAGGACCTTTGAGCATACGAGATAGCAGGACGCAAACTTGTGAGTTCATGTCCCCTTTTCTCTTAACTGTTTTCGGATTTATAACTCTTGGGGGTGAAATACATGTTACATATGTTTCAATGGTATGATTTGGCTATGAAATGAACTATTAGATCATGTGAGCATAGGCTGAAACTGAAATGCCAATAACTCTCATAAGAATCATGGACAAAGGTTAGATCTAATGGGTACGGCCGAGCCCCACTCATGGTCCTTATGTGACCACTTAGAGTGCTTTTGTGTCCCAGTCGAGGTGATTCGACAACGGTCAAGGTGATTTGACACAGTTAAGGTGATTTGATACAGTCAAGGGGATTTGACACAGTCGAGGGGATTTGACACAGTCGAGGGGATTCGACACAGTCGAGGGCATTCGACACAGTCGAGGGCATTCGATACTAATAATAGTCTTCTCAGGATGAGTACTCCCTATGTCTTCACATACATTAATGTCCTTGCAAAACATTAATTGATCAGTTCATAGACGCTTGTCATACCTGCTTTCAAAGGAGTCTCTCAAATGTTTACAAGTTTATCAGTACTCATACAAAACTCATGAACTCGCTTAACTTTTGTTGATGTTTTCAAAATTGCATGTATTTAAGGAAACAAGTTGGATCTTGTGTAACGCCCTTACACGTAATAACTTAAAAATGACGTAGCAGAAAAAGAGCCTTAAAAATTTCTTTCTCTATTAGACACATTTCTTACATGAAGGCACAAATACGGAATGACAAACGTTAACTAAAAGAAGTATACAACATTCACTTTCAATTAACACTTTAGGGTGTTACATAATTAAAGCTATGTAACTGTTCTTTTCCGTACAATCCTTGCTCTCGACTCGATCTATGTCCGCTTCTCTTCGTTTGTGGTAGAAGAAATCCGTGTAGTACCTGTGGACATCACATACAACTCAACCATTAGTCGTTAACAACATCATACACCATTATTCTCAGGTAATTTAATATCAAATATCATTCAACAATATAAACTTTGATTCATTCAACTATCCTCTCGTATTTTCTCATTCCGAGTTCGACTTCGATACCTCATGAACCCGATGTTCTTTTACCTACATTACATTTCAACTTCAAGGCACACCATTATCAAACATCAATGCCCAAACATAATGAAACCATTCCTTCACACATTTATAACATCTCGCATTCATATATGTATACTAATTCCTACGTGCATTCATAACATATTACATCCATACAAGCATACATTCATAAATCATACATGTACACAAACATATACACCGACATATATACGCACACATTCGTACACACACACATACATATGTACAAGCTCTTACATACCACTTACATTCCCATAAAATTTTACTAACATATCCTAGTCACAAACATCCATATAAATAAGTCTCATACATACAAACTTATGTGCATGTTCATTTCTATTCATGCTTACCTATGGATTACGTCGCTAACATGTAGGTAGATTTATACACATACATATCTCCAAAATTATTTCTTTCCCACACGTACTTTGAGTGAACGTTCTTGCTCATGAGTGAACGTTCCAACTGTTGAGTAAACATTCTTGCTGACGAGTGAACGTTCCAACTATTGAGTGAACATTCTTGCTGACAAGTGAACGTTCCAATTGTTGAGTGAATATTCTTACTGAAACGAACTAGAAAAAAATAAGATTTGCCAGCTAAGTGGCTCTCACAGGGCGCGTCATCTATCGCGTTGCGCGACGGTGAAACTGAATTGCTGTCACATAGCGCGGCAACCCTATTTCGACAGAATACTTCCCTTTGTTTCTGCATAAAGTGCCCAGCTATGTTTTAAACCAAAACTCAACTTGAAACTTACATAACTTTTGAGCTAAGCGTCCGTTTTGTGTAATTCTTGTATCTGTGCATCCATAATTTAATTACGGATTCGTTCACCATCCTAACTCACATCAAAAGCTGAATTATAAGAAAAAGGCTTAAAGATCCTTCATTCCATTATTCGACCCGTTCAATTCCACCATTTTATTTCCGACGTAACTAGCTACTTTTAGCCCCTACAATCATTCCTACCTTAGCATTCTATTTATTAATTAATCATACATGAACTTCTTACATTTTTAAGCATTAAATAACTCCCTATATATACTAATAAGTGAGTCAGAATTCACTTACCTTGAGCATCCATTTTCGCATTCGCTTCCTTGTATCTCCTCTTGATCCGTTAGTCTTTCTTGCTTGAGTACATTTCAACATGATACCTAATGCTTTCATGTCACCACAATCACATCCTTGTTAGTATACATGATTTTACATATAAATGATCATGTCGAATGCATAACTCGCATTTGACTTTCATTGTCAAGTCTAACAAACATAAGGCATACACCCAAAATCACATCTTTTCAAACTCATACAATCCATCATGTTAGCGCATAAAACGCATATTAATTTAACACATACCATATGAAGTTCTAAGATCTTCTATTTGTGACAAAATTCTAGCTATGCCCCTTAGGTGCAGTTGACTTTCAAAAGTCAACGGTTTAATGTATAAACTTTCGACTTAACCTCATATATTCACGACATCATATTAGGCTATACATATGACACTATATACATTTTATACTTATGATGCAAATGTACTTACAACCACATGATCACATAATCATACACGCATACACATTTACTCACACATACTTGCGTTTCATTACACTCACGTTCTTGTTAGCATATGAAATTATACATGAGAACAACCATATTAATTCACATTTCATATTCGGCTTCCATTAATCATTTCAACAAGCATATGGTACACTCATAGTGAGATACTCATTTAATCACATGATCACTTGTTTACATGTACACACCATACTAGAAACCTCCATAATTCTACACTTGTGTGACACCTGTGTCACTTCAAGCATCAAACAAATACCAAACCAATGAAATATTGTATTTCATACTTTGGACTTGTATAAATATGTGTATCTTTTGCACATATCAACTCTTGTTCGATTTCAAGCTCTAAATCGCTTTCTGGAAGGTTATACGCGCACTGATGCGTAGATATAACCAGTTTAATGCAACGAACACTCCGGAATAGTGAAATAGGCTTAACATACCTTAAATAACCTTTACATAACTTAGAAGTAAGTTTTGGAAGGTTTGGTATGGTGAAATCAAGTTAAATCGCTTACAGGGACTAAAGTTGACAAACTGTGAAAGTATGCCAATTTGAACTGTAACAGACATTCCGGAACATGACCATAAGTTAAACATACCATAAACATCCTTTACATAGCTTATAAATAGGCTTTGAGGTGTTCGGTGTGCTAAAATAAACTTTTGGGACATTCAGGGACTAAAAGTGTCAAAAAGTGCACCAGTTTGCAGTTTCGCGCATAACGTACGTTCTGAATACATCCGGACATCCAAAAATTTATGTAAGCATGACTATATAATATTTTAGTGTTCGCCATAAGAAAAATCCATTCGTCGCGTCATTTGGATCGTTTTTCGCGCTTATGCGCATTCCGTCGTAATTAAGCGAACATCGCGATCATACGGCCAAACGAACCGACATCCGAGATATTTTTGAGCATATTTTAAGTTCCCTATACTTTAACTTCATTTTAGAGCTTTGAAATGGGGTTAACGGGCCTTAAACGCGTCGGAAATGGGCTAAATACATAACAGGGACCAAAACTGCAATTCTGTGAAAGATGGCCAGGCGGCCCGCCTACACTTCTGGTAATCCTGAAGCGGGCCACGTCAGCCTCTGCAGACCAGATTCATTGTTTTACAGCCTGTTTGCAGCTGTTTTGCACCAGCTATCCCAATTCCAAGTGTCAATTCCTTATGGTGGGTGGCAAATTTACCTACCATAACATTCCAACAAGTGTACGCATGAGATTCGAGCACGGTTTCCATGAAACGATCTTAACGGTAGTCCGAAAACTATAAATACCCCACCCCCATTGCTTCTAAACCCACAAGAATCTGATCTAAATGACTCTAAGTTGGAACCATTGTTTCATACCTGAGTTATTGTGATCTAGATTAGCATTCGGGGACCCTTTGTAAGTATTCTTTCGTTCTTTTATTGCTTTTCGAGTCTTTAGAGTCTGAAAGTCAAACTTTGTTTGACTTTCTGCGTTGACCAGTTTATGGTCAATGCGAAGTTCGTTTGAACTTCGCAACGTGAGTGTAATCACGTTGGTTATAGTCCCTTGGGACTATGCCTACTGATTACCACGTTGTCTAGGGTCGTAGGGTAAGCGATCTAATAAATCGCTTATACCTTCGAACCCGACCCATTTGGTCGATCATTAGGTTCCGACCAAAATACATTAGGTGACCATAGTATAGGGAATAACCTTCCGAGGTTATACCTTATGGTCGCTTCGTTTAAGTAGTTGTATGATAGGTAGTTTATATGCCTTAGGTAAATTACCAGAATACCCTTTTCATGTATAATTGGTAATTAAGCATATGTAACCTAAACTTTTGCCACATAACTGATTATGTAACATGTTTAGGCATATAACACTTGTCATAGGGCTAGTTAGGCGGTCCGAACGCGTTTCACGCGAACGACGCGTTAATGTAGCATAAGCTACCTAAACGGGTCGTAATGGGTCGTAAGCACTTAGGTTAAGTTTCATTTAGTATGTAGGCTTTGTTAAACCATATCACATGAGTTCCTACACTCATTTGGTTTACAAACCCTCATGCTACCCAGTCTTCCGATTTAGGTCCGGTTTATTAACATAGTTACTTATATTAGGTGCCGTTTGATATCCGTGATCTCTAGCGTTGTTTGGTTGTCACTCAAGAACTACTGAGCAATCTCATGTGAGTACATAGACCCCTCTTTTACTGTTTTCAAACTGTTTTGGGGTGAAGCATGTGTACCTATCTGTTATTTTCATGTTTTCCAAAAGTATAATTGATTATACATGTCATTACTTATCATTTGACAAACTGAATGACTATCTATGGTTTAATCACTGATTTCTCAAAGAACATAAAATAAAATGTTGAATTGTACTTATTTTATGTTCACCAGACCGATTGTTAGTATGATATAGCGCTATAGGACTTGACACCCCATTCCTGTTGTCATGGAATGTCTGAAACCAATTTGTTGCTCCATCCAAATAGGGATTGCCTTTGTGGTATTTCTATAGTCTCAAAGGTGTATTTTGATACACTAGGTCTGAATGAATTCTTAAATTACACTTTTATTGTATATTTTGATATACTCCCAAAGGTATATTCTGATGTACTCTCATGTGTGGTATTGTACAAAACCAACATATATTTATCGCATCCAAAGCATATTTTGATATGTTACTTACAAAACCAAAACATAGTTTAATGTGTTATTTATAAATCCAAAGTATACTTGTAATATACTACTGAAAACTATTATTTTGAACAACTAAAGTATATTTAATATACTATCTATCAAACGATTGGGTTTTGGTTAGGTTTATTAGTACATTTATAGTACATGATTTCAATACATTTCATACTACGTATGTCCATTGTGTGCTTACTTAGTACATTGTTTTACATTGCATTTCTGTTGCATATGCCCATCCAGCATATGAACACATTATACTACATTTTGAACTGTCGTAACCCTTTGATTATATAAACCGTTTGTAACTATTGAACCGTGTGAACCATTTGTATATGTTGACATGATTTACATTTGACAATAGACATTTGACTATACATAAACATTTCTACAATTGTTAAACATTACATCTTGGTGGTTTGGTTTGAGTAAGTGATCTAAGTAACGAGACGTGTGTAATATGATACAAGCATGGTGGATACGCTGCTGGTACTTCCTATATATAAGTGTTTGTATGGTATCACATATTGTAGCGTTATTTGAATCATTTCAGTTTGAGACATATAACATTTTATACAAACAACATACTTTTCACAAGACATTTATTTACAAACAACTTATCTTACACAAACTCATTTTTTTACTTGGTTATCCATTTAACCATACATTATCCTCTTATTTATACATATCATCTGATCTTATCGTTTTTCAAATGATTTACAAGACAAAGCAAATAACAAGGTTCATGACTAAACATTTTCTCAAACATAAGTCATGAATCCTATTTTCACAAAACCTATGTATCTCACAGGCATTTTTATGCTGACGTACCTATTTTCACATGTGTTTTTCAGGAGATGATGCATAGGACTTATCAAGACATACTTAGGCGGACCTGTGCCTTAGTGACTTAAAACGAGACAAGAACTAGTTAATTTATGTTATGTACTCTTTATTTCTTGTTTAAAGACAATGTAACTCGCTTGTTTGATGAATAAAACGAAACTTTAATTTCCATGGTTGTGAAACATAAATTCTGTTACAACACTCCCCGACGTTTCCGCCACGTTTGGTTGTCCTACGTGGTCGGGGTGTGACAGAAAAGATGGTATCAGAGCCAATGGTTATAGGGAATTAGGTTATTAGTAATGCTTTGACCTAGTCTATAACCTTCTTAGGACCCTAACGCGAGTTTACTTGCGTTTAGTCATAAAACAATACCGTCACCTATCCTTAGGCGACGACCACAACAAGAACATAAATTTCAAAACCGCTTTGAAAACTAATCATCTGTTCTAGGATGATCTATTACAAGGTTTTGAACCCTCTATTGAAAGGTTTTGAACCCTCTGTTATATGGTTTTGAACCCTTCCAGTTTGGTTTTTGGCCTTGTGCCTTCAAATTTTCAAAATCTCGTCAAGGCTTTGGGTTTTAAATAATGTGAACACGTGCAAACTGGAAGAGTGAATGCATGTATTCTGGGTTTTCTGTCTAGGAAAGCACTTCGTATATATCTCATCAGACGCGAGACCAGTTGTGCTTACCTGGGAATTCTTGGGATGAGTGTTCACTTATAGGCGAGCATGTCTTCGCGATACATTATTTTTGATCCATTTACTTTGATTAGTCACTGTGTGTCGTTTGTTTACCTTGTGGTTCAAACAAATGACCATCAATCATGATTTTGGTCGGTAATTGTAACATCCTATTCTTACCCAATACCATTTCATTTGTTTCTCTCTTGTTTCCCCTTTTAGAATGCCTCCACGACGCGAAAATCCGGTATCTATTGAAGATCTGGCAGCTGTCATTACACAGCAAATGACTGCTGCAATCTCGACCATCGTTGCTCAATGTCACCAAGCTCTCAACAACAATAATGCCCTCTGCAACTTCAAGACGTTCAACTCGGCTAAACCATCAAAGTTTTCTGGGTCTCAAGGAGCGACTGCACTTCTGCAATGGTTCGAGAGTCTAGAGAGCACCTTCAGGCATATTCAATGTCCAAATGAGCGAAAGGTAGATTTCGCATCTAGTGTCTTTGAGAAACGAGCTTTGACGTGGTGGAACGGTGTGGTGAGAGATAGGGGTGCCGAAGTGACACTGGCCCAAACTTGGGAAGAACTTCAAGCACTGATGATGAAGGAATTCTGTCCTCGTCACGAGATCAGGGCATTGGAAAGGGAATTCGACGATCTTAAGCAAGACAGCGGTGAACATCGAGCATACACTGATCGATATGAGGAGCTGAGCCTGTTGTGCCCCACCATGGTTACGCCTTTGGATAAGGCGATCGAGAAATACATTGATGGTCTCCCTGACTCAGTTCAGGACATTGTTACTGGTAGTAACCCCACTACGGTTAGGCAGGCCATTGAGCTATCTGCAACCTTGACTGAATCTCAGATCAGAAAGCATAAACTTTTTCGAAAGGGTGACAAGAAGCCAATCGAGGAATCAAAGACCATGGATGAACAGACTGGATCCCCTGAGAAGCCTAAGAAGCGTAAGGCTTCGCAGAATTGTGCGATTGCTGCTCAACCCAACCAAAACACCCGCAACCAACCAACTCAACCTCCTGCAAGGAAACCTTATGCCGGTACTGCACCGATATACGACAAATGTAATGCACACCACTTAGCTCACCTACAGTGTCGTTTATGTGCATCATGTGGGCGACTCGGTCACCTGGAAAATGCTTGTCGATTTACCCCAAACCAAGGTGGTCCAAACCAACCTCAAGTAAATCCTGCTCAAGCTCGTCTTTCACCAGGTCCTTGCTTCAACTGTGGCGAGATGGGCCATTTCCGAAGAAATTTCCCAAAGCTTGCTAATGCGAATCCGACTCAGGGATGAGCATCAGACCAACTAGAAGACAATGTTGTTTAGAAATAATCAAGACTTATGTATTATTTTCTTTTGTTGTCAAGGTCCATGAAACAGTTGTTGTTGTTTATAAATAAATCTTTTTATTTTACATTGCAATGTACAAATGTGATGGCATGTATAAACAACGTATCTTCCACAATACCGACAATCAAGGAACCGTATTCCTTGAAGAACAGACTACCCCGTAACTTCTTCCATTTTATTATCTCTTGCGTTTTCCACGGAACTCCAAAGTACCCGTTTCTTCCAAAGAAACGAAGTACAAGGCGCAAGTTACAACTCTGTACGAATACCCAAAGTACCACTATAAATTATTAATAGGTACCTAAGGGAATTTTCGTATATCCTAAAATTTTGGTACCTTAATTCGAATATTGCGTTTCTTGAAAACGAAATCGAATTTTTGGAAGATCTTTCTATCTTCATAGTTAGATTCTTGCTAATGTTTAAAGTACCAAATGAAATCCATGAAATGGATTCCTAGTGTGCTTTAAATGCATGTGCGTAATTAACAAAACAAAACTTACAAATTAAAGATCTAGATAAACAATTTTGTGGTTATGTGACTATGTGTTTATGCATTTTGTGTTTTTGTATACACTGGATATTCTTGTCATTCAGAATCCTCATAGAATCTTTTCTTCATATGAAGGATTCGTAGTAGGATATTGAAAAAGGTACTATCTTAAATCCTTAATGGACTTCTACGTTGTAGTTAAGTCCCTTGGATTATATAGTACTATTCCAAAAGTTAAAGAGATCCTACGTCGATCTAAGTTAAATAGATTGGTTCGACAATCTAGTTAAATACATCCTACGTCGGTGTAGTTAAATGTTTCTCTTGGGTAGTTTAGTTAAAGAGATCCTACGTCGATCTAAGTTAAATAGATTGGTTCGACAATCTAGTTAAATACATCCTACGTCGGTGTAGTTAAATATTTCCCTTGGGTAGTTTAGTTAAAGAGATCCTACGTCGATCTAAGTTAAATAGATTGGTTCGACAATCTAGTTAAATACATCCTACGTCGGTGTAGTTAAATATTTCTTTTGGGTAGTTTAGTTAAAGAGATCCTACGTCGATCTAAGTTACATAGATTGGTTCGACAACCTAGTTAAATACATCCTACGTTGGTGTAGTTAAATATTTCTTTTGGGTAGTTTAGCTGAAGAGATTGTTCGTTTATCTAATCCTTTGGTGACCTAGTTAAAGAGACTCTATTACAGTCAAGTTAAATCACCACAGGATTATTCGTTTGATTTTTCCCATACGTATTTTGAAATGAACTGTGCGGACTGTGCAAGGAAGTACGTAATTATGGAGGCCTACATAATTATGGAATTCAGTGCATAGAAACCACAGGAAGTTTTGTCATGTGTAAGGACCAATAGCGACAAGAGTAATGATATGGGAGAAGTCTTGGACTTTGACCGATGTCATTTTATCTTACACTTCCCAATCCTGAATTCAAGTTTCCTATGATGAGTCTTCATAAGAAACATTCTTCTGACCGTAGATCAAAACTCCATGTTTTGTTACTACAAGGACTTTACATTGATAGTCGATAATTTCGCTAAAGAATCCTAACATGGCCCAGAGTTTTACTTAAGGGTCAATGGATTTATTTGAAGGTGAAACCGTCACAGCTGTCTTAACAAGTTTCCTCTAAAATTAAATTTCGGGACGAAATTTCCTAAAGTAGGGGAGACTGTGACACCTGTGTCACTTCGACCATCAAAAAAATACCAAACCAATGAAATATTGTATTTCATACTTTGGACTTATATAAATATGTGTATCTTTTGCACATATCAACTCTTGTTCGATTTCAAGCTCTAAATCGCTTTCTGAAAGGTTATACGCGCACTGATGCGTAGATATAACCAGTTTAATGCAACGAACACTCCGGAATAGTGAAATAGGCTTAACATACCTTAAATAACCTTTACATAACTTAGAAGTAAGTTTTGGAAGGTTTGGTATGGTGAAATCAAGTTAAATCGTTTACAGGGACTAAAGTTGACAAACTGCGAAAGTATGCCAATTTGAACTGTAACAGACATTACGGAACATGACCATAAGTTAAACATACCATAAACATCCTTTACATAGCTTAGAAATAGGCTTTGAGGTGTTCGGTGTGCTAAAATAAACTTTTGGGACATTCAGGGACTAAAAGTGTCAAAAAGTGCACCAGTTTGCATTTTCGCGCATAACTTACGTTCTGAATACATCCGGACATCCAAAAATTTATGTAAGCATGACTATATTATATTTTAGTGTTCGCCATAAGAAAAATCCATTCGTCGCGTCATTTGGATCGTTTTTCGCGCTTATGCGCATTCCGTCGTAATTAAGCGAACATCGCGATCATACGGCCAAACGAACCGACATCCGAGATATTTTTGAGCATATTTTAAGTTCCCTATACTTTAAATTCATTTTAGAGCATTGAAATGGGGTTAACGGGCCTTAAACGCGTCGGAAATGGGGTGAATACACAACAGGGACCAAAACTGCAATTCTGTGAAAGATGGCCAGGTGGCCCGCCTACACTTCTGGTAATCCTGAAGCGGGCCGTGTCAGCCTCTGCAGACCAGATTCATTGTTTTACAGCCTGTTTGCAGCTGTTTTGCACCCCCTATCCCAATTCCAAGTGTCAATTCCTTATGGTGGGTGGCAAATTTACCTACCATAACATTCCAACAAGTGTACGCATGAGATTCGAGCACGGTTTCCATGAAACGATCTTAACGGTAGTCCGAAAACTATAAATACCCCACCCCTATTGCTTCTAAACCCACAATAATCTGATCTAAATGACTCTAAGTTGGAACCATTGTTTCATACCTGAGTTATTGTGATCTAGATTAGCATTCGGGGACCCTTTGTAAGTATTCTTTCGTTCTTTTATTGCTTTTCGAGTCTTTAGAGTCTGAAAGTCAAACTTTGTTTGACTTTCTGCGTTGACCAGTTTATGGTCAATGCAAAGTTCGTTTGAACTTCGCAACGTGAGTGTAATCACGTTGGTTATAGTCCCTTGGGACTATGCCTACTGATTACCACGTTGTTTAGGGTCGTAGGGTAAGCGATCTAATAAATCGCTTATACCTTCGAACCTGACCCATTTGGTCGATCATTAGGATCCGACCAAAATACATTAGGTGACCATAGTATAGGGAATAACCTTCCGAGGTTATACCTTATGGTCGCTTCGTTTAAGTAGTTGTATGATAGGTAGTTTATATGCCTTAGGTAAATTACCAGAATACCCTTTTCATGTATAATTGGTAATTAAGCATATGTAACCTAAACTTTTGCCACATAACTGATTATGTAACATGTTTAGGCATATAACACTTGTCATAGGGCTAGTTAGGCGGTCCGAACGCGTTTCACGCGAACGACGCGTTAATGTAGCATAAGCTACCTAAACGGGTCGTAATGGGTCGTAAGCACTTAGGTTAAGTTTCATTTAGTATGTAGGCTTTGTTAAACCATATCACATGAGTTCCTACACTCATTTGGTTTACAAACCCTCATGCTACCCAGTCTTCCGATTTAGGTCCGGTTTATTAACATAGTTACTTATATTAGGTGCCGTTTGATATCCGTGATCTCTAGCGTTGTTTGGTTGTCACTCAAGAACTACTGAGCAATCTCATGTGAGTACATAGACCCCTCTTTTACTGTTTTCAAACTGTTTTGGGGTGGAACACATGTGCCTACTTGTTACTTTCATGCTTTCCATGTTTTCACATCATATACTGATATGTTTATTAGTACATTTATAGTACATGATTTCAATACATTTCATACTACGTATGTCCATTGTGTGCATACTTAGTACATTGTTTTACATTGCATTTCTGTTGCAAATGCCCATCCAGCATATGAACACATTATACTACATTTTGAACTGTCGTAACCCTTTGATTATATGAACCATTTGTAACTATTGAACCGTGTGAACCATTTGTATCTGTTGACATGATTTACATTTGACAATAGACATTTGACTATACATAAACATTTCTACAATTGTTAAACATTACATCTTGGTGGTTTGGTTTGAGTAAGTGATCTAAGTAACGAGACGTGTGTAATATGATACAAGCATGGTGGATACGCCGCTGGTACTTCCTATATATAAGTGTTTGTATGGTATCACATATTGTAGCGTTATTTGAATCATTTCAGTTTGAGACATATAACATTTTATACAAACAACATACTTTTCACAAGACATTTATTTACAAACAACTTATCTTACACAAACTCATTTTTTTACTTGGTTATCCATTTAACCATACATTATCCTCTTATTTATACATATCATCTGATCTTATCGTTTTTCAAATGATTTACAAGACAAAGCAAATAACAAGGTTCATGACTAAACATTTTCTCAAACATAAGTCATGAATCCTATTTTCACAAAACCTATGTATCTCACAGGCATTTTTATGCTGACGTACCTATTTTCACATGAGTTTTTCAGGAGATGATGCATAGGACTTATCAAGATATACTTAGGCGGACCTGTGCCTTAGTGACTTAAAACGAGACAAGAACTAGTTAATTTATGTTATGTACTCTTTATTTCTTGTTTAAAGACAATGTAACTCGCTTGTTTGATGAATAAAACGAAACTTTAATTTCCATGGTTGTGAAACATAAATTCTGTTACAACACTCCCCGACGTTTCCGCCACGTTTGGTTGTCCTACGTGGTCGGGGTGTGACAGAAAAGATGGTATCAGAGCCAATGGTTATAGGGAATTAGGTTATTAGTAATGCTTTGACCTAGTCTATAACCTTCTTAGGACCCTAACGCGAGTTTACTTGCGTTTAGTCATAAAACAATACCGTCACCTATCCTTAGGCGACGACCACAACAAGAACATAAATTTCAAAACCGCTTTGAAAACTAATCATCTGTTCTAGGATGATCTATTACAAGGTTTTGAACCCTCTATTGAAAGGTTTTGAACCCTCTGTTATATGGTTTTGAACCCTTCCAGTTTGGTTTTTGGCCTTGTGCCTTCAAATTTTCAAAATCTCGTCAAGGCTTTGGGTTTTAAATAATGTGAACACGTGCAAACTAGAAGAGTGAATGCCTGTATTCTGGGTTTTCTGTCTAGGCAAGCACTTCGTATATATCTCATCAGACGCGAGACCAGTTGTGCTTACCTGGGAATTCTTGGGATGAGTGTTCACTTATAGGCGAGCATGTCTTCGCGATACATTATTTTTGATCCATTTACTTTGATTAGTCACTGTTTGTCGTTTGTTTACCTTGTGGTTCAAACAAATGACCATCAATCATGGTTTTGGTCGGTAATTGTAACATCCTATTCTTACCCAATACCATTTCATTTGTTTCTCTCTTGTTTCCCCTTTTAGAATGCCTCCACGACGCGAAAATCCGGTATCTATTGAAGATCTGGCAGCTGTCATTACACAGCAAATGACTGCTGCAATCCCGACCATCGTTGCTCAATGTCACCAAGCTCTCAACAACAATAATGCCCTCTGCAACTTCAAGACGTTCAACTCGGCTAAACCATCAAAGTTTTCTGGGTCTCAAGGAGCGATATTTTGTGTGTGTGTGATATTTTGTTTTAATAATTTAAGTTTCCATTTTGGCACCCTAAGTCCCTCAACTTTAACATACCATCAAAATTGCCACAAATTTCATTCATTTACTTATTTATTAGACATTTAACTAGGCTTAATAACTTAGTTATTGTACTTCATCTAATTACACAAGGTAACCTACTAACGAATTTAATAATTCAAGTTTTGGGGTGTTATAAGTCTACCCCCCTTAAAGGAGGTTTCGTCCCCGAAACCTTGCTCATTTCCACTTAACATTGAATACCTTTTCTTCCCGCCCCATTAACTAGGTCGCGAGTCCATTCCGGTGACGATCTCTAACCATGAGAACCCGACCCAGAGTTCTTAACAGTCTCGTTTTCATTGTTTAATGCTAGTTTCTAGCAAACATAAACATAATTGTATGTTCCATCCCTCTCAAACAATACCTACCTTCGTTTTCCGGTTATTATTAACCCATCAACTGGCGCGTTTAGGGCACATCTCCTAAAATTTATTTCCTTAGATTTTGGATTCCTGCCATTAGGTTGGTCTTTAGTGATCATGATCACACTCTCATCCATTGCAATCCATTACATCGAGTCATTACTTTCACACTTTCCTCATTACGCTTTCTACATCACATTGACCCGTTCGTAACAGATCAACTACACACACTTTACGTTTCCGTCCTTTAACAACTTCTTCTAAAATTTTCAGCTCATCGCAGTATCGTACTTAAACTAGAGTGTGCGCAAGCTTGTAACAGACTAAAGAGTCTAATGCCGTGATTTACAACATAGCAAAACGAAGTCTATATAAACTTATTGATACATTTCACCGTTAGTATTAGATCTAATAAATCTCATTTATACCTGGAGTTTTATTTCTACCTTCTTACTCATACACACACTGTATACTACATAAGCCTAAACTAAAACTCATTCTTACTCAAATTCTAAAAGCCAACCCTTCCTTTTCACAACTGATGGGTGTGAAGTGTCTTATAGTTTTTTATGTATATTTTAAGCCCTTTAACACTTTTTAGCCAAGTTTTAAATTTATAAAACATGATATTTACTAACACTAAACACACATATGGGCAAGTGCACCCATCGTGAGCGTAGTATAGTGTTGGTAAGATACCGAGGTCGTCCAAGGACACAAGAGCTTTTAATACCGGTTTATCATCAACATCTAATCAAATCAAAAGTTTAGAAAAAAGGTTTTTAAACTAGAAAAATAAAACTAACTAAAATGCTGAAAAAATAAAAACAGATAGACAAGATGAATCACTTGGATCCGACTCGTGTTTAGTGTAAACTTTGATTATTCCCGACTTTTGCAGTTTTTAAGGGATTTTCTTATTAATTGTAGTAGGCCCCTCTTCTGAAGGTGACGTTACTCTCAACCCAGTAGTTTGAGTCAGCAAGGATACAATCCTAAAGGGTTGGATTATTGAAAGATAATTAATTAAGTTATCAATGCATATTGTGGTAGGCCCCTCTTCTGGAGGTGACGTTACCCTCGGCTAAGTAGTCTGAGTCAGCAGGGATACAGTCCTAAGTAGCTGAGTTAAAGTTTTAATAGTAGTTTACATATGAGGAGGTCAAGGAGTTCGGACCCCCGCCATCCAATACCAGTGGGTATTGAAGGAGGTCCTACTAAAGTTGACCCAGGTCCTTGCAGGATCTATACACTGAACAAGGCAAGACTCTTACCAAACCGTTCCCTTAACCCCCGACCAGGTAGCCAACATACCTCCATATAGACCGTGGAGATATGAATGGTGAAAATCTTTTATTTTATATAGACAATAAAATAATGCCAAGACACCACATACAAACGATAAGGAAGACTCACCTTCAACATAAGAAACTAGTTATTAAAGTCATTAATACATAACCAAATAAAAAAGTGCGAAAAGATTAAAAATAAAAAGTTTTACACTAGACACTTGTCTTCACTAAGTGATGTAAGAGACTTAGGCAAACATGGCCTTTGATTGTCAAGAACTCTTACGATCAATCTTGGATCCCGAGACTACTCACACACTCTATGATGGATGATGGATGATGGTGGTGGATATGGGTTGTGATGGTGGTGGTGGGTGGGTGAAGTGTGAGAGAGGTGGTTTGCCAAGGGATGGTTTGCAAATGAGCCAAGCACCCCTATTTATAGCCTGCAAAGAAGCCAGGACATGGCCCCGTGTCCATTGGGCACGGCCCCGTGTCCACCCATCTTCTCTTTCTTCATTAATTGCAGTTTGTCTGCATTAGTTGACCACGCCCCTGTGTTCGCTGGGCACGTCCCCGTGTGTAGAAGCATATCTGTACTATCAAGATTTCCTCAGATTCTGCGAATCTTAGAGTTGACCACGGCCCCGTGTTCGTTGGGTACGCCCCGTGGTGGGTGATAGAAGCTTCTACAGCTTTGTCTTTTCTGCAGACACTTGGGCACTCCCCCGTGCTCATTGAGCACGGGGCGTGTTCAGCCTTTTGTTCTCTTGTTTTGCTTGGGAAGATGTTTTCGAGGGGTCGGGCATGCCACGTTTATTCCTTTTCTTGAGTTTATGTTAGATTTAGCTGTCTTTTTGCTTCTTTTGTTCATTTGAGCTCATTTAATCCTGAAAATACAAAAGGAAGACAAAAATACACTTTTTCCAACATTAGTACTAAAAAGGGTTAGTTTAATGCCACATTTGATGTAATTTATATGTTGCATTTTGCGCACATCAAATACCCCCACACTTGAATCTTTGCTTGTCCTCAAGCAAAACTCCTTATAATGTGGCTTTACACTCCCAAATGGAATGGGTTGAAGAGAAGGTTTTGGGCTTGTCATAGAGTGTCGGGATTTCCAAGATTCTATATTAAGTTTTATTTTTATTTATTTACAATCTTATTCGTCATGATTTATTTAAAATATTACATAAGATAAATTACTTATTAGGGCATAACATGCCTCTTTAAAATTCCATTTATATACAAGTTCACATACCTCACGGGGGATCACTCAACACTCGGCCGAAGGTGTATTTTTGTGAAAACTCTCGAGAGCGGCATGGAACTTACTTCTACCATAAGCTTGCCAAAAAATCAATCCTCCTCCTTTTTAACTATACACCTTTGTAAATATCAAGAGGACTTTGGGGGAAGGGTTAGGCTTGGGTTAAAGGTAGGTGGTTGGGTTAGTGGTTAGTAGAAAAGGGCGATAGGCGTAAAAAGCGTCGGTTTTCGCAAAGCATTTTTGTGACTTTTTATTCCAATGGAGCTTTATTCAAACAAGCATTCTTTTGATGAGCTTTGTTTGTTTATTGCTAACTTCATTTTTCTTTTCTTCTTTATCAAATTTTTTTTTATAAGGGAGTCACACGAAAACCGAGCTTTGTTACTAAAATAAAGGGTT
The DNA here is from genome assembly GCA_030545235.1 of Helianthus tuberosus. NCBI lineage: Eukaryota > Viridiplantae > Streptophyta > Magnoliopsida > Asterales > Asteraceae > Helianthus > Helianthus tuberosus. The sequence goes on along the minus strand of CM060427.1, from coordinate 68,619,747 downwards.
TAAAATGAAAAAGGGTTTTGGTGGGTAAAGGGTGTTTGATTTGGGTTAAGAAATGAAAAGCTTTAAGCTCAAAGGGGTTAACTAGGGGGATTTTGGGTAGGTGGTAAAAAAAAAAGAAAAATAATGGTGTAGAAATAAAAAGGGTTAGTCCTAATGCCTCCATCATTTACTTACTTGGGTTTAAGTTGGTAAGGACCGAGAATGTATCATCGTGGAAAAATGAGCATTTAGTTTAAAGATGTGTATTTGTATGCTCAATAAGGGCTCAAAACTCACTTTTTGTGGGAATGGGTTTTTTTTATGTGATCAAGTATATATAATCAAATTTTAACTAGATTTGTCATGTCGTTTCATAATTTTCTTATGTTGTTTCTTTTTATCACGACGCTATCCGTTGTAAATTTGTAAAAATATATCCTTTTTAGAATTTGAAATTCTCAAATTAAACCTAGACAAGAAAAAAAATGAAAATTTTTTGTAAAAATTTGGGGTGTTTAGCGGTTGCAATAGAGTTTTGTGTAAGGCTTGTAATTAGGACTTGCAAAATTCAAGGTTTTAGCATCCCCCCCCCCCCCACACTTAAATTACACATTGTCTTCAATGTGCCCCAAAAATAAGTTTTTAGGTTGATTGAATGTGTAAAAAGTTGTGAAAAAACAAAAAATTTATGTTACTGGGCGTCTGGACACGGCCCCGTGGTGTCCGGGCACAGCCCCTTGTTCAGATCGCCAGTAACAAAAAAGAAAGTAAAGTAACAGAAGGCTGGGCACGGGGGCGTGTTCAGTGAGCACGCCCCGTGTCCAGGTACCTGAACTGGGCAATTTCCTGTAGATGGTTGAGCACGGGGCGTGTTGGCTGAGCACGGCCCCGTGCTGAACTTGCTATAATGAAGAAAAATTGTCGGGTGGCCTTGTTTTTGTGCATGGGGTGCTGGTTCAAGTTTCCCTTGGTATCCTTCACCATCCCGAGTGTGTTTTATTACTGAAAATTAAAACTAAACTAGAAAGCATAAAAATTAATCTAAACTAAGGATAGTTCTGCGGAATGCCTCCGTGGTGCGCCACGTTTATAAGGGTCCTTGGCTAGACCCAAAGCCAGGTCATATGTTACCCAAGTGGGATGTTTCGCATCTCATGTTGTATCGTCGGAGAGCATCATCCAAACTCAAGTCTATGACCTTCATGTAATTGTCTGGGTCGTCGTCTTCTACTCTCTTTCCAACTCCAAACTTCATTTCCTTGTCCCCGATCCTCAATGTTAGTGTTCCACCATTCATGTCTACTACTGCTTGGGCCGTAGCTAGGAATGGCCTCCATAAGATGAGTGGTACTTCGGTATCTTCCTCCATATCTAGTATGACAAAGTCGGCCGGGAAGACGAATTCACCGACTTTGACCAATAGATTTTTAGCGACACCTTGTGGATATTTGACGGACCTATCGGCGAGTTGTATGCTTCTTTTTGTAGGGCTTGTTTTCCCTAGGCCGAGTCGGTTAAACATTGATGCGGGCATGAGGTTGATGCTAGCCCCTAGGTCGGCAAGTGCATTGCGAATGGGGGATTCCCCAATCGAACTAGGAATTGTGAAGCTTCCAGGGTCAATCTTCTTTTGCGTGAGTTTGTTGAGTAGCAAGACGGAGCATTCTTCGCCTAAATTAACTAATTGCAATGATTCAATTTTCCTTTTATGAGTGAGGAAGTCCCTCATAAATTTTGAATATTTAGGCATTTGAGTTAGGACTTCGATAAACGGAATATTAACATGCAATTGTTTTAGCAGATTTTCGAACTTTGCGAATTGCTCATTGGTCTTTTGGTGAATTAACCGACCGGGGTACGGAACCGGAGGATTCTTGGTGGGCTCTTGAATTGGTGGAGAAGCCGTCTCTTGTTGGGGTGTGGGTGGAGTTGTGGCTTGGCTAGATCGCCTCTTTTCAGTTGGAGGCAATGGAGCTTCCTCGGGACCCACGGTACGGTTTCTAAATGTGATGAGATGTACTTGTGCTTTTGGGTTGGTTTCGGTATTACTTGGTAACGCGCCTTGTGGTCTCTCGGATAAATTTTGAGTTAGTTGATTTAATTGTTTTTCAATGTTTTGAATACTAACTTGTTGATTTCTAAAATTCGATTCCAATTGTTGAAATCGATCCGAGTTTTTCTTTTCGGTGTCGGAGATGAGGCGAGATACGGTATCTTCAAGCCTTTCTCATCCCCCTTGTTGTTGAGAGAAATTTTGTGACTCGTTTCTTGGTTGTTGAAAGTTTGTTCGTTGGTTTAGATTTTGTTGGTTACTACTATTGCCGGGTTCTCTCCAACCAAGGTTAGGGTGGTTACGCGATCCTTGGTTGTAGGAACCCGTTGGAGGACCCGACGGCCTAGGTCTATTATCAATGTAGTTTACCAATTCTGTTTGATTATCTACTTCTTTCATACAACTCCAATTTTCATGTGGTCCACCACACCCTTCACAAGCCATAACCGAGGTCGTTTTTGCCATCTCTAGCTTTTTTATTTTTGAAGAAAGGGCCTCTATTTAAGCTTGTAAAGAAGTGCTTTCATCAACCTTATGGGCGCCCGGGGCAATAGATTTATTGCTTCGGGGAGTGTGCCACTGAAAATTGGTTTGAGCAATTTCCTCAATTTGATTATATATTTCATTTGGGCGACGATTACCTAAAAGTCCCCCGAAGCTAGAGTCAAGAGTCTGTCTTGTGTGTGGCAACAATCCATTATAGAAAGTGGATACTTATTGCCACACCGCAAGACTGTGATGAGGACACTTTCTCAGTAGCTCCTTGAACCTTTCCCAAGTTTCATATAAGGATTCCCCATCCTCTTGTGAATATGTATTAATTTCAGTCATTAATTTAGCCGTTTTATGGGGGGAATACTTATATAGAAATTTTTAGGCTAGTTCATCCCAGATGTTTACCGAGCCAACTAGGAGGGTATTAAGCCAAGCCTTAGCTCGGTCTTTTAGTGAAAATGGAAACATTCGAAGGCGGATGGCGTCGTTTGATGCTCCATTGATCTGAAAGGTATCACATATTTCTAAGAAATTAGTAATATGTAGATGGGGATCCTTGTCCGCAAGCCCATGGAAAGTTGCGGAGTTTTGAAGCATTTGTATCAAATGTGGCCGAAGTTCAAAGTTGTTGGCTTTGACATTCGGTGCATTGATAGCGGCGCCGAGATTACCTACGGTGGGTCGTAGGTAATCCATGAGGGTACGTTGGTCCGCCATTGGAAGTCGTTCCCCCGAAACTTTCTCTTGGTTTTTAGCTTTAAGTCTTCTTCTTAAAAAGCGTTTGGGCTCGTCTAGGGGTTCTTTTATGTTTCTACTAGAACTAGAGCTCATACACTACGTGGAAAGTTCAGATGTGGCGCCTGGGTTCCAAGTCCTGCAATAAAATAAAAAAGAACGTTGGTCAGAAGCTTCACCAAGGCCCCGTGCTCAGATGAACACGGCCCGTGGTCGGAGATGCAGTGATTGCTTTCCGGATCCCTGTTACTGGGGAGCTTGACACGGCCCTGTGTTGCACCGACACGGCCTCGTGCTCAACTCTCTGTAACTCGGAAAATAAAAACTGCCAGTAACAATGCTGGGCATGGCCCGTATCTGACCAGGCACGACCCGTGCTGAGCTCTGCAGAAACTGAAAAATTAAGAAAAATCCTAAAAAAATGAAAAAAATAGAAAAAAACGATTAGGACATTGATTCCTAACTTTCTTAAAATCCTTGTGTCCCCGCCAGCGGCGCCAAAAACTTGATGGGTGTGAAGTGTCGTATAGTTTTTTATGTATATTTTAAGCCCTTTAACACTTTTTAGCCAAGTTTTAAATTTATAAAACACGATATTTACTAACACTAAACACACATATGGGCAAGTGCACCCATCGTGAGCGTAGTATAGTGTTGGTAAGATACCGAGGTCGTCCAAGGACACAAGAGCTTTTAATACCGGTTTATCCTCAACGTCTAATGAAATCAAAAAGTTAAAAAAAGGTTTTTAAACTAGAAAAATAAAACTAACTAAAATGCTGAAAAAATAAAATAAAAACATATAGACAAGATGAATTACTTGGATCCGACTCGTGTTTAGTGTAACCTTTGATTATTCCCGCACTTTTGCAATTTTTAAGAGATTATCTTAGTTATTGTAGTAGGCCCCCTCTTCTGAAGGTGACGTTACCCTCAACCCAGTAGTTTGAGTCAGCAAGGTACAATCCTAAAGGGTAGGATTATTGAAAGATAATTAATTAAGTTATTAATGCATATTATGGTAGGCCCCTCTTCTGGAGGTGACGTTACCCTCGGCTAAGTAGTCTGAGTCAGCAGGGATACAGTCCTAAGTAGCCGGGTTAAAGTTTTAATAGTAGTTTACATATGAGGGGGTCAAGGAGTTCGGACCCCCGCCATCCAATACCAGTGGGTATTGAATGAGGTTCTACTAAAGTTGACCCAGGTCATTGCAGGATCTATACACTGAACAAGGCAAGACTCTTACCAAACCGTTCACTTAACCCCCGACCAAGTAGCCAACATACCTCCATATAGACCGTGGAGATATGAATAGTGAAAATCTTTTATTTTATATAGATAGTAAAATAATGCCAAGACAACCCGGACAAACGATAAGGAAGACTCACCTTTAACATAAGAAACTAGTTATTAAAGTCATTAATACATAACCAAATAAAAAGTGCGAAAAGATTAAAAATAAAAAGTATTACACTAGACACTTGTCTTCACCAAGTGATGTAAGAGACTTAGGCAAACATGGCCTTTGATTGTCAAGAACTCTTACGATCAATCTTGGATCCCGAGACTACTCACACACTCTATGATGGATGATGGTGGTGGATGTGGGTTGTGATGGTGGTGGTGGGTGGGTGAAGTGTGAGAGAGGTGGTTTGCCAAGGGATGGTTTGCAAATGAGCCAAGCACCCCTATTTATAGCCTGCACAGAAGCCCGGACACGTCCCCGTGTCCACCCATCTTCTCCTTCTTCATTAATTGCAGTTTGTCTACATTAGTTGACCACGCCCCCGTGTCCGCTGGGCACGACCCCGTGTGCAGAAGCATATCTGTACTATCAAGATTTCCTCAGATTCTGCGAATCTTAGAGTTGACCATGGCCCCGTGTCCGCTGGGCACGCCCCCATGGTGGGTGATAGAAGCTTCTACAGCTTTGTCTTTTCTGCAGACACTTGGGCACGCCCCTGTGCTCATTGAGCACGGGGCGTGTTCAGCCTTTTGTTCTCTTGTTTTGCTTGGGAAGATGCTGTCGAGGGGTCAGGCATGCCACGTTTATTCCTTTTCTTGAGTTTATGTTAGACTTAGCAGCTTTTTTGCTTCTTTTGTTCATTTGAGCTCATTTAATCCTGAAAATACAAAAGGAAGACAAAAACACACTTTTTCCAACATTAGTACTAAAAAGGGTTAGTTTAATGCCACATTTGATGTAATTTATATGTTGCATTTTACGCACATCAAATACCCCCACACTTGAATCTTTGCCTGTCCTCAAGCAAAACTCCTTATAATGTGGCTTTACACTCCCAAATGGAATGGGTTGAAGAGAAGGTTTTGGGCTTGTCATAGAGTGTCGGGATTTCCAAGATTCTTTATTAAGTTTTATTTTTATTTATTTACAATCTTATTCGTCATAATTTATTTAAAACATTACATAAGATAAATTACTTATTAGGGCATAACATGCCTCTTTAAAATTCCATTTATATACAAGTTCACATACCTCACGGGGGATCACTCAACACTTGGCCGAAGGTGTATTTTTGTGAAAACTCTCGAGAGCGGCATGGAACTTACTTCTACCATAAGCTTGCCAAGCAATCAATCCTCCTCCTTTTTAACTATACATCTTTGTAAATATCAAGAGGACTTTGGGGGAAGGGTTAGGCTTGGGTTAAAGGTAGGTGGTTGGGTTAGTGGTTAGTAGAAAAGGGCGAAAGACGTAAAAAGCATTTTTGTGACTTTTTATTCCAATGAAGCTTTATTCAAACAAGCCTTCTTTTGATGAGCTTTGTTTGTTTATTGCTAACTTCATTTTCCTTTTCTTCTTTATCAATTTTTTTTTTTTTTTGATAAGGGAGTCACACGAAAACCGAGCTTTGTTACTAAAATAAAGGGTTTAAAATGAAAAAGGGTTTTGGTGGGTAAAGGGTGTTTGATTTGGGTTAAGAAATGAAAAGATTTAGGCTCAAAGGGGTTAACTAGGGGGATTTTGGGTAGCTTTGTTTGTTTATTACTTACTTAGTGGACCAAACTGCTCTATCTTATTCTATTATTACTTACTCTATTATTAACAATTCATCTTCATTCGGCTCTTCAAAAGTCAAACTATGATTACTTCCTATTAAAAGCATAACCCTTTTTATACATACCTGACGCAAATAAATCCAATGATTCGTTATTCACACCTTACGATGGTCATTTCTTTCCAACTTATGACATTGCATACCCATACATTATGCTCACCTATAATTTTAAAATTTGACAATTCAAAACATTAAATACCGGGTTCAAATGGAAATCACCATTTGACCCGTATCACACATTTGTCCTTTCAACCATTTCTCGCATACGTATATTTGCATACATACATACATATATATATATATATATATATATATATATATATACATATATAGAAGTTTAAAACATAACTTGGATAATATCCGTTTTAAAGAAAATTTACTTGTCTAATTCGTACTTACTTACGAATTCAGACTTTTCATTCTTGTCATTCGTTCTTACTTGTTTGATCTGTAATTTCTTACGGATTCAAACTTTTCGTTCTACTTTTCATTCCTTTCTATGTTTTGAATCCGCCTCGCGGGTTCTAACATATCCTTCATTCTTTCTATGTTTCGAATCCGTCTTGCGGATTCTGACATACCATTCATACTTTCTTTCGTATTTAGTACTCTCAATTTCTTGAGAGTCCTACTACTCTTTTCACCTACACGTCCACCTAATACCCAATTCTTTCGGACACACCTGCAACAATTACCACGGTCTCACGAACGTCATATGTTTCTTGCGTACTGGCCAGGTACGCAATCCACATACTAGTTTCGTGTCTTCGAGTAACCATCACCTTATGTCCGAAGAATTAGGTTTCGGCACGTGTAACATTTTCAAAACTTCTTTACCATAACATTTTTATCTTTCATTTAAAATTTTCCTTCCCTTGATAGGTTTTACCATTACATGTACCCACATATTGAGTCTACATACCTGGGATCATTTCGTCTTATTACATGTCTTGGTGTCGATCCTAGACCGCATTCGCGGATCATCCTCTCCAAACCACTGTGCTTACCTTACACATAACTTACTGTTAGTTTTCTTCATATACATACTTAAATATATACTTACATTCGCTTCTACCTTTAGATCTTGATCGATTCCTGGATTGTATGGGTTCCTGGTCACAAGAGCACACAGGTTTGAGTTCAAGTATTTACCTCTTCATACTTGATTTCTCTCAAACCAGGGCTCTGATACCAACCTGTAAGGCCCTTACACGTAATAACTTAAAAATGACGCAGCGGAAAAAGAGCCTTAAAAAGTTCTTTCTCTATTAGACACATTTCTTACATGAATGCACAAATACGGAATGACAAACGTTAACTAAAAGAAATATACAACATTCACTTTCAATTAACACTTTAAGGCATTACATAATTAAAGCTATGTGACTGTTCTTTTCTATACAATCCTTGCTCTCGACTCGATCTATGTCCGCTTCTCTTCGTTTGTGGTAGAAGAAATCTGTGTAGTACCTGTGGACATCACATACAACTCAACCATTAGTCGTTAACAACATCATACAACATTATTCTCAGGTAATTTAATATCAAATATCATTCAACAATATAAACTTTGATTCATTCAACTATCCTCTCGTATTTTCTCATTCCGAGTTCGACTTCGATACCTCATGAACCCGATGTTCTTTTACCTGCATTACATTTCAACTTCAAGGCACACCATTAGCAAACATCAATGCCAAAACATAATGAAACCATTCCTTCACACATTTATAACACCTCGCATTCATATATGTATACTAATTCCTACGTGCATTCATAACATATTACATAAATACATGCATACATTCATAAATCATACATGTACACAAACATATACACCTACATATATACACACACATTCGTACACGCACACATACATATGTACAAGCTCTTACATACCACTTACATTCCCATATAATTTTACTAACATATCCTAGTTACAAACATCCATATAAATAAGTCTCATACGTACAAACTTACGTGCATGTTCATTTCTATTCATGCTTACCTATGGATTCCGTCACTAACATGTAGGTAGATCTATACACATACATATCTCCAAACTTATTTCTTTCCCACACGTACTTTGAGTGAACGTTCTTGCTCATGAGTGAACATTTCAACTGTTGAGTGAACATTCTTGCTGAGGAGTGAACGTTCCAACTGTTGAGTGAACATTCTTGCTGACAAGTGAACGTTCCAACTGTTGAGTGAACATTCTTGCTGACGAGTGAACGTTCCAACTGTTGAGTAAACATTCTTGCTGACGAGTGAACGTTCCAACTGTTGAGTGAACATTCTTGCTGAAACGAACTAGAAAAAAAAATAAGATTTGCCAGCTAACTTGCTCTCGCAGGGCGCGTCATCTATCGCGTTGCGCGATGGTGAAACTGAATTGCTGTCGCGTAGCGCGACAACCCTATTTCGACAGAATACTTCCCTTTGCTGCTAAGTGCCCAGCTATGTTTTCAACCAAAACTCAACTTGAAACTTAGATAACTTTTGAGCTAAGCGTCCGTTTTGTGTAATTCTTGTATCTGTACGTCCGTAATTTAATCATGGATTCGTTCACCATCCTAACTCACATCAAAAGTTGAATTATAAGAAAAAGGCTTAAAGATCATTCATGCCATTATTCGACCCGCTCGATTCCACCATTTTATTTCTGACGTAACTAGCTACTTTCAGCCCCTACAATCATTCATACCTTAGTATTTCCATTTATTAATTAATCATACATGACCTTCTTACATTTATAAGCATTAAATAACTCCCTATACATACTAATAAGTGAGTTAGAATTCACTTACCTTGAGCGTCCGTTTTCGCATTCGCTTCCTTGTATCTCCTCTTGACCCATTAGTCTTTCTTGCTTGAGTCCATTTCCACATAATACCTAATGCTTTCGTGTCACCACAATCACATCCTTGTTAGTATACATGATTTTACATATAAATGATCATGTCGAATGCATAACTCGCATTTGACTTTCATAGTCAAGTCTAACAAACATAAGGCATACACCCAAAATCACATCTTTTCAAACTCATACAACCCATCATGTTAGCGCATAAAACTCATATTAATTTAACACATACCATATAACGTTCTAAGATCTTCTATTTGTGACAAAATTCTAGCTATGCCCCTTAGGTGCAGTTGACTTTCAAAAGTCAACAGTTTAATGTATAAACTTTCGACTTAACCTCATATATTCGTGAAATCATATTAGGCTATACATATGACACTATATACATTTTATACTTATGATGCAAATGTACTTACAACCACATGATCACATAATCATACACGCATACACATTTACTCACACATACTTTCATTTCATTACACTCACGTTCTTGTTAGCATATGAAATTATACATGAGAACAACCATATTAATTCACATTTCATATTCGGCTTCCATTAATCATTTCAACAAGCATATGGTACACTCATGGTGAGATACTCATTTAATCACATGATCACTTGTTTACATGTACACACCATACTAGAAACCTCCATAATTCTACACTTGCACCTTGATCCATACTTAGCAACGAACTATATTTAAACTCAATTCTCATGTTAATTTACTATCAAACGCCTCTTTAACACATTCCATATCTAATTACCACTTTCTTGCATACAATTTCACCTTCTAAATTCACCTAGTCATTTCATCGAACACTTGGCGCGCGTACAAGTTTTTCTTTTAACATAATGTACAAGTAACCTTCATACTTTTCTTCCTAGTTCTTGCTTTCTATCATCCAAAATACAAATAACAATTCAATTTCATATCATGTTCAATATAACTAACAAGTTGGTCACATTCAACATAGCATATCAAGAATCAAACAAAGGTTGGACATGGATGACATACCCATGTCGCCATTTCCATCATCCATGGTGGGTTTCACCTCCAAACACCTAATTGAACAAAATCATGCATAACACAGGTTCCGTATGGCGATCCTAGCACATAATAACGCTTAATTTCATACTAATTCGTGGATTGATCGAAATCCCACTTCTTACAAAATCACCAAATTAGAATATACAACTTACCAAGTGGTTTATAGAGCTGAGTGATCGAGAATTCTTGTTCATGCAAAAGATTTGGGTTGAAACTCCTTTCAATTTTGATGGTTTCTTGAGGGTTAGGGTTTTCACCCCTCCACCCCTTCTCCTGATCGAAGTCACGCACACATACCCCGTGTGTGTGTGTGATATTTTGTTTTAATAATTTAAGTTTCCATTTTGGCACCCTAAGTCCCTCAAGTTTAACATACCATCTTAATTGCCACAAACTTCATTCATTTACTTATTTATTAGACATTTAACTAGGCTTATTAACTTGGTTATTGTACTTCATCTTATTACACAAGGTAAACTACTAACGAATTTAATAATTCGAGTTTTGGGGTGTTACATCTTGGGCGCTGGTGTTGTTTCTGGATGTAAATTTCAAGTTTAAATGTCATCCACTTTTGTTGGTTTGTAACTTAATCAAAGGTTGTGTTGTTTGAAACTTAAGTGACTGGTGTTTGTAATGTTTTGAACTTTATGAATGGATGAACATCATTTTAATCATATAGTTGTTTATTATAATCGAATGGAATGAGAACCAATCAAATCACACGCATACGCTTCCGCAAAAGTCAGGGTGTGATAAAAAGTAGTGTATTGCGGATGGTAATGTAAATGAAAGTGCATTTTTCTACTACTGGTAATATATTACAGAATTTGTTAAAGAAATGATAAATATGCACATGTGCATCCATAACTGTTACTCGAAAAAAAAGTTTTTTTTTTTTGGTAATGAAATATAGCGATTTTTTAGAAAAATATTTTAAAAAAATTGTGTGTTTTTTGGATTTGTTTTAGGTATTTTTTGTGTTCACATTGGTTCTCGTAGTTCTCGCAATAAAGGTGGTTCGCGCATGAACCCTACCCTATATATATATATATATATAGGAACGGGATCAGGAGAGAATGGTGAAAAGTGTGAGAACGGTCAGAATAGATCCTGGCCCAACACGTGGCAGGGGGCGCTAATTGATATGCAGGGGTACGATTGTCCTTTTATACATTCCCTCCTTATTTGCGTTATAAATCTATTTCAAATTAAAACTCCAAATATTTCTTATTAGTTGTTACCTCCTTTGCAAGCTTTCTCAGATCAATGGCGTCTAACGTGGATTCTGTTAGATAAAGTAAAATTTGATGACGTTTCCTATTTTTGTTCCAGCAAATCATGCAACAGATATGGCGTTTTGTTCTTTTATGCTTGTTTCATTGCTTTTTTTTTCAAATTAATATTTCATAATATGTTGTATGATTTCAATGGCATTGTTCATGTATCCAATCTAATCATGTTTTAATTTGTAGTTAAACAATTAGTAAGAACTGATAATTGGAGTTTTTAATATTAATTTTAATTGTCGTTTGGGATCTAGTATATTTCTTATGTTTTTACGATCATTGGCATTTTATACCTGATTAGTTTTGAATATTATCTAGTAGTATTTGTAAACATCAGTTATTTACTATTTGTTAATTTGTGTAAACATCGGTTTTGTTAACTATGGCGTTTTCATTATGATGTTATATTTTTGTTAATTATTTATGTTGTTAACTGTTTTAATTATTCATCTCATGGTGTTTTCTTTTATCATGTCGCATTAGTATAGTTGGTTCATTATTTTTGTTAATCAATAAAGTGATGGTGTGCGTATTTTGGTGTTTTCATCATGGCGTTTTCAAATTATGTGTTTATTATGTCTTGTTTATTATTATTCAATTAATGGCGTTTTAATCTATAATGTTATTACGAGACATTTTCTATTTTTTAATGGCGTTTTTCTGATTTTTCTGTTCCTCACTGTGTTTTCTCAGACGAAGTTGCTTCCTCGAGTCAAAGGTTTTGCCCCAAAACTGGACTACCATTTATCATTCCTGACGTTAGTGAAGAAATAAAGCCCACAATGGACATGGTATTCATAGGCCTCGATGATTGTTATTCAATGTATGTTAAGTATGCCAAGGCTAGTTGGTTTTCAGTCAGGAAAGGGACTACAAAGACAAACTCCAAAGGTGTATTACATATTAAGTATTACTTGTGTATGAGAGCTGGGGTATATAAGGACAAGAAGGTTGATACGTTGGACCCTAATCGAAAGGAGCGTTTAGTGTGATCCAACTTTTCAAAGAGGACTGATTGTGGTGCACTGTTATGTGTAATTTTTTAGGCTAGATCGCGGAAGGTCTATAAGTTTGTCGAGGAGCACAACCATGATCTTGTTGAACGTCCTGATAAGCATTTTCTTCCAACTGAACGACACCTCACTCAGCTCCAGAAGCATGTTATACATAGCATGTCTAAGTTGAATTTGGGTCGAGTCAAGGCGCTTAATGTTATGAAGACTTGTTTTGGCGGTTTTGAAGACGTGGGTGCAAGTAAAGTTGAATTTAAGAACTATAAGAGGCAAATTAACTTGTTTATAGGGGAATACGACACCGATATGGTTGTGAGACATTTGGATGAAAAAAAACATTCCCAGCCTAATTTCTCAAACAATTACTTCACAGACGAAGACAATCGTTTGAAAGGACTTTTTTGGTGTGACGATCAAGCCAAACGTAATTACCACGTGTTTGGTGATATGATCTCATTTGACACCACGTATCGTTCCAACAAGTAATATTTAATAATTCAATTTCTTCTGTTCTTTTTTGGCGTTTTATGAGTTTACATGCAATGGCGTTTTATGAGTTTACATGCAATGGCGTTTTATTATTGTTTCAGTTCTCATGGCATTTTCATATGCAAATACGCTATGGTGTTTGTACCGTTCACTGGTATAGACAATCATCACTGCAATGTTACATTTGGTGCTGCATTATTGGCGTCGGAAACTGTTGATACGTATATTTGGTTGTTGAGAGTTTTTCTAAAAGCTATTGGTTCTCAACCAAAGTTGTTGTCACTAACCAAGATCCAGCAATGAAGAAGGCTATTTATGTTGTATTTGTTTACACAAGGCATCGGTTATGCATGTGGCATGTGATGCATAAACTTTCTCTGAAGGTTGATATGCTTATTTTTACCTTTGGCGTTTTAGGATACACTGTGTTTTAAAATACATGGCCTTCCATACTTTGTTACTGTTTTTTTAATTAAGTTTTGTCTTTATGTAATATGTATGTTTTTTAACGCATGGCATTTTCGTGTTATACATAGGTTGGTGTTAGGCTATGCAATTCCACCAATTTCAAAGAACGTATTTATGGTATTGTGTGGATGGATATTCTCACACCTGAAGAGTTTGAATCAGAATAGGAAGTGGTTATCGGAGAGTTCAATTTAGCAGATAATGACAAGCTATCTGATATTTTTGCACTCAAGGAATCTTGGATCCCTGCATACTATAGAATGGAAGAGCTGTCAGGCCTTATGCGAACGACATCATGGTCGGAGAGTGAGAATCATTTTTTTGGGCAAGTGTGCAATTCAAAAGCTACTCTTGTTGAGTTCATAACTCATTACAAAACTGCAATAGAAGCACAGCGTCACACGCACCAGAAAAATGATCACCAATCTCGATACAAACGACCCCAGTTGAAGAGTAATTACCAAGTGTTGGAAGGCCAAGCTGCTGACATATACACAAAAAATAATTTTTGCGACGTTCAAGCTGAGCTAATTCGAATTGCGGATTGCATAAATCAACGTTATGAATATCAGCCCGATGGGTTTGTTAAGTTTTACATAAATGACTTCCAGTAGCCTTGTACATCCTTATTTGAGGTAAACATTGGCTTTTTGTTTTTTATATGGCGTTTTCTGTGCATGGCGTTTTATCATATACAGTTGTGTTTTTATTTTTATTTTTTTAGACGAACATTCTCTGCATGGCGTTATAGAGATATTGTTTTGGCATTTTTCAGGTAATGTACCGTAAGTCTGATTGCACATGCAGTTGCTCATGCAGGCGTTTTGAGCAGTTTGGTTTGCTATGTAGACAAATATTCTATGTTTTGAGAGGTATGGACATTAGGGAATTTCCAAAACAATACATTTTGAATAGATGGCGCAAAGAGGGTTCCCCAAACTGCTCTCCCGAATACTCAATTAGTCGTGAATATATGACCGAGCTTGATCCCGATGTATAAAGTATGATGCGAGATATTATTTTTTCAATGGAATATACGTTGAACCGTTTATCTGGTAATAAAGAGGAGTTATCCCTATATAAGGATCATATTCAATCTTATATGAAGAAGGTTTAAGATATGCAGATTGTTGCTCCTCCCGCTAGTACTAGGGATAGATTTGCCGAGATAACCGGTCAATATAAAAATGACAAGAATCCGATAAGAGTCCCTGTTGGGTATAAATCCAAAGATTCTGGTTCTCGGAAGTGCCTGAAATCTAAAAAAGAGATAGCAATCGAGAAAAAGAATCAAAGTCGAAACCCCGGGGCCAAAGAAAGATAGTGTCAGAACTGCAAAGGCTATGGACACTACGCATCGACATGCAAACAGGCCGTAATTAAAAGAAGATCGACAAGGTCTTCGAGAGCCAGCGAAGAGTAGTTTGGTGTTTTGTATTTTTTATTCTTACAGAACACACACAGATGGTCTTCGAGAGCCAGTAAATAGTAGTTTGCCGTTTTGTATTTTTCATTCTTACAGAACACACACAGATCTCAATTTGGTGTTTTACATCATTCTTTATACTTAATTTTTTTCATCTTTTTTTTCGACCTATTTGTTCATAACATGTTACTTTGAAGTTACATAACAAACAATATAAGATCGGATAAGCAAATCAAACGCCAAAGAAAAAACAACGCCACTAAATAAAACTACCATAAACCTCTAATTTTGGTCATGCTAAACTCAATAATGTTTTGCTAAACGAGATGGATATCATTGTTAATCCTGTGACATCTGTGCCTCTACGGCCATCATACAAATACAAATCCAATGAAATCCTATGTTTCATTCTCAGGATATGTACAATTACATATGACATTTACACATATCAATTCTCGTTCAATTTCGAAATCTAAATCGCTTTCTGAAAATTATACGCAAACCGTTATGTAAACGTAATCAGTTTAATGCGACAAACACTCCAGAATAGTGATATATGCTTAACATACCTTAAATAACCTTTACATAACTTAGAAATAAGTTTTGAAGGGTTTGGTGTGTCAAAAACAAGTTTATTCGATCACAGTGGCTATTTGCGTCAAACTGCAAAAGTCTGCAATTCGTATAGCAATATACACTCCGGAACATGATCATAAGCTAAACATACCCTAAATACCCTTAAATATCTTAGAAATAAGTTTTGAGGGGTTTGGTATGCGAAAATGCGCTTATTTGAACAACAGGGACTAAAAGCGTCAAAAACTACGAAAGTTTGCATAAACGTGCATATCTCACGTTCTGACCATATCCGGATATCCAAAAATTTTTGTAATCACTAAAATATTTTATTTTAGTGATAGGAATGCAAAAATACAATTCGTTGCGCAATTTGGACCGTTTTCGTGTTTGTTCGAGTTTCATCGTAATTAACCGAATCACGCGACCGTACAACCAAACGAACCGACATCCGAGATATTTTCAAGCATATTGCAAGTCCCCTATGCTTTAACATCCTTGTAGAGCCTTGAAAATGGGTTAACGGGGGTTAAATGCGTCAAAAATGCACTTAGAAGTGTGCAGTGGCCTGTTCTGCCAATTCTTAAACTTCAGCCTATGCCCTCACGTCTGGAGATAGCAGAAGGCCTATGTTATGGCATGAAGCGATGGCATGATCTGGACAGAAACTCCATTTCAGCTGCAGGTCTTGTTTTCTAAGCTAGTTTTGGCCATTGTTTTGCAAATTTGTGGGTATTTTGAGTGGTTTTAATTCTATCCACACACTTGTATCGATCCTATGCTTGCTTGGACAACACATATGCCACATGGCATGATCCAAGAGCTCCAATTCAACTATAAATACCCCCAAATTCTGCCATTTCATTGCTCATTCCTCAAATTCTTTCTCTACAACTCTACGTAGAGGTTACCACTTGTTTGGAGGCCTCTTACCTGAGTTTCCTAGTCGATCTTTCAGCCATTAGAGCCTTGTATGTGTTCTTTCATGGCTTAGTCTTTTATTTCAGCAATTAAAAGCTAAAAGTCAAACAGTTTGACTACATTTTGACTTTCGGGTTTGACCACGAATTGGTCAAATCATGTGACATCTGTGCTTGTAATCATTATATTAACTCTAAATAGTTCAATTATCAATAAAACAATGTGTTTTGACCCCAATGTTTGTTTATTTATGTTTGAAATTTTGCACGTTTTGATTTTTGTTCGATTTCAAGCTCTATATCGCTTTCTGGGTAGTTGTTGATCGTCTAACAAAGTCAGCGCATTTCTTACCAATCCGTGAGGATCTATCTGCCGGCAAGCTTGCTAAAATCTAGGTGGATGAGATTGTGTCCCGACATGGTGTTCCTTTGAACATTATATCTGATAGAGATGCTCGATTCTCGTCTCGCTTTTGTTAAAATCTATGTGGATGAGATTGTTAAAAAGAAGGATGTCCATTTCAGAATGTGCATTGATTACCGTGAGCTTAACAAGCTTACCATCAAGAATCGATATCCCCTACCTCGCATTGATGATCTCTTTGATCAGTTACAGGGTGCTACTTGTTTTTCAAAGATTGATCTACGTTATGGGTATCATCAGCTTCGAGTGCTCGAGGAAGATATTCCCAAGACTGCATTTCGTAAAAGATATGGTCATTATGAGTTCACTATTATGCCTTTCGGTTTGACAAATGCTCCTACTATTTTCATGGACTTGATGAATAGGGTTTGTAAGCCTTATTTGGAAAAGTTCATCATCGTTTTCATTGATGACATTCTGATTTATTCTAAGACTCGAGCCGATCATAAACAACATCTCCGTCTTACTATGGAACTCCTGAAGAAAGAACAACTTTTCGCCAAATTCTCCAAATGTGAATTTTGGCTTAAGGAAGTTCAATTTTTGGGACACATCGTTAACGAACAAGGTATTCATGTAGATCCCGCCAAAATCAGTGCGATTAAGGATTGGGATACACCTACTACTCATACTGAAGTTCGTTCATTTCTTGGTCTTGCGGGTTATTACCGCCGCTTCATCGAAAACTTCTCCAAGATTGCAGTTCCTCTCACTGCTCTCACTCAGAAGAATAAACCCTTTGAATGGGGATCCAAACAGGAAGAAGCTTTTCAGACCTTGAAACAGAAACTTTGTGATGAACCTATTCTATCTCGACCTGAGGGCAACAATGATTTTGTCGTATATTTTGAAGCATCCAATTTAGGCCTTGGCTGTGTTCTCATGCAAAGGAACAAAGTCATAGCTTACGCATCGAGACAATTGAAGATTCACGAGAAGAACTACACGACTCATGATCCTGAGTTAGGTGCAGTAGTCTTTGCTCTCAAAATCTGGAGACACTACCTCTACGGTACGAAATGTGTGGTGTTCACTGACCATAAAAGTCTCCAGCATATTTTCAATCAGAAAGAACTTAACATGAGGCAACGACGTTGGGTTGAACTTCTAAACGACTACGATTGCAAAATTCGCTATCATCCTGGTAAGGCGAATGTCGTGGCTGATGCATTGAGTCGTAAAGAGCGTGTCAAGCTTCACTGTGTTCAAGTTCGATCTGATATTCAAACCCGCATTTCTCAGGCTCAACATACTTGTGTTACACAAGACTTGATGGGAAAGGAGTTACCTTGTCACATTAAGCCTGATCTTGAACTGAAAGACAATGGATTGTATTATTTCATGGACCGTTTGTGGGTCCCAAGTCAAGACAATCTTCGCACCTTGTTAATGGATGAAGCTCATAAGTCTCGTTATTCTATTAATCCTGGTGCAGATAAAATGTATAAGGATCTTCGAACCCAGTACTGGTGGCCGGGTATGAAGAAAGACATTGCCTTATATGTGTCTAAATGCCTTACTTGTCTTAAGGTAAAGGCTGAACATCAACATCCCTCTGGATTATTGGAGCAACCAGAGATTCCAGTTTTGAAATGGGAAAACATTGCTATGGATCTTATTACCAAGTTGCCACGCACTAAGAAAGGTCATGATGCCATTTGGGTAGTTGTTGATCATCTTACAAAGTCAGCGCATTTCTTGCCAATCCGTGAGGATCTATCTTCCGACAAGCTTGCTAAAATCTATGTGGATGAGATTGTGTCCCAACATGTTGTTCCTTTGAACATTATATCCGATAGAGATGCTCGATTCTCGTCTCGCTTTTGGAGAACCATGCAATCTACTATGAGAACCCAACTTAATTTGAGCACAGCTTACCATCTGCAATCAGATGGTCAATCTGAGAGAACAATCCAGACTCTGGAGGATATTCTTAGAGCTTGTGTGATCGATTTTGCTGGTAGTTGGGACTCGTATCTACCGTTGATTGAATTCTCCTACAACAATAGTTATCACTCCAGCATCAACATGGCTCCTTTCGAAGCTCTCTACGGTCGAAAATGTTGTTCACCAGTCTGCTGGAATGAGATAGGTGAAGCTCAGCTTACTGGACCTGAGCTCATTCTAGAGACTACAGATAAAGTCAAGAAAATTCGCGACAACCTTTAGACAGCTAGAAGCCGTCAAAAGAGTTACGCGGATAGAAGATGCAAGCCCATAGAATTTCAAGTCGGTGATTGTGTCTTACTTAAGGTTTCACCTTGGAAAGGTGTGATCAGATTTGGAAAGACAGGAAAAATTGCACCTAGATATTTTGGACCATTCAAGATCGTCGAAAGAATCGAAAAGGTGGCCTACAGATTAGAGTTACCTCCTGAACTCGGAAATGTTCATCCAACCTTCCACGTGTCCAATCTCAAAAAGTGTTTGGCTAATGAGAACCTCCTCATACCGCTTGATGAAATTCGTGTTGATGACAATGCATTTTGTTGAGAAACCTGTGGAAATCATGGAACGTGAAGTCAAGTGGCTCAAGCGCAAGCGTATACCTATTGTTAAAGTTCGCAGGGAATCTAAATGTGGTCCAGAATTTACTTGGGAATGTGAAGATCAAATAAAAGAGAAATATCCACGTCTATTCTCACAAGTTTCCTCTAAATAAATTTCGGGACGAAATTTCCTCAAGCAGGGGAGACTGTGACATCTATGCTTGTAATCATTGTATTAACTCTAAACAGTTCAATTATCAATAAAACAATGTGTTTTGATCCCAATGTTTGTTTATTTATGTTTGACATTTTGCACGTTTTGATTTTTGTTCGATTTCAAGCTCTATATCGTTTTCTGGAAAGTTATATGCAAACTGACGCGTAAACGTAATCAGTTTAACGTGAAAAACACTCTGGAACATCAACATATGCTTAACATACCTTAAATAACCTTTACATAACTTAGAAATACGTTTTAAAGGGTTTGGTATGGCAAAATCAAGTTTATTCGATCGCAGGGACTATTTGTGACAAACTGCGAAAGTCTGCCGATTCGTATAGTAACGTACAATCCGGAACATGATCATAAGTTAAGCATACCATAAATATCCTTTACATAGCTTAGAAATAGGCTTTGAGGGGTTCGGTGTGCAAAAATAAACTTATTTGGTCAAATAGGGACTAAAAGCGTCAAAAAGTGCATAAGTTTGCATTTACGTGCATATCTTACGTTCTGAACATATCCGGACATCCAAAAAATTTTGTAATCATTAAAATATTTTATTTTAGTGATCGGAATGCTAAAATTCCATTCGTCGTGTAATTTGGATCGTTTTTCGCGTCCGTTCGTGTTTCGTCGTAATTAACCGAACAACGAGGCTGTACGACCAAACGAACCGACATCCACAATGTTTTCAAGCATATTTCATGTCCTCTATACTTTGACATCATTATTGAGCCTTGAAATTGGGTTAACGGGGCTTAAACGTGTTAAAAACTAGCTTTATGCATGCAGGGGCCTGTTCTGCCAACAATTGAAAGTTTCTGGTCTGGAGTCTAGGCGGGGCGAGAAGCCTGAGGGCTCTGCCTTCGCGGCCCATGACAGCTGGATCTGGGCAGATTCCTGTTTTCAGCAAACAGCAGCTGTTCCTTGGGTTTTCTTCATGGTTTTTCAACACTATGGACTGGTTTTTGAGGTCCCATGGTATCCTAAACTATGTGCCACAAATGTATGGCTAGGATCAAAGTTCTAAACACTTGGAATGATCTCAATGGTTCATGAAATTATATATAAACCCACTCAACTTCATTTCCAAACTTGCTCATTCAGAATTTCTTTCTTCTTATGCTCATTTGGAGCTATCCCATCTGGTTGAAGGCTCCAATCTTCAAGTTTTCTTGTTCTATCTTCAAGCTTTGGACCTTTTGTAAGCTTCTTTCATGCTTTTTATGCATTTCAAGCATGAAAGTCAAACAGTGTTTGACTTTCTGCTTTGACCACTTTATGGTCAAGTCAAAGTTCGTTTGAACTTTGCAACATGAGCGTAATCACGATGGTTATAGTCCCTTGTGACTATACCTACTGATTACCACGTTGATTAGGCGTCTCAAAGTTTCGGTTAAAAAACGTATTTATGCGTATTTTGCAACGAAACTATTTTTGGGTATCAAAACCCTTTGTTTTGATATCAAACTTGTTTTCTAACTTAGTTAAACATGTTTTAACATGTTTAACTCGTCACTCTTAGTTTAGTGCTTATTTAGGGTCGTAAGTCAAGCAGTCTAAACAACCGCTTAGACTTTCGAACCCGACCCGTTCGGTCGATCATTAGGATCCGACCAAACATATTTTGTGACCATAGTTGTATAGGGAATAACCTTCTGAGGTTATACCTTATGGTCACTTAGTTTATTAGTTGTATGATAGGTAGTTTATATGCCTTAGGAAAATGACCAAAATGCCCTTTTTTGCGCATAATTTTATTTTAAGCATATGTAACTTAAATTTTGTCACATAAACTGATTATTAAACATGTTAGGGCATATAATACTTGTCATAGGACTAGTTAGGCTATTCGTTTGCGCTTTTGCGCAAATGACGCGTTAAAGTAGCGTAAGCTACCTAAACGGGTCATATCGGGTCATAAGCACTTAGGATAGGTTCTGACTTAGAATGTAGGCTTTGTTAAGCCATATCACATGAGTTCCAATACTCATTTGGTTTACGAAACCTCATTCTATCCGATCTTTCGAGTTAGGTCCGGTTTATTAACGTAGTTACCTATATTAGGTGCTGATTGATTCCGTGATCCTTCTAGTGTTATTTGATTGTTATCTCAAGACTGCTAAGCTATATCAAGTGAGTACATAGTCCTCGCTTTTACTGTTTTCAAATATTTTGGGGTGATACACATGTCCCTACTTGTTACTTTACTGCTTTTCGTGCTTTCATGACATATATGTCACACCCCAAAAATGTCGCAGCGG
Organism: Helianthus tuberosus; assembly: GCA_030545235.1. Lineage (NCBI taxonomy): Eukaryota > Viridiplantae > Streptophyta > Magnoliopsida > Asterales > Asteraceae > Helianthus > Helianthus tuberosus. The sequence continues at coordinate 68,597,907 of CM060427.1, read as the reverse complement.
AATGTTTAAACGTAGTGGAGACGGAAGTTGGTGCCCATTTATATCTTGTCGAGCGATGCATTTTATTATTGGACATATTGGTTTATTTTAACATAAAATATTAAACATTATGTTTTAAGTCCTGACACAACTACATAGTTAAGATGTCTTTGATCCTCACGGATCTTATTACAAATGTCCCAGAAAGTTTAAAAGTTGTCCAACATATTTAAACAAAACAACATGCATCATCAAACACAAGATACGCCATGATTTCCCGAAGCCGAATTCAAGTACCTATAGAACACGTTAAAAATCAAGTGTTAACACAAAGGAAGGTGAGTTCACTTATTCATTAACAGATTTTATTCCAAGGAAAACTTTCCATTTAGGTGTTTATTTAAAACATCCATTTAATTCTTAGAAAGTCCATTTTACTTTCTTAATAAAATTCATGGGCCTTCCGTCACAGTTTCTCGAACCCGACAATATTGTTACTGCCCAAGTTTTGTATATTAAAGTATTGCGTCAATTTTCAGACTCGTATGTTAGCTAGACGATACGAACTATATATTAACCATGCAGGGATAATCAATGCTAGACAATAAACAGAATACTAATTTTTTGTTTGACACTGACACGGGGCGACCGGTCACGACGGGGTTGTCAACCTGATAAATCTACCAACAATTCATCGTGTACAATACTTAACTGATTAAACGACATCATGGGCACAGGGTTCTTTCTCGAAGAACAATATGATGTCTGCCTCACGTACAATATATATATCATACTAATATGACAATTTAATACACGTAGTTGCACGAATCCCCTGAATCTCCATCATTCGAAACCCAGGCTGGCATCCGTCCCAACTTTACGGTCTGTTTCGCCTTGGAAACACCGTACCATCCCAATGTCCCGCATTTATTCATCAAAAACGTTTTACTTCGAAACGTATAACTTATCAAATCTCATATATTTTCAGCGAAAATATATATTTTATATTAAAAAAGTATGTGTTAGGAAACTTTATTTGTAAGTATTGAAGAAAATCACAATCAACTGGATCTATGAAGAGATCACAGTCTTGAAGATCACGAACTAGAAAAAGAAGATTAGATGGGACAACAGAAATGCACAGCATCTACTTCAAAGAAACACAAGTTGATCAAGAGCTGAATTGGATTATCATAAAAGGTCACTTCTGATGGATCTGATCATCAGTTTCTGACGATTCTGATCATTAGGATTTTTCTGATGATTTGTTCACTAGAATTTCTGATGAAGTGGTTTATCAGAATTTCTGGTGAAACACCCCACTTGTCTGAAGTTGGCTCTATCCTGCCACAATTACCGATGCAAGTTGACATTATTGGATATCATGATGAAAAAGGCAACTTGAACGTTGGATTCAATGAATATGTCAATTGGCCACTTTTTGCAGGACTTATTGCATGAATAAACTATTGTTTATTCATGCACCCAACCTTCTATAAATAGAAGGCTCAACCAGGAGAAGCAAAGTGAGTTTGAAGCTTATCATTCATACATACATCAAAACTCCATTGCCCTCTCACCCACAGAATTCAAGATTCATTTGTACTAGATAATAATCTTACAATCACCTTGTAAACCATTTTGTTTCAAAGTGATATAAATTTGATAATTCTGTAGGTCTTGTTTCTTGAAAGTCTGATTTCCATTTCCGCATATCTTTTTCACATCTACTGAAATCACTTGCCATATTACGTGAAAATAAGTTGTTTTAAAGCCATACTGGGTCCAACAATTGGTATCAGAGCAGATTGAATAAACTATTTTCAAACGATCAATCGCTCATCTTCTTTTCTCTAAATATGGCCAGCTTTCAATCCTGGAATAATACTTTTTACATTGGTTCTATGTCCAAACCTCCGACACTGGTCAGAGAGGAATGCCCCCAATGGAAAATCAGGATGGTCAATTTCCTTAATGGTCATGATCGAGCTCTGTTTCAATCCATTGAAAGGGGTCCACATATACCAATGACAGATATACCTGCTATTCCAGCAACTGACCAATCACCAGCTATCCCTGCCTCCCGTACTCCCAAAAGTGAAATAAACTAGAGTGCAGAAGACAAGGAACTGGTGGCTGGGGATGAAAGGGCAAAGTCACTTTTAATAATGGCCATCCCCAATGACATATTTTCACAAGTTGATGCATGTGCATCAGCTAAGGAAATATGGGATCAGTTGGAAAATCTTTGTGAAGGAGAAGAAAGGATGAGAACAAACAAGAGAACAAACAATGTCTCATCTTATGAAAGGTTTAAAAGTTTGCCAAATGAAAGGTTAAATGATACATATCAAAGATTTACAAAACTTTTAAACAAGCTAAAGAAATTTGGAATAACAAAGTCAAATGATGAAAGAAACATAAAATTTCTTGATGCCCTTCCTAGAGAATGGAGAAGTCTAACCATGACTTTATCATCAACCTTAGAACTAGGAAACATGAGTCTTCATGACTTATACAGCATCTTGATCCCTAGAGAGAAAGAAATATTTGAAGAAACCATTCAAAGAGGGGGATCTTTAGCTCTTATCTCAAACTCACAAAGATCAACAACAACCAATGATCCACAACCATCAAACAGCCAAAATCTTGAAACTTCTGATGCATCATCAGACTTTTCAGCTTTTGCTGAAGCAATAGCACTGCTCACCAAAACATTTGAGCAGAGGTTGAGGGGAGGTAGCCAGAGATACCAGAGAAGTGACAGAGGAAGGATGGATGGAAGATCTAAAGAAGAAGTTAGATCTAAGGATAAAGGGAAGGCTGAAGTTATGTGTTACAAGTGCAAACAGAGAGGTCATTATGCATCAGAATGCAAGACCAAAAAAGCTGAAGGATGTTGCATATTATGAGAAAAAGCTTGAAGAAGCAAAGAAACTGCAACAAGTAAGCTTAATTGCTGGAATAGATACATGGTTATCTGATGATTCTTCTGATGATGAAGAAGAAGAATTGGCAAATTTCTGCCTCATGGCACTCTCTGAAGGTCTACCAGAAACTTCAGAACAAAAGGTAAATTTAGACAATCTTGATCTTGAACACAAGCTAAACAAGCTCATGTCAGATTTTCTAAATCTGCAAGAAAAACATCAATCAGATATTAGAAAATCTGATGATTTGCAAAGGACTTTGAATAAAATCATTCTTGAAAACCAACTTCTTATAGAGGATAGTTTAGATCAAAGAGCTAAAATTGAGTTTTATGAAAATGAAAGAAAAGATCTTTACAAGAAAATCAATGACAAAGAAATCAATGTAAGAGGTTTTCAACAGGCCAAAGAGTTCATAAATTTTATTGACTCCACACCAAAGAACAAATGAGAGGGTTTAGGTTATACAAGATCCACAAGATCAAATAGAAATAAACCCACTATCTTTGTAAAAGCAACTCATCAGAATCCTGATAAATTTACATCAGAGTCTGAATCTAAATCTTGCAAAACAACCTGTTCTGAATACTCTTTTGAAAAACCAAACTTCAAAACAAACAATAGTGAATGCAGTCAAGAATATGTAAAGACTCTAGAAGCAGTTCACTCATCTTTTCAAAATTATCCACTCATTCCATCACAAGAAGTAATATTAGAAAATTCTGATAACTCTTGTACGTGTGTTGACATACTGAAGCTTGTTCAACACCATCTTCAAAAGAAAACTGTAAAATCTGTTAATGGCTCAGCATATAACAGAATTTCTAATGCAAAACCAAGAAGAAGAAATAAAATTATTAGGATTCCATCAGAAACTGTACCCAAGCATGCCTGGGTACCAAAAACCCTCTAATTATTTCATTTCAGGACCATCATGTGCAGCAGATCTGGTACTGCGACTCAGGGAGCTCCAAGCACATGACTGGGGACAGGAGCTTACTCAGCAACTTTGTTTCAAGTCTGGGTAGAATGGTAAATTTTGGAAATGGAGTGAAAGGGAGGATCATGGGATATAGATGCATAAGGTATGGATGTTTGACCATAGAGAAAGTAGCCTATGTTGAAGGCTTAAAGTATAACTTGCTGAGCTGTGGTCAATTCTGTGACAAAGGTTTTCAGGTAACCCTTTTACCAGAAAAATGCTTGCTAATAGGTATAGATGATAATAAAATCTATTTAAGTGGGAAAAGAATAAGAAAATCAATTTACTATTTTGACTTTAAAGAAGAAAGTGAACATCCAAAACTATGTTTATTTTCAAAAATCAATAAAGGTAGTAGTTGGTTATGGCACAAAAGGCTTGCCCACTTAAATTTAAAAAATCTAAGCAAACTAGCAAGCAAAGGTCTGGTAAAAGGATTACCTTTGATATCCTCAAAGAAGGATAAAATTTGTGAAGCATGTGAGATGGGTAAATCCAAGAGAAGCTCACATAAATCAATTTCTGAGTCTTCTATTTCACAAAATTTGGAACTTTTACACATGGATTTGTGTGGACCCATAAGTACATAAAGTTTTTTCTAGAAAGAAATACATACTAGTAATAGTAGATGACTTTTCCAGGTACACATGGGTAGAATTTTTGAGAAAGAAAAGTGAAACTCTTGATCTGATCATTAATTTTGTCAAGAAAATTGAAAATCTGTTAAAACTAACAGTCAGAAGGATCAGATCAGACAATGGAACAGAGTTTAAGAATGCAAAAATTGAAAATTTCCTTGTAAGTAAAGGAATTTCTCATGATTTTTCTGCTCCCAGAACACCCTAACAGAATGGGGTGGTTGAAAGAAGGAATAGGACCTTGGTAGAAGCTGCCAGAACCATGCTTGCTTATGCTAAGTTGCCCACTCACTTTTGGGCAGAAGCTATAGCAAATGCGTGTTTTACACAAAATAGATCCATAATCAACAAAAGGCACAACAAAACACCTTACAACTTTATAAATGGAAGAATTCCAAGTATAAAATTTTTGCATACATTTGGTTGTAGATGCTTTGTTTTCAATGATTTTGAAAGCCTTGGAAAATTTGACAGAAAAGCAGAAAAAGGTATTTTTCTTGGTTACTCTTTGTCATCAAAAGCATATAGAATTTTTATTCTCAATACAAGGACAATCAGAGAAAGTCTGTATGTTTCATTTGATGATTCACCAGAAACAGAGGTTTCTGATGAATACATGAAAGAAAAAAAAATTCTGACAAACAAGAAAAGTATGAACATCTCTTTGAAATGATAAATGAAGATTTCCTAGAACATGATAATTCTTTCAAAAACAAATCAAAAGATCCATCATGTACTAACTCTGCAGAACAAAGGTGTAGTACATCAGAACCTCAGAATTCTGATATCTTACACATAATTGAAGCACCTGTTCAGGGGGAAACTTCGAATCCATCAGAACCAACAAATTTTCACAACAAGTTAAGATGGATCAAAGGACATGTTCATTCTGACATCATAGGCAATCCTGCAGACGATGTCAGAACAAGATCTGCCACTGCACATGAGTGTGCATTTTCTGGGTTCTTAAGCAAGGTAGAACCCAAATCTGTCAAAGAAGCTCTAAGTGACCCAGACTGGATTCAGGATATGCAAGAAGAGCTTGATCAGTTTGAAAGGAGCAAGGTATGGGATCTGGTACCCAAGCCAAAAGACAAATCTGTCATTGGCTCAAAATGGGTATTCAGGAATAAATCTGATGAGAATGGCATAATCACAAGGAACAAAGCAAGGTTAGTGGTCAAGGGTTACTGTCAACAAGAAGGTATTGATTATGACGAAACTTTTGCACCAGTAGCTAGATTAGAAGCTGTAAGAATTTTTCTTGCTTATGCTGCATCCAAGGATTTAAAAGTCTATCAAATGGATGTAAAATCAGCTTTTCTGAATGGTAAAATTGAGGAAGAAGTTTATGTGCATCAACCAGAAGGCTTTGTTGATCCAAAATTTCAAAATCATGTGTACAGATTAAACAAAGCCTTATATGGGTTGAAGCAAGCTCCTAGAGCCTGGTATGAGACTTTATCAAACTTCTTACTCAATTCTAGGTTTACCAAATGTACTATTGACACCACTCTTTTTCTCAAAACACACAAAGGTCATACTTTGCTGGTCCAGATATATGTTGATGACATTATATTTGGATCAACTAATGAAAAAATTTGTGACAAATTTCAAAAATTGATGACCAGCCACTTTGAAATGAGTATGATGGGTGAGTTAACCTTTTTCTTAGGGTTACAAGTAAAACAAAGAATTGATGGAATATTTTTGAGTCAATCAAAATACGTGAAAACAATTCTACAAAAATACTCACTTGAAAACTGCTCTGTTTCAAAAACTCCCATGGCAACAGGGAACAAGTTAGATTCTGATAAGGATGGTATAAGTGTTGATATTAAAACCTATAGAGGGATGATAGGATCACTGCTTTATTTAACTGCAAGCAGACCAGATATCATGTTTGCAACATGCTTTCTGGCCAGATATCAACGTGATCCCAAAGAATCCCATCTAAAAGCTGTAAAAAGGGTTTTCAAATATCTCAAAGGCACATCAAATCTTGGTCTCTGGTATCCTAAGGATACAAACCTTGAATTAATTGCATTTACAGATGCAGATTATGCAAGGTGCAAAATTGACAGGAAAAGCACATCTGGTGCCTGTCAACTCTTGGGAGAAAAATTGGTATGTTGGGCAAGCAAGAAACAAAACTGTGTTGCCACATCAACAGCAGAATCAGAATATGTAGCAGCAGCAAGTTGCTTTGAGTATTTCACATGAAATCACCTATTTCGTTTGAAAGGGTGTTATTCCGCACGAAATCAGTGATTTCACACAGGATTGGTATTTCGTTTGATCAGGGTAATTTCGCACCAAAGGATATTTCGTTTAAAGGAGTTATTTCGTTTGAAAGTGTCTGATTTGTGAATTCTTGAAAACCGAAACATGGAAGAGGAATTTTACAACGCCTTTGCTACTCCGATTAGTATTGTACAAAACACAATGTTAGAAAATGAAACGGGCACTATGCAAAAACCGCCTAAACTAATGAATATCGAAGAGTATAAAGGATGGGAAGAACGGTTTGAGAATTGGGTTCAAGCAAATTATTTGGATGCTTGGGAATGTGTTGAAACGAAATATGTTAGACCGATGACTGATGATGAAGAGATTATTGCAATTAAAGATCTAAGTGCAGAAGAGAAAAAGAAATACAAAGATGAAAAGATGATGACGAGTTTATTGCATCAAGCTGTTAAGGAAGATATCTTGGTTTTATTGCAACACAATGGAACTGCTTATTCAATTTGGAAAGCTTTAAAATCAAATTTTGTTGGAAGCAAAGAAATGATTAAAAACAAAAAATCACTTTTGAAAAGGAATTTGATCTATTTCGTGGTTTGAGAACTGAGAGCACCAAGCAGATCATCGAAAGATATTGCAATCTGCTAGTCAACATGAAGAGGGTGAGTATCACAAAAGATAATGAAGAATTGATTGAGAAGTTGGCCGATTCTTTGCCACATGAAACTTGGGGCACATATCTGATGATGTTGAGAAATAAGAAAGATTTTAGCAATCTGACACTGAGCAAGTTCATTGAAAAGCTTGAAGCTCAAGAGATGGAACAGAGGAAGATCTCGAGAATGAAGGATTTTGATGGTGAACAAGATATCGGACTTTATTACAAACGAGGTATCAGTGACAAGACCAAGATGTCACCAAAGGTTGAAACTGCATTCAATGCTAAAAGTTCATCAGGAGGGTCATCTAAAGGATCAAACAGCAAAACTGAATTTTCTTCATATCCATCATATGATCCAAACTTTTCAACAACCAAGAATGGAAAGAAGCTACAATGCAACATGGTATTAGACCTTGAAAATGGTCAAAATTACACAGAGGAGGTTGCAAAAAGTCACATGTCTCTGCTGGTGACTGTGTTAGAGTCATATGAGAGTTTAGTAGCAGGTCGGATCGGGAATCCACTGTTGACAAAAGAGGATTACGATCAAATCGATGCTGAAGAGATGGAATTAATGGACATAAAGTGGTGTTTGGCGAGTGTGTTGAGAAGAGCTGAGAAGTTTAAACAAATTACGGGAAGAGATGATTTCCGTGATGCAAATGTTTCTACTTTAGGTTTTGATAAATCTATAGTTACTTGTTTTCGTTGCAGGGAAAAAGGACACTTTAAAAGAGAGTGCACGAATCGCGAAGCAAATGGAGCTCAAAATCCGTTCAACAACAATGACTACTATCGGAAAGCAATTTATCATCAAGTTGCTCAACAACCACAAACTGCTCATGCTAGGAAGGAGATTGAAGAATCATCAAAGAGAGTTTGTATGGTGAATCAAGATGATAAAAAATCATCAAAAGGATTCAGTTGGGATAAATATGTTTCAGCTGATAGTAAAGCATGTCTGATACATCAAGATTATGAAAAATTACCAGAGGGGTTTAGCTGGAAAAATTTTAGTTGGGATGATTATAATCCTAACAAAACTTCAAATCATAAAGCTTTTGTTGCTCGAGTTGCTGAAGACAGTGATAATGATGATGATTATTATGCAAGAAGAATGGAAGAGCACTTAAGAATGCTAGAGGAGAGTGACAGTGATGATGAAAAAGCTAAAAAGAAAAAGAAGAAAATTAAAAAACCTGTTAGCAGTGATGATGAAGAAGTTCCTGTGATAAGGAAGAAAATAAAAGACATTCCAGTTTTTAAAGTTGAAGCAGAAGCTGATGCACGAAAGATTCCTGTGAAATGTGAAAACTGTGAAGCAGTAAAGAAGCAAAACAGTATTTTGATTCATAACATGAACAGATTGAAAGAATCATATGATGTTCTAAACAAAGCAATGAATCAGTACAATCAAACAAGTAGTGAACAAGCAACAGCCATGAAAACACTTCAAGGAGCTTTCATGACAAAGCAGAAAGTTGTCAACAATTATATTGAAAAGTGTGCTGTGTTGGAACAGAAATTGGAAACACAGAGGATTGAAACAGAGAGAGTAAACAGGTTGTTAAAAAGTTACTTATGTACTTCTTATGTTATTGACAGGATTTATCCAACCGTTGAAGGCATGAAGGCATTTGATGAAGAGAACATATCTGAAGACAAGAGCTCTGAAAAGAAGAAGGATACTGAAATGAAAGATTCTGGTAAGAAACATAGTGCCATTTACAACAAGTGTCCACCCCCGCTTGAAAATGGATATTCTCCATGAAATCCAAATTCAGAAAGAGTCAAAAAGGCAACCAATTTACAGTGGGAGTCTGAGTCTACAGAAAATTTGCCAGACAACATTGATGTTACTTTCACATTGTCTGACACTGATCATGAGTCCGAATTAATAAAGAAAGTGGTCGATCAGGTATTGGATAACGATGAAAACGAGGAGTCAAAGTCGGAGTCAAACTCAGAGTCAAAGTCTGACAATGCAAAGTCAACAGTCAAAAAGGACAAACGGGTTTATAATAAAGAATTTTTGTTATCAAAATCTAATTTGAATGATGAAATATTCAAAGTAGCATATACTTTGAATGATTTTGACAAATTATATTCTGATGAAGAATTTCCAATAAGAGGTGTTAAAACTGAAATAATCAAAAAGGTTTTCAAACTAACAGAAATTAATATTTCTGAAATAAAAAATGTAAATTTTGCTGAAAAACCTAAAAAGTACACCTCAAGAGATCAACAGAGGTTAAACAAGAAAAAGGGTTATAGTTCTGGTTCAGGTTTTCAAAAGAAACCAAACCATAACGGTAATTTCAAAAGAAAAGATCTTGGATTTATTCCACCGAAAAATTATAAAAATGAGAAAACTTATAAACCAAAAACTGTTTTTGTTTCAGGTATATCATCTGAAGAAGAAAAGGATCAATTGTTCAGAAAGCAAACGAACAAAGAATTCCTTGCTAAGAAACAAGAAGAAATGAAAAAAGATGTTGCTCAACAAAAGAAGGAGACAAGAACCTATTTTCAATGCAAAACAGTTGGTCATATTGCCAGGAATTGTCCAAAGGCAATCCAAACAAAACAGGGGGTCTCTGAAAAACTGAAAGAAAAGATGGTTGAGAATGAACCACCAACCAAACAATTTAAAGTTTTCAAAAATTCAAAATTTGAGGTTGGTGAAAGTTCAAAAAGGTTTTACAAGAGAAAAGCAAATCTTGACAATCAAAAATGGGTTGTTAAGATATCTGATGGTAGTTCTAGCAATGATTCTGATTCGTCAAAATCAGAGGAGCTATTTTCTGGTGATGAATCTGATTCCATAAAGTCAGAGGAGCCACAAGTTAAGAATTCGGTTCCACCAATGGATGATGAAAATTTTCCACCATTGAGGGCTGAGAATTTTAAACAAAAAGTTGGTAAAATTGAGATTTCAAATCAATTTTTCTCGGAAAAGAAAGAATTTGATATTGAAAAAGCCTTTAACACCACAGTTCAAAATATTTTTGGAAAAATGGTTAACGGAAAGGTTGTTGGGATTGAACCCTACCAGAGGAACAGATAATGTAAAGCCAAAACCTGGTCACAACAGTGGATTCACAATAAGCAGATGTTTACACTAAGCTTTCCCCTTGACAGTGGTTATCTAACAGCTGATGAACCTTAAGTACTGCTCAGAAGAACAACTGATGAACCAAACGCTGATGAAATCCTAAAGAATGCTGAAGATAAACACTGACGCTCTATCTACTGCTGTCTCTTAAGTACTGCTGAAGACACAAACACTGCCCATTCAAGGACTGATCACCTTTGAAGAAAGCACTGATGTGGATGTTGAGCATCAGTGCTTAGGTTACAACAGTGGAAAGTGAAGCAGCAGTTTACTCATGTTTTGTAATTTAATGTCAAACAGTTATTAGACAACAGTAGTTTGTATAGAACAGTGTTTACAGGTTGTTAGGTTGTTAGATGTCACTTTCATGGTGACGTCAGCTGAGACACATCAGTGGTTTGGTTTGCCTATAAATATAACAGTAGTATGTACTGTTATATTTGATTCGTTTTGAGCAAGTTCGTCTTCTCAATTCAATCCTTTCATCTTGTGCAACCAGCCTTGAGGTATCTGGCTGAGGGGGAGTTAGTTTGTAAGCCTGCATTGTAATCTTTTGCTTTGATTGTAATCTTTTGACTCTATGAAAAGCAAATGTTATCAAACTATATTCTCCTTCTGATTGTGTTTACAAAGTTTGTTTTCATTTCCGCTGCACTTCACATGTTTTCACATTCATTAATTATCCAATTTACATAAACAAGCACAATCATGAGAGCCTCCGATCCTAACAATTGGTATCAGAGCTCGGATAGTCAAATTCGATCTAACAATCAATTTGACGTAACAGTTCAGCTCATAAATTCATTGATACAAAGGTTGGTTGTAATTTGTTGAAAAACAGAGTAACGAGTAATTTACTTAAAAACTCTGTTAAACAATCAAGATGTCATATGACACACAAATCTCACACAACAAGTGATATCATGCACAAGTCACTCATAGTTTTCAGATCTGAAGACAGGTCTGTTAAACTAGAGAATTATTTTGTCTTTTCAAAATTGATCTCAACTGTTGTTTTGATATTTGTGTTGTTTCATCATGATTTACACTAAAGTATGAACCTCTGATTAACAAAACCTATGTTCTTAAAAGCATTAGTGCTTTGTTAATGCAGAAAGAGGGAAATTAAAACTTTAGTTTGTAGATCTGGTGTATTGAAAAACAGGTTGAGGTTCCTCATAAGGACGAAATCAACTATGTCAAAATACATTCAGAAAATCAGGAGTCAACATAGTCCGTATCATATGTAATGTGAGATTGGTTGAAAACATGTGCAAACATGACCAATTCTCTCAAAACATTACTGTAAAATGATTTTGGACTAAAATTCACAAAAACTCGAAAGTGTGTTTATCTCAAAACTTTTGAAGTCAAAAGAAAAGAGTATAAATGTAAAACACTTAAGAGTCAAAGCTTGGGGTAATAATGGTCATTAAGCAACTGTTTGTACTCATTGGTTTAAGAAAGTTCAGGTGACAGTAGTATTCTCAGTGATTGAGCTTACAAAAGGACTGGTCCATGTGTACTCATGTTTGTAATCAACTGACAAGAAAATGGTGCCAAACAGTGGTCAAAATGTATTTAAAATTCCTACCACTGATGTCATACCACTGACCATTTTCATAAACTTGAGAATGATATGATTATGTTTTTTTTTTTAAATATACCAAATCCCTTTGATGCTGTTCTTAGAAAATCCTTTAACCATTTTTTTTTCAAAGGATTTTCTTGAATAACCAGGATATATTATTCAATTTTTTTTAGGAATAATATATTTTTAACTTTTGCTTGTTTTTGTTGGCAATAGTTTCTGCTCCTGTCAGGATATAGTACCTATTTTTGTTGGTATTATTGTCCTCATAATTGGGTCAAAAGGAAATGGTACATATGTCAAGTTCATGTCATACTCAGGTTTGTACTTAAACATTTATCAAAGGTTGATTGCTAAACATTGTTTAAATTACTAGGGCACTCATGTTTTAATTGGATATTAAACGAAAATGAGTTGCCTTAGCAAAAAGTTCTCATCATCTGGGGTACTAAACCACTGTCCTTCAAAATTGACATGTGGCAAAAACCTTGAATGAAATATTCTCAAAACAGTTGCTGAAATACTTGTCCTTCAAATCTGTATCATTTACCCTAATCACTGTTTTGTTCAAACATCTGTTCTCTAACTAGTGTCCACTGCTGAAAGTCAACTACTGTTCTTCCATTTTCATGGTAAGCACTGATATTCAAAATCTGTGTTATAATCACTGATATGCTATCTACTGATAGTAAAAATCACCCACTGTCCTCATTTTGACCGTTGTAACCAGTGATACTTGCTTCATCAGTGGTTTCCTAAAACAACTGTCCTCCATTATTCGTCTTCACATCAGCTGTTGACACGTGGTCAGTTTTTAGCCTTCAGATCATAATAACCGCTGCCATATCAGCGATCACTTTTTCCCTAAATAAAACCCTGATCTAAACCCCAAACAGGGTTTTTACACTGTCGAATTGAATTCCAAAGTTCTCTTCTCAAAGCAGTTTCCAACTTTTCTTCCCAAATCACTCTCCTATTCTTCTCCATCAAAATGACGAAGTCAAAATCAAAATCAAAATCCAAACCAAAATCACCATCATCTTCAAAAGAGGTCGCTCAAACGGCCGAAGAATCCATTGATATACCATACAAACAATCTCACAACTATTTGGGTTTACTCACAAAACTCAAAGACAACCACACTTTCAACTCCATCATTGATATAATGTCTGCATCAAAGTACAAAACTTTGTTGACAGCAGATGCTCCCATATATCTGCAAACCCAGAGAGAGTTTTGGAAAAAGGCGACGCTTAAAAAACAAGACGGTAAAGTCATAGCCATTAACTCCTCGTTACAGGGTAAAGCAGTTCAAATAACCCCACAATCAATCTCCGAAGTCTTTAATCTCGACGATCAGGAAGGTAAACTCTCTTTTGATAAAGCCGAGATGAAAACTGATTTCGTAAAAAGGGGATGTGCAGAACAATCAAAGGTAGATACCTTACAAAAAGGTTATTTCCCGTCTGCACCCAGATTTTTATTTCACACACTTTTGATGTGTGTTTCGAATAAAACAACATCATTTAACGAAATATCATTGAAGATTCAATGCCTGGGATATGCCATTTTGAATAATAAAGATTACAACTATTCCCAGGAGATCTTCAATGACTTGGTAAAGAATGTTGATAGCAAATCATTTTTACTTTTTCCAAGATTTCTAAGCTATTATTTTAAACAAAAATTTGAAAAAGAAAATGAAAATTTGCTCAAACAAGGTGCCTTTTGTCAAATAAAAAGTTTAACAAATGAAACATTTTCAAGATTGATGGCACCAATAAAACAAAAGCAGAGGTGTCTGAGCAGAATTTAGCGGTTACAACTGCTCCTCAGACATCTGTTGCTGAGCCTACTGCTCCAGGTGATCAGAGCAGCACAACCACTGCTTTGAAACCCACACCTGACATTACCAAAAAGACCAAAAGGAAATCTTCCAAAAAGCCCACTAAACCCAAGAAAAAGGCAACTCTGGAAGATGAGATCCCAGAGCAACTGCCTGTGACAACACAAATGTCACCACAAACCACTGCTGCTACTTCCTCACAGCAGATGGAAGAAAGATCTCAACCATTGCCTAAAACTCCTCCTGCATCCTCACAAAAGGATCAGGTTGTAATCACAGGGACACCAAATTATGAAGCTCTGGATCCACTTGGCTCCATCTTCCACAGTCCTGATCCCAAGGACATGTCTCTTTCAACTCCCATCCCCTCACCAATCATAATGCCACAATCCATGCTACCTTTGTTGCATGCAGTTGACATAGCTCAGACAAAAACCAGTTCCTCTCTATCACCTATCACTGAGAGCATACTCCCATAAGTGACTGGGTCTGAAGCTACTGCCTCTGTTATCCCAGCAACAACTGAGGAGGTTACACCCCCTGAGTTACAAGTAACTCTGGGTGGTAGTTCAAGTGGAGTAACAACTACAACTGTTGGATCAACAGATCTTCAGTTGGCCAGTTGTTTCATAAATCAGACTCCCTTGAAGGCAATTTCTTCAATAGCACCAACGTTAACCACTAGTGAGTTTGTTTTAACCACTGGTAAAATAACAAGGTTATCAAGTGCTGAAGAAAGAAGTCCCCAGTACCGAGAACAAGGGGCATCAATGGATGATTTTTGGGGCTCAGCTCCTAAGTCACACATTGATACAACCAATGCTGGTGGGGATTCAGATGATCCCATTAATTTGGGTGATGATTCAAAATATCAGGAATTGATGGGCAGAGTTGACAAACTTGAAGAATCAGTTGCTGAGATAAAGGATATGGTGCAAGAGATTCTAAAAGCTCAGAAAGCACAATCCACTGCAGTTCCACCTCAAGCACCTGCACCACCATAAGCACTTGCTGTAAATGAGCTCTGGAATATGTTTCAACCCATGCTTGAAAGACAAAAACAAGTGGCTGATCAGCAGCATGAAATGCATGTACAAATGCTGACCAATATGGTGGAATCAAGGTTCAAAGATACACAAGCAGATATCAAGGCTATAAAAGCTTGCATCCGAAGGACAACTGACAAAACACCTTCTACTCTACTATTCTTTGACAACCTCCCTGCAGATAATGCCAAAAAGGGGGAGATAATGAAACAAATGAAGAAGAAGGGAATAGAACATGGCATGTGTGTTGAACCTGAGCAAGAAAAGCAAACATCTAAACCACCTCCCACAAAACCTCAAACTTCTGACCAAACAGCTGATACAGCAGTAGTTACAAAAACTGTTGTCAGTAGCCAAACAGCTGTCGTCTCATCAACACACACCACTACATCACACACCACCAAAACCACTGCTCTCACATCATCATCATTACCTCCTGTCATAAAACAGAAGACATCAGATGTTATAACATCTGTTGTAATAACAACAGTGGTTGAAACACCAGTTGTTTCACCCACTGTCAGTCAATCACAAACACAAATCACTGCCATTCAATCTCAAACCACTGAGCCATCCAAAACATCATCATCCTCTCCTACAACAAAAAGGAGAAAGGTCTTCATACCCTATGATTCACCGCCACCATCTCCACCATCAAAAACTACCTCACCACCTCCATCCCCTGCTCAAAAGCAGAAGACATCTGCTGACATATCAGCAGTTGTAATGACAATAGCGGTTGAAACACCAGTTGTTTCAACCACTGTTAGTCAGACATCTACCACTGTTTCCACCAGTCTCACATCACAACCAAAGCTCTTCAACAGAAAAAGAAAGCCAATCTCTGCTGATGAGGGCATACATGATCCAAATGTTGCAAAATATCCACTAGAACTTGAAGCTATCAAAAATGAGATGAGGCAATTCTATACAGAAGAGGATACTTCAAAAAGAAGATTCTCCTCACTCATAGGCTACATGGCACCAGAAGATATGGTTGATTACCTCAAGATCAAGGCAAAGCAGGCTAAAACAAGAGCTAAAGCTGATAGTGAAAGAGAAGGTCTAAGTGAAGAAGGCATTACTAAAAGACTGGAGTTCTACTTCACAAAAGTAAAGCAGATAGAAGAGTTTGCACAAGACCTAAACAAAGAAAAGGCTGATCAAAAGAAAAAGTTAAGAAAATAATATCTAGCCTACATCATGAAAGAGAAATTCTATCCTGCTGAAGAACAACAGTTCGAAGAATGGCCAATAGTCGCTCTAAAGCATGAGGCAGAAAGGATTGAGAAAATCAAGAATGATCCTACAAAGAAGAAGAATGCTCCAAACTGGAGCAAATACAAAAAGCTCATTGCTGACCTAACTGCTGAGTATAAGAGAAAGAAAAAGGAGCTGGTGGATGCAAAAATGGATACTGCTGAAGCCATATCAAAATGGTCAAAACAGCAGACTGATGAAGCCTATGAAAGGCTAAAGAAAAGAAAGATAACTGTTTCAAGCACTTCAAAGAAGCATGAACAAATGATGAAGCTTGAACAGAAGATAGGAAACCTCAAAACACTGTTCCGGTCTACTTTTGTGACAAACCAAGAAGAAGGAGAACAGCTGACCAGTGAAGAGGTAAAGGAAAAGGAAGTTGAGTACTTCAAAGAAACCATCATGAAAATGGGTCTAAAAGAAGAGAACTCGGAAAAACTTCAAAACCTTTTTAAGAAGGTGTTAACTAAACCTGCATCACCATCTACTTCAGAAGTTTCAGACATTGAGCCAGATCAACAAGAGAGACAGGAGCTGATAGAAATGGAAACTGCAGAAGACATAGCTGCAGCAAACAATATTATTGAAATGGCCTTCAAAAGAATGTCTGAAAGTCTGCAAGTTTTCACAAGGCCAACTTCTTCCAACTCATCAGTAAATAAATCTCTCCCAAGAAACCCATTGGGTTTAAAAGTACTAAAGTGGATGTCTGACCAAAAGACCCACGTATTGACTCTTGTCAGATCCAATGGCGAAGTGAAGTATATATCAAGGAAAGAAGCACTAGGCCTTAGTGTTGAAGATTTGCAGGATCTCCTTGAACTTACACTGTGCAGGGATGAAGATGATACAAGTTCCAGAGACTTTGAAGCAGATTTCAAAAGAAAAGCAAAGGAACTTCTGATGAGTAATAAAAATCCAGAATAATGACAGGTTTTGGCATTATCTGTTCTAGGGGGAGATTGTTGGGATTGAACCCTACCAGAGGAGCAGATAATGTAAAGCCAAAACCTGGTCACAACAGTGGATTCACAATAAGCAGATGTTTACACTAAGCTTTCCCCTTGACAGTGGTTATCTAACAGCTGATGAACCTTAAGTACTGCTCAGAAGAACAACTGATGAACCAAGCGCTGATGAAATCCTAAAGACTGCTGAAGATAAACACTGACGCTCTATCTACTGCTGAAGACACAAACACTGCCCATTCAAGGACTGATCACCTTTGAAGAAAGCACTGATGTGGATGTTGAGCATCAGTGCTTAGGTTACAACAGTGGAAAGTGAAGCAGCAGTTTACTCATGTTTTGTATTTTAATGTCAAACAGTTATTAGACATCAGTAGTTTGTATAGAACAGTGTTTACAAGTTGTTAGGTTGTTAGATGTCACTTTCATGGTGACGTCAGCTGAGACACATCAGTGGTTTGGTTTGCCTATAAATATAACAGTACTCTGTACTGTTATATTTGATTCGTTTTGAGCAAGTTCGTCTTCTCAATTCAATCCTTTCATCTTGTGCAACCAGCCTTGAGGTATCTGGCTGAGGGGGAGTTAGTTTGTAAGCTGCATTGTAATCTTTTGCTTTGATTGTAATCTTTTGACTCTATGAAAAGCAAATGTTATCAAACTATATTTTCCTTCTGATTGTGTTTACAAAGTTTGTTTTCATTTCCGCTGCACTTCACATGTTTTCACATTCATTAGTTATCCAATTTACACAAACAAGCACAATCATGAGAGCCTCCGATCCTAACAAAGGTCAAAGGGGTAAAGGAATTTTATGAGAAGAAAACAAAGAAACCAGGTAAAGGTTGGTCATCCCAGGTTTGTGACTGGGATGGAACCTATTATGATTGAAAACCAGGACTTGCCAGATCTCCCAAGTTGGTAATCGTGGAGCAGGAATCGGCATTCTTCTTGAGAAATTCACGTTTGTGATATTTCGATTTACAAGTGGTAAATCAGGGACATTAAATTGTACTTGATTTTCTACAAGTGGTATTGAATGATTGAACTTAAAAATGTTATTTTTTTTAAAAAAAAATTTGAAAATGAAAAAAAACAATGTGATGAAACTCCTAACCAACAAGTGGTTT
The DNA here is from genome assembly GCA_030545235.1 of Helianthus tuberosus. Lineage (NCBI taxonomy): Eukaryota > Viridiplantae > Streptophyta > Magnoliopsida > Asterales > Asteraceae > Helianthus > Helianthus tuberosus. The sequence goes on along the minus strand of CM060427.1, from coordinate 68,579,514 downwards.
GAGAAATCAACAAAACTTATTTTCCGGAAAAACCATTTGATTAAAACAAACTTAAGTGTTTTGAAATCATAATGGGAAAATAGTTTGTTGTCAGGGGGAGTTCTGATTGTTTATGCCAAATGGATGGCGAATTGAAGCAATTCACAACAGTTGTCACTTTACTTGTACAGTTTATTTTCAAATTTAATTTAAATGCTTTTGAATTTTAGGGGGAGTAAGTTTTTCAGAAAATCCAAAAACATTTGAAAATTTGAAAAGACAAAAACATGATAAAATCAAAAATGAGTTTTGTTATAAAAAGAGGAAATGATAGTACATCAGTGGACAATCACAGCATGCTAAAGAATTGGAAAGTTTAAAAGTGATAAACGGTCTCACTGATGATGTGCCAGTAGGTTTTTACACATTTAGTAGATTGTGTTGAGATATAAACCTAAATTTCAAACTTACTTATCTCGTGGGGAACATCTCTCGGATATATGGGTAACCCCCGAAATCTTGTTTGAAAGGTCCCTCTTTCTGAGATACTAGGTCTTTATGCTTAGTGATATCTGGGGTATTATCCCGGGACTTCTGATTTTGCGGAAGCAATGGCCTAGTCCCCGTATAATACTTTACGCTTGCTTGAAATATAGCACTCCCCTCAGCATAAAAAATGATGAAACATTGCAAAATGCTAATCATGTGCTGTTGAAGAAAAGATTCTCTAAAGGGAACCCACCAAAAGTCGAAGCCGTCATCTCTCTGATTTTGCGGAAGCAATAGCCTGAGCTCTCACGGCCCTCGCATTTAACCCTTTACAGATATCATCTAGGTATACTCACCTGTAAGACTGAATATTGGGATCTGGATACGGGAGTATATTCTGAGGTGGGACACGCGAATAAGTTTAAGTCTCTAAAACATTAATCTCGTATCTCGAAACAGTTGAAATTTGTGTGAAATTTTAAGTGGATCAGTATACTGACAATCTAAATGAATCGTTTAGAACTGAAAATGTATAAAGCTTAACGGTGTTGGTGATTTGTCTCAGAAACTGATATTATCCTCTTACGCAAACTCACAAAAATATTGTTTGTAAATATTTCTTTACAGCATTTTCTTTAAAATTCAAAAATTTAAAAATATTTTCAGTGTGTTTTAGCATAAATTTTGAAAATACAAAAAGATTTTCGACAACTGATGTTGACGAGCTGATTTTCAAAATTCCGAGTGCTAAACATGATGAACAGGTTTGGGAGAGTCTGTTCAAACTGAGAAAAATTTTGAATGTTTGCCTACAAATGGTCATCAGAAGTTTTTAAATGATTAATCATTCTATTCATACAAGCGGTTTTAAATCATTGTTTGAAAATAGTTTATACAAGTGGTTAGCAAAGAACCTAAATTTGTCAAAATTTTAAATTTGTGAAATTTATTGTGAGTAGAGATTGTGCAGGTAAGCCAGGTTTTGATCCTGAGCAGGATGTGAGCCAGGTCACGATCTTGAACCTGTGGAAGCCAGACTGCGATCCCAAGCACAATTTAAGGGGGAGTCTGAAGTTGTATAGAGCAAGGTTCTGATCATGAATCTGAGGATGCTGATGAACTTAAGGAATCAAGAGATTTGAACAAGAGAAGATATAGCCAGGTCGAGATCCTGAAAAAGAAGAGAAGAGAAAGATTAAGGATGCTTTACATTGTTAGATACTTTGAAAGAGTTCGAGAAGACAGATAGAGACTGAAGATTGAAGACTCGACACCGAAGACTTCGTCAACATCTAAGGGGGAGTCTGTTGGTGCATATGTCTATCGACTTCGTCTTGTATCGAGTCTTGTATTGCATTAGATAGATCAGGGCATGCAAAACGAGAAATGTGAAAAAGGGGTAATTTCGCACGAAATAGCATATTGTTATTTCATGCGAAATCAGATGGTAATTTTGCACGAAATTGCTATTTCGTGTGAAATCTAATTTCGCTTGTACATGTTCATGCGAAATTAGCAACCCTATAAATAGGTGCCTTGTGATTTCGTTTATAATAGTTCCAACTTTCCGGTTTCAGTACCGAACTGCTGCCGAAGTGTCTACTCGCTGTAATTCTTTGTCAAATCAATCAAAAGACAGTTTAAAATGAATTGCAAGCTGAATTACCTCGATACGTTTGTTTCCGCCTCTCGTATTGAGCAAAAACTCTTCTGAATGACTCGTTTGGTCGGTAAAACGATCCTACAGTGATGTGTACTGTTTTAAGATCTAAACACAAGAAAACTTGTGTTAGGGTCCTAGAAAGGTTATAGTCTAGGTCAAAGAATTACTAATAACCTAATTCCCTATAACCATTGGCTCTGATACCAACTCTTCTGTCACACCCCAACCGCGTAAAATAACAAACCGCGGCAGAAACATCGGGGAGTGGAGCGATAGAATTATTGTTTCATAACCATGGTAATTAAAGTTTTGTATTATTAAGTAAAGTGTTCACATTATCTTGGAATTATCAAAAACATGACGTAATTAAACTGTGTTTTAAGTCACTAAGGCCCGAGTCCGCCTAAGTGTAACACAATCAACATCAAGCATTAGCTCCTGAAACACATGTGAAAATAAGTACGTCAGCATAAAAATGCCTGTGAGATACATAGGTTTTGATTATGAAGGATTCATGACTTGTAGATAAAAGAAGTGTTTAACAAAAGTAGTCATGAACCTTGTAAAATTTTTTTCTTTTATAAAATCATATGAAAATCAATATGAAAATCAAATGATATAAAAGAATAATGCATGGTTAAATAATTAACCAAGTAAAAATGGATTTGTGTAAAGCGTGCCATTTGTAAAACAATGTCTTGTCTTTGTAAAAATGTATCATATCTTTGTCAAGTGGTTTAAATAACGCTATGATGTATGATATCATAAAAGCACTTATATATAGGAAGTACCAGCAGCGTATCCACCATGCTTTTATCATATTACACATCGCCTCGTTATGTAAATCACTTATCAATAATCACCCAAAAATGTCTTGTCTAAACAATGTAAAAGTGTTTATGTATAAACAATGTTCTTGTGTCAAATGTAAAACATGTCTTTTATAAACAAATATTATGTAAGGCAAGTAAAATGTCTACTCAAACCATATGTAAAATGTCAAAAATGTGACCAAATGTCATGTACGGTGAATAAAAGAATTTACTCAACCCCGTATGTAAAATGTACAAAACAATATTTTTTAATAAACCTAAGCTTACATCAAAGGTTATGTTTTGCAGAAAACAATGCCTTATGATTACAAACATTTATGCAGTAATGTTTATCGCATAGATTCAAGCCTTGCGACTGTTTGGGCAAACCCTTAAACCAATTAAAGGTTTATCAATTTATGTATATCGGATTCTGTTATTCCCTACTTCCAAACAAACCTAGGAAGTCGAGAACGGGATTTGTCAAGTCCTATGGTACCATTACATACTACCGAGCGGCGTGATCAATGTTAATGAATGTATTATTGTCCCGATTAAACATAGCAAATGTCATAACCAATGTAGCATGTGAAAACCATGTACTAAGTATGCTAAGTAAACATATATAGTAGAAATGTTCATGAAATCAATGTGCTAGCATGCTAAGTAAACATATATAGCAGAAATGTTTATGAAATCAATGTGCTAGCATGCTAAGTAAACATACATAGCAAAAATGTTTATGAAATCAATGTGCTAGCATTCTTAGTAAACATACATAGCAAAACACAACGGGAAATCATGTACTATATGTGTACTAGGTGAACATAGCATGTATATGTCATAAAAGCAATGAAAGCATGAAAGTAACATGTAAGCATAAGTGTTTCACCCCAAAATATTGGAAAGAGGTAAAAGAGGGGACTACGTACTCACTTGGGATTGCTTATTAGTCTTGAGAATAATACCAAATAAAGCTTCAAGGATCACGGAATCAAACGGCACCTAATATAGGTAACTACGTTAATAATCGGATCCTAAATCGGGAGATAGGATAGAATGTGGTTCTATAAATCAAATAAGTATTGGAACTCATATGGCATGAGATCTAATAGACCTAACATTCTGATTTGGAAGTTTACCTAAGTGCTTTTGACCCGTTTCGACACGTTACGGTAGTTTAAGTTACTATAACGCGTCGTTTGCGTAAAACTATGGTCGGATGGTTATCTATGTCCTATGTCAAGTCTTGCATGCCCAATTATGCCTAAATATGTTACTAAATCAGCTTATATGTCAAAAACTTGATTACATATGCAAAATATGAATTTATGCTTCAAAAGGGCATTTTGGTCATTTTCTATGGGCATATAAACTACTTAACAAATAACTAACCAACCTATGTGATCATAAGGTAATTAACCTCAGTAGGTTATTCCCTATGCAACTATGACCACTAAATAAGTTTGGTCGGATCCTAATGATCGACCAAACGGGTCGGGTTTGAAAGTCTAAGCGGTTGTCGAGACCGCTTAACTTACGACCATAAACAAGCACTAAACTAGTAGTGACGAGTTAAACATGTCAAAACATGTTTAACTAAGTTAGAAAACTGATTTGGTATTAAAACAAAGGGTTTTGATACCCGAAAATAGTTCTGTCATAAAATGCGCGTAAATACGCATTTTGACCGAAACTTTGACTCGTCACTACGCCTAGTCAACGTGGTAATCAGTAGGTATAATCGCTAAGGATTATAACCATCGTGATTACAATCACGTTGCAAAGTTCAATTGAACTTTGACTTGACCAATTGATGGTCAAAACTGAAAGTCAAACTGTTGGTCAAATTGTTTGACTTTCAGCTCTAAATGGCTGAAATTAAGAACTAAGCCATGAAAGAACACTCACAATGCTCTTAGGCTGAAAGATTAGACTTATTGAACTCAGGTAGGTGGCTCCTTAGCAGGAAACCATCCACTTAGAGTCCAAAAATTAGAATGAGCAAAGAATGAGGAAGAATGGATGGGTATTTATACTTGTGGAGAGTTTACAAGATCATTCCAAGTGTTTGTGTGATCACCAAGCAATAAATCTTGGCCCTACAAGTGTCCAAGGACAGCTAACATGCTTGGAGAAGTGTTAACTTGGTCATTACACAAAGAATTTGCAAGAACAGCCCCTGAATTATCAAACAGCAGCTGAAAATGAATTTTCTGTCACTGGGGGTTCTGTCATGCCCCACGTAGGAGATGGGGCTGGCCTTCGCGGCCCGCGACCTCCCCTCAGTTCAGCCAAGTTTTCAGTTTTTACAAGTTTGGTCCCTGCATGTGTTTAAGCTAATTTTTTGACGTATTTGACCCTCGTTAAACCATTTTCAAGGCTCTACAAGGTTGTCAAAGTATAGGGGACTCAAAATATGCTCGGAAAAATCACGGATGTTGGATCGTTTGGCCGTACGGTCACGTTGTTCGGTTAATTACGACGAAACTCGAACGGACGCGAAAACGAACCAAATTAAGCGATGAATGGTATATTTGCATTCCGATCACTAAAATAAATATTTTAGTGACTACAAAAATTTTTGGATGTCCGGATGTGGTCAGAACGTAAGATATGTGCGTAAATGCAAACTTACGCCGTTTTTGACACTTTTAGTCCCGGTATGATCAAATAAGCGTATTTTCGCACACCGAACCACTCAAACCTTATTTCTAAGCTATGTTATGGTTATGGTATGTGTTAGGATCTGATTTTGATAAGATTGTGCTTGTTTGAATATAATGAAGATGAATTAAGATTAAGTGCAGCGGAAATAAAATGGAACAAACTTTCAACACAATTAAAGAGAGAATTGTTTTAAGCAAACATGTTTAACATGAAATCGAATGATTATATTTATTACAATCTTTAATAACAATGCATGCATGCATACAATCTCCCCCTCAGCCTGAGCTCAAAGATGGTTTGTTCGTACAGAATGACTTGCGGAAGAAGAGAGCTAATAGAACAGTACAGGGTACTGTTCTATTTATAGTACAGAACAAACCACTGTGGTATCTTTGCTGACGTCACTATGAAAGTGACATCTAACCTCCTAACAACCTGTAACCACTGATCTATACAACTACTGCTATTACAAACTACTGATTACAATGAATACAAAGGATAGACCGAACGGCTGCTTCTCATTCCACTATTATACTCCTAGCAGTGCTTTGTGTCTTCAGCAGTACTTGAACCATGACAGTAGATTAAGTATCAGTATTCATCTACAACAGTCTTTAAGTCTCATCAGTTGTTGAAGATCAGCAGTTGTTGTAGCAGGACAGTAGATAGAGGTCATCAGATGTTAGGCCACATTCAATGGGAAAGAATTGTTGCACACAACTGCTTATTGTGAATCCACTGATCTGATCCAGTTTTGGCTTTATCAACTGTTCCTTTAAAGGGTTCAATCCCAACAATCTCCCCATGGAACAGATGATGCCAAAACACTTCATTATTCTGGATCTTTATTGCCTCATCAAGAGTTCCTTTACTTGACCTTTGAATTGTAATTCAAAGTTCATTGAGCTCTCATCATCCTCATCCCTGCACAGGGAAAGCTCAAGGAGATCTTGCATATCTTCAACACCCAGGCCAAGTGTTGCTTCCCTTGATATTTACTTCACCACACCATTAGATTTGAGCAGAGTCAATGCGTGGGACTTTTGATCAGAATTCCACTTTAGTATCTTTGAATCTAATGGGTTTCTTGGGAGAGTTTTTATTGCAGATGAGTTTGGAGATTGAGGCCTGGTGATGACAACTTTGGCAGGGTCTTGAGATTGTGTTGATTCTTGTTTTTCTGCCAAAAGTGTCTGAAGGACCATCTTCATGATAAGCTCTTCTTGATCCTTATCTTCTTTGGTTGCTGCATCCATCTGCTTTTGTTTCCTTCTTTGATAGAGGATGGCAGCAGGTGGAGCAGTGGATCTTCTGACTGGTAACTTTGGTTGTCTGACTGGAACCACTGCTTCTGGATAATCAGGCTTTTGAGAAGCAGTGGGATCTCTTTTCCTCAACTCTTCCAAACTTTTGTATGTGGCTAACACTTTATCCTCTGACCATCTTGTAACCTGGTTCCTTGATCCATAATCAGCTACTATCAGTTCTTCTTTCATTCTTTTAAGCTTCAAGGTTCTTTCAGGTACATTTTTCTTGTACTTGGCCCATACTGGAGGAGTTTGTTTGACCTTTTCTTTAAGCATCATTTGATTATATCTTCTTGTAATTCACTGATAGTCCATTCTTTGTATTGATGCTTTTCTGCCCTGTACTTCTTGTATGCCATGATATAATCAAGGTAGTCTTGCCTCATAATTTCATCATCCTTTTCAGACAATTTTTTGCAAAGATCTTTTGAGAACTGTTCTAAAGTTCTGACCTTGGTGAGCAGGTATTGCAGATTTCTCTGAATCTCTTTGTCAGACATTCCCTCTGTATCTCTTTTAGATATATCTTCTACTTGTTGGGCCTTTATCTTGAGATACTCTTCTATGTTTTTAGGGAAAGGATAACCTTGAATGGAAGGAAGATTCCTTTTTGCAGGGTCATCTTCAGAGTAAAAAGATTTGATCTCCTCCCTGACTGCTGGAAGATCCAATGGGTATTGTAATCCCACTGGAACAATAGCAGTGTTTGAATTGAGAACTTGAGCTGAAGACAATGGAACAGGATTTGGAATCGTGACAAGGGTCAGTGGTTGTGTAGATGTTGGAGTTGGGGAAGTGTTATCTTCCAGTACAATGTTGGTTGCCCTTCTCCTTTTGTGCTTTGGAGAGGTTGGTGGTGTTTTGGTGGATTGAGTGGTGGTGGTTGAGGTGGTAGGTGTTTGACTAACAGCTGTTGAAACAACTGGTGTTTCAACCACTGTTGTCATTACAACAGATGATGTATCATCTTATGTCTTCTGCTTTTTGGCAGGTGGCTTTTGTGGTGGTGAGGTTGTTTTTGGTAAAGAAGTGGATTGAGTGTGTGTTGATGTGGTAGTGATGGCAGTTATTGGGGTAACATCTGTTGAAACCACTGAAGTACCAACAACTGTTGATACAACAGGTGTCTTAACATCTGTTGGTTTGGAGGTTTGATGAGAGGAATTTTTGGGGATTTGGGGAGTTTTTTTGATGGTTTTGGAAGGTGTGGTTTTGGGTTGGCTTGGTTTTCTAGTAGGCCTTCTTCTTTTTGGCTTAGGAATAACCTGCTCTTCCTTAGGCTCAGAAGTACCCTGCTCTTCCCTTTCCATCAAGACTTTCTTCTCCTGCTCAAACCTTTTAGACCCTTTTATTTCCATTGACTCTTTCATGCCTGCTTTTAAATCAGCAAAAGCATTTTGAGTCTTATCAACCTTTTTGGAACCATCTAGCCTAGGGATTTCCTGCAACCAGTTTTGACAAAGGATCTGGTTTCATGTATAGGCCATCTTCATATCCCTTCTTCTTTTCTCCCCTTTTTGGCATCATCAGGAGGATTGTCAACAAAGATGATTGAAGGAGGAGCTGTGCCTGTGGTTTGTAGTAAATGGGCCTTAATTGCCTTGATATCTGCTTGTGTATCCTTGAACCTAGCTTCCATCAAATTTCTGATCTTTTGAATTTAAACTTCATGTTGTTGATCAGCATATTATATTTGTTTATGAAGCAGAGGTTGAAACAATTTCTAAAGCTCAGTGGGAGTAGGAGCAGATGATGGAGCAGATGTTGCAGCTGTGGGTGTTGCCTTTTGAGTTTGTAACAACTGTTGCAGCATAGATTTGATTTCTGCAACAGATGTGTCAATTTTGTCAACCCTCTCCGTCAATTCTCTATATTTTAAACCATCACCCAAGTGAATGGGATCATCTGATTTCCCACCAGTGGGGGTTGTATCAGTGGTTGATTTAGGAAAAGTGTCCCAAAAGCCATCCACTGATGCCCCTTGTTCTAGGTACTGGGGTCTTCTTTCTTTAGCAGAGGTTACCATTCTAAGCGCACCAGTGTATATTGGATACACACCAGTGGGTATAATGGTTCCCAAAGAAGAAATTGCCTTCAAGGGAGTCTTATTAATGAAATTACTGTCCAAGTGTAAAACAGTGGGTTCAACACTTGTAGTAGCTGCTCCACTTGAACTACTGACAGGAATTACTAGTAATTCCTGCAGTGTAACCTCCTCAGTTGTTGGTGGGTTAACAAAGATAGGGAGCTCAGACTCAGTCACTTGTTGAGGCATATTCTCAATTATAGGTGGTTGAGAAGAACTGATTTCTGTCTGAGCTATATCAAGTGCATCCAACAAAGGTAGCATGGATGGTGGAAGTTAGGCAGTGAGTATGGGTGTAGAAAGTGAATTTGCCCCGGGAGCTAGGCTGTGGATAATGGAATCAAGTGATTCCAGAGCATCATAATGTGGTGTCCCTGTGGATACAACCTGATCTTTTTAAGAAGAAGCAGGAGGAGTTTGAGGCTTAGGTTGAGATCTTTCATCCAACTACTGTGAGGAAATAGCAGTAGTGGTTATTGGTGACTTTTGTGTTGTCACATGTATAATCTCTGGGATCTCATCTTCCAGAGCTACCCTTTTAGTGGGTTTGGGGGGCTTTTGGATATTTTTTTTTGGGTCTCTTGGTGATTTTAGGTGTGGGTTTCACAGAAGTGGTTGTGCTGCTGTGATCACCTTGAGCAGTGGGCTCAACAGCAGTAACCTGAGGAGCAGTTGTTGCTGCTAAATTCTGCTCAGGCTCCTCTGTTTGTGTTTTTGAAGGTTTTGACAGCCTAGTAAAGGTTTCAAAAGAAAGGCTGTTTATTTGACAAGGATTTCCTTGGATTAGCACATGTGCATTATCCTTGGAAAATTTCTTTTGTAGGTAAAAACTTAAAAACCTTGGAAATAAGAGAAATGGTTTCTTATTATCTTTAATATTATTAATATTTTTGACCATGTCATTGAAAATTTCCTGGGAGTAGTTAAAATTTTCTTCATTCATTATAGCATAACCCAGATATTGAATTTTCAATGGTATCTCATTAAAAGCAGTAGTTTTATTTGACACACACATGAGGAGGGTATGGAATAAAAACCTCATGGCAGGAGGAAAACTGCCCTTTTGTAAAGTGTCCTTTTTCATTTCCTCTTCATACCCTCTCTCAAGAAAATCAGTTTGGTACTCTGTTTTTGGAAAAGAGCTTTTACCTGTAATATCATTGAGTTCAAAGACCTCTAAAAGAGTTTGAGGTGTGATGGTAACTGGAATACCCCAGATTGATGAATTTATTGCTAAGGGCTTTTTGTCCTTAACATCAAGTTTTGCTTTTTTCCAGAATTCTCTTTGGGTATCCAGGAAGATAGGAGCATTACAAGTCAACAAAGTTTTGTACTTTGTGGTCGAAAGAGTATCAATGACGGAGTTGAAGGTTGTGCTTTGACTTGGTTTTATAAGTATGCACAGGTAGTTATGAGGAGTTTTGTATGGAAGAGCCATGGTGATTTGAGTTTGAATGCGAGAGGAAGAAGACGATGAATGATATGAGAGAAATTGATGGTAACTGCTTTGAGAAAGGAATTTTGAATTCGATTCAACAGTGAAAACCATGTTTGGGGTTTTGATCAGGGTTTTATAAGGTGGAAAAGGTGAATGCTGACGTGGTAGCGGTTACAGAAGATCTGACGGATAAGTACTGTCCACGTGCCAACCTCTGATGAGTAATGGAAGACAGTTGTTTAGGAAACCACTGATGGGTCAATTATCAGTGGTTTACTGTGGGAAAACGAAACAGTGGCTGACTTTTAACTATCAGTGGGTTAAAATACTGATTTTGAACAACAGTGATTAACAAAGAAATGAGGGAACAAAGGCTGACTTTCGGCAGTGGATAATAATCATCAGAATAGATGTTTGAACCAAAACAGTGGTTATGGCAGACTTTTAAGGATTCTTGAAAATTTTCATTTGTAGCTATTTTTAAGGATGGAATTTTGATTTTCTGAAAACATTTTAATGCTTTTATTCATAGAAAAATAGGATTTTGCCTGTTATTCCATGTTCAGCATGCCAATCCTAGAGATCAAGCTTTCAAATGTGGATGTGTCTAATGCTTTTGTTAGCACATCTGCCAGCTGATCTTTAGTTGGAACATGGTGCAGAGAAATCAAACCTTTTTCATAGCAATCCCTCACAAAGTGATGTCTGATATCAATGTGCTTGGTGGTTGAATGGGAGACTGGATTTTTGATGATATTTTCTGCTACCTGACTGTCCAACATGAGAGGTGTCTTTAAGGCAGTGATACCAAAATCCAGCAATTGATTTTGAAGCCATAACAGTTGGGCTGTACAGCTTGCAGCAGCTATATACTCTGCCTCAGTAGTGGATGTTGAAACAGCTGCTTGTTTTTTGCTTTGCCAAGACACTAAGCAACTGCCTAGGAATTGGCACCCTCCTGAAGTGGACTTCCTTGTTGTATTACATCAAGCAAAGTCACTATCTGAGAACCCTGAAAGCTTGATATTTCCATCAGCTGGATACCAGATACCAAATGTGGGAGCAACTTTTAGGTATCTGAATATCCTTTTTACAACAATAAGGTTTGACTTTCTAGGGGCTGATTGGGATCTTGCACAAACACATGTTGCAAACATGATGTCTGGCCTAGATGCAGTCAGGTACAATAAAGACCCAATCATGCTTCTATAAACAGTTTGATCAACCAAATGATCCTTTTCATTAGACATGACTATTTTTGTGGTTGCTATGGGTGTACTACATGGTTTGCAATCATCCATCTCAAATTTCATTAAAAGTTCTTTGGCATATTTGCCTTGATGGATGAAAGTTCCATTTTGCAGTTGCCTTACTTGGAGACCAAGAAAGCACTGGATTTCACCCATTGCATTCATTTCAAACACAGCTGTCATGAGTTGTCTGAACTCTTCACACATTTTAGAACATGTGCTTCCAAAAATGATGCCATCCACATAAATCTAGGCAATCATCAAATCTTTCCCTCTCCATTTTAAAAACAATGTTTTATCAATTTTACCTCTAGTGAACCCAATGGAAAGGAGAAAGGTGGAAAGATTTTCATACCGGGCTCTAGGTGCTTGTTTCAAGCCATACAAAGCTTTATTTAGCTTGTAGACATGATTTGGATTAAATGGATCCTCAAAACCTGGAGGTTGACAAACATATCCCTCTTGTTGAATTTTACCATAGAGGAATGCACATTTAATGTCCATTTGATACACCTTTATATTGTGGTTTACAGCAAAGGCCAGGAATAATCTGATAGCTTCCAATCTTGCTACAGGGGCAAAAGTTTCATCATAATCAATGCCCTCTTCCTGTCTGAACCCTTGAACTACTAGCCTTGCTTTATTATTGACAACAATACCCCTTTCATCAGTTTTATTTTTAAAGACCCACTTTGTGCCAATAGGACTCACACCCTCTGGCAGTGGTACAAGTTCCCATACTTGTTGTCTTTTAAACTGTTGGAGCTCCTCTTGCATGGCTTATACCCAGCTGTTGTCTTTTAGTGCCTCTTGGTACTTGACTGGCTGATAAAGTGATAGGAAACCAGCAAAAAGACAGATGTTTTGGGATTGACTTCTTGTGAGCACCCCTTCACTGATGTTGCCAATGATTTGGTCAGGTGGATGAGACTTCAAGAAGATTAGATCTCCTTTGTATGGAATAATGGCATTTAAAGGTGAGGGCTGCAGATGTGAGTCATCTGAGCTAACCACTGTTGGTGACTTTGATGATCCAACAGTGGCTTGAAATGGAGGTGGAGGAATAGGAGGAAGTGGTGTGAAAACATGCTGACTTTTATCCACTGTTTGGGGATTTTTTTTATCAACAGTGCTTGAGGATGTGGAAGCAGGGGTTAATGGGCTGCTTTGGTCAACAATTGTTGAGGTAGCAGTGGTTGAGCTTTGACAGCTGTTTTGAACATCTGCTACTCTACCAATTGATGCAGACTTTTGTTGTGGAATGATGACTTCATATCCATAGTCTGATAGAGAACTTTGAGATGGACCTGCACTGTTAGTCTTGACAGAAACATTTTCAAAGGTGAACTTATCAAGATCAAATAATTCTGTAGGATTTGCTGGGATTTTCATTGAAGAGAGTTCATTGAACTTCACATTCAAAGTCTCTTCCACTGTCTTAGTCCTAGTGTTGAACACTTTGTAGGCCTTAGCAGTGGTTGAGTATCCCAAATGATAACCACAATCAATTTTGGCTACAAACTTTGAAATAGAATCTTTTAAGTTTAAAATGAAGCATGGGCAGCCAAAAACTTTAAAATATGAGATCAATGGTTTGATTTTATATAGAATTTCATAGGCAGTCTTTTGATGCCTGGGGTTTATTAAAACTCTGTTCTGGACATAGCAGGCAGTGTTTACAGCCTCTGCCCAGAAAGTTAATGGCAAACCTGAATCAGCAAGCATGGTCCTGGCAGCCTCTATCAAAGTTCTGTTTTTTCTTTCAACTACCCCATTTTGTTCTGGTGTCCTGGGAATGTTATATTGCCTTACAATTCCTTTGGACACACAAAACTCATCCAACTCCCTATTTCTGAATTCTGTGCCATTGTCACTCCTGAAGATTTTTACTAGCAAGTCAAACTGCTTTTCAACCTGTGTGATAAAGTCTTGCAGAATGCCTGCAGTCTCATCTTTGAAATGTAAGAAATAAGTCCATGTAAACCTAGAAAAGTCATCTACAATTACCAAACAATATCTTTCTTTCTAAACAGATCCATGTGAAGCATTTGCAAGCACTTGGTTGTTTTGGACTCTTCAATGGACTTGAATGAGCTTTTATGTTGTTTTCCTTTTAAGCAGGAAACACAATGCTCAGGACAGGTGAACAGTTTTTGAGGAAGGCCTCTTACTAGCCCCTGTTTTGACAAAGCAGTGATTGTCTTGCGATTTGTGTGCCCCAATCTCCTGTGCCAAAGTTTTGTCTCTTTGTTAGAGGCAGCTGAGAACAGACAGGCATCAGTTCTTGGGTTCTCTTTTGACAAATTAACTACATAAACATTGCCACTTCTTTGAGCAACAAGTTTAGTTATACCATTTTTTGTTATTTCTTCAATCTTTTCAACCATTTCTGGTCCAACAATCCTACAACACTCCTTAGTAAAGAAATAACCATAACCTTTGTCACTCATTTGAGAGACACTAAGGAGGTTAAATTTTAGATTGTCTATCAGATTGACATTTTCAAACTTAACATTTCTAGACTGTACTGTACCAGATCCCATCACCTTCCCTTTACTATTATTACCAAAAAATATATCACCCCCTCCATGAGTTTTGAATTCTTTGAGTAAGGCTCTACATCCAGTCATGTGCCTGGAGCCTCTACTGTCTACATACCAAAGACTATCTAAGCATGTAGAAGCTCCCTGCACATCAAGTAAATAATTAGTTCAGGAGGGTCTCCAAAGCCAATAAGGCTTTGGATGGGGTCTCAACAGTGTTTATGTTAAGGTCAGGAAGATGGACAGTGGTTAGATCAGGGGATTGATTAATTTTTGCAGCTTGTTTCTCTAACCACTGTTGGGGGCCATTTCCAATCAGTTCTTGATATCCATAGGGATGCCTGTTCACTTTTGGGTTAGAAGGCCTTTTATAGGTTTCATAAACGTGTGGGACCCTAGGATATGGTGGTTGACCTTTACCTCTTTGGTATTGGTTAGCAGGGGGTGCATCAGTTACCTGAACATCTCTTTTAATAGAGGTTTGGTTCAGTTGTTTGAACTGGCATAAACAGTGGTTGTTTCTTGATTGGTGGTTTTGATGAACTCATGGATGTTTTTGAAGTGTACTCATTCCTTTTTACATCAAAGGATTTGAGATACACACATCCCTGAGTGAGGTGGTTTGTTTTACCACGGATGGTGCAGCTCTGAGAAGGCACAATTATGCTTGTTTTGTTAATATCATATGCATTAAGATGTAAACAATCATTGGTCAGATGATTTTTCTTTTCACAGAAATCACAAAATAAGTTTTTAACCTTTTCTTTTCTTTTCTTTTCTTTTCTTCTTTTTAGACTCCTTTGCAACAGAGTTTTGAACTACTGTTGGGATATCCTTAAAAGGAATGACCTTTGCCTTAGGAGCTTTGACACCATCCACAGTTGTGAAGTCCATGGGTTTGAAGTATTCAAGAATGTCACACTCATTAGACCATTTGGGTTTGAATTGGTATTTCTCAATATCCTCAAAAGTTGAGGACCCCACAGATCTTTCCAAAGTGATTTTGTTACCAAATTTATCAGTTATTTTAACTTCTTGGCCATTCTTGTTTGTGGGTATGATTTCAACAGAACCAGTTTGATTTGTAGCAATGTTTTCAACTTGGTCATTTTTTTCTAAACCCTATGCCAAATTTTACATTATTTTCAAGCTGTTTTTCAAGCATAATCTCATAACCTTTGCAGGATTCCACCCATTTTTCACAAGTGATTTGGGTGGCTTCCAACTCCTTTTTGCAGACTTGATATTTTTCTATCATGGTCTGGAGTTGGTCCTTGGTTATGCTATGCTCTTGTTTGATACTGCAAATTTCATTTTCTTTTTCAGTCAATTTGATTTTTAGTTCTTTTAAAGACTTTTCAAATTGAACTTCACCAGTTAATAACCTATCTCTAATGTTTTCATTCACCTCCTTAATGTTTGCAAATGCTATGATGCATTTGTCTGAACAAAGGTTTTTGAAAACCTAGGGTGATACCTTAGTTGCAGCCATCATGGCACAATCACAGGTATGATCACTTTCTTCTTGAGCTTTCTCTTCTTTTTCACCTTATTTCTTCTTTTCTTCTTCTTCAGACCAGGGGTCAGACAGTGGTTCCAACAGGGGTTCTGAACTTTCTCCCAGCAGTATTTCATCAGCAACAGCAGTAACCATTGCTTCAGCAATTTTGTCCACTGTTTTATCACTTGAGTGTCCTTCTTCAGTTTCTAGCCCTTCTGGTATAGATTCCAATGCTACAAAACAAACATCATTACTAGAAACATTATTTTGAGCATAGAGTGCAAAATTTTCATCTCCTAACTCTTCAGGTAAGCTGCTCCAGTCAACAAGGCCTTGGGTGAAAAAGCTTTGCTGATCTGGTTGAACCACTGCTGGTGCAGCTTGTTACACCGGAACCTGAGGAGTAGGGGCCTGGACATACTGTATCTGAGGGACAGTGGTTTGAACATAGTGCACAGGAACAGGGGTTGCAGGATATGCATAGTGAGCAGTGTTTACATGCGCAGTAGGGGCATATTGGGCATAATGCACAGTGTTTTGGTTATTTTGTGGTCTAGCGTTTGAGCTAGGATGTGTAATAATTGGTCCATTGGTTTGACTCCTGCACACCCTAGCAAAATGACCTAACCTATTACACTTATAGCATTTAATCTTTGACTTATCCAGCCCCACTTTAAGGTTCCCATGTAACCCTGGAAATTTTCTCCCTGTCCTTTTGTAAAACTTGCTGGTTCTAACACTCAGCAGTGCAAGTTGGTGTAAAATGTCCATTTCCTCTAAGTCAGTTGGATCAAAATGCTGCAAATCATTTAGTTCAAAGCACAGATTGTAAGAATTATGGTTTTCACTACTAGTTGTGAAGGCATATTTGTTTGAGTAAGAATCAGAGTTGTTAAAGGCTCCACCAGCGGTTATGTCAATACAATGATCATAACTCTGATCCTTACTACTACCAGATTCTTCTTGACCCAAAAGAGTTGTGCTGCCAAATGAATAATCATCTGCAACTTTTCCAGACTCTTGTAACTTCTTTTTCTGGTTTAACTCCCTTTCATAGGTCAGGAGTCTACCATGAAGTTGGGTCAGGGTCAGATCTTTGAACTCAACAGAGTTTCTGGTTACAAAAGCAATTGTGTCCCTTTTTTCAGGAAGTGACCTTAAAAACCTGATGTTTACAGTTGATTTAGGAAATTCAGTTTTAACAAGCTTAAGTTCACTTATGAGAACTAAATCGCTCAAACTGCAGTGTTAATGTCTCACCCTTAATGTGAAAAAAGGTTTCATACTGTTGGTTCAGAATTTCCCTGTTATTCTCAATTACTTCTTCAGTTCCCCCAAATTGTTCTAAGTGCATCCCACAATTCCTTGGCACTATTACAGTGTAACAGTCCAGCATAAATCTCATTTGGTAGTGCAGATGCAACTATGCTAAATGCTTTGGCATCCAGTTCAATTTTCTGAAAATCCTGTTCAGTATAATTCTCAATTTTCTTAGGTTCAAAAACTTTTGGATACTCAGCACTTGGCACCATTGGAACATGTGGTCCAAAGATAACCGACTTCCAACATCCGGTATTCTGCTGAGCTAAGATGTGACCCATCCTTCGCTCCCAGATGTTGTATTCATTTCTCTTCAACATCGGTGGTTTGAAGAGAGAACCAATGTTGTTATTGACATCCTGTGATTGTGACGTCATTCTGGTTGTTTTACAGGCACTGATTAATCAACTTTGCTCGTGATTAAACCTTACTCTGTTTTTCAACAAAACGAACAATTAAAAGTATCAACAATTTTGAGCTGAACTTTTTACGTCAAAATGATTGTTAGATCAAGTTTGATTGTCCAAGCTCTGATACCAATTGTTAGGATCTGACTTTGATAAGATTGTGCTTGTTTGAATATAATGAAGATGAATTAAGATTAAGTGCAGCGGAAATAAAATGGAACAAACTTTCAACACAATCAAAAAGAGAATTGTTTTAAGAAAACATGTTTACCATGAAATCGAATGATTATATTTATTACAATCTTCAATAACAATGCGTGCATGCATACAATCTCCCCCCTCAGCCTGAGCTCATAGATGGTTTGTTCGTACAGAATGACATGTGGAAGAAGAGAGCTAATAGAACAGTACAGAACAAACCACTGTGGCATCTTTGCTGACGTCACCATGAAGTGACATCTAACCTCCTAACAACCTGTAACCACTGATCTATACAACTACTGCTATTACAAACTACTGATTACAATGAATACAAAGGATAGACTAAACTGCTGCTTCTCATTCCACTATTATACTCCTAGCAGTGCTTTGTGTCTTCAGCAGTACTTGAACCATGACAGTAGATTGAGCATCAGTGTCTCATCTCCAACAGTCTTTAAGTCTCATCAGTTGTTGAAGATCAGCAGTTGTTGTAGCAGGATAGTAGATAGAGGTCATCAGATGTTAGGCCACATTCAAGGGGAAAGAACTGTTGCACACAACTGCTTATTGTGAATCCACTGATCTGGTCCAGTTTTGGCTTTATCAACTGTTCATTTGAAGGGTTCAATCCCAACAGTATGTTTAGCTTATGATCATGTTCCGGATTGTACGTTGTCGTACGGAATGACAGACTTTTGCAGTTTGACGCAAATAGTCCCTGTGGGCGAATAAACTTATTTTTGCCATACCAAACCCTTTAAAACTTATTTCTAACTTATGTAAAGGTTATTTAAGGTATGTTAATCTTATGTTGCCGTTCCGAAGTGTTTTTCGCGTTAAACTGATTATGTTTATGCATCAGTTTGCGTATAACTTTCCAGAAGGTGATATAGAGTTTAAAATCGATCAAAAATCAAAATGTGCAAAAATGTCAAACATAAATAACAAACATTGGGATCAAAATGCATTGTTTCATTGATATTGAATTGTTCGGAGTTTGTATAATGATTACACAAGCACAGATGTCACAAGTTTGTAATAATATTTTATACTCCAAGACTTCAGTTGTGTTATTCTGTGTATGTTTGACTATGACGATACCAATCTTACGTCATGATACTCCCCACCGGGCCCACCGGGTTTGTGGTTGGAAATTCGGGGTGTGACATGCCTGGCCCACATGGCCTTAGGCATGGCCCAAATAACCTAAACAGGTCTAATTCCTAATACAAACTAACTCTATAAAGCCCAGATCGCTACCATAACCCGTTGTGTATATTTGATGCATCAGTCTCACTTCTAGGGCCTAACAGAACAATTTTTTTTGTTTTTGGTGATTTTATCAATCTTTTCTTGATTTTAAAATCGTAAATTTTGATTTTCTGATTTTAAAATAACATTTAACAACAACAAAACAATAAAGACAAAATATTTTTAGTGAAATTTTCAAAACAGTTTTCTTTCTTTTATTTGGATAGAGATAGAAGCACAGGTAACCTTTGTTAGCACTTTCAACTTACCAACAGTGATTTCCTACTGTGGGATCGTTTTCAGACCCGAACGAGTTGATCAGGAGAGTTTTGCTCAGTACGAAAGGCGGAAACAGACGTACTGAGGTCAATTCAGCTAGAATATTACTTTAACTGTCGATTTGATTGATATAATGACGTTTTACAGCGAGACGACACTTCGGCAGCACTTCGTTGCTCTGACCGGAATCGTTACAAATGAAATGGCACTCAAGGTATATATAGGTGTGCTAATTCCGCTTGAACACGTCTCAAGCGGAATTACACTTCAAGCGAGATCAGTTCCAAGCAGAATTAGATAGAGTGATTTCGCTTGAAACTGCCATGACACTTTCAAGAGAAATTACCTATCTAATTTCGTTTGAACTTGCCACTCACCCTATTTTTGACATTTTCTCGTATAACGTGCCCTGAACTATCTAAATACAAACAAGACTCGATACAAGACGAAGTCGACAAACGCATGCACCAACAGACTCCCCCTCGAATGTTGACGAGTCTTAAAGTGTCGAGTCTTCGCATCTTCAGTCTTTATCAGTCCTCTCGAACTCTCTGAAGTATCTGACACTGTAAGCATCGTCAATCTCTCTTTTCTAATCTCTTCCTCGAATGTTGATAATCTCCAGGATCTGAGCCTGGCTCTCAAGTTTTCTAATTCTCTTGATCAGATCTATTGAATCCTTAAGTTCATCAACATCAGCAGTTCCAGAATCGTAACCTGACTCACACTTTCTACAGGTTCAGAATCAATTCCTGGCTTTTATCCCAAGATCACCTAGCTCTTATCCTGTTTCCTGCATAAATTCTCTACCCAAAAATAAATTTTCTGATGACCACTTGTGAATAAGGTATTCAAACAATGATTTTGTAATGTTAGTCTCTGATGAACCACTTGCAAGAATAACGTTTTTCTTTTCAAAAAAAACATTCTCCCAACCCAATTGTCATCATGTCTAGCACTTGGAATTTTGAAAATTAGCTCTCCAACACCAGTTGTCGAAAATCTTTTTGAATTTTTCAAAATTTATGCTAAAACACACTGAAATCTTTTTGGATTTTTGAATGAAAATAAAAATGCAATAGAGAAATATTTACAGACAATATTTTTGTGAGTTTGTGTAAGAAGATCATATCAGTTTATGACAAGTCACAAGTACCGTTGAGCTTAGTTACACATTAAGAATTAAACAATTCACTTAGATTGCCGATATACTGATCCACTTAAATTTTCACACAAATTTCAACTGATTCAGGATATGAATTAGGTGTATTAAGGACTTAAACTAATTCATGTGTCCCACCTCTTGAATATACTCCCGTATCCAGATCCCAATATTCAGTCTTACAGGTGAGTATACCACAGATGATATCTGTAAGGGGTTAGATTGCGAAACCGTGAGAGCTCAGGTCAGAACTTCCGTTCAGCAGAGAGATGACGGATCGACTTTTGGTGGGTCCCCTTTAGAGGATCTTTTTTACAACAGCAATGATTATCAATTTTATTGTTTCGTCATTTTAGCTGGGGGCGGCGCTATATTTCAAGCAAGCAGTAAAGTATTCTCCGGGGTCTAGGCCATTGCTTCCGCATTATCAGAAGTCCCAGGATAATACCCCAGATATCACTGAGCATAAAGACCTAGTATCTCAGAAAGAGGGATCCTTCAAACGAAATTTCAGGGGTTACCTATATATCCAAGTAGTGTTCCCCACAAAATAAGTAAGTTTGAATTTAAGTTTATATCCCGAAAAAGCTTACTAAATGTGTAAAAACCTATCGGCATATCATCAGTGAGACTGTTTAATGCTATTTAAAAATTACATTTCTTTAGCATACTGTAACTGTCTACTGATGTACTATCATTTCCTCTTCTTTGACACCAAAACTCATTTTTGAATTTTATCATGTTTTTTACTTTTTCAAATTTTAAAATGTTTTTGGATTTTCTGAAATTCTTACTCCCCCTAAAATGCAAACACATTTAAAGACATTTGAAAACAAACTGTACAAGTAAAATTAACAACCGATATCAAATCGCTTCAATTCACCATTCACTTGGCATAAACAATCAGAACTCCCCCTCACAACAAACTATTTTCCCATTGTGATTTCAAAACACTTAAGTTTGTTTCAATCAAATGGTTTTTCAGGAAAATAAATTTTGTTGATTGATTTTACCATTTTTAGGTTAGGGGTTCATCACTTTGTTTCTAAAAATACCACTTGTAAGAAAGATAAATCAAGTACAAGTTAATATCCCTGATTAATCTTGAACATTAAGTATCACCTGTAAGGATAGTTCAATCAAGTTCAACCTAATGACCTTGATTAACCTTCTAATAAAATCACAAACCTCTTTTTCAATCACATGACTTACCAACCAAAACCACATGTAGATTGAATTCTCAAGATGCCGATACCTACTCCTCACTTACCAACCTGGGAGTTCCGGCAAGTCATACTAGTGACCAATTTTCAATTTTTCAACAAACAATAAAAGAATGATGCCGATTCATGCTCCACGATTACCAACTTGGGAGCTCCGGCAAGTCCAGGATTTTACTGTTAGTAATAGGTACCATCCCAGTCACAAACCAAGGATGATACTTTACCTTGCTTCTTTGTTTTCTTTTCGTAAAATTCCTTGACTCCCTTGACCTTCCTGTCAACCATTTTTCCAAAAATATTATGAACTGTGGAATTAAATGCTTTTTCAACATCAAAATCTTTCTTTTCTGAGAAAAATTGATTTGAAATTTCAATTTTACCAACTTTTTGTTTAAAATTTTCAGCCTTCAATGGTGGAAAATGAACATCATCCATTGGAGGAACTGAATTCTCACTTTTAATCTCAATTTGTGGCTCCTCTGACTTTGTGGAATCAGATTCATCGCTAGAAGATAGCTCCTCTGATTTTAACGAATCAGAATCCATTGCTAGAACTATCAACAGACTTCTTAACAACCCATTTCTGGTTGTCAAGGTTTGCCCTTTTCTTGTAAAACCTGTTTGAACATTTACCAATCTCAAAAGTTGAATTTTTGAAAAGTTTGGTTCTATTTATTGGTGGTTCAAACACAACCTCTTTATCTTTTAGTTTACGAGAAACTCCTTGTTTTGATTGTATTGCCTTTGAACAATTCTTGGCAATATGTCCAACAGTGTTGCATTTGAAACAGGTTCTCGTTTCTTTCATCTGATCAACTGTCTTCATCTCTTCTTGCTTCTTCGCAAGGAATTTTTTGTTTGACTGATTTCTGAACAGATTTTCTTTCTCTTCTTCAGAAGATGTACCTGAAACAAATATCATTTTTGATTTAAAATCTCGAACATATTTTTCATTTTTATGATTTTCTGGTGGAATAAATCCTAATCCTTTCTTTTTGTAATTACCGTTATGGTTTGGTTTCTTTTCAAAACCAGAACCAGAACCGTAACCTTTTTTCTTGTTTAAATGTTGTTGAACTCTTGAGGTGTACTTTTTAGGTTTATCATTAAGATTTACATCTTTTATTTCAGAAATATTAATTTCGGTTAGTTTGAAAACCTTTTTAATCATGTCAAGTTTGACACCTCTTATTGGAAATTCATCATCAGAATATAATTTGTCGGAATCATTCAATGTATATGCAACTTTGAATGTTTCTTCATTCAAATTAGATTTTGATAGAAGAAATTCTTTATTGTAAACTCTTTTGCCCTGTTTGTCGGTTTGACTCGGAGTACTTGACTCAGACTTTGACTCTGACATAGACTCTGACTTTGACTCCTCGGATTCATCTTTATCCAACACCTGATCGACCACTTTCTTTATTAACTCAGACTCATGATCAGTGTCAGATGATGTAAATGTCACATCAATATTTTCTGGCAAGTTAACTGAAGACTCTGACTCCCACTGTAAATTTGTTGCCTTTTCAACTCTTTCTGAATTTGGATTTCTCGGAGAATATCCATTTTCAAGTGGGGGTGGACACTTTTTGTAACTGAAACCTTGTTTCTTACCAGAATCATTCACTTTAGTATCCTTCTTCTTTTCTTTCTTCTTTTCAGGAGTATTTTCTTTAGAAACCTTTTGTTCTTCAGTTACTTCATCATCCTCAAATGTCTTCATGCCCTCAATAGTTGGATAAATCCTGTCAATGACATAAGAAGTACATGAGTAACTTTTCAACAAACGATTAAGTCTTTCAGTTTCAATTCTTTGTGTCTCAAGTTTTTGTTCAAGCACAGCACACTTCTCAATGTAATTGTTTACAACTTTCTGCTTTATCATGAAAGCTCCCTGAAGTGTCTTCATGGCTGTTGCTTGTTCTTCACTTGATTGATTGTATTGATTCATGGCTTTGTTCAGAACATCATAAGATTCTTTCAGCCTATTCATGTTATTCATCAACTCACTTTTTTCTTCTTTATAATCTCATAGTTTTCACAAATCACTGGAACATTTTTAGCGTCAGCTTCTGCATCAACTTTGAACTTTGGAACCTCCTTTATCTTTTTCTTTGTCACTGGAACAGCTTCATCATCACTGCTGACCGGTGTTTTAACCTTTTTCTTTTTCTTTTTAGCTTTATCGTCATCACTATCACTCTCTTCCATCATTTTAAAGTGAGCTGCCAAACTTCTTGCATAATACTCTCTATCATCATCACTATCTTCTTCAACTCGAGCAACAAACGCTTTTTGATGTGAAGTTTTGTTTGGATCATAATCATCCCAACTGAAACCTTCCCAGTTAAACCCTTCTGGTAACTTTTCATCATCTTGGTTTATCAGGCATGCTTTGTTATCAGCTGAAATACATTTGTCCCAACTGAATCCTTTGGTTGGCTCTTTGTCATCCTGATTCGCCATACAAGCTCTCTTTGAAGATTCCTCGATTACTTTTCTACCATGTGCCACTTGTGGTTCTTGATGTTGTTGTGCAACTTGATGATAAATCGATTTCTGATAGTAATCATTGTTGTTAAACGGATTTTGAGCTCCACTTGCTTCGCGATTAGTGCACTCCCTCTTGAAGTGTCCTTTTTCCCTGCAACGAAAACAAGTGACTTTAGATTTATCAAAGCCTAAATTAGAAACAAATGCATCACGAAAATCATCTATTCCTGTGATCTGTTTAAATTTCTCAGCTCGTCTTAACACACTAGCCAAACACCATTTTATGTCCATCAATTCCATCTCTTCAGCATCTATCTGATCGTAATCCTCTCTTGTCAACATTGGATTCCCGATCCAACCTACTACTAGACTTCCATAAGACTCCAAAACAGTCCCCAACAAAGACATGTGACTTTTTGCAAATTCTTCAGAATAATCCTGATCATTCTCAAGATTCAATACAATGTTGCATTGTAGCTTCTTGCCATTCTTTGTTGCAGAAAAGTTTGGATCAAATGATGGATATGATGAAAAACTTGTGTTGCTATTTGATCCTTTAGAAGAACTTCCTGATGAACTCTTTGCATTGAATGCAGTCTCTACCTTTGGTGACATATTGGTGGTTTTATCACTAACACCACCTTTGTAATAGAGACCAATATCTTGTTCATCGTCAAAATCTTTCATTCTCAGAACCTTTCTTTGTTCCATCTCCTGAGCCTCAATCTTTTCAATAAACTTGCTCAGTGTCAGATTGCTAAAACATTTCTTGTTCCTCAACATCATGAGATATGTACCCAAGTCTCATATGGCAACGCATCAGCCAACTTTTCGATCAACTCTTCATTATCTTTGTCGATGCTCAATCTCTTCATGTTGGCTAACAAATTGCAGTATCTTTCAATGATTTGCTTTGTGCTTTCATTTTTCAACCCATGAAACAGATCGAACTCTTTCTTTAAAAGCGATTTCTTGTTCTTGACCATCTCTTGACTACCAACAAACTTTGATTTTAACGCTTTCCAAATCGAATAAGAAGTTCCATTGTGTTGCAATAAGACCAAGATATCTTCTTTCACAGCTTGTTGTAGTAGACTTAGCATCATTTTCTCATCTTTGTACTTCTTTCTATTTTCAGCACTCAGATCTTTAATAGCAATAATCTCCTCATCATCAGTCATCGGTCGAACATATTTCGTTTCAACACATTCCCAAGCATCTAGATAATTGGCTTGAACTCAGTTTTCAAATCGTCCTTCCCAACCCTTACACTCCTCGATGTTCATGAGCTTAGGCGGTTTTTGCATAGTCCCCGTTTCATTTTCCAACATCGTGTTCTGTGCAAGAGTAATCGGGGTAACTGGGGTAGTGAATGCATTGTAAAATTCCTCTTCCATGTTTCGGTTTTTCAAAAATTGTCAAACAGTATTTTCAAACGGAATCACAATCTCAAGCGAAATCCCTTCCAAACGGAATAACACAGTTCAAACGAAATCTCCTTCAAGCGAGATACCCTCTGAAGCGAAATTACGAAGTTCAAGCGAGATTACTAATTTCGCTTGAACACACACCTCTTTCAAACGGAATAAGGACCTTGAAGCGAAATTAGTGATTCAAGAAGAATCACTCAAGCGAAATTACCCAACTGAAGCGGAATAGCAAATTTCAAGCGAAATCAGGTTGAAATTTCAAGCGGAATCACCGATTTCAAGCGGAATTAACCATCTAATTCCGTTTGAAATGTTGCTGATGTCATCATTCTCAAGCTGTTTTGAAACGAAATTACAAATTTAACCAGTTTTAGATCGATTTTAGGCCTGAAACTTTCAAGGCTTTGTTAAAACACTAATGCGCACAAGATGTGTGAAAATCAGGACATTTTGACCGTGAAAAGTTGTAAATTTTGAAAAAGAAGGTGTAGAAATCAGAATTTGCTGCTGAATTGGTATGAACTCTTCCTCCTGAGCTCTGATACCACTTGTGGGATCGTTTTCAGACCCGAACGAGTCGATCAGAAGAGTTTTGCTCAGTACGAAAGGCGAAAACAGATGTACTGAGGTCAATTCAGCTAGAATATTACTTTAACTGTCGATTTGATTGATATAATGACGTTTTACAGCGAGACGACACTTCGGCAGCACTTCGTTGCTCTGACCAGAATCGTTACAAATGAAATGGCACTCAAGGTATATATAGGTGTGCTAATTCCGCTTGTACACGTCTCAAGCGGAATTACACTTCAAGCGAGATCAGTTCCAAGCGGAATTAGATAGAGTGATTTCGCTTAAAACTGCCATGACACTTTCAAGCGAAATTACCTATCTAATTTCGTTTGAACATGCCACTCACCCTATTTTTTACATTTTCTCGTAAAACGTGCCCTGAACTATCTAAATACAAACAAGACTCGATACAAGACGAAGTCGACAGACGCATGCACCAACACCTACAGATGGTGATGAATGGGTCAATCTTGCAGATGATCCAAAGCATTGTCTTCTTTGGTTTTGGTGTTATCAACCACTGCAATGGCTCCTTGGGATTGGTCATTGGTCATAAGAAGTTTTTGTACAATCTCCAACAAATGTTTTTGACCTTCTGCAAGTGCCTGCACACTTTCGTCAACATGAAGTTGACCATTCCCAACAAGATGGTTGTACCCATGAGGATGTCTATTTGCCCTGGGCTTATGGGGTTGCTGCACAGGTTCTACATACCTGTAAGGTACCCTGTTGCACGGTGGTTTCCCATAGCCTCTAGGGAGAGGGTTTTGTGGTATAATAGAGGTTTGACCAGTCCTCTGTGCAAAATTTGGTTCAAATTTTGTGGGTGAGAAAAATGGTCTGACTCACTCTTTTGAGAAGTGAATGGGAATTCCAGTTAACAAGCCCATCATCCCTTTTGAAGTTCATTTTATTTCTTGACACGTTTTTATTTACATCATATGGTTTAAGAAACGAACATTGTTGGGTCAAGTGGTTGAGTTCTCCACAAATGGTACACCTAGGATTAGATTCACAAACACTGTTTGTTCGATTAATATAATAGGATTTTAACTTAAAACAGTCATTTGCCACTTGATTTTGTTTTCCACAGAAATCCCACTATAGTGCTGGAATCTTATCTTTCTTTTTACCCTTATCTCTCTTTTAAGAAACATATGTTTTAACATCTATTTGAGAGTTGGTAAGAGGAATGATTTTTATCTTGGGTGGGTCAAGGCCATTTGGGTTCGTAAAATCAATGGATTTGAAATTTTCTTCAACATCATATTCATCTAATCAAGTAGGTTTGAATTCATACTTTAGTTTTTTTTATATTGAATGGAACTTAGTGGCTTTTCAAGAGTTATTTTCTTGCCACTAGGTTCAGTGATCTTTATTTCTTCCCCAGTTGATGTGGTTGGTATAACTTCAACAATCTTAAATTCAATGGAAGCTTTGGTTTCTTGTTCTTGGTCATATTTTCTAAAACCATCCCCAAACTTCACATTGCTCTTGATCTGATTATCTAGAAGCATCTCATAACCTTGACAAGATTCAACCCATCTTTCACAGGTGATGTGTGTTGATTCCAACTCCTTTTTATAGTTTTGATATTTTTCTATCATTGACTGAGGTTAGTCCTTGGTTATGGATGCTTCATGTTTCAGACTGCTTAACTCAAGGTCTTTTTCAGCTATTCTTGTTTTAAAATCTTTTTTTTTTTAATTTTTCAAGAATAAGTTCACTGATTTGTATATTTTCTCTTAGGTTTTCATTTACCTCTTTTATGTTAGCAAATGTGACAACCGTCAATTTTCCATGTAATTCCGTACATGTTAAACAGTAATTTGTGCCTTAATAACTGTGCTTGATTTGAATTATTGACATGAATGATTTTTTATTATTGTCATATACATACAAGTGCATTACATGTTGCATAATTTCATATCATTATTGCATGCAACATATTATGATTCAAATGATGTACGAAACAAAGTTAGCACAGTTATCAGATAAACTAGAAGTACTGACGAGAGTTCAGTACTCAGACAGGCATGATGTTAAGACACAGAATGAGCCCAAACCAAGAGTTACACTAGTATAGTGTGTAGGAAAGTAGGGATCATAAAACTACCTTGCTAGAGATAGTTTAAGTATTGGAAAGTGCCTAAAACTCACACAAACTGTAGAATTCTGCATTTTTCAGCAAAAATCAGCATTTTAACAACACAGTATAACGCAGAATTATGGTTTAATGGTCCAGAATACCTTCCTAAGCATCGGGAATCTAAACTATCACAAAAGGGAACATAAAGCACACTAAACTGCTTAATCTAGCACCTTAATGAACTGGTAACCAACCGAACAACCGGACAATACCCGAAACACCAAATTTTCACTAGAAGCACTATTTTATCATTTCCGAGCTAGTTATGGTCACCGAACATCATAATACATCTTATAATTACATAACACATATAAACACTAATTCTTATACTTAGAATCTAACTTACCATCACAACTCAACTATACCCCCCCCCCTTGTTTCGACGGTCACCAAGGGTGGACCCACCCTTGATTTTTTTGCCAATGTTTATTTGATATGTTGTTTGCTTTAGAAACATATTACACAAGGGTTATGCAAATGTTGGAGATTTGTTATTATAAACCACAAGTTCATTCCATAAACTCATTTCACCACTAAACAACTTCACACTTCTCATCCCTTCTTCCTTGTTCTCGGCCGTGAACCACCACCCACACCACCACCATTTTCACCTCAATCTCAACCAATCCAATGTGATCCTAAGGTGCTAGGAGCTAAGTTAAGGAGCTTGGAGGCATTGGAGCTTGAAGGACCACTCTCTAGAGCTTTTATCCACCTTGTTCATCATCTTCTTCCTCTTGATTTCTTCCCTAGCCCTTGTGCTAGTAGTAAGCCTCTTGTAACTTGATTTTACTTCTCATTATGATGGTTAAAAGATTATGTAAATGGTTAATCATAAAGATCATGAAGAAACGAGAAGATAATCTTTAACATAAAGCTAAATAACATAAGAAACTAAGTTGTTTTAGTGTATGTGTGATACTTGATGATTGATTCTTGTGATTATGATGTTGATCATCATAAGAAGCTTGCTAGATTGTGGTTAAACACATGATCTAGCAAGTGAGATGATGAATCTTGTGAAAATCCAAAATGATCATCCTTTATGTGAACATGAACTTGAAAAATGAAGTTGTTTTTGTGTATGATGATGATGGATACATGTTATAAGACTTGTAAATGGAAGATTTCAAAATTTGTTTTCTCAAGAAACTAAAGTTATTTGCAAGATTTACAAAATCATGATTTTTAAAGAAGTTAAACATGTTTTAAGTGTTTAATCAAAGCTAGAAACATGTTTGTGACAAGAAAAATACAAAAGAATTATTTTTAGAAAAAAATCATCCTACAAGTTGTAAAAGACTAAATTTTACAAGAATGTGATTTATAAACAAATAACCATATTTTTAAGTGTAACTAAACCTACTAAATAACATACTAAGTTACTACAAGTTTTTACAAAACTTCAAGTTCATGATATAGTGTAAATTGCATGATTATGGCTCATGATAAGTCTTGCATGATTTGTTGATGATTTATGATGATTTTAAAAGAAAATGATATGTTTTTAAAGCAGGGAAACCTCCATTTTAAGGGGAAACTATGGCAAATTTTTTGTAGAATTTTAACACTTAGAAAAATATTTTTAAACAAGTGTTTACAAATAAATTTTGATCATGGTTTTCATACAAAAACTTGCCATAATTTTTGTTACAAAAATTACAAATATTGAGGTTGATTTTTGATAAATAAAAGTGACTAAGTATATATTTAGGAAAATATATAATTAGATGTCACACTTGTGTGCTACTTGTATATTATGTGTATTAGTTATATTATTTTAGGACTTGAAAATAATATAACTTACCAAAATACCAAAAATTATAATACAAAATATCACCAAAAATTCCAAGAAAATGAATATATAATTTATACCCGAATATTGGACAAACCGAACACGGATGTATGGACTACACTTATATATATTCCGGAAATAGACTTATATTTTGACAAATGAGTTAAACGGTATTTTGGAACCATAGAAACGAAATTATGATTTTTACAAGTAGTACAAAATATATTTTATTTTTATCAAGTGGAAATATATTATTTTTTAGTAGAGAAAATAAATATATATATTTTCTTGAACAATTAGAAGATATATTATTTTTGAAGAAAATATATGTTTTCTTAAATAAACTAAAAATATATTATTTTGGGTGAAAAATGGAATTACAAATATTTTATAAGTTAATCTTGAAAATATATTATTTTTGAGGTTTATATGAAAATATAACTATTTTTGCCAAGGAAGATTAATAGATAATTTTTTATAAAAGTTTTTCTTAAAATGCATATGTTTTAAGAATATAAATTGGTGAATTTTTATTTGATTAAAAATATTATTTCGGAAAATTTAATACAAGATTAAGTATAAAATACTTGATAAACACAATGAAAATACATATTCTCGTACGTACAAATACACACCGGAATACACCACCAATACTTGGCAAAATATATAAGTACAAGTACACCCATCCTTGGGAGAATACACATGTACAAATACATAATATACCAAGTTAAAATATATTATTTTAACAAATATTCCGATAATTGACAAATATAATTTAAGTTAAAATATTATTATTTTAACCAATAATTATATACTTTGGAACTATATAATGTTTATCAAGACGTAACTCAAAGAATGCTAAGTCATAACAACTAAGACTAAGAGTCGTTAGACGACCTAGCCGTCTAATAAACCATAGCACGTGTGTAGGTAGTTGCACGACTTTAGAACAGGACCTTTGAGATACACCGGATAGCAGGACGCAAGATTGTGAGTTCATGTCCCCCTTTTCTTTTAACTGTTCTCAGTTTTATAACTTCGGGGGTGAAATACATGTTACAAATGTTTCAATGATTACAAATGGTATGGTTAGCTAAGGAATGAACTGTTAGATAATGTGAATGGGTAGGCGCACACTTAAGACCATTAATCCTCGTATAAGGACTGAGGGACATGAGTGATAGATCTATTTGAGTGTTGCGAGCCCCACCCCTGGGCCGGAAGTGGCCGAAGGTGGTGACTATGTCTTCCAGCCGGAAGCCCGGTACAAAATCTGCTAGGTTTGAGCCTTCCTACGCCGTTGCACACATATTAATGACCATGCAAATCATTAATTGATCTGTTCATAGATGCTAGATGCTTTCATACCGGTTTTCAAATACATACTTACAAATGTTTACAAAGTTATTCGTGCACACTTACAAACACATGAACTCGCTCAACTTTTGTTGATGTTTTCAAACTACACGTATTTCAGGAAATTGATAATGGATCTGGCGGGCGTTTAAAGATTTCAAGAAGTGTTTACAAGTTATGACGTCATCCCGTTTTGAAGGGTTTGAGTTGGGTATCTTATCCTCGATGAGATACATGATTCAAAGCCTTGTTTTATTAATGTCTTTTGTCAAAGTCTGTTATGGAACTTAAAAACATTTGGTTGGTTGTATTTTTAAACTTGAAGTCGTTTATTCGTACTAAAACAATGTGGTTTGTAATATGTTGAATCGTATTAATGGATGAACATCATGGTTTTAATCATTTAGTTGTTTGTTATAATTGAATGCAATGATATTAAGCAAGTCACACATAATACGCTTCTGCAAAAGTCAGGGTGTGACAGTTTGGTATCAGAGCTTCGATTGTAATGAACTAGGATTCCTTCTCGAGTCTAGACTACAATCATTAGGACTCTCTCACGAAAATATTTTCACAAAATATTTTTCATTGCATTCACAAAATGCCAAGATCCATGGAACAAGTGTTTTACAAAAGGAAAGACAAGAAACACGAGCAAGGTCACAGTTGGTGGTTTAGTTTACATGGGGTAGACTAGTTAAGGTAGAAAAAGTCTCACGTAGGATAACGTGAATACATGATTAAGTGATGATTGTCTTTGTTTACATACACCGAGTGTTAGTGGTTAATATATGTTCATATGTCATGATTATTGTGTTACAGATACCTATGTCATCCTCTAAGAGTGGATTGTCTGACGCCCACGACCCTATGGCCATCGTTTCAGATGATGAGATCGCGCCAGAGCCGGAGATATTTACGTCAGATACCGAGAGTGATCCAGAGATGTTGTCTGACGACGAGGATGATTTTCAGCCCTTCGCTCTACTGGACTTTGGAGATGGCGCACCTATAGCTGATGGCCTTCCTGTTGAGGACATTTTTTATTTCCCTGCTCCTATTCATGACCACCTCATCATCGGTCACCCCGATGGTGAGCATATTGTTGCACCCATTCTTGATCCAGTTCCTCTAGTGGTCATTCCCCCTGAGGATTGGCCCTTCGATGATCTTTTTGATGATGACGTTGATTTGTTTTTGGGGGACCACCCAGCAGATGCTCAAGGTGATGGGGAGGTTAACGATGTTGTTGTGCCGGATGTACCCCCTCCTGTCATACCTGTTATCGAGATATCTTCCGACTCTAGCTTGCACTCAGTTGCAGACTCCTTTGAGTCTGTGACTTCCTCGGCCCTGCGGGCGGCAGGACTTCAGCTTTACACCACTGATTTAGATGATGACGATGCGATGTCTGCTGCACCGTTATCTCCTATTCGAGTCCCTACACCCCCTCACGTCCCAGAGCACATTCCTGATCCAGACCCTGTTCCTTTTGGTTTGCCCGATATTGCACCACTCATCCCAGAGCCGATTCCTGCACCACTTGATCTCCCACTTGTTGATCCATATGTACCACAGCCCCCACCTACTGACATTACTCCCCCACCTCCTTTTGTGACTGATACCCATCGTACTGACCTTCCGATCGTCTTTTTACAGGAGATCCCAGCTCCCCGACCAGGGGAAGGTACCTCGGGACAGCCCCTGAGTTTTAACCCGTTCGCTTCAGCAGATTTTCCTCCCATACCACACTTTGCACCATCCGCACCAGCTTCATTGGATGAGCCTTTCAGGTGGTTTCCACCATACTCTATGCCTATCTCTGACCCTTATCATCCCTTGCATCACGTTGGTTACACTCGTGATGAGTTACTTTCGTCATTACAATTACAGTTCGAGATTTTGAGTCGTAGAGTTCTCGAGCTGGAGTTCGGTGAGGGTGCCTGACGGTCACCCTGTCCCTTTTCATTCTGCTTTTGTCCCTCCACACTCATCATCAGCTTCATTTGTACCCCCACCTGCTGCTCCCACATCTATACCGGGTTTTGATGCCCGCATTCTCACCGTTGAGCAGCAGATTAGCTTTTTAATTCGCAGAGTTCATGAGCTCGAGGAGGAGCTCGCCCATGTTCGTAGTTTGCTCTTTTTCCCTCCTCCTCCTCCGCCATCAGTATCGTAGGTTTTTGGTCTTACGCAAGTACACTACTTTTGATGAGAACGCTACAATTGAGCCGAGATTGTGAAGAAAGGAATACCACTTTTTTACTATTATTTTTTGTATATTGACAAACTTATTTAACAGGGGTAGTGTGACCCTATGTCTCTTTTAATATGAAACAGTGTGAAAACAATGTAACTTGTGGTTGGTCATTAATGAAAGCTCAATAGTCGTGTTCTCATTAAATACATTGTTGGTTTACATGTTCATGCTATGATTATGTTGTTGCATGGTTGTTTGCTATGATGATTGCTTCTATATATATATATATATATATATATGTACATACGACTCCTAGACAACTATTTATTTATTTAACGAATAAGGCCTGACCTACCCGAATCTTCTTACTAGAAGAAAGATGCCTCCTCGAAGAGACACCAATAACGATAACCCACTGCCAAGGACTGAGGCAGAACTGCAAGAGCGCATCTCACGAGCTATTGCCCAGCACGAGCCAACCGCTCTAAACATAGCGGTGGTTCCTCTGGAAATAACCCCCCAATCGGTAATGTTTAGTCACCTAAGACACATTACAACTCATTTGGATATTTCCAATAGTGCTTTGTCAATGCTTACTGTGAATTGTGTTGCTTGTGTTACAGGCTGTACCTACAAACAATTCTTGGACTGCAAGCCGCTTAACTTCGATGGCACCAGGGGTGCTGTCGCCTTCGTACGCTGGGTGGAGAAAACAGACTCTGTATTGAGGATGAGCAAATGTGCTCCGGAACAAAGAGTTACATGTGTTGAGATTATAAGAAACTAATGATTACAACTTTCTCACACTCAACTTAAAACATATTTCCAAGAATCAAAACTTTTCATTTTTCCTTCCTTCTTTGGTACTCTCGGCCGAACACACACATATATACACATCCATTCAAATTTCAAACATGTTCCTTGAAGATCAAAGTCATTTCAAGCTAGTTTCAAGGTGTTTTGAAGATTTAAGGATGATTTCAAGGTGATTCCAAGAAGGTGCAAGCTCCATATCATCAAACTTTGTCAAAAACCCACCAAAATCTTGAAGGTATAAATCTATTTTTAAAATCATTTTCTTGATCTTTGGTGATGATAATGATGATAGTGGAAGGTTTCTCTTGATCTTAGAATTATTCACAAACTTGAAACGAGTTTTTAAACAAAATAAAAATGGAAGTAAATATGTATGTATATATGGTCGCTGGTATGTGTGAGTATATGTTGAAGTTGTGTTTTGATTTTGTTAAGATGATGATTCTTGTATGATGAGATTTATGAAAAGTGTTTGCATGATTAATAAAAAAAAAGGTTTGTATGAAAAGTGTCATGTGAAAGTCTTGTGATTTGAAGTGAATATAAGAAAAGTGAAATATTGGAACTTTATGTGTGAGTATATGTGGGCCATATGTATATGTATATGTATAAGTACATGTGGGTTATTTTGTTAGTTGGTTCATAAATGAAAGTATGTTGATGCATTTAAGTCAAGATGATTAGATGATGATTTGATGAAGAAGTCTTGGATTGCATGATATTAAATGTATGTTGGATGCACTTGAGTTTTTAGATGATGAAGAAATGAGGGTCATGCATTAAGAACATGCACATAAGTGTTAGTGATGGCTATATGATGATATGAAGGTCATTTGATGATGAAATTATATGATATATGAAAGATGAATTAAATCACATTGTATACATGCTAATATGATGTTATATGATGTGTTTTAATGATACAAAATCATGTCATAGATTTGGTAGCTTTGCATGTTGTACAAACTCACTCAGAGTTTAAGAAAAAGGAACTGTTTCTTATTCAAAAATGCAAAAAAGTTAAGGAAAAACAAAAACAAAAAGAAGAAGAGCTGACACAAAAATGCAACAGTTTTGAAAAAAAATGAAATTTTAAAGCAGAAGTGTTCAGCAAAATGCAACGATTGTGTTCAAAAAGATAATATTATTATACCCTTATTATATAATCTAAGAGTAATCTTGATTTTTCATTAACTTGGTAAACAATACATGGATGTACGAACAAAACATTCCAGGATCCTAACCCGAGATCATTTACTGGTGTCTTACGTGATGAAGAGGCAACGCTGTATGAGAAGATATGTGCCAACCCGCAACTTCCGGTTACTACTTTAACCTAACCGCAGTTAATTTGATCATACATTTACAGCACTGCATTTAACTAGGGTTAGTTAAATGAGTCTACATTGGTAATTCGGGGAAATTACCAGAACACATACATGATAACTCTCAAACATTGATAATTAACGCGAATAATAATTATAAACGGATGGTTTATACGATACTTATACGGTGCATGACAAATACGTGAACTGTATGCTTTAATTGTAAATTACATGGTATTATGTGGCTTTTGTGTAAAGTTATATTATTAGGGGGTATTTAGTGAATTGTGAAACTATAATAAACTACTCAAACCCTAAAACCACCCACAAACTCACTGTACGACATTTCCACCATTTCCTAATCATCTCTAGTCCTTCTTCAATCTTTTGGCTTCACTAATTCACACACGTCAATCCTTTATCTTCAATCCATCTAGGTTTAATCAGATGTAAGTGTTTATGATTACATGTTATGTTGTTAATCTTATTCTTTTGATTTATACAAACCCTAGATGATCCAAACAACTGATTGTGTGTGATTGAATATGCAAATAAATACGTGATAGACTAGACAAATGATTGTTTGATGTTTGTGGTATGATAACATTGTTAGATTGATTGATTGATTTGATGCTTGATGTTATTGATTTCTATGCATTTAGGGTTTTCTGTTCTTCAAAGCTTTCAAGAAGAAGAAAGGGATTTTTAGAATTGTCAGACTTTGTGAAATCACAAAGCCTTCGTCCGCATTTGTATATTGTATAATATGTCCGTATTTGTTAAAGAACCCTCATGTCCGCACTTGTGTTTTATTAAATGTCCGCACTTGTTTTTAACATGTAGTCCGCACATGTAGTACTTTTAACTAGTCCACACATACAAGACTCACATTGTCCGAATATAAGAAATTATAAGGGTCCGGATTTATCTAGCTAATGTGTCCGCACTTAGAGTGTGAGTGCACTATTTGTATGTCCATAGTTAGAAATCTATTTATACGTGTAATGTCTAATGTCTTGAGTCTGTAAAATACCAGACAGAGGTTTCGTTAGGTATTGATTAAAAATATGAGAGATCAGGCCAGAATACGGTACGACACGATGCGAAGAAACTGAGCATGATAAAGTGTGATGTCATCATTATGCAATGATGTCACACCCCGACCGCGTAAAACAACAAATCGCGGCGGAAACGTCGGGGAGTGGAGCAACAGAATTATTGTTTCACAACCATGGTATTTAAAGTTTCATTTTATTTGAATAAAAGTGGTTACATTGTCTTAAAACACGGAAAACATAACATAAATTAAACTAGTCTTGCATCTTTTATTGTCACTAAGGCCCGAGTCCGCCTAAGTGTATCTTGATCAACCCTATGCATCGGCTCCTGAAAACACATGTGAAAATAGGTACGTCAGCATAAAAATGTCTGTGAGATACATAGGTGGTTTTGTTGAAACATGATTCATGACTTGTAAGTTAAAAGAAATGTTTAACAAAAAGTTAGTCATGAATCTTGTAAAAAAAAGTTTTCTTTTATAAATCATATGAAAATCGATATGAAATTCAAATGATAATAAAGAAAAGTGTATGGTTAACTGAATAACCAAGTAAAATGAGTTTGTATACGATATGTTATTTGTAAACCAATATTTTGTGAAAATCTGTCGTTTGTGTAAAATGTATCATGTCTTTGTTGAAATGATATAGATAACGCTACAATATGTAATATCATAAAAGCACTTATATATAGGAAGTACCAGCGGCGTATCCACCATGCTTCTATCATATTACACACGTCTCGTTACGTAAATCACTTATCAATAATTACCAAAATGTCTTGTTTAAACAAATGTCAAAATGTTTATGTGTAAACAATGTCTATTGTCAAATGTAAATCATGTCTTGTATAATCAATGTTATGTATGGCAAGTAAAAAGTATCTACTCAAACCATATGTATAATGTTAATGTGTAATCAAATGTAATGTATGGTGAATAAAAGTATTTACTCAACCCCATAGATAAAATGTACAAAACAATGTATTTGAAATAAATCATAGTTTAAGTTCAACAGCTATGTTTTGCAAAAACAATGCTTTACTGATAAAAACATTTATGTGGTAATGTTAAACGCATACATTCAAGCCTTGAGACTGTAGGATAAACCTTTAAACAAATCAAAGGTTTATCAAAAATGTTTTCGGATTCTGTCATTCCTTACGTCCAAACAAACCTAGGATTCCAGGAATGGGAGTTGTCAATTCCTATGGTGCCACTACATACTACCGAGCGGCGTGATCAATGTTAATGAACGTATTTTAGTTTCGTTAAACAAACCAAATGTCATACCAAATGTAAGCATGTTATGTGAAAATGATGTACTAAGTATGCTAAGTAAACATACAAAGCAGAAACGTCATGTAAATCAATGTGCTAGCATGCTCAGTAAACACACATAGCAGAAATGTAATGTAAATCAATGTGTCCATATGCTGAGTAAACATATGCAAAAAAAATGTTTATGAAATCAATGTGCTAGCATGCTAAGTAAACATACATAGCAAAGCATAATGGAAATCATGTACTATATGTGTACTAATGAACATAGCAAGTATATGTCAAGAGAGCACGAAAAGCACGAAAGTAACAAGTAGGCACATGTGTTTCACCCCAAAATATTTGAAAACAGTAAAAGAGGGGACTATGTACTCACTTGATATTGCTTAGTAGTCTTGAGATAACAATCAAATAACGCTAGAAGGATCACGGAATCAATCGGCACCTAATATAGGTAACCACGTTAATAAACCGGACTTAAATCGGAAGATCGGATAGCATGAGGTTTCGTAAACCAAATGAGTATTGGAACTCATGTGATATGGTTTAACAAAGCCTACATTCTAAAACGGAACCTAACTTAAGTGCTTACGACCCGTTACGACTTGTTAAGGTAGTCTACGCTACTTTAACGTGTCGTTCGCGCAAAACACGTTCGGATCGCCTAACTAGCCCTATGACAAGTATTATATGCCTTAACATGTCTAGTATTAATGCATAATCAGTTTAGATGTCAAAATTTAAGTTACATATACTTAAAATGAAATTATACGTAAAAAGGGCATCATGGTCATTTTCCTAAGGCATATAAACTACCTATCATACAACTAGCTAAACGAAGTGACCATAAGGTATAACCTCGGAAGGTTATTCCCTATACAACTATGGTCACAAAATATATTTGGTCGGATCCTAACGATCGACCAAACGGGTCGGGTTCGAAAGTCTAAGCGGTTGTTTAGACCGCTTATCTTACGACCCTACATAAGCACAAAACTAAGAGTGACGAGTTAAACATGTTAAAACATGTTGTTGGGATTGAACCCTACAGAGGAACAGATGATGTAAAGCCAAAACTGGTTCAGAACAGTGGATTCACAATAAGCAGCTGTTTTCATTAAGCTTTCCCCTTGACAGTGACTCCAACATCTGATATGCTCCAAGTACTGTCCTTATCAACAACTGCTGATCTTGTAAACTACTGATAAGCCAAAGCACTGATGTAGTTTAAAGGCTGAAGCTCAATCTACTGACGGAATTCAAGCACTACTGAAGAGTTAAAGCACTGCCCATTCAAGGTCTGATCACCCTTTGAAGAAAGCACTGATGCTCAGACATCAGTGGTTGACTACATCAGTGGAATGAAGAATCAGTGTTTATACATCAGTGATTAGAATGTAATCAGTGTCTGTATAGTCAGTAGTTATAAGACAGTAGATAGAGTTTGTTAGTTTTTTAGATGTCGCTTTCATGGTGACGTCAGCTGAGATGCCTCAGTGGTTTGGTTTGCCTATAATGGTTTGCCTATAAATGTAACAGTACTCTGTACTGTTACATTTGATCGTCTTGAGTGAGTTCTTCTCCTCAATTCAATCCTTTCATCTTGTACAATCCAACCATGGGGTATCAAGCTGAGGGGGAGCTTAGTTTGTAAGCACGCTTTGTAATCTTTTGATTGACTTTGTAATCTTTCAACTAATGCAAATCATGCGTTTATCAAAACTATTTTCTTCCTTGATTGTGTTTACAAAGTTTGTTGTTCATTTCCGCTGCACTTAAACTCTGTTCATTTCTATTGATTATTCAATTTATACAAACAAACACAATCATGAGAGCCTCCGATCCTAACAATTGGAATCAGAGCTTGGACAGTCAAATTTGATCTAACAGTCAATTTGACATAACAGTTCAGCTCAAAATTCATTGATACTAAGGTTGATTGTATTCAATTGAAAAACAGAGTAACGAGTAATCATGTTCAAAGTGACTACTCAAAAGCTCTGTATAACAACCAAGATGTCATAGGACACACAAACTTCATATAACAAGTGATGTCATACATAAACCACCTATAGTTTTTAGATCTGAAAATATGTCTGATAACTATGGTAAAATTACTTACGAAAATTGATTTCAATTGTTGTTATGAATTTTTTGCTGTTTCCATCGTGTTTGCTACTAAAGTGTGAACCTCAGGTCGACAAAAACCTATGTTCATAAAACATTAGTGTTTTTGTTTACCTAAAAGGAGGGAAATTAAAACTTTAGTCATTTAGATCTTATGTATTGAAAAACAGGTTGAGAATCCTTCAAAAGGACCAAAATCAATTGTGTTAAGAATACATCAAGAAAATCAGCAGTCAAAATGTCCAGATCATGTGTAACGTGAAATTTGGCATAAGCATACGCAAAAATGACCAAATCTCTCAAAACATTGCTGCAAAATGATTCTGGAATAAGTATTCCTTCAATAAATACCTCCCAGTGAGTATTTCAATACTTATGAATGGGAAGGGTAAAAAGGGAAGAAGAAATATCACAAAATCTCAAAAGTGTGTTTATCTCAAAACCTTTGAAGTCAAAGGAAAAGAGTATAAATGTAAAACACTTAAGAGTTCAAAATTGAGTAAACAATGGTCATCAAGCAGCTGTGTGCATTCATTGATTCAGGGAAGTTCCGGTAACACTAAGTATCA
Source organism: Helianthus tuberosus (assembly GCA_030545235.1). Taxonomy (NCBI): domain Eukaryota; kingdom Viridiplantae; phylum Streptophyta; class Magnoliopsida; order Asterales; family Asteraceae; genus Helianthus; species Helianthus tuberosus. The sequence goes on along the minus strand of CM060427.1, from coordinate 68,538,759 downwards.
CCAGTGATTGATCTTAAAAGAGGTCTAGGCAAATTTTCAGCATCACCACATGGTAACAAAGTCTATAACAGGACTTTCAAAACCTATGTGTACATGTTTCCTCATTTTTGCAATCAATTGACAAGGAAATGGTCTCAAACAGTGGTTATTACAATGTATTTCAAATCATTGACCATATTCCTAAAACTTGAAAATGATGTGACTATGAGTTTTAATTGGAAAAGGTACCAGATCCTTTTTTATGTTGTTTTCAGAATAACCTTTAATTATTTTTCTTGAAAAGGTTTTTCTCAATAAAACAGGATATATTATTCTTTATTTTTTCTTTAGAATGATATATTTTGTACTTTTACTTGTTTTTTTTATAGTAAAAGCTTCAATCTCCTGTCTGGATATAAAAACTTTATTTTTGTTGGTGATATTATCCTTAAAAACAGATCAAAAGGAAATGGTACATGTGTCAAGGTCATGTCAAACTCAAGTTTGTTTTAACACTAATTAAAAGATTGATTGCCAATAGCCCTAAAATACTTGGGTACTCATGTTCTAATTAAAATATTAAGACACAAAATTAGTAGCCTTAGTAAAAGGGTTTTAATCATCTGGGATACTAAACCACTGTCAGGAATCTATAAAAGCTTCAAAATGTGTAATTGACTTGTGGTAAAACCTTAAATACAAAAACAGGAAATTCTCTGCATTAAAAATTCCTGTAAACCCTGCTGTTATGATTGATTCTGATAAAATTGCATTTAAAATATATTTTTCAAGTTTTTGGTTTTGCAGGTAACTCACAATCACCATCAACTGATGTTGGACATGATACTAAAATCATTTCCTACATCAGAGCAGCAGATGTACAAAACAACTGTTAAAGCTCATCCATTGATGTACAAACAGTGTATTGACCAAAATAACCTTAAAAATAGTTTAAAATTGAATTTTTCAATAAATCCTCAAAGTCTGTTCAAAGCACTGAGGGCATTAAAACTCTGTTAAATAGTAAAATTTATCCACTGCCAAAGTGTATCCTCTGTTTGTGCAAAACACTGATTTACAACAGTGGTTACACGTGGACAGATGTTATTCAACAGCTGTGTGCATCAGTTGCCATGATCATTTTTTTTTCAAATAAATGGCCTTACATCTGAAACATTTACAAGGCTATCAAAAACTTCCAAAACAAAAGCAGAGGTTCCTGAGCAGACTTTAGCAGCTACCACTGCTCCTCAGGCACCTGTTGCTGAGCCCACTGCTCAAGGTGATCACAGCAGTAACACAACTATTGTGAAACCCACACCTAAATCCACCAAAAGACCAAAACAAAAGAAAATTCAAAAGCCCCCCCCCCCCCCCCAAACCTACAATAAAGGCAACTCTGGAAGATGAGATCCCAGAGCAACTACCAGTGACAACACAAAAGTCACTAGAAACCACTGCTGTTACTTCCTCACAGCAGATGGTAGAAAGGTCTCAACCCATGCCTCAAACCCCTCCTGCTTCTTCTCAAAAAGAACAGGCTGTAAGAACAGGGACACCAAATTATGATGCTCTGGAATCACTTGATTCCATCATCTACAGCCCACTGCCCGGGGCAAATTCACTTTCAACTCCCATCATCATTTCACAAATACCACCATCAATAATGACCTTGTTGCATGCTTTGGATATAACTCAGACATAAATCAGTTCCTCCCAACCACCTATCACTGAGAGTAAACTCCAACAAGTGACTGAGTCTGATGCTTATACCTCTGCTATCCCAGCAACAACTGAGGAGGTTACACCCCTTGAGTTACAAGTAACTCTTGGTGGTAGTTCAAGTGAAGCAGCTACTACAAGTGCTGAACCCACTGGTTTGCACTTGGATAGTAGTTTCATCAATAAGACTTCCTTGAAGGCAATTTCTTCACTGGGAACTCTTGTGTATCCAGTCTTCACTGGTTCACTAAAAGGTGTTTCTCATTATGAAGAAAGAAGTCCCCAGTACCAAGACAAAGGGGCAACAGTGGACGGTTTTTGGGATATACTTCCTCAATCAACCACTGTTACAACCACTGCTAGTGGGAAATCAGATGACCCCATTAAGTTGGGTGATGGTTTAATGTACCAAGAATTGATGGCTAGAATTGATAAACTGGATACAACTGTTGCAGAAATCAAAGACATGCTGCAACAGTTGTTGAAAGCACAAAGGGTACCATCCACTGTTGCACCACCTCCAACAGCTACTCCATCATCTACTCCTACTCCAGATGAGCTGTGGAATTTGTTTCAACCCCTGCATCTATCTTCGAAAGAGTTGATGATGCCAAAAAGGGGGAGAAAAATGACTCTGAGGAAAATCTTTCAGTAACTTCTGCTGAAACATCTGTCAAAGAAAAGAAAAGGGGAGGTGATGAAATCCTATAAATTCAAGCAGATGATGAAGATACACAAATGAGGATTGTTCAAAGTCAAGTCAATTCAGCTGGTCTCAAAACCACTGCTGATATTAAAAGGGTAAGGGATGAGAGCAGAGCTTTGGTTGAGAAAAAGATAGTTCTGCAAAAAGAAAAAGAAGAGGTTGGTACTTCATTAAAGAAGAGTCCTGTTAGAAAAACAAGGCAATCAACCTTCACAACTTCTAAAACTAAGCCAGTTACTACTTCAAACACAAATTCTGTTCCCACAAAATCACTTACACTTCCACCATTAACAACATCTGTCACCCAAACAACTGCCACCAATACTACATCAACACACACCACAACCACAACCACAACCACTGCCATCCCCACTAAATCAACCACTGCCACATCTAAAAGATCACCACCACCACAAACACCACCTGCAGCCATCCTTTATCAAAGAAGGAAACAAAGCAGATAGATGCAGAAATACCAAAAGAAGACCAAGCTTCAGTAGAATATATCATGAAGATGGTTCTTCAGATACATAGAGCAGAACAACAAGAAACAGCAAAAATCTCAAGACACTGCTCAAGTTGTCATTACCAGGCCTCAATCTCCAAACTCATCGGCAAATAAATCTCTCCCAAGAAACCCATTGGATTCAAAAATACTAAAGTGGATATCTGATCAAAAGACCCACGTATTGACTTTGCTCAGGTCCAATGGTGAAGTGAAGCATATATAAAGGGAAACAGCACTTGGCCTGGCTGCTGAAGATTTGCAAGATCTCCTTGAGCTTACACTGTGCAGGGATGAGGATGACACAGATTCCATGAACTTTGAATTACAATTCAAAGGACAAGCTAGGGAATTATTGATGAGAAAATAAAGATCCTGAATAATGAAGTGTTTTGGCATCATCTGTTCCAGGGGGAGATTGTTGGGATTAAACCCTACAGAGGAACAGATGATGTAAAGCCAAAACTAGTTTAGAACAGTGGATTCACAATAAGCAGCTGTTTTCATTAAGCTTTCCCCTTGACAGTGACTCCAACATCTGATATGCTCCAAGTATTGTCCTTATCAACAACTGCTGATCTTGTAAACTACTGATACTGATGTAGTTTAAAGGCTGAAGCTCAATCTACTGACAGAATTCAAGCACTGCTGAAGAGTTAAAGCACTGCCCATTCAAGGTCTGATCACCCTTTGAAGAAAGCACTGATGCTCAGACATCAGTGGTTGACTACATCAGTGGAATGAAGAATCAGTGTTTATACATCAGTGATTAGAATGTAATCAGTGTCTGTTTAGTTAGTAGTTAGAAGACAGTAGATAGAGTTTGTTAGTTTGTTAGATGTCGCTTTCATGGTGACGTCAGCTGAGATGCCTCAGTGGTTTGGTTTGCCTATAAATGTAACAGTACTCTGTACTGTTACATTTGATCGTCTTGAGTGAGTTCTTCTCCTCAATTCAATCCTTTCATCTTGTACAATCCAACCATGGGTTATCAAGCTGAGGGGGAGCTTAGTTTGTAAGCACGCTTTGTAATCTTTTGATTGACTTTGTAATCTTTCAACTAATGCAAATCATGCGTTTATCAAAACTATTTTCTTCCTTGATTGTGTTTACAAAGTTTGTTGTTCATTTCCGCAGCACTTAAACTCTGTTCATTTCTATTGATTATTCAATTTATACAAACAAACACAATCATGAGAGCCTCCGATCCTAACACATGTTTAACTAAGTTAGAAAACAAGTTTGATATCAAAACAAAGGGTTTTGATACCCGAAAATAGTTTCGTTGCAAAATACGCATAAATACGTATTTTGACCGAAACTTTGACTCGTTACTACGCCTAATCAACGTGGTAATCAGTAGGTATAGTTACAAGGGACTATAACCATCATGATTATGCTCAGGTTGCAAGTTCAAACGAACTTTGTGTTGACCATAAACTGGTCAAAGCAGAAAGTCAAACACTGTTTGACTTTCATGCTTGAAATGCATAAACAAGCATGAAGGAAACTTACAAAAGGTCCAATGCTTGACGATAGAACAAGAAAACTAGAAGAAATGGAGCCTTCAACCAATCAAGGGATAGCTCCAAAGCAGATTTGAGAGCAAAATGGAAGGAATGAGCATGTTTGAATGAAAATTGATGGGTTTATATAAAAATCCAAGAACCATTGAGATCATTCCAAGTGTTTGGAGCTTTGATCTTGGCCATACATTTGTGGCACATAGTTTAGGATACCATGGGAGCTCTAAAACAAGTCCATTGTATTGAAAAGGTTGCAAAAAGACCCTGAACTTCAAGCTGGTTGCTGAAAACAGACCTGCTGTGAAAAGCAGATTGTCGCGTGGTGCGAAAGATGGCCTTGTGGCAGTCGCGTGGCGCGACAGAGGCAATGTTTCAGAAATTACAGTTTTGGTCCCTTCATATTATTAAGCCCATTTTTTACACGTTTAAGCCCCGTTAACCCATTTTCAAGGCTCTAAAATGTTGTCAAAGTATAGGGAACATGAAATATGCTTGAAAACATCTCAGATATCGGTTCGTTTGGTCGTACGGTCATGATATTCGGTTAATTACGACGAAACACGAACGGACGCGAAAAACGATCCAAACTGCGCGACGTATGAAATTTTAGCATTCCAAACACTAAAATAAAATATTTTAATGATTACAAAAAAATTTTGATGTCCGGATATGTTCAGAACGTAAGATATGCGCGTAAATGCAAACTTATGCATTTTTTGACGCTTTTAGTCCCTGTTTGATCAAATAAGTTTATTTTCGCATACCGAACCCCTCAAAGCCTATTTCTAAGCTATGTAAAGGATATTTATGGTATGTTTAACTTATGATCACGTTCCAGAGTGTACATTACTATACGAATCGGCAGACTTTCGCAGTTTGTCGCAAATAGTCCCTGCGATTGAATAAATTTGATTTTGCCATACCAAACCCTTTAAAACTTATTTCTAAGTTATGTAAAGGTTATTTAAGGTATGTTAAGCATATGTTGGTGTTCCAGAGTGTTTTTCGCGTTAAACTGATTACGTTTATGCATCAGTTTGCGTATAACTTTCCAGAAAGCGATTTAGAGTTTGAAATCGAAAAAATCAAAACGTGCAAAATGTCAAACATAAATAAACAAACATTGGGGTCAAAACACATTGTTTTATTGATAATTGAACTGTTCAAAGTTTATACAATGATTACAAGCATAGATGTCACAGATGATGACATCATAATATATACTATATCAAAGAGGTACATGCATGGATATATGAATTCAAATCATACGAATGAGATCAGAGTGCATGGATTTCAAACAGATGGGACAATTACAACATGCACGAATGTGGAATTGCCAACATGCACGAATGTGGATTTGCCAACATGCACGGATGTGGATATTCAATTCGTACGGATCGGACATGCACCTTGGACGAATCGAAGAGTCAATTAGCACGGATGAGAAACTTCAGATTCGCACGAATCGAGACATGGTCATGTTGGTACGAATCTGAGATGCCTATATATATGCATGCTCACATCCGCTTATGACTACGACTTCAGAAAAGACAGATCCGCACCAAAAACCTTCAAGTTCTTCATATCAGTTCATCAAGCTCAATAACACAAGAACATCTCCGATTAACATCATGTCTTTACTATATCGAGTGTTACTTGTTTAGATCGAGTCGAAACTTTGTCCGGTTGTCGTTTGTTATATAATAAAACGACGGTTATTTACGTTTTCACGCACGATTACGGTTCGATTTAACGGATTCCGTACGTTAAATCGAATCCACCGCAGAACTAGAGATCGTTTATGATCCGATCCTGAACTCACAAGTGGTATCAGAGCTACGGATGCTCTGCGTGTAATTGTGTTGTAAATTGGACAAGTTTCGATCAATTACGTACTGATTTCGATTGATTTATGGTGAAACTGAATGGTTTTGATCGACGTCATGACCTAGGGTGGGTTGGGTCGAACGGTGATACAAGATGCCAATTGGGAGATTTGCGAAGAAGCTCCCATGTTGTTACCAACATAAAAACATGACCATGGTACAATCTATAGTCGTTGTGGGCTTGGATCATGACGTCGACGTCGCTCGAACCACTTTTTCTTTGACTACTATTGACGAGATTAGTATATATGTTGTTGAAATTGGTAACCTTCGTCCTCATAGCACCCCACTTTCCCGAAAAAGAGTCGGGCGTTCGATATTCGCCACGACCCATTGCGGCGAAAAACTTCTCACGTATACGACCCTAAAATATCTTTAAGTCTTGGTCGTTTCCTATAAAAAAATGTATTTACAAAAGAATATGTTTGATTTAAAAAATAAATTTACAAAACTATATGTTTATAAAAGTATGTAAAAAATATATGGAGATAAATTTTACCAACAATCTCGTCCTCCGATACGTCGAGCCATGTTTTTGCCAACTCGAACTCTTCCTTAGGCGACCAAAATTCGACCTTCTTGTAGCACGTTTTTCGGACTCATCCTTCTTTCGATGACTTCGCTTTTTTCTAGAAGAGGGTTCGACTTGGGTTTTGGGAACAGATTCGGTTTGGGTTATGTTTTGGGTTTCGGGTATGTTTTGGGGAAAAAATAGGGGTTGAGAATAACACCCGTAAAAACCGGGCATCGGTGTAGTGGTGGGATGAGGAGAAGTTGGGGTGCTTGGTGGCATCGGATAATATCCAAACTCACCCGTACGCGGGTCTCGCCGATACTGGTCCTCTTGCTCGTTGTTTTGCAAACTTTGCCAAAACGGATTGCTCGGGTCCCATGGGTTTGGGTTGTTGGGAAACATTGTAGAGAATGATGTAAAAAAAGTGTAGAGAATAGTATTAAAAAAGGTAGAGAAAGTGAAAGAAATGGTATAAAAAAAGGTAGTGAATGTTGGGTATTTATAGTTTTAATTTATAAAAAAAGAAATTATTTTTTTTAAATGTTACCGTTCAGCGTAACAAAATCATAAATTCTCCTCGTTCCACGCGACAATGGCTCGTTACCATCATAGAGCCTCACCTATAGCACCCCCTCTTGATTTGCTCGGTATGGATGTATAGCGCCTAGGGGTGTTATTAGAGGTGTACAAATCGTTTTTTTTTTTTCAAAAACTGGTTTCGGTTATTAACCGAACCGGTTTTTTCATCCAAAATGAAAACCGGTTTTTTTAATAACCGGTTTCGGTTACTAACCGGTTTTTCAAGTCCAAAACAATAACCAGTGTAACTGGTTGGGATCGGTTTTTAACAGGTTTTTGCCAAAAAAACCGGTTTTTTTCCTGGTTTAACCGGTTTTTTTTAAAACCGGTTTCGGTTATTAACCGGTTTTTCATACCAAGAATCCTAACCGGTCTATAACCGGCGGTTCGGTTATAAAACCGGTTCGGTTATAAAAAAACCGGTTAAAAAAAACCGGTTTCGGTTTTTTTTCCCGGTTTCAGTTCTAAAACCGGTTTTTTTGTACACCTCTAGGCGTTATAGACGATGACCTGGCCTGGGTGGCGCCCCCACACCCTCCGGCCAATGTTGTAGAAGGCGCTAGGCGCTAGTCGGGCGGTGAGGTACCGCCTAGGGATTAATCGGGATTAATCGGATTGGACTTTTTAAGTATAATTTTACAAATTTTTATATATATATAGATAACTTTATACTTTTTATTAATAAATTTACAAGTTTAGGAGATAACTTTATTCTTTTTATTAATAAATTTAAAAGTTTAGGAACCATATGTAAACTAGTTAAAGATAGAGGGGGTTAAATGTTAAAATACCTAAACTTAAATGCTAAAATAGGTTTATAACTAAACTTTGGGCTTTAAACCAGGGCCGGATTTCAAAAATTGGGTTTTTTGGGTCAAAAACGTTGGGCCCGATTAGTCCGATTTTGACTGATTTTGACCGATTTTGTCCGACTTTTACCGACTAGCTTAAATTTAGACAGTAATCCACCGTCTAGCGCCTAGGCGCCGATTAATCGGCCGCCTAGGACGATTTCTGCAACATTGCCTCCGGCCTAAATGTTAGAGTAAACAGACCACAATCCACAAGGTCTTATCACATATAAACTTACACCACTGACCACACAAGCAAAGTTATAGTTATTTTCACTCCGCACCATTGCGTGGGTGTTTGGCTTAGCTTATTTTGGAACAACTTTTAACTTATTGACTTATAATAAGTTAATAAGATGGTTTTTAGTGAGTGTTTGGGTTAACTTATTGACTTAGAGCATACGTAGTGGGTCTCCATATACCGCCCAAAGCATGCATAGCGCCCCAAAAACGCCGGGAACACCAAAACCATCGGCGCCATGTTTCAAAAATTTGGGGGAGGCGCGAGATTTATCGCGGCGCCATGGGGGTGCTTTTCAAACCTTGAATTTTTTTTTTCTTTCTTTTTTCTGCTCTGTTTTTGTGTTTGTGTTTGTGTTTTTGTTTGTGTTTGTGTTTGTGTTTGTGTTTTTTTTTTTGCAGGTATATCGAAGAAGAAGAAGGAAGACAAGGAAGAAAAGAATTTACAGTTTGGTCCCTGCATTTTTTTTTTTGTTACTGTAATTTTTTTTTTAAAGTTTGGTCCCTGCATTTTTTTTTCTCTTATTTTGTTTTAAAGTTTTACACTTTGGTCCCTGCATTTTTTTTTGTTACTGTAATTTTTTTTTTATGTGTAATGTTTTTTTTTTTATTTTAGTGTAATGTTTTTTAATTTAATGAAATGAATTTTAATTTTATAAAGTTAGAAAATAATTATAAAAAATTAGAAATTACTAATTGAGTAATGATTAGACGGGGGCTTTATGACTACGGGCTAAAATGCATAAGGCCCCATAACGCCCACATGCTGACGTGGCGCGCCACGTGTCGCATAACGCTCACAAAGGGGCGTTATGACTACACACGGCCTTATAAGGCCATCCGTAGTCATAAAGCCCCTTGTGGGGCGTTATGCGACACGTGTCGTGCCACGTCACACGGGGGCTTTATGGGGCGTTATATCACTAGAGCCCGTAGTCATAAAGCCCCTACCCATCATTACCTATTTAATAATTTTCAGTTTTATTAATTAATATAAAAAAGAATATAAAAAAGGTTGCTGAAATGTGATTGGTCCAAGCCTTTACCACCCTCCCCATACCACCGCGAAAAATATCGCGCCCTCCCCCCAAATTCAATTCATACCGCCCCAAGTATTGGTGTTCCGGGCGTTTTTTGGGCGCCATGCTTGGCCAAAGCGCCCCATTACACACAGGCTAAGGAGTTTTTGTGTGATGAAAAGTTAAAAAGTAAAAGTCATGAAATCCTGACTTATTGAATAGTAATAAGTAGAAGTTAAAAGTTGTTTTGAGAAGGAATCCCAAACATGCCCGCACTTCTCTTCATCTGTATCTGCAATCATCAGAGTTCGTTCATCTTCTCCATTCCATTCCTAGGGCTCAGATCGTAACCGTTGCACCTGTTTTTCAACTATTCTATTCGAACCAACCATTACTTCCTTCCATTCCATGGGTATACATACATGCATCTCTAGTCTACTATCCACAAGAGTCTATGTCATTCAGCTATTTACTTCTTATATTTGAATAAGGTGTTAGAGCATTCAGATCCCTTTACTTATGCTTGTTCAAACCATAAAATTTAAGAAAAAATCATCACTCAGTCTCATTCCTTATTCTTATACCTTATTCATTCATGATATTAAAGCAAAACCTTATATGTTTATGGATAAAAATTGGGACGTGGGAGTGTTTAAAAAATGAGAAATAATTTTATAGAATTGTGATTTTAAGTTATTATTATGGATAAGGATAAACAATGAGATATGAATTTTTCGTTGACATAATGAGATGTGAACAAAAGTTTTTACATCTTGGTGCTTGAAGTTTCATTATTAGTTTTTCTTTTCTTTCTGTAGACCATCCCCAATAAGGGGGTTTTTTCTTGTGTGAGAGAGAATCCATGTAATATTTTTTTGTATGAAATATATGTATGGTTAATAATTAAAATGATGGTAACGATGTGACAATGTTTTGGGATTCCTTAGGTGAAGGGGTCACCTTTGGGATGTGGGTTCGGGTTCATCGGGTTGAACGGGGAACACCGCCGCAAGTAGCTAGGTTGGGGATTCGGGTTGGGAGTTTTTGCTGGCGAACCCGATGTTGGAGCCGAAGAGATGACCGTTACAATTTGGGATAAATGGAATATGAGTTATCTTATCCGGTTCATTTTTTAAGTGCCCCTTACAATTTGGGTAAAAATGAGGTCGCACTCCCTCATTGGTGGGTTCGGTTAGAAGTGCCCCTTTGTGTGGGTTTGGAAAATGAGTGTTGCGCTTTTTTAGTGTTTTTTTTTTTTGGGTCTCCTTATTCTGGATGGTCTAATTTTTTGTTAAACGGTGTGCAGCTTCTGAAAATCCTTTCAAGAGCATATTCACCACTCTCCCCAGGCCCGGAGGAGGCGAGTTTGGAAAGTTTTACAGTCTTCCTGCTCTAAATGATCCTAGGATTGGTATGAACATGAAACTTGTATAACAACAACAACAACCATACCCAGTATATCCCACAAATAGCAGAGCTATTTATAGGGTCTGGGGAGGGTGGGATGTAGACAGACCTTGCCTCTATCCATAGGGATAGAGAGGCTGCTTCCAGAGAGACCCTCGGCTCGAAAACGAACAGCAAACCAACACACCAAGTCAAAGAATACAACATGAAACTTGTATAGTCTGATCATATAGCTTTTCAAATAATATGACATTATATTGTTCTATGTAACTGTTGGAGGATTATTCTCCATCTGTGTTCATACTATTTTTGCAGCTATCTTATCGTTCGATTTGTTATTAAACATCTTTGTCATATGCAAATTTACGTGTTTGCAGACAAGCTCCCATACTCTATCAGGATTCTTTTGGAGTCTGCCATACGCAATTGTGATAATTTTCAAGTTACCCAGAACGATGTTGAAAAGATCATTGACTGGGAAAACACTTCACCGAAGCAAGTGGAGATCCCATTTAAACCGACCCGTATTCTCTTACATGTAAGCATCATCAAATATCTATGTGTATAACCTCGCAAGCTATTATCCGTTTATTAATGCTAGCTATTTTCTTAGGATTATACTGCAGTTCCAGCTGTGGTTGACCTTGCTTGTATGCGAGATGCTATGAACAAACTTGGTGGTGACTCTAAGCAGATCAATCCATTGGTAAGTAATAATATAACCATCAATGCATGTGATTGATGGCATTGTTTCGGGGTATTAACAGTTTCTCAAACTTTGAGGTGTTGCTATTTGGCAGGTGCCAGTAGACCTTGTGATTGACCATTCTGTTCAGGTCAATGTTGCAAGAAGTCCGAATGCTGTTCAAGCAAACATGGACCTTGAATTTCAACGCAACATTGAGCGGTTCACCTTTTTAAAATGGGGGTCACATGCATTTGACAACATGCTTGTAGTTCCTCCTGGTTCTGGTATTATTCACCAGGTAAATTTGGAGTATCTTGCGCGGGTTGTCTTCAACACCGATGGCATTCTATATCCCGATAGCGTTGTTGGAACGGATTCCCACACAACCATGATCGATGGATTGGGAGTAGCTGGTTGGGGAGTAGGAGGAATTGAAGCAGAAGCAACAATGCTTGGCCAGGTATAACACACTAAACGTTATCCAAATTATATGGTCGTTAAAAGTTGCAGTACAATTATCAATAGTTATCCAACTTATATGATGTTTCTGACATTAACAGCCCATGAGCATGGTTTTGCCTGGTGTTGTCGGATTCAAGTTGTCCGGCAAACTGCAAAATGGCGTGACAGCCACCGATTTGGTGTTAACTGTGACCCAGATGTTAAGAAAACATGGTGTTGTTGGCAAGTTTGTTGAGTTCTACGGTAACGTCTCTGCAGCCCACAATCGGATCTTCTACAAATTAATTGTTTCTTTAATTGTGTATAATATCACTATTAATTGACACGATACCTTTCTTCTATCTTTTGTTGTGCGGTATGTACGTACAGGTGAGGGTATGAGTGAACTGTCATTGGCTGATAGAGCAACGATTGCAAATATGTCACCCGAGTATGGTGCAACCATGGGCTTCTTCCCGGTAGACCATGTCACCCTGCAGTACCTTAAGTTAACAGGAAGAAGTGATGATACTGTAAGTGAATAAAATTTATATGAAATTAAAATTTCTTGGTGTGCTTTTCTTTTATGGTTTTCATTTTTCTTCTGTCGTGTTTTCTTTAAGGTGTCTATGATTGAAGCATACTTGCGTGCAAACAATTTGTTTGTCAGTTATAGTGAGGTTAGTTCCCTTGATCCCTTTTTACTACTATTAATCTAATATCCACGCGTTACTAATTATGTCATGAAACCAGCCTCAACAAGAGAAAGTTTACTCATCTTATCTACAACTGGACCTAAGTGATGTTGAACCATGTATTTCTGGTCCAAAACGGTATGTTATGTTGCAATCTTGTATCATATTCTTTTATACTATTATCATTTCGCATTTTTTTCTGAAAACACTACAGGCCTCATGACCGTGTTCCCATAAAGGATATGAAAGTTGACTGGCATTTATGTCTCGATAACAAAGTTGGATTTAAGGTCCTTCAAATCGTCATTGTTACTGATGCTTTGCGCTGTAGACATTAAGCATGGAATCGCAGAAAGTGGAAACCGTGAGTTTGCTGTTTGTATAGCTGGTTTTTAATCTTTTAAGTTTGTATGCAGGGCTTTGCTGTGCCAAAGGAGGCACAGGAAAAAGTTGTTAGCTTTCCATTTCACGGTCAAACGGGTGAACTGAAACACGGTAGCGTTGTGATAGCAGCCATCACAAGTTGTACCAACACCTCAAACCCTAGTGTCTTGGTTGGAGCTGGTCTTGTTGCAAAGAAGGCTTGTGAACTTGGTTTAGAGGTCAGTATGTGCTTCTAGAATGTTCCCTACTCAAGTTAATATATATTTTTTTCCAACTAATCTTTCTTATCATGTGTCAGGTTAAGCCATGGGTAAAAACAAGCCTTGCTCCTGGTTCTGGGGTAGTTACAAAATACTTGCTCCAGAGGTAATTACGTTTAGTAAAATTAATTTCATTTGTTACAAAAGTCGATAAGCTTTTCTCTTATATTTATGTAGTGGTCTGCAAAAGTATTTGGACCAGCAGGGATTCAGTATAGTGGGCTATGGCTGCACCACATGTATTGGGAACTCGGGAGATCTTGATGAGTCGGTTTCTGCTGCAATTACCAACAACGGTATAAATGAATTATTTAAACCTCTCAAACTGTTGGTGTTACTGTAAGTTTTTCTTCAGCATTTTGTGGTGTCTTTTGCAGATATCGTTGCTGCAGCTGTGCTTTCTGGAAACCGAAACTTTGAAGGACGTGTTCATCCATTAACAAGAGCTAATTATCTTGCTTCACCTCCCTTGGTTGTGGCTTATGCACTTGCTGGCACTGTATGTTGAAATTTCGAATGCTCAAATACAGAAAGTTAATATCAGTAAATTACGGTTATACCCTTGTATTTTAGGTTGACATTGACTTTGAGAAGGAGCCGATTGGGACTACAAAAGAAGGAAGGAATGTGTACTTTAAGGATGTTTGGCCAAGTAACGAAGAAATCGCCGAGGTACTCATGTCTTAATATCATATTTCATTCCAACGTTGGCAAAAATGTAGGTCGACACGACTAAAGTTATTGTAATTTCACAGGTGGTTCAATCAAGTGTGTTGCCCGATATGTTCAAGAATACCTACCAGGCTATCACACAGGGCAATCCAATGTGGAACAAGTTATCCGTCCCGTCATCCAGTCTATATTCATGGGACCCTAACTCAACCTACATTCACGAACCGCCATATTTCAACAACATGACCATGGACCCACCGGGTCCACATGGCGTTAACGACGCTTACTGCCTGCTCAATCTTGGTGACAGTATCACCACTGACCATATTTCGCCAGCTGGAAGTATTCACAAAGACAGTCCTGCTGCTAAATATCTCCTTGACGGTGGGGTTGATCGTAGAGACTTCAACTCTTATGGTAGCCGTCGTGGCAATGACCAAGTCATGGCCAGAGGAACCTTTGCTAATATCCGCATTGTTAATAAACTGTTAAACGGGGAGGTGGGCCCCAAGACAATTCACATTCCCACTGGGGACAAGCTTTCTGTGTTTGATGTAGCAATGGTATGTTCATTTCCTTTGTGGTGGCAATTTCTACTCATTTATTTTAATTAGGGCTGTAAACGAATTGAACGTTCAGCGAACAGTTCGTGAACCGTTCGGCGGGAAGTTTGTTTATGTTCGTTCGTTTACTAAATGAACGAACATGAACAAGAAAGTCCGTTCCATTAGTTAAATGAACGAACATGAACAGTGGTTCCGTTCGTTCAATTGTGTTCGTGAACGTTCGGTAATGTGTTCATGAACGTTCTGTTATGTTTGTTTGTCTTTTTCATCAAAGTTTTTGTACATTTATTTATTCTATCGAAACATTTTATATTCTTTTAATTTACTACCCTAACAATTAAAATACGAAGTCCCTGTACGTGTCTAAATTGCACGTAGTTTTGAATTATTATTTTTAAATAGTGACTTGTTTAATTATAAATTGGTCAAAATAAGATGGTATAATTTTTTAATTTTTTTTTCAAATATGTTGAACATCTAATTAAATTTAACCAATATTTTTAAAAAAGTTTACAAGTATGTACAACATTTTAGACAAGTTTAGGGACTTTAATATACAAAAAATATTTAGTGACTTTTACATGTATTTTATACGAGTTGAAGGACTTGAATTAATATAATTACCAAAATTATGTTCGAGGATTTTTCATGAAAAGTACGTAAGAAACTATAGTGGTTTTTAATAGCCTTAACCATTTAGACTATATTATTGAAATATTATGATTTTTATGTTATAGAGGTACAAAGAGGCTGGACACGACACAATTGTTTTGGCTGGAGCCGAATACGGAAGTGGCAGTTCTCGAGACTGGGCTGCCAAAGGTCCGATGCTACTAGGGGTGAAAGCGGTGATAGCCAAGAGTTTCGAGAGAATCCATAGGAGTAACCTCGTTGGAATGGGTATCCTTCCGCTTTCCTTCAAGGCGGGTCAGGATGCAGATACACTAGGTTTGACCGGCCTTGAACGTTACACCATCGACCTACCCTCAAAAGCCAGTGACATAAAACCGGGTCAAGATGTTACTGTAACAACCGACAGTGGTAAATCGTTCATGTGTACAGTTAGATTTGACACACAGGTATGTTTTATTTTGTGTTGTGTTGAAAGTTGACTTAAATTAAGTAGAACAAACGTATGAGTTGACTTAACACTTGAATACCGTTTACACGTATTTGCAGGTAGAATTGACATACTTTGATCACGGCGGCATCCTTCCATATGTGATCAGGAACCTCATCAAGAAATAAAAGAAGGGGCTAGTTTCTTGACACCTTTCCCTTAGCATCGTTATTATGTCACAACCTTTACACTATATTATTATTTGTAATTTGTAATTATGCATAAACTTATTATATGCCAGGTGGGTTAAAGAATTGGTTGTATAGAAAACAGTTAAATATCCACCAATAACTGTCATGCGGTTAGATAACGCCGGTCTTTAGAACCTATAAATAGGTAACTTGTGTATAAACCGATTAATGAATAAATGGTGGTTAGATATCAATAAGGTGGTCTGCATGTTGGTTCTATTGAATTACTATTATCAGTTTATTTACATTGTAAAACATGTGCGTGCTGATCGCGTTGTCTTTATATATGATTTTTGTATTCTGGATTTTGTACTTGCGCTGCTACGTTCTAGAGTTTATTATTAACTCATCTGAAATCCCAGAATCGAAATGAAGATCCATATTTTTTTATTGTGATTTGTAAACTCGGGTTTTACTTGATTGTAATGATTTATCATATATGCATGGTTAGAACAGAGAGCACTTGATCATGAACACAAAACGCGGACCATAAGGTTTTGAAATCGAGCTAGTTGGTTTGGAACAAGAGGATCAACTTGGATTTGTAGATTGTATTGATTTCGTTGAAATGTGTATCCTTGATTTGGTTAAAAAAAAGTATTTATATAGTTTTCTATGTTGATCTTTATAATTATAATTTTCTTATCAAAATACCACTTCAATAAATATGTTTGTGAAACGCCTTTCACTGAAGTTTCAAAGAGGGTGTTTGGGATTGAGTTTGGAAATGACTTATTCGTACAAGGTTTTAAATTTTTGTAACTTGAGTTTTTAGATTCTTGATAACTTTTAAGTACAAAACAAAATATAAAAATGTCTATTGATTAACACATGATCGATATTTACAAGAGCCAAGCCGACAACTATTCTTTACGCCGAAGACCAAAGCTAACTTCTTAAAAATAATGATAATATGTGTTCAACTTGTATGTACTCAAGACTTTCTCATTAAGTGCTATACACTAATCGACAAACCATGAAAGCAATTCCAAATATGACAAATATACCTTCAATCAGCAAATCTATAAATTTGGGGCTAACAATAATCTCTTATGATAATTGCGTGATGAATTTGAAAATTTAAAGAGGATGAGAAAGAATGAATCGTTTTCAACTTCACTTGAACTTAAGATGAGTAGTTAAAAAAGTAATTTTACGAATAAGGACTCATGATCAAGTAAATACAATGCTTAGGCTGATGGGTGTGGTTCATTGGTAAGTCTCATCACTATCCTTCACCTTAACGTCACGTAAGCATCACTTCCACTATTCATCCAGGGGGTGGTCACTATCCTCTCGTTTTTTAAAATTTTTTCTCCACTCGTCATTTAATTCCAATCGTTCGTGAGCATCGTGGAGAATTCAAACACCTTCACTTTTCACTAATGCTTGGAGGAGGGGGGGGGGGGGGGGGGGGGCACTAGTGGCCGCGATATCTCTACAACCACCCTTCACGAACCATACCCTTCAGCCTTATTGTAGGAAAAACGAGAACTAGCAAAATAGGATGTCCATGGTCTGCTTTAACTATTCCGACAAAATTTGTATAGTGAAACATCAACAACGGTTTTGAAAAACGATAAACCGAACCATCGGTTAAGTTTTCATGGTTCGGTTTAGGGTTGGAGACGACAAATAATACATCTAGTAAAATGTTTGTTTTCTTAAATTCATTTAATCTATCTATATTCTTAAATTCATAACTTAACAGAAACTCTAGTCCTAATTAATTCGAATTCAAAGAATCATCCAACAAAAATTCAAAAACCCAAAAATGGCGAAATCAGGAGGCGCCCAAAATCTTCCTGCAGACGTAACTCAACTTATCGATCAACTGGATCGTCACTGTTTAGCTCCGGATGGATCCCTCGTCACTAAATCTGTGTACAACGATCTCCAACTTGTACGAATCGATTGATTGCACTCTCATTGTTCATTTCATTTGTTTTTTTTTTTTTTTTTCTAGTTTGAAATGATTTGTTGATTGATGTTGCAGGCGCGAGAAGAAATGTGCAGAGAAAGATTGCGTTATTTGGATGCTATGGTAACTATTAGTTTACATTTTTGTTGCTTAAATTAGGGTTTCAGTTGTTATTTTGTTTTAAATTAGGGTTTGACAAATGACATTTACTAAACATATAAATTTATACATTGTAGTTCATATAACAATGCGGTTGTAGAATTCGCTTGGCGCTAGGTGGGGTACAGCTAGTGATTTATTGAGATTAACGAGGATTAATCGGATTGGATTAATAAGTATAGTTTTCAAATACTTCAAATATTTTGACCACCTTTGACCGGTTACCGATTTTAGGCCCGACTAGGTGAGATCTAATCGGAACTACCGATTACTGATTAAATCAACGATTAATCCCGATTTTGACAACACTGTATATTTGATAGTAATGTTAGAATTCCAGACCAAATTTATTACAAATGCACGAGTTAGGTTGGTTCTCGCGATTTCTCGCAATATTAAGCGGTTCTGAAATGATCTTTTCACTATTTTATTTATTTATTTATTTTTTATTATATATATATATAGGGTGGGGTTCTAGAGTGAACACTAATGTATTTGCGAACTGTGTGAACAAATCTTGGCCATTGATTTACACACGTGGATGGCTAGGATTAAGGCTGGCAAATCATGTCTTAACAGGTTTAACAGGTTTCTGACGGCGCGCACAATATAAGTTTCAAACATGATTACGACTCGTTTAACTACTTTCTACCTCATGTTTATAAAACAGTTTTATGTTTTATGTACAAAGATGAATAAATGATAGATCCTAACATTGTAATTTTAATTATTTTAAAAATTAAAAAAGTCAAAGGGTGTATTTTTTAGTCAAACAGGTCTAATCATGTCTTAACAGGTACCCAATTGCCAACCCTAGCTAGGATTTCATCATCATCAAATCGTAAAATACACTAGTGTATTTCATCATCAAATCCTGGCCATTGATCTACACACATGTATGGCCAGGATTAGTTCGCTAAGTTCGCAAACTACACTAGTGTTCACTCTTGAACCTAATCCTATATATATATATTATATATATAGGGGAAGGTTCATTGGGGAACACTAAAAAAGTGGGGAACAGCGGGGAACCGACTCAAACGAACTCCGATTGGACTCATTCCAGCGGCGTTGGAACCGGCTCGTCGAACCCTAACTAAGATCTCTTAACCCTAAATCCTAACTCCTAAACCCTAAAGCTAAAAAATAAGGCTAAAACCTAAGCTAAACCGTAAAATCTAAACTATAAACCCTAAAAGCTAAACCCTAAAGGCTAAACCTAAAGCTAAACCCTAATGCTAAACCCTAAAGCTAAACCCTAAACCCTAAAACTAAACCCTAAAAGCCAAACCATAATATATTTGGGGTTTAGGGGTTATGATTTAGGGGTTAGGGTTAAGAGATCCTAGTTAGGTTTCGACGAGCCGGTTCCAACGCCGCTGGAATGAGTCCAATCGGAGTTCGTTTGAGTCAGTTCCCCACTGTTCCCCACTTTTTTAGTGTTCCCCATTGAACCTCACACTATATATATATATAGAGAGAGAGAGAGAGGAAGGTTAACGTACATTACGGCTTAACGTACATCACGTACGACAGGTAATTACGCACGTTCATTTTAAAATCACGCACGTTATAACTCAAAATTCCAAAATCACGCATGTTGAAACACAATAATCACGCATATAGAAAACATTAATCACGCATGTTATGGAACAAATCACGCATGTTGTTGTACGTGAAGTACGTTAAGCCGTAATGTATGATATACTTTTTCTATATATATATTTTGTAATTTTCATGGTCAAGTGATTTGGATTTTACAATGTAGGCTATATACTGCGAGGCAATTGGCATGGTTGAAGATTATCAACAGGCGGTTTCTGTTGCTAATCTTGGTGGAATTCGTGATAGACCGGGGCTACACTCCAATCTCAGCCTCAAGAATTATCCTCTGGTATATAGTTTTACATATATTATTCATATTCATATTTTCATCATATGTTATGCATAAAAGATGTTATTGTTATATAGAGGTGGATTTCTGTGTTGCACATCATCTATATTTTTTTAACGTCATTTTTCAGGTATACGAGGCGCTTGAACATCGGTTGGTTGTTGCAGAGGCCGCTCAAAGGCTAAGACTTCCTCTAATTTCAAAACATGGCCAGGTTCATGAGGAAGAAATAGAAAAAATGTCGAGAAGCTCACTTGATAGTACATGTACCAGTATCACCATAACCTCAACCTCGAGTAATTACACAAACGTTTCTTCGATTAACACGGGTGGTTCAACAAATATCACGTCTCCTACCAATGCTTCTGATGCGGGAGATTTTACCGTTGGTGGGGTCCCTAATCGGTTTCTTGGAATAACACCTGCTTACTTGTGGCAAACTCAGGTCCAACATGCACCCTTGGCCATGGTAGGATATGATAATTACTCTTAATAATACATATAGTAAAGTACACAAATGGTATGGTTTGCACTTTGTAACGCATTAAGTCCCCAACTTTTGCCAAAAGTACATGGATGGTCCATGTGGTATGCACTTTGTAACGCATATAGTCACTAAACGTTCGGGACTAAATGCGTTACAAAGTTCAAATCACAGGCCATCTGTGTACTTTAAGCAAAAGTTGGGGACTCAATGCGTTACAAAGTGCAAACCACAGGGACCATCCATGTAGTTTTGAAAAACTAGGGACTAAATCCAAAATTTTGGTTAACCATAGGGACTATTTGTGTAGTTTAATACATAGTTTGTGTTACGGATGTCAATCGTGTCAAGTTGGTAGGTTGAATCGTGCAACCCAAACACGACCCATGTCGTTATTCCTGTCAGACATCAAGGCTAACCGAACACACTTAAAGTCGTGTAACCCGAATACGACCCGGCTAACCCAATATCCAAATGAGTCGACCTGCTTGATCATTGATGTGTTAGCGGGTTATAAACATGCTAAAGGGGTTCGAGGGTTGTAATAAAGGGCTAAACAAGTCGTAAACGGGTTGAAGAGTTGACTTGTTTAATTAAACGGGTTGACGGATCGACCTTTTAAATACACATATTGAATGGGTCAACCCGAACACAAGTTGTTTATTAAACGGGTTAGGTATAATAACCCAAACCTGATTCCACCCCGTATTCGTCTGCATTGTTTTTAAATCTTAATTTATTCGTTTGTAAGTTTTCTTATTTGTTGTAGGATGTGGCAGAGTATCAAATGCCCCTTCTTCGTGAAATTGAGTTTCGTTTAAATTCCAAATGTGACAAGTTAGCCGATGCTTTTATAGATGACTCCGGTTAGTCTCTCACTATATATTATGTTAAAGTTTTGTAAATTACCGTTGAAGTTTATAATAATTCTTCTCTGCTGCAGATAAATCAACCGCTAATCAAAATTCAAGTGCTCGGCTTCCAGAAAGGTTTGTAACTTTTTTTAATCTTTTTTTTCTAACTACCATTTCCGTTGGGAATTTATAAAAACTTTAGTAATTTTATAAAACAGAGTAAAGTTAATTATTGAGGAGATTGAAAGAGAAGAAGGTGCTTTGCGTGAAGATTTATATTCTGCCGACAGAAAATTTGCAGAATATTACAATATCATATTACCTAAATTTCTTTTGTAATCTAATTTCGAAGTGTCAATTTCCCCCTGATTACCTATAATGGGCCGATCTGGGTTATGGTTTTATCGTTAATAGGTCAAATCGGTTAAGCAAAAATGTCTAACTTTTAAGGGAAAGTATCATATCAGTCAAATTGGGTTGAAAGTTGAAACTCAGTGTATAGAAATGCGTCAAAACCTCTTAAATTGCCTTCTTAAAAAAGTTAGATTAGCGTTCACGGGTCAATCCAAGTATCCAACCTACCTTCCGTCCTTAGTCCTTACCCATTTTACCAGCACTAAAAAGTTAGTGTTTCGACTCCTTACTCAATTCGAATATTTTGCAATCTCTAGAATAGTAGGATCTATGGTTGCATTAATAATTTTACGAGTAAAATGTCATTTTCGTCCCTGAGGTTTGGCCACTTTTGCGACTTTTGTCCAAATGTTTGTTTTTCATCCAAAAAGTTTGTGATCTTGCCATTTTCATCCCTGAGGGCCAAATTTCGAGGGACGAAAGTCGGAATAAATTGCTAAACCTCAAGGATGAAAATGGCAAGATTTTGAAACGACAAAGACCCATATGCGAAAAAACAAACATTTGGATGAAAGTCGTAAAAGTGGCCAAACCTCAGGGACGAAAATTGCAATTTACTCTAATTTTAATAATCAAACAGCCGAAAACGGATTAGAAAAGTGTTCACAGGTCGACCCAACCTATCTGACCTTTTTTGACCCGCACTAAAAAATTACCTTTTTTAACCCCTTACCCAACCTGTCTATTTTGCAACCTTTAGAATAGTAGTATTAATAGTTGCATTAATAATTCGAATAATTAGAAGGAAAAAAAAAAGATTAAAAAGGTGTTTACAGGTTGACCCAACTTAGCTGATCTGTTTTGACCCGTGCTAAAAAATACCCGTTTCGACTCCTTACCCAATTCGCCTAATTTGCAACCTCTAGAATAGTAGACTCTGTAGTTTCAATGATTGGCTGATTTGAGATTTTATTTTTTCTAAAGGTGTTGGAGCAGATACTTGGTGTGCTTATTAAACTTGTAAAGGATTTGAAGTTACAACATCAACATCAATATGTGAGCAAACCGTTGATGTTTTTTCTCTGGTACCATGATGATTTTCTCCGTTTCGAGGGTGGTATATTGTAAAACATATTTTATATATAAATTCTGTAGGATGCACTGCAGAAGACATGGTTGTGCAAAAGGTGTGAAACAATGAGTGCCAAATTGAGGTAATTTTTAAAGTTGTTCATGCTTTAACTTTTAAATCAGATTATCAGATGATTAATATTTTAATACCAGGGATCGTTAGGAAATTTCACATTTGTTTGTATTGTTTTTTTGTTCAGAGCTCTCGAGCATATTCTCCTGCTCGAGACTTACACACAGGAATCTGTTCCGGCACTGCATAAGATAAGGTAAAGAAAATTTAATTCTTAAATTATTTTCTCAGTACAATTTATAATTAATTAAATATAATATGTGTTTCTTAATTTTACTCTTTGTGACAGGAAATATTTAGTCGAAGCTACAGATGTCTTATATCTTCGATCACTATATCTGGACCGAGTTCTAACTTCTTATCATTGCACAGAATTCTTCATAACTGATTTTACCATCCTGCAATGATAAAGAACAAAAAATTAGCCATTTGCTCATAATATGCATATAATTTTTAGGATTAGGATCAAATACAAAGATCCTAATTGTAAGAAGTGTAAGAAGGATTTATAGAGTGACAAGTGTCCAATAAACTAAAAAAACCCACTACACAAAAAACCCACTAAAAAAAAAAAAACCTTAAACATCCACCACCACCAACCCCCCCCCCCCCCCCCCCCCCCCTCACCCACCCAAAAAAAAAAAAATTGTTTTTTTTTTTCGAGGGGGTGGGGGTTTAGTTTTTTTATATTTTTTTTTTAGGTTTTGGGGGGTAGGTTTTTTGGGGGTTTTTTTTGGTGAGGTGTAGTTTTTTTTTTTTTTTGTTTTTTTTGTGGGGGGTGGGGGGGTTTACGTTTTTGGGTGGTGGGGTGGGGGTGGGTGTTTAGGTTTTTGGTGGTGATGTAGTGGGTTTAGTTTTAGGTTATTGGACACTTGTCACTCTATAAATCCTTCTTACACTTCTTACAATTAGAAGCCTTTGTAGAATAACTTGACCCATAATTTCTATTATATAATCAAACTTACTTCATTTGTATCAATTTCTGATATAATTTCTTCAATATCATCAATTCCATCTTCTTTCAATGCTGATTCTAGCTTCTCTCTTGAAATGGATCTATCGATGAATTCAGTTCAGTTCCGTGTCATCAAAAAACAGAAGTTATGAGTTCCCCGTCAACAAAATAACAAAATTTATAAATATAAAATCACCAAAAAAAAAAAAAAAAAAACAAAATTATGAGTTCCGCGTCAACAAAAGACAAAATTTATGAATATGAATGCGTACTCATCCGAATCCTTGGCAAAATGCTTAAAAGCTTTCTTCAGGTGTTCCTCTTTATGTTGACTAAAGCTCCTCATTGCTGTAATGAATTCATTGCAGTCTATAAATCCATCTCCATCTGTATCAGCCTGCAAATTTAAAGAGGTATGGGGTTCAAATCTAACTTCCACAGATTTTGTCTTAACCCCCTTAAATCGTGTTTTACCTGATCCCATTAGTTAGCATGGTATTGGTGGGTCTTGTGAGTTTTCTAGTAACAGGTTCTCATAGTTATAAAAAATAACAGTTTTTCAAATTATATAAAGAACTCTTACGGTTTCAACAATTATCTTGGCGCTTTCTTCGTCTAGACTTGATCCGGATCTAGCCAACGATTTCTCCAATTTTTCGCGGGGTATAACTTTCTCATCCTTCGTGTCAAGGCTCTTAAACATTTTTCGTAATTCTTCAATTTCTTCTTCTGAGGTCATTTCCATCAGTATCTATGATATAAAAAAAAATTATTAATATGCGCAATTAATGGGTTTGTGAGATTTTTTAAAAAAAGACACCTTGAGTGCGACTTTCTTGAATTTGTTCATAGCTCTGAACTGTTTAATCTTCTTAAGAATCAGCTTGTCCAATGGATGAACTACTCCATTGTCTTTCAACCATTGATGATCTGGATAATGAATTATAAAACCAAAAAATCAGCTGGATCGCGCATAGTATGGATGCGCTTTTGTTGTTTGAAGTAGTTTGTAATACGCGCTTTTGATCGTATTTAATGAGTGTTGGATTTGCATTTGAAAAGGATTATGTCATATTATATAACAGAATCAATTCTTATATAACCAGGAAAATTTTTAATGTGTTATGTTGTTAAAATCGCGGTAATAAGGGTTTTGTTACCCAAACATCAAAAATCCATGTTGGAAACATACCAAGAACTTCGGCAGCGGATGGACGTTTCTCGGGATCAAGTGAGAGCATATCTTTCACCAGTTGCTTGGCATTTTCATGAATATTAGGCCATGGAAGACTCTCCATATCGGGATCTCCTTTCACTATCTTGTCAAATATTTCTTTATCATTCGCTACAATATTGTTTGTTGGGTAAAAATTAGATTTCTACAAGCTAATACGAAAATAGATGATTTGTACAACACGTTATGTGTTCACACGTCATAACCACTTTTTGACAATGCTACTCATTTATAAAGGTTAAATCATCAAAAAGTGGTTGTGATGTGCGAAGTAATTACTGTAGTGTACATATCACCATAATAAGAGCTCTCAAAACAACATGATGCTTAAATCTTACCACCATCAAAGGGCGGCACCCCGGTAAGTAACATGTACAAAATCACCCCTGCACTCCATATATCGACTTCTTTTCCATATGGTTGACGCATTAAAATCTCTGGAGCAACATAAAAAGCGGTTCCAACCTTTTCTTCGTTTGGTTTGTCTGGAAAAAAGATTGAATGTTTCATTATCTCGTCATTGAAATTTCAATCCTCAATAATATTTGGAGCGTTTGGGTACTATTTTTCTTTTTATTATTTGATCATTTAGGGGTCAAATGAAGACTTTTAAAGAGTCTTTTTGATACTAGGCATACGAAAATTGATTGTCAAATGATGGAGTGAAACTACTTGTATACATTTGTTTCATATTTACTTTGAAAACTAATAATATATTTAGAACACTCCCTTACATATGATGATCTAGCAAACCATGCCAAACCAGACTAGACTAGACCAAACCAAACCAAAGTTTTACCAAGCCAAGCCAAAACCGACCAAACCAAACTAGACCAAACGAAGCCAAAACAGGCCAGACCAAACCAAGCCAAAACCAAACCAAACGAAGCCAAGCCATACTAGACCAGACTAAACCAAGCCATGCCAAACCAAACTGGACTAGACAAAACTAAACCATGCCAAACCAGACTAGACTAGACCAAACCAAACCAAATTTTTACCAAGCCAAGCCAAAACCGACCAAACCAAACTAGACCAAACGAAGCCAAAACAGGCCAGACCAAGCCAAGCCAAAACCACACCAAACGAAGCCAAGCCATACTAGACCGGACTAAACCAAGCCAAGCCAAACCAAACTAGACTAGACAAAACCAAACCAAGCCAAGCCAAAACCAAACCAAACAAGGCCGAACCAAACCAAACCAAGCCAAGCCAAAATCGACCAAACCAGACCAAACCAAGCCAAAACCAGACCAAGCCAAGCCAAAGCAAGCGAAAACCAAGCAAAACAAGATCAAACCAAGCCATACCATACTATACCAGACCTTACTGAACCAAGCCAAGCCAGATCAAGCCAACCCATACTATACCATGCCATACCAAACGAAACTAGACTAGACTAGACTAGACTAGACTAGACTAGACTAGACTAGACTAGACTAGACTAGACTAGACTAGACTAGACTAGACCAAACCAACCCATACAAAACTAAACCACACAAAGCCAAGCCAAAACCAAAGCCAAGGCAAGCCAAAACCAAACCAAACAAAACCAAGCCAAGCCAAACCAAACGAGATCAAACCAAGCCATACCAGACCAGACTGAACCAAGCCAAGACAGATCAAACTAAACCATACCATACCATGCCATACCAAACCAAACTAGACTAGACCATACCAAACTAGACCACAACAAAACCAAGCCAAGACAAGCCAGATCAAACCAAATTGGTTTCTAGATTTTGCTAAAGCATACAAAAGGAATATTATAAATTCTGGAATTGGCAAACATTCGAAATATAGAAAACAGAGAACAAAAGACAAATACCTTCATCAATATAGGCAGACAACCCGAAATCAATTGCCTTCAACATAGTATAATCAACCAAACATGGACATGCAGCCTTTTTTGCCAATAAAAAATTCTCCGGCTTCAAGTCTCTATGCATGATACCCATATAATGAAGACAATAAACCACTTTCATTATAGAACAAAGAATTTGTGCAGCAACTTTTTCACTATATCTACCCTTTTTCATTTTACTAAAAAGCTCCCCACCTTCACAATACTCCATCACTAAATGCACATATCTATCATCCTCATATGTATCTTTCAATTGCACACAATTCTCTTGTTCTTTTAAACTTTCCATAATTTTAACCTCTCTCTTCAAATCATCTTTCTGACTTTTTGTAACCAGTTTCCTTTTGGCTATTTGCTTGCATGCATATTTCTTTCCACTTGACTTTTCTTTGCATATGTAGGTGACTCCAAAAGTACCACTGCCTATTTGCTTACCTATTTTATACTCACTTTTAACATCCTTGTATTCTTTGCCTAGAATTGACCCTGGGCGGGGTGGTTGCTCAGGCCTTTTCGGGGGCTGCTCCGGTGCTGCCGCAACCCGAGGTTGCGGTTTTTTGCCTGTGCTTAGAGACATACCCATTTGGCCAGCTGATGTTGTGAATTTTATGTTATGGGATATGTGTAAAGATTGAAACTTTGTAAAGACTTATTATAGCCAGATATGAAAGGAACTTGATTAGCAAGTAAAAAATATAATGGAAAGGAAGGAAAGAATACTTGAATGGTTGTATTGAAGATTGGCAAGGAAGGTATGCAT
This sequence comes from Helianthus tuberosus, assembly GCA_030545235.1. Taxonomy (NCBI): domain Eukaryota; kingdom Viridiplantae; phylum Streptophyta; class Magnoliopsida; order Asterales; family Asteraceae; genus Helianthus; species Helianthus tuberosus. The sequence goes on along the minus strand of CM060427.1, from coordinate 68,511,125 downwards.
GCAATCTTGCTTTTGTTAAAGGTGCAAGAATCTTGCTTTACTTACAGCATCCACAATAAGGCACTATTTTGGTGTTTTTAGGGAGAGAGAAAGTGATGTGGAGGAGAGAGGGTTTGAAGATGTTTGTGATGAAAAATAAGAAAAAATGGATAAGTGTGAGTTATGTAAGTGTAGAGAGGAGAGAATATGATTGGTTGGGCATGTGCCAACTAGGCACCCTCAAAAATGAGAAAAAATGCCCCTTATTGGGGATGCTCTTAGAAAGTCACCAAAATACCAACTTTTTTTTAGTTTTTTTAGTAAAGTAATTTATTTTAATCAGGTCAATTAACTAACTAAACCTGGTCACCAAGGGATGAAAACAACTAACTTTTAGTTAGTTGACTTAGAATAATAATAAAAAAAGTAGAGTAATTAAAGTGACAAAGGTAAAAAAGAAAGTACACTAAACGGGGTTGTGTTCTGTTGAACCTAGTGGGTTTACGGGATAACCAGTTTAACCCGTTTATTTTTTTATGTTTTTTTTTTCTAAAATGTGTTTATGTAATAACTTATACTATTTGGGTGTTTTATGTCAAAAATTCTAAAGTTAAAAAATATATTGGCATATTTTAATCTTAATTGCTTTAAGAAAAATAAGAAGTAAACTTAGAATCTTAAAGTATTAATATGCAAAAGATATTATAAAAAAAAAACATTTATTGGGTTTAGCAGATCGTGTTTGTGTCAACTCATGAATATACGTGTTGTGTTCAAGTTTATACGTGGGACATGATTTTCTAGTGTTTTTTTAATTATTTAATCATTAGTTTTGTAGATGTTTTTGACAAAATCGGGTCGATGGGGATCAATGAAGATTGAAGACCGTCAACGGATATTGGATTCTAATATCTTTGGATGATTGATATGGACTAATGTTGGGACCGGTCATTAATTATTTTTTTGTCTGATTCGATTATGATAGATTCAGATTAACTTTGCTTCATTTAAATATTAATTCAGATGTTCATGCTCCTCACCTGAGAAGCATTTCACTAACCACCTGAAGAGCAGTAACAAGTAAATGGTTTGTGGGTTCTGAGCGGCTGAACCTAATAAGATAGCAATTATATGAAATTTTGGTTCACAATATGTTTTCTGTGTTCTGTGTATCATCGAAGCATTGGTACAAGATATTATATACAAGAAGCATTGTTATCTATCTAGGGAAACTGAATAAAAAAAATAATGTAAATCACGTAAATGGTGGAGTGAAAATAGTTTCCTCCAATATTCCCCCTCAAGTTGGAGTGTGAAGATCACAAACACCCAACTTGCCAAGAAGATGTTGCAACTGCTTCGATCCTAACGCCTTTGTGAACAGGTCAGCAATTTGTAGTTTCGTGTCGATGTGAAGTGGCTCTATCTCTTTAGACTCGACACGTTCGCGAACGAAATAACAATCCATTTCCACGTGTTTCGTTCGTTCGTGAAAGACTGGATTATTGGCAATATGTTTTACAGCCAAGTTGTCGCAGAAAAGAGTTGTTGGCCCGTCTTGATCAACACCCAAATCACGAAGAAGCCATCGCATCCACAGAACCTCGCTAACAGTGGTGGCCATAGCTCGGTATTCGGCTTCTGCAGAAGATCTTGACACCACTGATTGCTTCTTAGATTTCCATGAGACTGGTGCACCTCCGACCAATAGAAGATAACCGGTCCTAGACCTCCGAGTAACCGGGCAGCCTAACCAATCTGAGTCCGTATAAGCAACCATATTTGTTCCTCCCATCTTTGGCAATAAAATGCCTTGGCCAAGCGTTGCCTTTAGGTATCTAAGTACCCTCGTGGCAGCGTCCATGTGGTTTTGTCGGGGGTCTGCCACAAATTGGCTGAGAACATTTACTGAGTATGTGATGTCGGGTCTGGTGGCCTGAAGATAAAGGAGTCTGCCTATTAGTCGGCGATAATGACTAGCATCCACACGTTCTTCTTCTTCTTCTTCTTCTTCTCTATTTCCAAGCTTTAGATTTTGTTCCATAGGGAACGCGCTGGGACGACAACCAAGCATACCACTATCTTCGAGTATATCAATAACGTATTTCCTTTGGCTTAATACCATACCCTCATGAGTTCTTGTCACTTCAATTCCCAAGAAGTATTTTAGTGGCCCAAGGTCTTTTATACTAAACTTATCATTCAGAAAAGCCTTTGTTTCGTTGATCTTGACAGCATCATTCCCCACTATTATGACGTCGTCGACATAGATAAGCGCCGCAATGAAAAAATCTTTATCCTTTGAGATAAATAAAGAATGGTCAGCCTTAGATTGTCTAAAACCGATCTCGAGTAGAGCCGAGGTGAACTTTTGGTACCAATTTCTTGAGGCTTGTATCAGCCCATATAGAGATTTTCTAAGTCGACAAACTTTGTTTCCAGTTTCTCTTTCAAAGCCTTGAGGAATCTTCATGTAAATTTCTTCGTCTAAGTCTCCATGTAGGAAAGCATTATTGACATCTAATTGTTGGACCGTCCAGATTCTCTTTACGGCAATGGCTAACAAAGCTCTAACAGTCACTAATTTAGCAACCGGTGCAAAGGTATCATGGAAGTCAACGCCTTCCATTTGTGTGAAACCTTTCGCCACCAATCTAGCCTTGTACCTCTCGATGTCTCCGTTCGGCTTGTACTTCACCTTGTATACCCATTTTGAGTCTATGGCGCGTTTTCCTTGAGGTAAGTCCTCAAGCGTCCATGTCCCGTTTGATTCAAGTGCTTCTATTTCTCGTTTCATAGCGTCCCTCCAGTTCTTATCCTGCACAGCTTGGTTAAAGGTTTTGGGCTCATCGTTGGAATCGATGGCCATTAAGAAGGCTTTATGTGAATTTGAGAACTTATTATACGAGACATAATTAGTCATAGGGTGTACCGTCGAAGAGTTTTGATCGGAGTTGGGCGAGGCATGATCGATGGATGGTGGGAGTTGAACTTCATATCTGTCGAGCCGTTTGGACCGAATCCTTTCTCTTTTATTTCGGACCGTTTCTTCTGTTTCTATAGTGGCTTCTGTTTGTGATGTGGTACCCTCTTGCACTGTGTTTTCTATTTCCACTCCTTGCATGGCACTTGTTTCAAGGTGTGTGTAATCCTCTTGCTCATGCATGTGAATGGTCTCACTATGCACGTCACCTTCTCCATGGAGAACATCATTTTCATGTTGTTTAATTTTGTCAGATGTGACTTCTTGGTTTTCAACATTTTCATAATACCAAGGTGGGAAACTAAAAATCTCCTGTTCTTCGTTGGCTTTAGGACCTCCCTTTAATTCATAAGGAAAGACATTTTCAAAGAACTTCACGTCCCTTGATATTATAACCTTGTTCTTTTGGGTATCGAAAATCTTGAAGCCTTTTGTCCCGAATGGATAACCCAAGAACACGCCCGGTTTCCCCCTTTCCTCGAGCTTATCTCCATCCGTTTCAGTGCTTCGGTAGTACGCTAGACATCCAAAAATTCTCATGTCTTCATAGTTTGGTTTTTGATTGTAAATTATTTCAAAAGGGGTCTTATTTCCAATAACCTTCGAGGGTAACCGATTAATAATGTGCGCAGCGGTTAATACACATTCTCCCCAAAACCTCGAAGGTAATTTGGCTTGAAATTTAAGTGCTCTAGCGGTTTCGAGTAGATGTCGGTGTTTTCGTTCCACCACACCATTTTGTTGTGGTGTGTGTGGGCATGTGGTTTCTAGTAGAATCCCATGCTTGGTGTAGAAATTTGCCATGCGATTTGAAGTGAACTCTCCACCATTGTCGCTTCGAATTCGTTTGATGGTTTTGTTGAATTGAGTTTTCACAAACTGGTAAAATGCAATTAAACAATCACTCGCTACATGTTTGTGCTTTAAAAGAAAAACCCAAACCATACGGCTATAATCATCGACAATGGTCAAAAAATAACGAGCCTGGGTGAGAGACGGGGTTCGGTATTTACCCCATATGTCACAATGCAGAAGCTCAAAACAATCAGTAGTTTTAATGAAACTAAGAGGAAAAGGTAGCCTGGTGTGTTTCGCTCTAGCACAAGAATCACAAATAAAATCACTTGTCTTTAAAAAACTGTTATTAATAAAATCAAAATGTGAGAGCTTATCACAAGAAGCATGCCCCAACCGCTTCTGCCAGACATCAAAACTAGTTATCGCCATTGCCCTTCTTTGAGTTCCCACCATATCCATCTCATAGAGGCCTCCTTTGCATTTACCCACTCCAATCAACCTCTTCGAGTCCAATGTCTGCATGGTAAAAAATGTGGGGAAAAATGTTACAGCACATTGCAACTCCTTTGATAATTGGCTAACAGAAAGTAAGTTGCATGTAAATTTAGGAACATGTAAAACATCCTTGATCTTCATCCCATTAGGTAAGGTATATGTACCCTTACCCATAACAGGTATATAAGAACCATTTGGAATTGCAACTGGCAACTCATTTGGTACATTTTTATGATTATCTAGCCAGTCCTTTCTACGAGTTATGTGGACAGACGCACCTGAGTCAACGATCCATTTATTATTTGGTTCGAAAATACCTGCCATATTAGCGACTGGGCCTCCCTCCTCCTTATTAGAAGTGTTTTGGTTTGCAAACATGTTCAAGAATTGTTGATACTGTTCGCCACTCAAACCTGGAATAGGACTTCCTTCTTCTCCCATGACAAAAGCTTCCTTGGTCTTTGTTTTTTCGCCTTTCACTTTTCCTGGCCACCAATCCGGGTACCCGATTCGTTTAAAACACCCTTCCCGATTATGACCGTCGTTATTACAAAAGTCACAACGTTCGACACGTTCAGTTCTGACTCGCTTTCCCGCTTTCAACGCTGACTTGCCTTGGGTGTTCAAGCTTGTTTCCCTCTTCATGTTTGTTTGAAAGGCAGTAGCCTCCATCCCCATTTTTCTTCCGGTTGTGATAGCCTTTTGTTGCTCATCTTGCGCCACAAGGTGATAGGCTGTTCCTAAAGTGGGGTTTGGTTTCATGGCCAAGATTTGGGTCTTTATGTCGGAGGAGCTATCATCCAGACCCATGAGAAATTCATATAACCTCTCCTTTTCTTTTGTTTCCTCAATCCTCTTCCCGAGGTCACAAGTACAACCATTACATGTGCACCGCGGTGTTGGAAAGACAGACTGAATCTCGTCCCAGAGTGAACGAAGCTTGGTATAATACGCAGAAACGGACGTACCATCTTGTTTGGTATTTGTGAGTGCTTGCTTCAATTCATATGCATGGGGTGCACTCTCCTTACCAAACCTCTCCTTAAGATCCGACCAAATCTCGTTTGCCGTCGCAGCATACTTAACGCTCCCACGAATATCCCTTTCCATTGCGGTAGTAAGCCACCCCTTTATCATGGCGTCACATCTCATCCACGCCATGTATTCTAGTGACTCCTTCGCCGGCTTCTTGATCGTACCGTCTACGAACCCGATCTTGTTTTTGGCAAAAAGAAAGTTTTCCATCTCTTGTGCCCAGTCAATATAGTTGTTGTCGGACAGCGCGTCGTTAACTTGCATTTGCCGGGGATAGTCGGATGGGTGTAAGTAGTACGGGGAATTGGTATCAACGGTGACACCGTCGGGTTTGGCTGGTTGTTTGTCTCCCATGTCGCTGGTGACAAAAGGATTTTTTTTTGTGTTTATGGTCTTTGATTGATCGAGCGGCTGTGAACCCGCTCTGATACCATATGAAATTTTGGTTCACAATATGTTTTCTGTGTTCTGTGTATCATCGAAGCATTGGTACAAGATATTATATACAAGAAGCATTGTTATCTATCTAGGGAAACTGAATAAAAAAAATAATGTAAATCACGTAAATGGTGGAGTGAAAATAGTTTCCTCCAATAAATTACAACCCAAGAAGTAATAACTAATAAGTATTTGGCCGTGGACTTGGAACCCCCGATTTTCCAATAAAAATGTTGGCCTACTTCCACACTGGATAGGTTGTATAACCATCTAGTGTGTTGATGGAACATGATAGAACATTCATATTGCCATCTGACATAAATAGAACTTTAAACAAAATTATTTTGATTCAACCATCTCTTTCTAGACTTGGCTACTTGAATCGTATATTTTGAATACCAACTAATCAAATTCTATTCCCTGTTATTTTTCTTTCTTTTTTGAGATTCAGAACAGTAACCGATTCGATAAATCTATGAAGGTTCCGAAATGAAAATAAGTTATTTATCTTATTATTAATCACAGATTTCTTATATAGCCAGAACGACCCTCATAAATTGCAAATACTAATTTGTTAAGAATTAATCGGATTGAAGGTATAGCGTCATCATTCGCAGGAATCGAAATATCTGCGAGATCTGATGACTGTCGTCAGAGTCAATCAAAAACCTAATTAAACTACGTAGATAGTGTAAGTAGGGTATCGTATCCACAGGGAATTTGTGGTTAGTGTTTAACTAGAGAATTATTATATATTAAAGAAAAGCAACTCCCACCCAGAATCCCGATTGCAAGTTTAACACAAAAACCCGTTTACAGATTCATAACACAATATAGACATGGCCTTGGAATTAATGACTTTGATTAGTTACTAGGGATAGTTTTTAAGATTCACCATACAACCTAATAACCCGTTTAATTATACCAATTACCCACCAATTTACCAACCCGCTAACAACGCAAGTATGTTGCCAATACACTTGATAAACAACAAACAATTCAATTATAATAAACGTTTCACAAAATCAACACAAGTGGTCAACATTTACCAGTTAATAAGAATCAGAAAAACAAAGTTTAATGTGAAAATCTAGAAATCAATCATCCAGGGAAAGTCATATAAGATAAAGGTAAAGTCCTCCAAGTTTCAGATTATAGGTTCACACCAAACTCAGTTTAATCATTAATTGGACACCACATAGACATGGTGCTGAAAAGTCGGTTAATTTAAGTGGTAATAAAAAACAGGTCTTTGTCATCAGATCTTTTACAATTTAATTACCCTATTTACTAATGTGAGTCAACCTACTCTATGTCACCCAACAAGCTACAAGGTCTTGTCATCAACTGAGCAAGTTGTAAAGCAAGAACTCAAACACATGCAAATAGTATAAATAAACCAACTCATCAAATTGTTTATACGACGTTGTCAATGTCAAACACAAATCCAATAATGAATAAAACTAAGAAAAGTGTCAAACCCTACAAACCGTTCACTTTGAGAAATCCACCTAGTCGCTCATGTTCAATCCCCCCAATAAAGTAACATATATCAACTCTAAAAAATAATCCTCCTACACCGACTTCCATTTGTTCCTGTGTTGGATCCTAGGCCCATTCAAAATGTTTATTTCATTACAGCCCAATTAATTGACTTTGAGTTTATATTCATTCCACCAACTAATCCATTGTTAGGTGACAAATAATAGAGGGACCTCTAGCGTAATTGTAGAGTAATATAGGGGGTTATTGTAAACATGTATAAGTGTACTTAAGTAACTCGTAGATGAATGAGATGGGTATCGATGATTTGAGAGTTTCCTCTTCTTCTCTGTGTTTCTTTCTTCTCTTTTATCGATCACAAACTGATGTGTAACAATGGTATCAGAGCATTCTTTCCTCTGACTGTGAGTTAGGACAACGACAACAGCATCAACAAATCAATCAGGGCGTCGATTAGATTGGTGATTCAACCAATTGAACAAGAACGGTGGCAATTAGGGCATCTATCAGATTTGAGAATTCAGAGCACAACAACAAAATATATCATGGAATTAGCAATGGAAAATATTATGGTAATAAGGCAAGAAGGAACCGTTAAGAACTATTGTGTGGAATTCAAAGTTTTGTTCGATCAGGTTAGAAATCTAGAAGAAATTTCTGAATTCTATGCTATATACCTATTCATATGTGGTTTAGAACCGGAAATTAGGAAAATCTTTGCTAGATGGCATCAATATAGCTGCACTAAGGTGGAAGATGTGATTTCGTTGGCTTTGAAAATTGATTCTAATGGCTTGCAAGATTCTTTTTCTCCATTTGATTCTAACTCTTCTTTTTATAACAAAGATTTGGAGTTTGATATTAACATCACTCTTGAGGAATTGATGAAAGATAATGAGTTGTTTCGAAATGGAAAGATTCAAGAAACTTGTGATAATATTGTTCAAGAAACGATTGTAGATGAAGTGATTGATTATGTGCATAAATAATTGAAGGTGAATTCATTCAAGATGAGTATAGTGAAGAAAAGTTGTATGGTGAAATGTTCAAAGGGGTTAGGAATATAATTCAAGAATCATTGGGTAGTGATGATTTAAAGAAAATGGAAAGAACAATTGAAATAAGTCAACAACCAGAAAGGGATTCTTTGTTTGATGGGTTCCTAAACTCTTCGTTTCTTTATAAAGAAGATTATGGGCTTTTGCTATTAGGTGGTGAGACTATAGGTTGGAGGTGATTTGATATAACTGAGGTTCCAAAGAAGGTTCCACCAGATAGACCTCTAGTTCTTCAGTGGTATAGACTAGAAGGTGGGAAAAGAGAGAATAGTGATCTTAGTGGTATTAATACCGATGTTAGTGATGGTATGAAAAGCTGGTTAGTTAAGTGGAAATATAAATTCGATGGTATTAGGGAGGAAGATATGGATACGGATGTATGGAAATATCAATCTGTTTTTATGAAAAAGAAGAGTAAATTTTTGATTGTTGTACACACAACTGCTGAAGTATTTGTAGAATGGTTGGATAGTGTTATAAAAAATAAATTCAAAGAGGTGAAGGATCAAGTTAAAGTTGAAGATAATAAGGAGATCTAGATTGTGTATGGAAACTTGAGTTCTATGAATGAGATGAATCACAATATATGTTCCCTATTTTGTGGTATTTTTCTTGCTGCCACGTTTTTAAAAGAAAAGTTGCCATCACATGGTGGAAAAGTGCGATTGACAATAAATTCTTTTGAGGTCTACAACAAACCTAGTTGCAATTTTAATAATGATACAAGGAGTCTGTTATGGTATGCAGTTTTATCCAATGGTATCAAATTAGTAAGTGAAGAAGGTGTTTCCCATGAATTGAAGAAGGGTCCCTGGCTCAAGGTATCTGATGTTACAGGTCAGAACCTTGGTCTTCTACATGAGTTATATCCAACAACATTAAGAGCATGTAAAAAAGAAAACAAGGTGAGATTAGGTTCATGGAAATGGAAGGAAAGGTTACATTGGGCAGATACCGGCTGGGAATGGATTGAGAATTTGGGGTCTTCAACAGCAGCTTGTTCTTTTTGGAATCAGGGGGTTTCGAATATTTCTGGTGGTAATGTTGCTGATATATTTTCTGTTGGTGCTGGTTCTTCTTGGCAACATGGTGTTAAGCATAATTGCGCTGGTATATGTTTTAATGTGTTGATATTGATGAGAGCTAGTGCAACTACATGCTTTTGGCCCATGGAAATGGAAATTTTTATGTTGGTGTTGATTAGAAAATATTATGAACAAGTGTATTTGAGTAAGGTGCCCTTTGACATCAGTTTGACCAAATATTGTTACTATCCTCTTGATGTGGTTTTGACGTTTAAAAGTGTCCACCATCTTTTGATTACGGTATGGATGTATTGCTTTGGAAGATTGGGACAAGATACTTACAACCAGGTTAGTACTGCACATGAATATGAACTTTTTAACCATAGAAATGGTTCCCACCTGAGGGATAAATTTAGGATAACCGATGACATATATACTCAAAAATTGGAAGCCTCATTTGTTAATGTAAGTGGATATATTGGCGTTTTGCACAATAATGAAATTTTAATGGATAATAAGATGATCATGGACCTGATGTTAAGATGGGTAATGGAACAACAATCAAAAGAAGGTCAAACAAGGCTGCAAATTAATCGAACAATGAGAAAAATGGTTAGATCATCTACAATATTTTTGTTTGCTCCATATGGTCCAAAGGTAAGTATAGAAGATTATTTGGAGAGATATGAAACTACAGATGAAGCTCCAAGAAGGAAAGAAAAGCAAATTTTCATCTTATAGTTTGCTGGGAATGAAGTAGTTATACGGGTGGGAATTGGATAAAAACAATCCAGGTTGCATCTGATGTGCTTGTTAGAAGAGAATTGTTATAATCAATGTGCGATTTTTGATTCTTGAGGACAAGAATCTTTAAGGGGGAGTATTGTTAGGTGACAAATAATAGAGGGACATCTAGCGTAATTGTAGAGTAATATAGGGGGTTATTGTAAACATGTATAAGTGTACTTAAGTAACTCGTAGATGAATGAGATGGGTATCGATGATTTGAGAGTTTCATCTTCTTCTCTGTGTTTCTTTCTTCTCTTTTATCGATCACAAACTGATACGTAACATCCATATGAGCCAATTAATTATTTCATCAAAATTAATTCAAGGTCTTGATGATTCCTGTGAATACAAACCAACAAAAAAATGAAATACATTGCATTTCTTTCACGTTTTTCTTTTTTTAAGATATCCTAATTTAATTATTTAACTTATTATATATATAATCTATAAAATATGAAAACTCAAATAAACTACAAGATATATAGTAGAATTAATGCTTTTATTATATAGTTAGTATAAAATAAGATGTACCCAAAATACGCCAATCAAGATCGGGGTCACAATTTGTATCGATTAAACAAATTGTTGGAATTCCCAATGTGATACAGTATTGAAGGGTCGTATATTCTTCGTGCTGATCAACGATGATTACAATATCGGGTAACCCTATCATATATTTAATCCCGCACAGATATGTTTGCAAATGAGATAATTGTCTTTTCAACATAGCCACATCTCTTTTTGGAAGACAGCTGAGCCCCCTGCTTTTTGTTCAGTTCTCAAGTCTCTAAACTTGTGAAGTCTCATTTCTGTAGTGGACCAATCCATTAACATACCACCGAGCCATTTTTTATTAACATAATGACACTGAGCCCTTATTGCAGCCCATGCTACTAAATCAGCTTCTTTATTTTTAGTGCCAACAATTAAGAATTGTTTTCCCCTACTTGCTGCATCAAAAACAAATCACAAGCTTCTGATAAAAAGCGAGCAGTTCTAGTAAGATTTGTAATATGAATAACTTTACGTTTTGCAGAGATATAAGGTGCCATTTTAGGATTCCATTTCCTAGTACCATGACCAAAATGAACTCGTGCTTCCATCATCTTTTCTAAGTTAATTTTCCAATATCTTCTTGTCATTTCTTGTCACACCCCAACCGATGGCGGAATCATCGGGGCACGGCACTAGGCGAATCAGATTGCTCAATAGAATCCATAACAACTATTCATTACCAATATTTAAAGGTTCATCATCCCATACTAACGAACAAATATTCAACAAACAATCATTATAGATAACGAGTCTCATAAACAAAACATGATCCGGCAACCTAGATTTTATTGTGGGTTTCTAGACTTCCTATCTTGTTAGCAGCATAACAATCCATCGACCTGTCACATACGTTAAAATAAAAGTCAATACATAAAGTAAAGGTGAGTACACAAGTTTGCATAGATATAGTACAAAAAACGTTTACGCATAACCAACATGTAACACGTAACCGGCGAAGCATGTAACTACCCACAACGATACAACCTAACCACATGACTGCGAGTAGAGTATGCGCGACATGTTCACCGAAGCGAACACGTGAAGTAAAGTATGTGATCCTTAGCAACCCCTGACAAATCAAGTGCTTAGTCCAAACTATAGTACTATCGTTGCTAAAGGCGGTCTGGCAATAATCACTGTATAAGCATAGTAACAGGCATTCAACTAATCACGTATAGCATGCGGGAGCGGTTAGCGTTTATAAAAGTGTTTGCGTTGTGTGTTGTGTTTTCGATAGAGAACGTATGTAACACCCAAAAGTGCGTTAAATGAAAATGGGTTCGAGTATACTCACAGTGCGTGTCTAACAAATAAACACGGCCTGGAAATGGATTGAAGGGAGCGTCGGATCAGCCTGCGTACGGGAACAGAAGCGTAAGTTCTCCAAAGTGCTGAAACGATTGAAAATCGGAGTGTTGGTGGGAGAACAGAAGCTTCGTACGAAGTTGTGCCTACGTACGAAGGTGGGTCTTCGCACTTGTGCATCTTCCGTTGTCCAAAATCGAGTGTCTTCGCGTCTGTTTTCAGTAAATCGAGTGTTCATCCCTCCAACCTTAAGCTACTGATTAAACTTAGAGTCGGAGAGGTCTTTGTCTGAGTCGCGAAATGAGAGTCGGGCTGTGATGTGTAAAACCTAGTGCCTTCGTACGAAGCTAGGCTTCGCACAAAACAGTCCAGCTCGCATTCGTGGTTGTTCTTGGCATTCGGAGCTGTGTTTTCGCCTAAATCGGATGTATTTTCGAGTCCAATTCATGACGGTTTCGACACTACCTCGTTCTACTATCCAGTGAACGAAATATGCGCCGTTTTAGGTTCGTTTTTATGTGAAAATCAAGTTTTAAAGAGTTTTCACCTAGATCTAACACTTGGTGAGTGTGAAATCAACTGATTTCTAACTTGGGAAGCCGTAGCTAGGCCCAGTACACTCGGTTAAGCGTAGATTCATGGTGAAATAAGAAGATTTGATGAAAAAGATGAAGATTTTGTAAAAAGAATGAGGGTTTTCAATGAAAACGATGAAGTTCTTTGTAAAATTATGAAAAAGATGAAGTTTGGTTGAAGATTAGAAGAGTTTTGATGAAATCAAAGTGAATCTTGTGGAAAATCAAAGTGGAAAACGTTGTGTAATCATATAAAACTGTTAAATCTTACTTGAAAATGGTCGGACAGCAATTCGGCAGCGTTTTGGTATGAAAATCAGCAAGTGAGAATGAGAAAGGAGGGCTTGGGTATTTATAGAGGAGTTGGGTTCGAACAGGAACATTCGTTCGAAGCAGCTGCCTTCGTACGAGGCCAGCTGGCTTCGTTCGAAGGTGCTGTTTTGAGTGGAAAACTCCTCGTTTCGCGATTAGGATGCTCGTTTAATGCGTTTTGTTGTGTTAGTTAGCACCAGTACGTTAAGTATTTTATTGAGAAGTGAAGTGTAGCGTTGCGTTGCGTTGCGTTGCGTTTTGTTTGTTGTGATAAATCGAGTTGTGCGAGTAAGCGTTTGAGCGTTTCGAGCGAATAAACAATACATATAAAGCACACACACAAGTAAAGCATATAAGAACACACAGGATAACATTATTACTACTAATTGCATTTGCGATTTAGTGTTTTTTAATCGTGATAAGCGAATGCGAAGGCGTGAGTGGTTACCGAACAAACAAACACACTCGGCAATTTAAATAGCATAATTCTCTGTAATTCATGTTGCGTTCGCGTTGAGAGTTTGCGAATATAAAGCGTTTAAACGTGCAGCGGTAATTATTCCGATAGAACCTTCTCTTCTACCGTAGATTGGCGTAGATACAACCCAAGCCGTTATTCTTTTTTATTTGTTATTTTTTGATTACTATTACCAAATCAAATGACTGCATCGAAAAACCAACGGATCCTTTTAAAAGATAAAAGAAAGTAAAAGATAAAAGAAAGAGGTTTTATAGGAACTGGTTACTTTCTTTTACCAAGCCCAACAACGATGTTTAATTTGAAGCCCAACTACTGATATTGGGTTAATGGGTTATGTAGAACCGGTTGAGAACCAAACCTTTGGACCGTTAAATAGCTGAACTGACCATGTAGTATAAATATGATCTGGCTTCCTGTCTGTGGAAAATACTATTTACAGTTCTTGGTTTCGGGTAGGTTCAGTTAGGTTTCGACAAGCCTAACTCGTTTGCTCACTACTACTTCAGATAATACATATGAATGTTGACGTGTACGGGTGTGTATATATTTTTAGATATATTTTAGCTCTTTTTACTCGCTGATTCAAGTTTTAAATTTATAAAACACGATATTCTACTATCACTCTGCACACACATTAGGGCCAGTGCACCCATCGCGGACGTAGTATAGTGATGGCAAGATACTGAGGTCGTCCAAGGACATAAGAGCTTTTAATATCGGCTTATCGTTAACATCTAATCGAACCAAACTTTTAAGAAAAGGTTTTTAAAACTATAAAAAGATAAACTAAAAAGCAAAACTAAAATATAAGGAAAAACAAATAGGCAAGAAGGAATCACTTGGTTCCAACTCCTCTTTTATCTATCCTTTTGATGATTTCCGCACTTTGGGCATTTTAAGAGATTATCTTTAAGTTATAGTAGTAGGCCTCTCTTTTGAAGGCGACGTTACCCTCAACCTATTGGTCTGAGTCAGCAGGGATACAGTCCCGCAAGGTCGGATTATTGAAAGATAATTAAGTAAGTTATTGTGATGGTGATCTTGAAATTTTCCGAATGTATATAGATGAGTGGAAGGATAGACCTTTCAAATTATCGGCATTAATTTCACAATCTATTTAATTAATTTTTCTTCTTCAATTTAATTATCATATAGAAGGATCACTTTACCCTCAACTAACCTTATTTAGTATTTGTACTGTAAGCATAAAAATTTGTAATTTTGCAGTCATCCTTGTGAAATGTATTATAGTGAAATGTATTATAATATAGTATAGATATTATTATATTACAAAATCCCAAAGGTTGCATGTCTAACCTTTAATTTAATCAATTAGTGAATTCAATTGAATGCATTATTTTACAAGAACTTAAGAGTTCCTTATAATTAATTTATGATGATAATTAGTATCACTCTTAAAACTTTTATTTAATACCTGTAAAAAAAACTTTTATTTAATTCTTTAATTTAATTCAATTAATTAAAAACATAAGTGGGCATGGGTTCTATGGATCAAATGTCTACATTGCCCTCAAAGTGTCTTAAAACTTTGGACAATGTCCAAGTTTACCCCCTCTAAAATGGTTTGCTTTATTTATACATGTGACTTCAAAACTTGTACATATGGTAAAATTACCAAAATGATAAAAAAAAAACCCAATTTACTTAATAAGGTATATAGATATGATGTAGAATATAGATGTACTTTTCGATTCTCTATTATTTATCTGTTTTATGTCTTTTCACAATTTTTTACAATATTTTCTAGGCTCAAAGAGAAAGCATATGAGCTTGAAAGAACCTCTTTTCACCGTTACGAAATCATTCAAACGACTTCATTTTTTATTAACCCTAAATCGATACACTAGATGTGTTGTTAAGACCGTTGGCCTCTACTAAGAGTATGTTCTTTTATCTTTTGTTATTGCACTGTAGATAGTGATAACAGTTTGATTTTTTTTAAATTATTCATTTTGAATATTCTCTATTTCTTTCTATGAAGGATAATGCATGCCTTTTGGGTGATAAAGTACAACAATTCAAGTGTGGATGGTTAATGGTTTTTTGGTGGTTGTAAAATGATGGTTAGAATATAATAATAATTTGAGCATGTGTTAGAATCTACCTCTTACACATAGTCCTTAACTAAATACTTGATTCCTAATATACACATAAATTTGATTCCTAATAATTATCAATAGTTACATGTTGACGTAGTTCAGTATGTTGTCATACTATATATTGGGTTTATATAATGTATATGGTAAAGATTGCGTTATGATTTTCATATCAACGACAAAAGCTTTATGTGATTAACAAAAGTTCTCTGAAGCTAAATGGTGTTTACAAATGTCATATTGGATTCTAGATAAAAAGGAAAAGTCATCATCACCTTTAGAAGTATCCGAAACATAATTTGAATTTCAATGCAACTGATGCCATAATTCAAGAATGCGATTTCTCTATTATGTCATTTTATTTAACATGTCATACTTTTTATGATTTTAAGTATGTATTATCCATAAATAAAAATTATATAAGTAATTTCCTCGAGCCTGGGATGCTCTCCTGGGTGATAACCTGTATCACTTGCGACTCTTCTAGCGATTTTGGATTTTGTATTTGAAATTTGGGCCTTTAAAAATGGATTGATTTCAAGTATTTAAAACTGAGAAATGTTGGAAATATTGAAGGTGAACATACAAGTTGGTATGTTTCCTCCATCCCACATTGGTGAGGGGAGTGAAGTTTGTGTGGTTTATAAGGGATTACTCATTATGGGCCACCAAAGTGTTAGATGGGTTGAGAAGTGGATAAAGCCCACACACGCGCCGAGCCGCGAGCTCGTGAATAGTCGCGTTTGAGGCGCGAATGGGCGCACTTTGCACTTCGCATCGTCACGAGGAGCTTTTATTTTTAGCTAGTGTCCGGTTCAGGTGTGTCAGATCTGTGGATCGAATGAGCTAAGGAGATAGAGGTGAATTTGAAACAGTGGGGGTTATTTTATTATCTCTAGTAATTCGAATTCGTGTGGGATATCTCCAGCAACCGAATTTGGTTCTGGATGGTTATCCCACTCCCCGTTTTTCTCATTCTCTGGTATGATCACAGGCTATAAATAAAAACCTCCTGCTACCCATTCAACATATACAATTTCGCAGCCTTCTCAGTTTCTTCTCCAGCTTCTGCGTTTTTCTGGTTTCCATTGCTGTTGGAATACCGGATCAGTTCTGCATTAAATCCTGGGAGTTTACGCTGCAACTCACAGCAATACGAGCGCGTAAAATCCTTTAAGGACAGGAATCATCCGTGCAGTTCAAAGATCTTCTTTCTTAATCGCCAGGTTGGTTTTATTTTTGTGTGTTCTTTAATTCGTCCGATAACGGGACAGTCTTCTTCTACCTTTCTTTAATCAGTTTGCTTAAGTTGGAACAAACTGGTTTGGCTGATAACTCGGTAATTAATATAGTTTAGATTAATTTACTGTTTGATTGAAATATTTTCAACATTCTTAAAGGATTTTATTTTGTGTTTAATCAATAGTACTAATGGACTCTGAACTACCAACAACCAATCTGAGATTCATGAATCAAGAGTTTGTCAAGTTGGACAGATTCGATGGTCAGAACTATACCCGTTGGGTGGACAAGGTTAAGTTCATGCTAGTTGTGCTGAAACTCTACTATATCCTTGATCCAGACTTGCCTGAAATCCCTGAAGACCCTCCTCTTGAGGCAGGAGAGGTCCCGAATCAAGATTTGGCAAAGCAAAGACTTGTCCGTAAGGAAGCTGAAGATCTTTGCCTTGGCCACATCAAAAATTCTCTTTCGGATCGTCTCTATGACTTGTACGCGCCGGTAAAAAGTGCTAGTGAATTGTGGAAAGCTTTGGAAGATAAGTACAAGGCTCATGAAGAAGGTACTAACACATACCTTATTTCCAAGTACTTAGACTTTCAAATGGTCGATGACAAGTCAATCCTGGAGCAAGTGCATGAACTCCAAGTTCTTGTTAACAAATTGACCGCACTTTCTATTCCGCTGCCATAAATATTTCAAGTAGGGGTCATTATTGAAAAACTGTCTCCTAATTGGAAAGATTTTTCAAAGAGAATGATGCACAAGTCTGAGGACTACTATTTGGACGAACTGTTGAAGCACCTCCGAATTGAGGAGGAAACGCGCAACAGGGACAAAAGAAGTAAAGTCGGATCGAGTGTGAATCATGTTGCTGGAGGATCTGGTCAAAAGGGAAAAGGGGCACCAAAGAATAAGAAGTTTACAGCACCAAAGAAAAAGGAATTCAAGAAGTCATAACACACTAACAACCCTCAACCAAAGAGGTCTAGTAAATGTTATGTTTGTGGAGAAACCGGGCATTATGCACGAGAGTGCTCTCAAAGGAAATCTGGATCTACGGTTGGTTCTACAAGTGCTATTGATGTTGAGAAAGTTACCAATCTAGCGGCCAATGTGGGTCTTGGAGAGGTTAACATGCTTTCTCAATATACACACCTTGTGGCATGTAGAGGATGGTTTTTGCATTCTGGAGCCACTGTTCATGTTTGTGGGAATCATGGCTCGTTTCTTACTTATGGTCCTGTTCCTCAAGGAACAGTTGTGGTATGTGCTGATGGACATCGTGTATAAGTTCGTGGTAAAGGCACAGTGCGACTAAACTTTAAAGATGGTCAAGTGGTTACCCTTCAGGACGTGTTGCATGTTCCTGCTATCACCAAGGGTCTTGTTTCTGCTGATAAGTTCGATCGGAATGGTTACAAGCTGGTTCTCAAGAATCTCCGTGTGAAGTTTTCTCTAAATGACATCTATGTGGGTTAAGCGAAGAACACGGGTGGAATGTATCGCCTTGACTTAGCTGAAGATGGGATTGACGAAGAAGTAGACTCGGATGAAGGGGCGTTTCTGTGATTGATGGGTTTGGGAATGAAAGTGATAGTGATAGTGGTAGTGATAGTACTAGTTTTGGTGAATGTAATGCAATTGGTTTTGAATTGAATGAAATTATGTCTTCTGATTATATCGCTTGTTCAATTTCTTTATGGCATAAACGTTTAGCTCATATAAATATTAAAAACATTGAAAAAATGCAAACTAAAGGTTTATTAAAATTAAAAGATAAAGACTTTGAAAAATGCGAAACTTGTGTGAAATCAAAATTCACAAAGAAACCTTTTCCAAGTGTCCCTAAACGTAATACATCACTACTAGAACTAATTCATTCAGATATTTGTGAACTGAATGGAGTTCTTACTCGTGGGGGTAAGAGATACTTTATCACTTTTTGCGATGACTCGAGCCGATACTTATATGTTTATTTGTTGCATTCAAAAGACGAAGCTTTTGAGGCATTTAAAATAAATAAGGCTGAGGTTGAAAAACAACGAGAGAAACGCATTAAAATTCTTCGCTCGGACAGAGGCGGAGAATACTTTAACTGAAAGTTTGATGCATTCTGCGAAGAGGAAGGCATCATACATGAGAGAACTGCACCGTATACTCCCCAACAAAATGGTTTGGCTGAGAGAAAGAACCGAACCTTGGTAGAGATGGTTAACTGTATGTTAAATCAATCGGGCCTACCTCGTAATATGTGGGGGGGAAGCTTTGTTGACCGCATGTTATGTTCACAATAGGATCACTAGTCATGTGATACCTATGAGCCCATATGAGTTGTGGAAAGGAAGAAAACCAAACCTAGAGCATTTGAGGGTTTGGGGTTGCTTTGCCTACTATCGCGTACCTGATCCAAAGACACTCAAACTGGGAGAACAAGCTTTCAAGAGTGTATTCATTGGATATGCTTCGCATAGTAAGTCTTACCGATTGTTGGATGACGAATCAAGTATAGTTGTAGAATCCAGAGATGTGGAATTCTTTGAGAATAAGTTTTCTAGAGATGATGAAAACTCAAATTACACCACAGCTTCTAGTACTTCTGAAAAAAGAGTCCAACCTTCACCGATAGTTGAAGAACCAAGAAAAAGTACTAGAGTTAGAAAAGAGAAAAGTATTGGAGATGATTTCTTTTCTTACCTGGTTGAGGGAACTCAAAAGAAAGTGACGAGAGAGGTCATTTTCGCTGTAAATTTGGATGATGATCCTAAAACTTTCAGCGAAGCAATGTCATCAAGAGATGCTCCTTTGTGGAAGGAGGCAGTCAATGATGAAATGGATTCCATTATGGGAAATGGAACTTAGGAGTTAGCTGATCTACCCAAGGGAAAGAAACCTATTGGATCCAAATGGATTTTCAAAAGGAAGTATCATCCAGATGGATCCATCCCTGCCTATAAAGCGAGATTAGTTGCTAAAGGGTATAGGCAGAGAGAAGGGATCGACTATTTTGATACCTATGCACCTGAGGCTAGAATTAGTTCTATTAGAACTCTAATAGTGGTGTCTGCTTTGAAAGGGTTGTACATCCATCAAATGGATGTAAAGACTGCATTTCTAAATGGGTATCTAAATGAGGAGATTTATTTGGAGCAACCGGAAGGATTTGTGATGCCCGGACAAGAGAACAAAGTGTGTAGACTTATTAAATCTCTGTATGGTTTGAAGCAAGCTCCTAAACAGTGGCATGAGAGATTTAATACCACTGTGACTGCTTTTGGGTTTCGACACAATAGTGCTAACAAATGTATTTATACTAAATGCGAACCCGGTTATACAGTCGTGATTTGTCTCTATGTTGATGATATGTTGATCATTGGCACTCACCTTGAAGGCATTTCTGAAACTAAGAAATATTTGTCCTCGAACTTTAAGATGAAAGATCTAGGAGAAGTTGATACCATTCTTGGGATCAAGGTGAAAAGAACTGGAAGCCAGATTTCTCTAAGTCAATCTCATTACATAGAGAAAACTCTGACTAAGTTTCAACACTTAAATATTAAAGAGTTTAATACCCCGTTTGATCCAAGTGTGAAACTTAAAGTGAACTCTGGAAGAGCAGTGGCTCAACTGGAATATACGAGTGATATTGGAAGTATGATGTATGCAACGCATTGCACTCGTCCTGACGTTGCTTTTGTTGTAAGCAAACTGAGTCAGTATACTATCAATCCAGGGACAGAACACTGGAAGGCAGTGGGTAGAGTACTTGGATACCTGAAAAGGACCAGTAACTTAGAACTGACACACACGTCTTCTTCCAGAATACTCGAAGGTTATTCTGATGCAAGCTGGATTGATCACACTAGTGATTCAAAATCTACAAGTGGGTGGATTTACACTCTAGCGGGAGGAGCAATTTCTTGGGCGAGTAAGAAACAGACGTGTATTGCCCACTCAACTATGGAAGTTGAGTTCATAGCACTGGCTGCGGCTGGTAAGGAAGCGGAGTGGATTAGAGATCTACTTACTGGCATCCTTCTATGGGATGTTCCAATGCCGTCAATTCCCATGTATTGTGATAGTGAGGCCACACTATCTAAAGTATACAACGCAGTGTATAATGGGAGGTCAAGACACATAGGTCTTCGGCATAATTATGTGAGACAACTGCTTGAAAGTGGTACCATCAAGGTTGTCTATGAAGACGAGTAGGAACTTGGCAGATCCGTTTACTAAACCTCTGACGAGAGATTTGGTTGTGAATACCGCGAAAGACATGGGTCTAAAACCACAATAGAATCGTTAGTGATGGAAACCCAACTTGAACTTAGTGCTCATATTTCTCAAGTTTAATGGGTAAAAACGAAGTCACTTAACGATAGAAGGTACTATCAAAATTTGATAGATCCATGTGAGGTATGATAGTACGTCGTTGCCGAGAACAAGGGTGAGCTTATGCTCTTAACAAAGTTTTGGAGGCATCCAAGCAACGTGGATGATGTAAAACTTCGCCTATATGATCTAGGGGTGGTGCCGCCTCAAGTAAAGCTTAGTGGTTTATCTTCTTAAGGGTCATGAAAAGGATTTATAGCGCACGGCCATATTCGCGCTCAATAAGAACGCAAAGTCAACTTGTGATGTGTGGGGGTAAACTGAAGGGGGCTATCAGGTTAATGGTTTAATTCCATATGACACCATCAAATCTGTCTCTTCTTGTTTATCAACATAAACTGGGTTTAATCTTCGTGTCACCTAGTGACATCATCAGTCTAAGTGAAAGGAAACATTCCAACTTGGTGGGGGATTGTTGGAAATATTGAAGGTGAACATACAAGTTGGTATGTTTCCTCCATCCCACATTGGTGAGGGGAGTGAAGTTTGAGTGGTTTATAAGGGATTACTCCTTATGGGCCACCAAAGTGTTAGATGGGTTGAGAAATGGATAAAGCCCACACGCGCGCCGAGCCGAGCCACGATCTCGCGAATGGTCGCGTTTGTGGCGCGAATGGGTGCGTTTGAGGCGCGAATGGGCGCGTTTGAGGCACACTTTGCACTTCGCACGTACGCATCGTCGTGAGGAGCTTTTATTTTTAGCTAGTGTCCGGTTCAGGTGTGTCAGATCTGTGGATCGAATGAGATAAGGAGATAGAGGTTCGAAATAGTGGTGGTTATCTTATTATCTCTAGTAATTCGAATTCGTGTGGGATATCTCCAGAAATCGAATTTGGTTCTGGATGGTTATCCCACTCCCCGTTTTTCTCATTCTCTGGTATGATCACAGGCTATAAATAAAAACCTCCTGCTACCCATTCAACATATACAATTTCGCAGCCTTCTCAGTTTCTTCTCCAGCTTCTGCGTTTTTCTGGTTTCCATTGCTGTTGGAATACCAGATCAGTTCTGCATTAAATCCTGGGAGTTTACGCTGCAGCTCACAGCAATACGAGCCCATAAAATCCTTTAAGGACAGGAATCATCCGTGCAGTTCAAGGATCTTCTTTCTTAATCGCCAGGTTGGTTTTATTTTTGTGTGTTCTTTAATTCGTCCGATAACGGGACAATCTTCTTCTACCTTTCTTTAATCAGTTTGCTCAAGTTGGAACAAACCGGTTTGGCTGATAACTCGGTAATTAATAAAGTTTATATTAATTTACTGTTTGATTGAAATATTTTCAACAAGTAAGCCATTAGTTTGTGTTTAAAATTTGTGCCTTTAAAATTGATCGAATATTATCAGCCATGGGATACGAGTCTTTTAGTTAATCGATCGAATATTATCAGCCCATGGGATTTTGGGTTTTGAGGAATATGTTATTACTACAAGGTTTTTCTGTAGCGCGTTGCGACGAAACAGAGCAAATGATAATGTAAAACAAACGTTATTTGAAAATGTAGCATGTTGTTTAGAAAGCCAAACCGTTAGAATCGGTTCATTTTATCATGGTATCATTTTACGATACCAAATAAATACTTTACTTTTCAATATAAATTCGTTTTTAATAAAACTTATACTTATCGAGGGTAAAAATTAAGCACAACTACGTACTTAAGTTCTTAGAAAAAATTATCGAACATAAGTTATAAAAGAAATATCAAATTAATTGATAAAATAAAGATGATGTAAAAAAAGAAAAAAAATTATTAAAAACAAAATAAATGATAAAGGAAATAAGGTTTTAAAAAGGAAAAAAAGAAAATACATTAAAAGCTAAAAGTAAATAGAAAATAATTAAAAGTTAAAAGTAAATATTAAAAATAATATATTGATTTAATAAAATATTAAAAACAATATATTATTTTAAATTTGAAATTACTATTTATCGTCTCTCGAAAACAATTTATGTTTTAGGCAAGCATCTTTATTTTCACTCACCAAAGGCTTAAACTTTTGAAAAAATTGTACCAAAAGAGCATCAAAATGAAGTAATGATGCGAGACCACATTTCATACCTCATAGTTACGTGCGGCTGACGTAGGCCTGCCTCGACAACCAAAGTGGTAATCTTTAATGAATCATAAGAAGTTAATAAGTATGCCTACAACTTCACAACCCATAATTAAGTTTATGAAAACTTTATAACTATTATGTCATACTTTTTGTATGATTTTAAGTGTATCAATTATAAATAGTTTTTAATAAAAGTAATTTTTTCGAGCCCGGGAAAAAATCCCGGGTAATAACCTAGTCTTTTAACAAATCATGATTAATTTAGTTCCTTTTTTTAAGAAAAAAAGGAGTAAATTGCCATTTTCGTCCCTGAGATTTGGGCACGTTTGCCATTTTCGTCCAAAATGACACTTTGGTACCATTTT
The DNA here is from genome assembly GCA_030545235.1 of Helianthus tuberosus. Lineage (NCBI taxonomy): Eukaryota > Viridiplantae > Streptophyta > Magnoliopsida > Asterales > Asteraceae > Helianthus > Helianthus tuberosus. The sequence goes on along the minus strand of CM060427.1, from coordinate 68,487,625 downwards.
GCGCCCCACGTTTGTAACTTTTTGTCATTTTCGTCCAAATGCCTAACCTAGTCACTTTATAACGTCAAATTGGGGTATTTTTGAAATTTGTTAATGATAAGGGGGTAACTTGTAATGTTTACTCTTTAATTTATAATGTTTTTTAATAATTTTTTTAATTTATAGAGTGAATTAGTATTTTTTTAATTTATAGAGTTTCATCAGTCCACACTCTCTCTCTCTTTCTCTCTCTCTTTCTCTCTCTTCTCTCATCCACCATCACCACCACCACCATTCCCCACCACCTCCGCCACCAATCCCCACCACCTCCACAACCACCTTCATATCACTTATTCTCTCTTTACCCTCTCTCTCCAACCACCACCATAACCCCCAACCAGTGATTCAATCAAATCTAGCAAACATCATACAACAATCTCAACAAATTCTGCAACAAGTGCAAATCTGTATACACATAAGCATTTCAATAACAGTCATTTTGCAAAATACATCAAGAAAGTCTAACTGATTGATTCATATATTTGAACTCATCGTACATTCAAACAACAAAAAAGTAACTTGAATACCATATTTACCTTTTTAGCAAAATAAGAAGCAGATCCTTGAGCAAAAACTGACGGATTAACATCATCATCATCAGCATCATCCACAGGAGGTCTATCATTCAACAAAAAGCTCGACCCTTGACCATACGGCGAATCATCATCAACAACCCGATCCAATGTCATCTTGTTCAATTGAAAATCGAAACCCTAACCACCCGTCATGGTTAAATTCACCAAATCTCTGGTTAAAAAACGATCTAGCTCTCAATCACGTCATCTGTACCGCCGTTCGTCACTCAAAAACCACCAACCAACTCCACCAGCAATCGCCATTAGCATCATCTTCATCAGATCTGAGCGAAACCCTATATTAGAAACATCCGGCTGCCGTAGTTAGAGAGAAAAACGGTGAGAAAGAGAGAGAGGGTGGTGGTGGTGGCCGGCAACTCCTCATCTGCCATCACCCTTCACGATCGTAGAAGAGAGAGAGAGAAGAGAGAGATGGGTAGGATTGGCGATGGTTGTGCCGGAGTTGCAGGTTGTGCCGCAGATGGTGCCGGAGTTGCAGGTTGTTGATGGTCGTGGTGGTGGCGGCGTTTGTTGAGGGGTGGGAGATGAGTGCAGTATGTATGTATGCATGTGTTGTATGTATGTATGTGTTGTGATATATCTATAACACATAAATTGCAAGTTACCCCCTTACATTTGAAAATTTTCAAAATTACCACATCAGACAAATATAAAGTAACTTGGTTAGGCATTTGGATGAAAATGGCAAAAAATGCCAAACGTGGGGGCAAAATGGTACAAAAGTGTCATTTTGAACGAAAATAACAAACGTGCTCAAACCTCAAGGATGAAAATGGCAATTTACTCGAATAAAAAAACATTTTGAATAGATTTTTAACTTTTCTAATCCCAAATACCTTTCTTTAGATTTTTTTTTGAAATATGAAAATGACCGCGCCTTGGAAACAAATTCATTAAAAGAGCGCCAATTCAATTCCTCAAAAACATCAATTAAAAAAACTTACTCTCCCCATTTCAATCCAAACCCTAACCAATAATCCTTCACACCAATGGCTGATTTCGATCCACCTTCATTCTCACTAGGCTTTGATTTCGACCAAACCCAAGAAAACAAACCTCCGAATCATTTCCAGGACACCGATGAAGATTTTGAAACCTTAACTGTCCTTGACTCAGACTCTCAAGGTCAGGATTCAGTTCCGAAGCTGAAGCGCCTCAGGCGAGGATCCTCGGTCCAGGAAAGAGTGCCTTTGGATTCGGTTGAGAGGAAGGGGGGTTTGGATTGCTCTGTGGTTGTTGATGATGACGATATCGATGAGTTCTCGTCGCAAGAAGGTAATTAATTATATAGGTTGTTATGGATGTTGTTGATTGAAAGTAGGATTATTTGTATTTCAATGTAGCTAATTGTGTTGAATCTGGTTGCCAATTTATACTTTTTAAACCATAATGAAGTTAAATGTTAAGTAGATGTAAGAGTTATTCTTATGAGGTTAAGTATAATGAATGTGATGTAATTTAGATTCCGGATCATGTTTTGTTACCCTAAATTAGGGGCAGTGTTGTAAGAATCGTTAGGCGCTAGTCGGGCGGTGGGGTACCGACTAGCGATTAATCGGGATTAATCGGATCGAGATTTTTATATGTATTTTTTAGTTATACATATACACACCTTTTTATATGTAGTTTTTTAAACTATGCATATTTTAACCCCTCATTGACCTGTTTTTTTAAGTAATTGGATGGAATTTATAAGGTTTGGTCGAAATTTAGCCAGCGTTTGGCCAAAATTTGGCCATAATAGGATTAATCGGAGACTAGTCGGGATTTTTACAACCATGATTAGGGGTGTTTAGTATCCAGTTTCACACTGATTAAACTGAAAACTGAACCGTATTCTGTTTAGACCGAATTGGGTATTCGGTTTAGACGGAATTGGGTATTCGGTTATCAGTAATCTGAATTCGGTTTGAATTGAACAAACCAAAATGGTAAAAAAAAATGAAAATAAATTTAATTTATAAAATAATTCCATCCAAATTTCGATCCATAAAATAAACACACCTAAATTACAAAACAAATTTCAATTTCTGCGCGAATTCCGATTCCAGTTCTATTACAATCCATGAAACGAACACTACCTAAAAGAATTGGGTGGCGCAAAGCTTCAGCTTTTTTTCTTTGTACAGTCGAGCCGCCCATGCTTATAGGTGTCTGTCTGTCTGAGGAGTTTTGTTTTGTTATATAAATCTTAATGCATTTTTGTTTGTGTTATGTGGGTGCTACTATATAATCGTCTCATGTATGCTAACTTTGTTGATAACCACAGATGAACATCTCTCGACACACCGCCCTTCAGTCCTCAACAGTTCAAAGTTCCCACTTAACGCACATGGGATTTTAACCAAACAACCTGGAAAACGAAAGCAGAATGTCTTAAACGACCCAGAGTCTGTAATCACAAGCTGCAATAAACCACCATTTCCAAACTCAACTTCCAGTCCTCTCAGAAGATTCCAGTTGCTTGATTCTGACTCTGATTTTGACGACCCGTTTATCAGTGAAAACGCCACTAATAAAACTTTCAACGTATCAGACGAGCCGAGAAAGCTAAACGAGTCAGTAAGTTCAACAAGGAAAGATCTATGGGAAGATTTCCCGTTAGATAAGAGTTTTAATATCCCAACACCTGCATTAGATTCGTTCTGCGACGAATATTTCAGTTCCATGAAAGATAAAAGTAAGGTTCGGAGTAATGCCCGAGAGAATAATCAAAGTGTTCGTGTTACAAGTAGTGTAATAGATTTGGGTGACCCTCGCCCCCCTGCGCATCAGTATTTCTTCCATATTGATCCAAGGGTCCAAGATTTAGTTCGCGCTCGCCTGCCGAATTTTTACCCGTTAAATGCAGCAAATCAAGATTCCACACAGCCCAGCACGTCAAATATCGATTACATGTAAGGCTGGCTCTATGTAAATTCTGTTGTATGAGTGGTAATGTTTTTTTGTCAAGTGTTATAGACTTTATTTTTGTGTTATGTGTTTTTAGGGGTCAATTTTGTCGTGGTGAAACGTCTAAACAAGCTGCTAGAACTAATAAAGCGGAAACAAGCTCAAGCAAAAATTCAAGAAAATCAAAAGCCGAAGAAACATCACAAGGTTTCGTGAATCCGAAGCGTGGTGCTCAGAAAGAGATCCCGAAAGATGCCGGAAAAAGGAGGGTTCAAGCAGACGGTCAAGCTGCTGGTATTGGTACGGGTACAGGCGTTGGTGCGGGGCATTGGTTCACAAACCAAGAAGGGAAGAGAGTAAGTTGGAACATTCTAGATTTGTTATATTAGTCATTTCTGTTTTCTGCATTATTATAGCAGTTTAAATAGTAAAGTACACAGATGGTCCTTGTGGTTAACCAAGATTTTGGATTTAGTCTCTAGCTTTTTTAAAGTACATGGATGGTCCTTGTGGTTTGCTCTTTGTAATGCATTTAGTCCCTAACTTTTGCCAAAGGTACATGGATGGTCCCTGTCTGTCGTATGCACTTTGTAACACATTTAGTCACTAAACGTCCGGGACTAAATGCGTTACAATGTGCAAACCACAGGGACTATCCATGTACTTTTAACAAAAGTTGGGGACTAAATATGTTACAAAGTGCAAATCACAAGGAACATACGTATACTTTAAAAAAACTAGGGACTAAATCCAAAATTTTGGTTAATCACAGTTAGTTTATAGTGTGTCTATTAACTTTATTAGCTTAAACATTTCATAATAGCTACATCTTGGTTTAAAAAGGCGGGTTTATATGTAAAACAAATGAGAGATATGCAGCATTCGGTTGTGTCTCGCACCTCGACTTTTGGACCAAAACGCTCCAGAGCACCTTGTGCTTTTTTAAACCAAGAGCTACACACTCTAATCAGTTGTTTGAATATAAAAAAACAAGATTTATAGGATTTACCACTGAATTAATATTATTTTACTTTCAGGTTTATGTTAGTAAAAACGGGCAAGAGTTGACCGGTCGAGCCGCTTACATGCTTTATAAAAAGGTACATCTAGTGTTTTTTTCGCAATTGGCTCTTAAAGACATTCAAGATATTATATCACAATAATGTTGTAGGACATGAATGTTTTAGAACTTTTGTTTCAACTGTGCAATATGTTTGTTTAATTATTGTTGCCTTGACAGGAGACCGGAGGAGGATTTAAAAATAAGAAAGCAAAGAGAAGTTCTACCAAGAAGAAATGAGTGTTGAATGTGTATATATTCCATGTGATTTTGGTTTGTGGAATTGTTCAATTTTCTGAAGCTGCTCAACACTGGAAAAAGGTTTCAATATTCAAGGAGTAGTTAGAAGAAATTTTGAAGTTTGTTAAGTAGTTTTAGAAGAAATAAAAACATCTTAGAACTGTGCTAAGTAGTTTTAGAAGAACTTTTGAAGTTTGTTAAGGGCACATACAGTACATATTGAAATCATGTTTTAATATCATTTTTGCATAAAACATGCATTGTTCTAAGGCCAGTTTTATAGGCGACAGGGTTGGATAATTTAATGGGTCAAAACTAATAATATTCCATTGTATAATCTGAGAGACCCAAATCAATTCATGTAGCAAACAAAAGTTGATAAATCAACCTACTTTTTTTGAATATGTCAAAAGCGTCAAGTGTAGTTGTATCAAACATATTCATGCTTTCATTCTGCCTTTTAGCAAATATCCCTCAAAACTATAGTTGATGACGGGGGTAGCTCAAACCTTAATAAACTGATTAGAGACACAACAGCTTAAAAGGTTAAAAGGTTCGGAAATGGTCCAACGGTCATGAACAGTAAAAAGGACAAGCACAGTGTCCGGTCACATCAACACTTAACGTGTGAAACCTTCTGCCCAGCCGCAACCAGAACATGTGGGAGAGCACACCCTTTTGTCCGCAGGTCCAAACCCTTCAACCCCCAAAATGGGCAAACCCCTCACTGCAAGCACAGATTCACTAGTCACGGGTTTCTCCTTTGAGAAACACCTTCCCCTATAAAATGCAGGCCATTCCACCATGCCATTCACTCCAGGATCAGCAGATGTCACTCTAACTCTCTGATTCTCCTTCTCCCTCTTGAGAACTAGCTTTATGCTTGCTTCTCTTCTTCACACTAAATAATTCATCTTCTCCAACGATTGCTTTCTGGGCTGATTTCTAATCAGCTCAAGATCTAAGGAAGATAAAAACAATACTAGTGAATCTCTCTCCACGTCTTGCAAACTTGGGGGGACCCCACGACCTGCGTTAGGCTAATCGAACCCCTGAACCCTTTTACCCTAGAGATATCGCTACAGGCCTTGGTCTATTATTTGTTGCATCAACAAGTTGGCGCCCACCGTGGGGCCACGCCGCTTACTTTATCTTAAAGACCAGTTGTGTAGCTCCATTTTCTCTTTACATCATGTCTGAAAGCGAGTCTCTCGGTCAGGTAAATCAGGTGCCTAACAACACCGATTTAACACCAAATTCGGGTCGGATCTCACCGGTCCTATCTACACCTCTTTCTACTCCCGGAAGTACTCCACCGGGATATGTTCCCGGAGTTCACTTCTTTTCAAACACCAACCCCATCTCGGTCAGGGGTTACACATACTCAAATCGATGTAATGCATACACCGGAACGCATAGATCTAACACCCGAGTGACTAGCTAGAAATTTCTTACAACTGAGATTTCTTCTCAACTAGCATGTGAGCTTAGAAAGGGAAAAAAGGGTGAGAATAAGACTAAATTATGAGGAGTCTAAACCCTCATTATCACCTGGCCGTCCATCTCTTCCTTTTAGCAGCTCACGTTCAGCCACATCTTACCTTGAAGTTGGTCCTAGTGTGACAGACCAACCACTCAAGCCCTTTAGCTTTTGGGGAGGCCAAGTCCAACCGTTTTTCCCTTATTTACCTCCCAACCCGTTACAACCGGTGCACCTATGGGGCATAAAACCACTCTTGATCAATTATGGCAGTCACCAGCTTCAAGTGTTCCCCCTCCCATCGCTACTTCGTGAAAACAAGCTATGGCCACCCTGCCTTTGGCTCGAAGGTGCGGTCATGAGCACATCCATGGGAATGCCTTATACAGTAAGCCTTTAAGGCCTTAACCTTATGACACAGATAATGGCTTCAGAAAGCCTTTAAGGATTTAACCTTATGCCCTAGCCGATGACACAGATGATGGCACAATTTCCTTTGCAACACGTGAAAGCTGGATGATGACACAGAAAGCCTTCAAGGCTTTAACCTTAATTTCATCAACCAAGTGCCAAACACTCACCAGGGTACCTCAAGCGGTAACCCAGCTTCAAGGGTAGTAAAATACCTCTTAAAACCTTACAAACCCAACAACTTGTCTTGCTTCTCCCAACAAATTGTTGAGTACGAGTTTCAAACCCAGATAAAGATGCTATCACGGTACTGAAGACTACCTCCAAATCTTCGTCGGGACTGCAAGAGTTGAAAAATGACCCAACTCTGAATGTTGTCTCATGTTCAGGTAAACCCTTGAAGGGTCTTCGCGCATATGGTTCAATGACCTTGCTGGACGAAGCGTTCAGACCTTTGACGATCTTAGCAAAAGTTCCTATAAAAACATGGGTATGTTAAGGACGCCACGATAATCTTCCAGATCAAACAACGTGATGATGAAAGTCTCATAGACTTCATCGAAAGTTACAAGAAGGAAGGTTTAACTTACACCGATGAAAAGATTAGGGTTGCAGGGTTCATGAATGTTATAAATTCCAAATATCTCACAGAAGACTTCAATAAATGCCTGCCCAAAACCCTTGAAGAAACACTCGAAAGGGCTGAAGCCCACATTCGAGGAAAATAAGCTGTAGACATCAAAGAACAAAATAAAAGACTCTTAACTGGAGCTTCCAGTATGGCTCTTATGACAAACAGTTCAAAGGTTCGGATTCCAGAAGGCCTGAAGGCCGGAACCCTCCAAGCCAAGAAAAAACCATAAACTTTACAGCCTTAACCAAGGTTACATAAGAGATCTTGGCAACCGAAGAGGTAAAACACAGCTTCCGTCCTCCTCAACCTTTGCCAAAAAACAAAAGATTGGAAAAATCAAGCCAGTATTGTGAGTTTCACGAATAGAAAGGTCACCATACCAATAATTGCTTCCAACCCAAAAAGAGGATCGAAAAAGCCGTCAAGTCCGAACTGGCTCACTTGGTTAAAGGGGTCAAGGACAAAATGGTTGAAGAATAAAAGTAGGAAGTGAACATGGTCGACCTTGAAAACAAAGCTTTAACCCTCTCAGCTGATGAAAAGCTTGAAACGCTTTAACCCTCTCAGCGACGATGAGCGTTCAAAGCTTCAACAGTCTTAATCCTCCAAAATCATGCTTAAGAAATGCTTTAACCCTCTCAGCTGATGAAAAGCTTGAAACGCTTTAATCCTCTCAGCGATGATGAGCGTTCAAAGCTTCAATAGTCTGAAGGTATCGCAGACATACCTATCAAGCCTTTAGGCCAAATAACCCATTATGTTTGTTCAACGAGAGAACAAAGTGACGAACCGAACAACTCACTTTTGCGGTGATCAATATCCCTTCCAACTATGATATCATCATAGGAAGGCCGGGGCAAGGTGTGTTCGGAATGGCAGTTTTAGTTGGTCAAGGCACTGTGAAGTTTCCTACTGAAAAAGGGATCGCAACCCTTCAACCTACCCAAGAAGCTTTTGTGGTTGAAGGGGAAAGCTCAAGAAAGGACGAAGACGATGAACAAGGGTTGAACATAAACCCAAAATATCGTCAACAGGGGATAAGGGTAAACACTAACCTTTACAATGAAACCCTCTCATACCTTGAAAAGCTGCTCTTGCACTATGTATTTGCTTGATGCCCCGAAGATATGACCGGCATCCCTCGTAGCATTGTTGAAACATGAGTTATGGATCCCACCTGATGTTAAGCCCATTATACAAAAGAAACGGAGTCAAGCCCCTAAAAGAAGCCTTGCAGAATGCCAAAAGATGGAAAAGCTTGTTCTAGCCGGAACCCTTCGAGAGGTCAAGTATCAATCATGGGTGGCCAATCCGATAATGGTTTAAAAACCCGACAAGTCTTGGAGGATGTATATCGATTTTAAAGACTTGAACAAAGCACGCCCAAAGGATTGCTACCCGCTGCCCTGGCTAGACCTCAAGGTTAACTCACTCACGGGCTTCTCGTGTTTTCTTGACACCTAAAAGGGTTACCATCAGATCCTAATGAAAGAAGAAGACGAATAAAAAACCGCATTACACACTGATAAAGGTATATTTTTCTACCAAAAAATGCCTTTTGTTTTAAGAAACGCAGGTGCCACTTATCAACGCCTGGTTGACAAAGCGTTTACCGAACAAACTGGCAAGAACATAGAAGCTTATGTTGAAGATTTGATGATCAAGAGCAAAACGGAATACCAAATGCTCAATGGCATACAAGAAACCTTCCAAACCTCGAGAAAGATAAACATGAAAGCTTAATCCAGTCAAGTGCTCGTTTCTAGGGCACATCATGGGGAAACAAAGCATAAAAGCCAACCCTCAAAGGATGTGCTAACAAGAAAGACTTTCAATGGAAAGCTTACAGCTTTGAAGCGTTTTACCTCAAAAGGAAGCCTTCAACCAAATGAAGCAACACTTAGCTTTACTCCCAACCATTTCGGCTCCAGAAACAGGAGAAACGGCCTCTATCTACCTTTCGATTGCTGAAAATACCATAAGTACGGCTCTAATCATGGAACGAAACAAAGTTCAGATACCCGTTTACTTTTTCAAAACTTCAAAATTAGCAGAAATCAAATATTCTTCTTTGAAAAAAAAAAAACTTGCTCTAGCCCTAGCCCAAACGGCTAGAAGGCTTCGAAGGTACTTTCAGTCACACCCGATACAAGTGATCATTGACTAACCAATTAAGAATGTGCTTGAAAAACAAGAAAATTTCGGACGATTAGCCAAATGAGTTGTGAAACTAGGTGAACACAAAATCACCTATATCCTGAGAAAAGTTGTCAAAGCTCAAATCTTGGCTGACTTCATCTTGTAAGTCCCTAAAGAAGCCATAACAGAAGTTAATACAACTGCAGCTGAACCCTCCAACCCTGATACCTGGAAGCTCTTTACCGACGAAGCTTCCAGCATTGAAGGGTCAGGAGCAGGGCTAGTTCTAATTGATCCTAACGAATTGTAATTCACGTATGCCCTTCGTCTTGAATTTCAGACTACAAACAACAAACCTGAGTATGAAGCATTGATTGCTGGGCTCAAGCTTGCAAAATATGGGTGTCAAAAGGCTTCAAGTCTTCACAGACTCGTTGCTTGTTTCAAACCAAATAAGTGACAACTACATAGCCAAAGAAATGGGGGTTCAAAAGCTTCAAGTCCTTACAGACTCTCTCAAGCTACGACAATAACAGCTACATAGCAAAAGAACCCAACATGTATTAGTACCGAGAGAAATCAAAGGAATTGATGAACACATTTCAAACATTTTCCATCAAAAAAGTTCCAAGATCTCAAAACAAGAGAACTAATGCACTAAGCAAACTTGTATCTCCTACGTTTGCCCATTGAGGTGTTAAAAACCTCATCCATCCAAAGACTTGAGGTTCAAGATATGATCACTAAAAAAGGGCCAAATTGGATGACTCCCATTGAAAGGTTCCTCAAAATGGTGAATTACCTAATGACCAGACTAAGGCTAAAAGGGTTCGTATCAAGTCAAGGCAATATGTGTTACAAGGAGATATCCTTTACAAAAAGGATACCTTGCACCACTACTTCGATGCGTTGGCCCAGAACAAAGCCAATATCTGATCAAAGAGGTTCACGAAGGGATATGTGGAGCTCATTGTGGCCCAAAATCGGTAGTGTCAAAGTTGATGAACCTCGAACACATTTGGCCTTCCATGCATCGAGATACCTTCGAACAATTGCGAAAGTATGAAGCTTGTCAGTTACATGCTCCGGTACCCAAAAGCCTCAAACATGACCCCGTTCCCATCTCCTCGGCTTGGCTATTTCGCAAGTAAAGAATCAACATCGTTGGTCCATCCCCACTAGCCAAATGAGGAGTCAAGCTCTTATTGGTAGCCGTGAACTACTTCACCAAGTGGCCAAAAGTAAAACTATTGGCAAAAATCTCAGGGAAACAGTTCATTGATTTCGTTTACGAAAACATAATCTGTCGTTTTGGGCTCCAGGGGTACTAGTCACGAATAACGGGAAGTAGTTTGCCGAGAAGCCTTCTAGCTCCTGGTGTAAGGAGTTCAAAATAACCCAAGTATTCAGCTCGGTAGCTCACCCACAATCCAACGGCCAAGTTAATAGGACAAACGACAACATTGTTGAAAGGATTAAATCTCGATTGGAAAGATACAACAACAACTGGCTCGAATAGCTTCCCAATGTGCTATTGGAAATTCGAACAACCAAGAAAACGAGCCACAAGAAAACACCCTATAGCCTAGTGTTTGGATCAAAGGCTGTAATCCTAGCTGAAATCGGAGTAACAACACAAAGAACAATTAACATCGACCTCGAGCCAAATAAGAAAGAGAGGATATTGAATTTGGAACTCCTCAAACAGGCTCGTGATCAAACAGCCATACAAAAAGCAAGGTACAAGCAAAACATGGAATTGCATTAAAATACATGGGTGAAGCATGAGCACTTCAAGCCTGGGGACCTCCTGCTTCGAAATAATGAGGCCTGCAAGAAAGAAAGCTAAGGAAAGCTCGGCCCTAAGTAGGAAGGGCCATACACTATCCTTAAAGCCCACAAAGGGGGATCATACAAGCTGGCAGGTCCGCAAGGCAAAAAGCTTCCCCGCCATTGGAATGGCAAAAACCTTAAAAGGTTCCATGTTTAACCAAAACGTATTACAAATAGTTCCCAAAAGTTGTTCTATTCAAAGTACTTTGAAATGAATGAACGATGAATCAAAATTTGTCTTTCTATCCTATAATCAGGTTGAGAACCTAGCAAGAAACTCCATGGCAAGGGCCATGTAAGGGGATGAGCTCCCAGGCCACATCGCTCAATAGGTTCAAGGGTTGAATGGACCTATATAAGGGGTGAGTTCCTAAATCAATACAACTCCATGAGACTCAGAGAAATCTTAAAAATCATGTCTCATAGACGGGTTTGAACAGCCTACACCAAATGTTCCTTAAGCCCCAACATTGGCTTACGAACCAAAAAGACTCTAAGTGAATGTCATACATAGGATAGAGGTTGTATCTTCTTGTTAAAAATACCCTAAGGCTAAGTGACTGCAGCACTGAACCCTTTAAGGTATAAATAACATAAGATGCACCACCTAAAACAAAGACAACATGCAAAATCAATGAAAACGCAAGGGAATAAATAGAACAACATAGCAAGATAAGTTAAAGATAGCAAGGGCCATACTGGCCATCAAACATAAAACATTGTCCACAAGCCTCCAAGGCTTTAACCACCAAGGGATCTAGACGGTTCCTTTAAAATAAAAAGATGTTCAAACAAACAACCCATAACATTGTTCGACATGCTAAGAAAGCTATGAATTAAGGCCTCTTCTTCACTTAGCAACGTCAGGGATGGTAGACTTTGCTGCATCATCCTTCTTCGAACCTCCATCATCTGGGGTCTTTTTAGCCCTCCTCTTTTTCCTCCCTGCTGCACCCGTTGCCTCGGAGGCTTCAAGGCTTGAACCCTTTGAGCCCTCACCACCTTCAGAACACGTTTCTTCGCTATCTCCAAAGCAAGGACGTTTCTTCGAGAGGGACTTCAACACTTCATTACAAACAGCCTCATTAAGGCCCTTGGGTTTTAGCTCCTGCAAGACAGGCAAAGGTTTACCAAAACACTCGGAGACTTCACCCACATAAGAGTAAATCAAATGCTCTATCTTAAAAACTGTTCCCATAATACTTTGAAGGCTTTGTGTTGAAAAAGAGAAGATTTTTTCTAAGGCTTCCTAGGTTAACAAATATTTGTAACCAGCAAACAAACCTTGGTGTCTCCCATGAACAAGAAGCTCGATGTACACATCACCCAAGACTTTTTTGAACTCTGACGAATGGAGAAGATAAGTAACCACTTGCTGGAATCCATCCTCAATGAGCCATTTATTATCACTAGTTTCCTGGGCAAATGAAGCCTTTAACCCTTCTTTCTCCTCTAAGAAGGCTCTTTTTCTAAACCTCCAAGGCAGCCTTATCGACCCTGACTTAAACCTTGTCAGCCTCCAAGCGTTTTTCCAACTCAACCATATCAGTCTTGTGCTGGGAAGAAAGCTCATCAATCCTCAACATCAGCTTTTCTCCCTCCCAGCATAACCCTCTGCCTCCTTCTTTAGAGTAGCTAGTGAAGCATTCATCTCATCCCTCTTCTTCGAGAAGACATCATATTCTCACATCCTCTTGCGAAATCGGGATAAACCCTCTGGAAGCAAGGCAACAAGGTTATAAGCACCCATTACCATTTTTCAAAATCATCAGGTCATCATCCATAGATGAACAAGAACCTCGAACAATAGGAGAATCAAAGTGGGTAAGAACATCCTCACAAACGGATGAAGGCTTGAAGCTGTCACCAACTGTGACCTTCCAATCCGGCACATAAACCTCCCCTAGATTAACATTGGTGGAACCTTCACCACCCTTCCCGGAACCCTTCAAGCTCACAACCTTTTTACCCGCCAAACCACCAAGGGCCGTGCCTTGTCCTTTTTGATTTTCCCCAACCCCAACTTCTAAATCATCTGAAGCCTCTATATCATTACTTAGTTCCACCGGCTCAGAAGCCGATGGTTGGTCAGCAGTCTTTATCAAACAGCAGCTCGAACGACGAGTAGAGACTTTGGAAGCAACAACTTTGGTGAAACCTTTGACATTTGGAAGGTTCACATAACCTGAACCCTCGAACCTGTGTTCAACACCTCTGGCAACAGCATCTTCACCGGGGGTGGCCTCAGCATCCCCAAACACAACATCAGAGGTATCATCACTCTTGATAAAGCATAAGGCAAAACATCATACCCTGATCATACCTCATGAGCACAGGGTCACGATCCGGCCTATCCCACAAGGTGCTCACACCCATTAACACAAAAAAGTGTTCAGGAAAGGGACGAAGCCTTGAAGGACACTTCCTAATGGCTTTTAAACAATCTAGTTCAGACTCAAATGGCTTAAGCTTGTTTAACATAGCATCAGGGTGCCTCCAAACAAGCTTGAAGAAAACAATGGACTCAGAAATCCAGAAAATTCGGTCCTTCCAAGAACAAACGGTAGTAACCATTAAGGAAGTCAAACAAACATCAACTTGGGATGTCTCAAACGTGACCCAATCGTCGTTCTTGGTCAACCGCAAGAAACATCGAAACAACAACGATGGGTCATACCATATTACAAGACCTCAAAGTGTAAAGTCCCAGCAAGACCTTGAGGACGCAACTAACCAAGCGACACACGATAATACTCTAAAATATTCAGAACAAAGACCAAAAACAAATGACACAAGTTGGAAAACTCGAAATGACAGCAATAAAGAGCAATCGAACCAGCGGGACACTGATCGATCGATTTATCTAAAACCCGGAGCCACAGGATTAAACTTTAGATCGATCCCGCATTATTTACAAAAAGCCTCAACTTCCTATCTAGTGAGACAAGAATAACTCATATACAGATCTTTGCTAGCACCCAGGAGAGGCGATCAAAAGAAAAAAGAAAGTGAAGTATAGGCAGTTATTATTACGCAAAAGGCAAAAAAACCGCCATCCATCACATTAACTGTTATTTCAAAATTCAAATCCAAAAAACTTAGACGCCTGATAACCTTTCAAGCCTTGAAGCCTTTAAGCAATAAAAATCGTGTACAAAAGTCAGAAGCATTTGAGCTTACACCCCAAATACCTCTGACTTGGGGGGCTGATGACGGGGGTAGCTCAAACCTTAATAAACTGATTAGAGACACAACAGCTTAAAAGGTTAAAAGGTTTGGAAATGGTCCAACGGTCATGAATAGTAAAAAGGACAAGCACAGTGTCCGGTCACATCAACACTTAACGTGTGAAACCTTCTGCCCAGCCGCAACCAGAACATGTGGGAGAGCACACCCTTTTGTCCGCAGGTCCAAACCCTTCAACCCCCAAAATGGGCAAACCCCTCACTGCAAGCACAGATTCACTAGTCACGGGTTTCTCCTTTGAGAAACACCTTCCCCTATAAAATGCAGGCCATTCCACCATGCCATTCACTCCAGGATCAGCAGATGTCACTCTAACTCTCTGATTCTCCTTCTCCCTCTTGAGAACTAGCTTTATGCTTGCTTCTCTTCTTCACACTAAATAATTCATCTTCTCCAACGATTGCTTTCTGGGCTGATTTCTAATCAGCTCAAGATCTAAGGAAGATAAAAACAATACTAGTGAATCTCTCTCCACGTCTTGCAAACTTGGGGGGACCCCACGACCTGCGTTAGGCTAATCGAACCCCTGAACCCTTTTACCCCAGAGATATCGCTACAGGCCTTGGTCTATTATTTGTTGCATCAACAATAGTAGTTTTTGGTCACAAGCTTTGACTCATAAGCAAAAGCACTGTTTTTGGAGCAATCTTGAATGGGTTCAAGACTTCAAGTACTGTCCATGCTTTTAATGAGTGACTTCAATCGTTGATCAAGTAGCTATCCCCAGTTGGATATTAGGCCATGTGTAGTGGGGTTATGTAAATGGGGGGTTATACGAGATCAGACAAATATGTAAGAAACAGGGTTAGGCTATGAGGTGTGGTTGGAGCCCCATGGGGCTTTATCAAGTCCACGTAGGATCCACGTCAACAATGGAGCCCCTCTTTAATTTGTAGGGTGTGGATGGAGCCCCTTATTAAACAAAATTAAAAAAAAAATTTGATTGGTTTAAAACTACTGGGCCCCACCTGAATATGTGCATATGGGCGCTACCACTAGTTACCATGATGGAGCCCCCACATGAAGGGTGTGGTGATGGATGGTGACGTGGCGGGGATTGAGCCCCATGGAGCCCCCACACCTCATAGCCTTAGGGGGTTATATGACTTGAGTGTGTAGTGGAGGGTTATGTAGATGTGGGTTATATATGTATTTCTATACTATATTATAATGCATGAGGGAAGGGTATTTTAAGATACCAAAAATGTATATCTATACTATATTATAATGCATGAGGGAAGGGTATTTTAAGATACCCAAAAAATAATACACCTCTAAAATGAGGGTAAATTGGTCTTTTAAATGTTGGATATTATGTCCGGTTCGATAAGTCAACGCTGCCGACCGGGTCTTGACCCGTAAGAGTTACACCTTGGGCAACGAACTAAAAATCCACTTAACCCGTTTAACTGGTAATTACGAACAATATACGAGACAAATCATAATTATATTTATGATCATAAGCGGGTATTAATGGAGAGACGGGTACATGGACCGGGTAACACGGGTATTCTCACCCACCACCACTTGTCATGCACCACCCTTTTGCCCAATCAGAATACATGCAATTTTTCATGTCTTGACACTTGGCAATCATGCAAAAGAGGTCCATGTCTATTTAAATGGTGGGTCTTGCAATTTGAGGGACAAGGAGTTAGATGAACACAAGGTTGCAAAACTCTCTTAAGAACACCCACATGCAACCGGCCACCAAGCCAGCCGCGGGCCGCCACCGTCGCCGCCCCGCTGCCTCCGTCGCCTCCCCGTCCCAGCCGCTGTCCAGCCGGCACCTGCCACCGCTTGCTTCCGCGGCTGCCGCTGCTGCAGCCGCTGGCAGCCGCCGCTTGGCGCCGCCCCCTTCGTCGCGTCTCGTTGGTTCATTTACTAGCACTTGTTCGTTGAACCTCGGTGTCTTGACCGGTTAGTCATTAAGCGAGGTATAATCTTTCTCATCGGTAGTTATAAATATTTTACTGTGCTCGTACTTGTTTGTAACCGGATCCTGTCGGGTTTCGTTTGTTGATCATTAGTATATTTTTCCGCTGCGTTTTATTAATTAACTCGTTTAATTAATTAACTATTATTTATTGAACCGGGCTTTTGATAAATAAAATTTTGACCGATCACCACGGAAACCCAACAGTGGTATCAGAGCCTTGGTTACAACATACGAGTCGGTACCGGTCTTTTAACCGGAATTAGAACACAAACTTTATTTATTTAAAGTTTTTGATCTAAGTAATTTTAAGGACACTTTTATTTTGGTCAATATTTTATTTGTTTTGCTTGACCAAAACATTGCCCGGTTTATTTTGTGATTGTTGTGCGATATGTAAATCCGGCCCGACCTTTTTTTGTGGTTGTATATTTTATTCGGTTTTGTAATTATTATTATATTTTGGCCACCGAGATGGTTCAAAGTTGTAATAGTTTAGTTTATGGTTTTGGCCTGTCTTGTGGTTCAAAGTTGTAATAGATAGGCTTTTTGTCTTTGTTATATTTACTTGTTAAATATTGTTGACACGAAGACCCGAAGCAAACCCAAAGCAAAACCGAATGCCAAGAGGAGTCTTGGAGTTAGTGGGAGTTGCTCAAGACAACAAGATGCACTCAAGTCCATCCTTGTGGTTGTTTGTGTGTTGTGACCCCGTGACCCGTTTGATCTTGCTATTAGGCTCTAGCAAGATCGGACAATTTTGGCCATATGGATTTACATATTTATCTTGCTATTGTGGTTGCTTTTATCTTATAAATTGTTATAACATAACCAACCTAAATATCAACATGATTTTAAAAGGAGTTTTAAAGTATTAAAAACAATCACATTAAAACAAGTTCTAAATTGTTTTTACAACTTGTTAACTTGTTAAAGTTTTTTATTATAAAACAAATATTGTTTTTGAAACAAATAATAACCAATTAAGTTTTGCAAATTAAACTAGTTTTTATTTTCCAAAACTAATTAACTTAATAGTTTTCTATTAACTTAAAATTGGTTATTCCAAGTCGCGACATACTTAGTTTTATAGGTTATCTAAAACTAATTGTCCCGAGAGGTGAAAGAGTCTTTTGGTTATGTCGCAAATTTAATATCTAAATTAAAACCGACCATAACGACCCTATTTGGTAAAAATTAAAATCAATAGTCTATGCCATCCTACTACTAGTAACACTTGGGGCATAATGCGAACCATCAGTGTTGGAGCCACAGCACGACACTTGGTGTCTAGTTTATCCTTCCAAGGTGCAAGGGCTTCGTCGACACATCCGACCCTTCCACATGTGACCGTTTTAGGACGACTATTACCTTTCTTCTCGTGTTTACATGCCCCAGCTGTCTCGAGAACAAAAGTGGCATAGATGAGGCCAAACGTATCAATGCAAGGACAACAGGTTATCCTCGCAGCCTCATAAACCTCGGGAGTTGTGCCTTTTCTCACAATTGACAATCGTTGTCAGTCCGCTTGAACCTCTTGCTAATGTTGCGTGCCCCAGCCGCCTTTAGAAAGAGCTTCTAACCGGATTCTCATTCCTTATCATCTCACCTCACGAAATAAGGAGATATACATCGAAAATACTAATTAATATCACCTTGCTTATATAACAGATGTCTAATGAAAAACAACTCCTTCATTTTCAAGTCTATACTTGAAAAGGAAAAGAAATAAAATTTGAATAACACCAACCTTCTCGAATGGCACCGCAATCTGAGAATAGTTCTCAAAATGGAGGAAAAGTTGTATATCTTAGATGGCCCAGTCCCTACCGAGCCTGAAAGTAATTCTACTACTGCTCGCAAGGCACTGGAGAAACATAACGAGGATGCCGTTGAGGTAGCCTGCCTTATGAAAGCCACCATGTCTCCTGAACTTCAGAAGAACATGGAAGATATGGATGCTTATGACATGATCCAGCAACTGAAAGGCATGTTCCAGAAACAGTCCGACAGGAGCAATATGACATCATGAAATAGCTCATAAGCTATAAAATGCTGAAAGGATCATGTATCAGTACTCATATGCTAAAGATGAAAGGATACATTGATCAGATGAACAAAACTTGGTAATTCCACAAAACCAACCAAGTTCTAATGGTCAAGTGTAATGGTGTTAATAAGCCCAATAACAAGAAAAGGAAACATAAGAGCAAAGGCAAGAGAAAAGTTGTTGTTGCTTCCAGAAATGCCACCAACAACAAGTATGTTGCAAAACCACACCCTCCTAGGAGCGTCAGTGCTTTGAATGCAACCAAATGGGCACTGGAAGGGAAACTGCCCACAGTATCTAGCCAAGCTGAAGGTGAACAAGGCCAATAACATTGGCACTTCTTCTAATATTCTCATTTATGTTATCGAACTTTTCACTGTTTCTAGCAACACATGGGTATTTGATACCGGATGTGGTCTCCATATCATTAATGTCTTGCAGAAGCCTGAAAAGTGGAGAAAACTGAAACAAGGCCACCTGGAACTCATAGTTGGTAATTGAAAGAGAGTTCCAGTTCTGGCAACTGGAACATTTTGTTTTTCCCTGGCCTTGTAGTTACTTTAAATAACTGTTTATATGCACCAGGTTTGACCAGAAACATTATTTCAGTTTCTTCACTATTTGAACAAGGATTCAAGTACGTTTTAATGGTTTTCCTATTTTAGCCTACTTGAATGATGTCCTTTATTTTGAGGCTAAACCTCGAAATGGTATTTATGAGATTGATGTTCAAACAAGTTTTAACATATATCATCTTTCTAAACGTAACAAAGCTGGCATAAATGAATCATATTTATGGCATTGCAGTGTTGGCCACATAAGTAAGGCACTCATAAAATGGCTCCAGTCCAAGGGGATTCTTGAATCCACTAAACAGGACTCCTTTGATGATTGCGAATCTTGCTTAGCTGGCAAACTCACAAAGCACCCCTTCACCGATGTTGGTGAACGGATCAATGGTCTTCTAGAACTCATTCACATGATGTATATGGCCCTTTCAGAACATGACTAGAAACCATGACTAAAAACCAGCTTGATAGAAAGATAAAAGCACTTCGATCAGATCGAGGTGGTAAATACCTCACCTTTGATTTTCTCAATCATCAGAAAGAGTATGGAATAGTTTCACAACCCTCTCCACCTGGCACACCCCAACTAAATGGTGTGAGTGAAAGGTGAAATCGAACTCTACTTGATATGGTTCGATCGATGATGTATAGAAGTAACTTGCCTCGCTCCTTTTTGGATTATGCTCTTATGACCGCTACCCGCATTGTCAATTTGACTCCGACTAAAAGGTAAACAAAATCGCCATATGAAACATGGCATGGGCGTAAACCCGATTTGGAATACCTTAGAGTATGGGGATATGATGCATACATCACAAATGATTCTGATGATAAGCTCGATCCTAGAGGTGAAAAGGTTGTTTTCGTCGGATACTATAAAGAAGTGGATATTATTTCTACCATCCTGATACAAATGTGATTTCCATCAAACGGAAGCAACACTTTCTTGAAGAAGAACTTCTTAATCGAGAAACTGGAAATAATGTGGTTGATCTTGAAGAAATTCGAGAACCACAAACAACCGCTAATGAAGTCGGACTGTCTGATCAACAAATAGTTGTTGCCAATGAATCAAACATAAAACACAAGCGTTTGCAGAAGTAGTAGAATTCACAAGAATTTGATAGATTTCTATGGTATCTAAAAGGTCCCGAAGTCTTATTAGTAGCTGAGTCTAACGACGAACCTGCTAACTATAAATCTGCAATCTTAGATTCAGAATCTGAGAAATGGCAAGAAGCCATGAACGTCGAGATGCAATCTATGCATAATAATCAAGTATGGTACTTGGTAGAGCTACCCCCGAATCTCGGGCAGTAGGGAGCAAATGGTTTTTCAAGAGAAAAAACCAATATGCATGGAAATTTACACACCTATAAAGCACGGCTAGATGCGAAGAGTTTCATTCAAACTCAAAGTATTGACTATAATGAGACCTTCTCGCCCGTTGCTATGATTAAATCAATCAGGATATTGCTTGCCATAATTCCGTATTGTGATTACGAAATATGGCAAATGGATGTCAAAACCACCCTTCTTAATAGACATCTCTCTGAAGATGTCTATATGATTCGGCCTGAAGGTTTCGTCGATCCTAAATATCCAACTAAGGTGTGCAAACTAAATAAGTCAATTTATGGACTCAAGCAAGCATCTAGTAGCTGGAATATTCATTTTGACCAGAAGATCAAAAATTTGGTTTTGTCAAGAATGAAGATGAGGCTTGTGTTTACTGAAAGGTTAGTGGGAGCACCATATCATTCCTCATCATGTATGTGGATGATATACTAATCATTGGAAATAACATCCCTATGCTTAACGAAGTTAAACACTACTTGGGATCGTGTTTCGCAATGAAAGATCTTGGAGAAGCTGCTTACATTCTGGAAATGAAGATCTATAGGGATAGATCTAGGCGGCTTCTAGGGCTAAGTCAAAGAACGTACATAGACAAAATGATGACACACTTCAAGATGGAAAACTCCAAGAAATGAGATGTTCCTATGACTAGAGGAACTGTGTTGAACAAATCGCAATCTCCTTCAATGGACATTGAAACTAAGCAAATGGAAGCAGTTCCATATGCTTCAGCGATTGGTTCAATCATGTATGCTATGTACTAGACTTAACGTCTCGTATGCTTTAAGCATGACCAATCGTTTTCAGCATAGTCCTGGCATTGCCCATTGGACTGCAGTAAAGAACATTCTGAGGTACTTGAGAAGAACCAAAGATATGCTCTTGGCATTTGGAGGAGTGGAAGAGGAGCTCACTGTAAGGTGTTACACTGATGCTGGCTTCCAAAGTGACCGGGATGATTCTCGCTCACAATTAGGATTCGTATTCACTCTCTATGGAGGATCTGTCTATTGGAAAAGCTCCAAACAGAGTGTAGTGGCGGATTCAGCCACCTAATCCAAATGAATAGCTGCATCAGATGCTGCGAAAGAATCTGCTTGGATGAAGTAGTTCATCAAGGACCTCGATGTGCTTTCAAGTATTTAGAAGCCAATCTAGGTGTTCTGTGATAACACAGGAACCATTGCTCAAACCAAGGAGCTAGATCACAGGGTTAAGCACATTCTAAGAAAGTTCCACTACATACGGGAAATACTGGAACGAGAAGACATCTTAATAAGCAAAATAGACACAGATCAAAACTTAGCAGACCCGTTCACTAGACCGATGTCTCATGACAAGCATGGGAATGTTATCGGTCTTAGATTGGATAACCATTTGCTTTGATTTAGTATTTGGATGTACGAACATTCAAACAGTTGTACCTTTTGAATTCACATTTGATTTACTGGCTAAATGCGAAGTTTTAAATCTTACAACTGTGTTTGTTTTTGGTACGTTTAATCCATGAATCTTGTATTCTAAATTATCCCTAGTCGGTCAGACTCGTGGGAACGACTCTGAATTAAGATTATTCTGACTTTAGACTCAAGGAGTTGACTTCCAGACTCACAAACCTCATTATGAATGACGTTGGATGTAACTCGCATCAAATCATCTTCATGGATCATGGTCATAAGATGTATTTGATTTAGGTATACTCATTTTGTATCCTCTGACCTGAGATACATACTAGAACTTTCGTTTACAAAAGACTATTCTTTGATCAGTGTCCAACGCTGTCGCGTAACTGCCAGTCATAAAGGCATTGGTTGGGAGTGGTTCTGAAGTTCAGTGGGAGTTGTATGTAGTCAAGATGGAATTCTGTACTCTTACATTATATGTAACAGTTAGACATCTGGGCGCCCTCGTTGATTTAAACTGGTGAAGTGTAAGGCCTTACCCAAACTTACTGTGTGTTTGATTGGACCACTTTGATTCTATGAACGAGAACGATAATGATTGAACGCCATGTGATATTGAATCTGATCCATGTCTCATTGTTCAATTGATGTTTTATACAGAAAGGATAGATGACGAGAATTGCCATAAGTCCACTGTCTTCATGTAGCAAGCCGTTGCTAAAAGGAAGATACCTTGGTTAATGACTTTAAAGTGTCATGACCTGTTGGGGGCAGCTATGTGTAGCTAGAACACCGCTGGTTGTCTGCGTTGAGATCTTATCAGAGACCGTCCAAGTAGGAGCTGTTGGATATATTATGTCCGGTTCGATAAGTCAACGCTGCCGACCGGGTCTTGACCCGTAAGAGTTACACCTTGGGCAACGAACTAAAAATCCACTTAACCCGTTTAACTGGTAATTACGAACAATATACGAGACATATCATAATTATATTTATGATCATAAGCGGGTATTAACGGAGAGACGGGTACATGGACCGGGTAACACGGGTACTCTCACCCACCACCACTTGTCATGCACCACCCTTTTGCCCAATCAGAATACATGCAATTTTGCATGTCTTGACACTTGGCAATCATGCAAAAGAGGTTCATGTCTATTTAAATGGTGGGTCTTGCAAGTTGAGGGATAAGGAGTTAGATGAACACAAGGTTGCAAAACTCTCTCAAGAACACCCACATGCAACCGGCCACCAAGTCAGCCGCGGGCCGCCACCGTCGCCGCCCCGCCGCCTCCGTCGCCTCCCCGTCCCAGCCGCTGCCGGCTGCTGTCCAGCCGGCACCTGCCGCCGCCTGCTTCCGCGGCTGCCGCTGCTGCTGCCGCCGGTTGCCGCCGCTCCCTTCGTCGCGTCTCGTTGGTTCATTTACTAGCACTTGTTCGTTGAACCTCGGTGTCTCGACCGGTTAGTCATTAACCGAGGTATAATCTTTCTCATCGGTAGTTATAAATATTTTACTGTGCTCGTACTTGTTTGTAACCGGATCCTGTCGGGTTTCGTTTGTTGATCATTAGTATATTTTTCCGCTGCGTTTTATTAATTAACTCGTTTAATTAATTAACTATTATTTATTGAACCGGGCTTTTGATAAATAAAATTTTGACCGATCACCACGGAAACCCAACATTAAACACTAATTATATTTTAGTCCCCTATGTTATTTCACTTAAATCCTTTTATTTTAACAAAATTGTGGATAATTAGTTACACTTTTCTCCCTCTACAACAAACTTATAATTCTTTTACGTAATCTTGTCATATCTTATGAACTATAATGTTTAAAAAATCCAAAGTTACCGTGATGACCTACTCATTTTTGTCGACGTTTCAATAGCTGTCTTGGTCAGTATTGTTGTGCGGATTAAAATATACAAGTAGATGATGCATTAGTGTACAAGTGATTACAGCAACGTGTCCTATCACATTTCAAATGCCCAAGACTCTCTACGCTGTTGTCATTATTATCAATTTAATAATATTCCAACCATGTTCACTCCGATTTGCGTTTGATTAAGATTGTTCACCAATTTGTTCCGGCGATTAGATAAAATTTCGAAACCTTGCACATACGGGTTTGATGTGAGCTTGGTTCGTATTCTGTATGTTTGTGCATTTACTTGGTTGGGTGCACACACTTACATGGATTAGCAGGTAGCACATTGACATCAAACAAGCTCACTTGGCTTATCCAAATGGTTATATTAAATAATGTTTTCTTAGTTTTCTCCATCTTTTATTACCTAATGAACCAGTATGTGGCCATAATGAAAAACAGAAACCTTTAATAGGCTAAAACACACTTGTTTAAATTAGATGATGTCCCCTAAATAATGGAATAACTTGTCGATTTTAGTAGCTTATTTGCATTGCGTTTTTTTAGTCGAAGATCCACATATGTATACAAAAGAATTTGTTGTATGTCCATAATATTTTATTTTAAAGGATAAGCAGGTTGAACAGAAGTAACCACCATAAAATAATCATTTTACTTATACATATTTAATTGCAATCGTAAGTGTTGTGCAGATTAAAATGTACAACGACACCTTGTTCGGGTTTGTCCAGTTTACAATGTCACATTCCAACCATTTTCAACGTGTTTCCTACAAGCATAAAAACAACAAAAAAATCCCAAAGAAAAGCCTGTAGCTAGATCAACAACAAACCATCCAGTTACAAATCCTCATTACCCTTTTCAACGTGTTTCCTACAAGGATAAAGACAAAAAAAAGCCTACAACCAGATCAACAACAAACCCATGAGCAAAAGACCGAGTCCACCCAGCTGCCATGAAGATAATTTCGACATGATCTTCTAAGCCGTTGAAAAATGCTACTGTTTATTTACAAAAACAAGAAAAAGTCAGTAATTATAAACAACATAATGAAATCCTTCTTTTATATCAAAAATAGTAGCTCGTAATTAATGATAGTTTACAAGGTCCATAACTAAGAACTTAGCTAAAATAATTGATTAACGAACCAAAATCGAAAGAGCTGACAAAAGCAAACAAGCAAACCAAATTAACTTACCTAAGCTAATAACTGACAGTTTGGTCTTTTTTAACCAGTAGTTACGCTTCAATTTCAGTTATGCCTCGCTCTAAAACCAAACTGAACCGAATCAAACAACACCGAACTTTTTCAAATGTTTATTATTAAATATATAATTCAAATTCATTATTTTAGGCCAAGAGTTTTATGCCCGGATTTATTAAAAAGATGATTAACAATAATACAAAAGTTTTTAGCCCAATTATTTTGGAATATTTTTACAGGCCCAAACATTTCAAACCTAAATGAACTAAACCGAACCCACACAAAAAAACCAAAACTAGAAAACTAAAACCGAACAACAACCTATAACTTAAAAACTGGATTTTTCGGTTTTGGCTCGGTTTTAAGCCCAAAGGTAACACGGATCGACCCATGCAAATCCCCGCAAGTATTAAGTTTCATATTCAAGTTTCCTCGTTATTAACCAACTCATCAAGCCTTGAAGATTCTCAACTTTTTGTAATTTATATCACATAGCAACATGAATGAATAAGAGACGAGAATAATGCTACCATAATTACTAAATTTAATAATTACCAGACATGTGTAACACTTATGACATATAAATCTAATAATTACTAGACATGTGTAACACTTATGACATATAAATTTAATAATTACTAGACATGTGTAACACTTATGACATATAATCACTACAATAATGCTACCATAAATATTATACAAATAAGAAAACTACTAGAAATGAGTGCCGCAATGCAAAGTGTCGCCCCCGCCGCATCGCGCGAGCACTCTACTAGCGTACATATATATGTGTGTGTGAGAGAATCATCATGTGTAGCGCCGTTATAATTTTCTCAAGGGGACAAAGTTGGACGGGTATTGCGCCCCAATGGGTGGTCTTTGGTGGCGCTATATGTCACACCCCAACCGATGACGGAAACATCAGAGTGAGACGAAATAGATTACAAGAGACTTCATAACACTATTTGTGACAAGTATTTAAATGATAAATTTTCATTTCATTTCTAAAGAGTCAATTACAAGAATTTGAAACAAATACAAAATGAATAATGAAATACAATACAAATAAAATACAAAATTTAAAGTGTGTATCTAAGCATCCTACTAGATTTCATGCATCACCAACATCATCGCTAAACCTGCAACATGTTTTAAAAGCGTAGTTCAATACAAAAGTATTGACGAGCACACTAGTTTTAGACTCGTGGCGTGTGTATAAAAGTATTTTCAATCCAACATAGCATTTGGTATACAAGGTCAAACTATCATGCATAATAATGTGTCAACTCTAGTGTCCACTAGTATTTGGCATCCCTCGACACAAAATTGACGAGACCGTTATAGAATAAAGACTTAACAAAACCCCGTCGGGTGGTGTGCTACTCCTATAGCGCTATAATTGTTTAAGCCGAGTTAACAAGTAGTATGTATTCTAGCATGAACCTAAGCATAACAAGGCATGTATAAGGATCGAATGAATAAAAGCATGTTTGTGAATTGTGCGGTTTAACAAGTAAAAACATGTTGCACCCAAAGTGAATAAAAGGAAAATGAGTCAAGTGTACTCACATTGGTTGCGTTTGCGATTTCTTGTAAGTAACGCACGAGTAAGATTGTGAATTCCGAACAAACGAAAACGATTATCCTAGATATGGAAATACCACATGAGTGACGATTTAAATAGCATTTAAGTTAAATGATATTCCCGCAATTTAATTATCATCTCTAATTAGTTAAAATTTTAACTAATATTCTTAATATATATATATATATATTAATATATTTGTTTGTATAAAGATTTATGTTGTTAAATTATACTATATACAACTTCCATTTAAGATAATATTATAGATGACAAACTGTACATGTTTGTTAATGAAATATACTAAAAGAATCCATATAAAAAAAACCATAATTCATGTATAGTAAAAATATTAAGTTTCTGTTTAGTTTAGTGTTTGGGAATTTATTTTAATATTATAATATAGATGTATTGGTATAAGAATTCCAATCCCATCTCTTACTGTGCACGTTCATGGAGCACATTTGTAATATTTTCATAAAATAAAAACATTGCAATTCATCTTCTTTCCAAAGAACTCACACACAGTACTATCTAAAAAAATATGTTTTCTTTTAAACTTCGTGTACACATACATCCATCTTTTCATAACTCTTTGATGAACAAAAAACCATTCTTTTGATTTGTTTGTATAAAGATTTATAACAGATTCATCATCTTCATTATAAACGACCAAAACAAGGAAACCCACTGATGACGTTTTTTATAAGATAACTATCAAAGTTCGAAGCTTTATTTGATTCATACGTAGTGAAATAAAACGAAAGGATTCAATGGTGAAAGGTATACCGACACGACGAATAAATCTCCGGCGACGATACGAGTTCCGGCTACTTCGATGTATGCCTCTGGTCTCCGTTGTGGTTTTCTCCGGCTCCTCTTGTGCTCCAACAAAACTTTCAACATGTTCCTTTCTTCATCATTCAAAAGGAACGACTCCACTGCCGTTAGTTTATTTTCTCGTCTTTCAGTTCGAAATCGAAACGTCGTGAACACGAAACGGTTTCCGATCTCTGGCGAGGTCTGTTTCACTGACGAAATAAGCTCCGAGGGTGCGGAATGAAAGTGAGGGTTTGATACGTGTTAACATAAGACTGAATGAGAAACAAAGGATTAAGAAACATATACCGAAACGGTGATAATGTATCCCGTTGTGATCTCCGTACGGCTCCAGTGACGTCTCCGGTGAGCTCCGAACTCCGGCGTTTGCGGATTCTTCGACGGTACGAGCGTGATATATTCGAGAGTGGGAATGTGAGATAGAGTGCCGTTGAGAGGTGTCCGAAACAGATTTACGAGTTGTGGTGTTTGCCGTGGTTGTTTGCGGCGGTTCAAGGAAGGAAGGATAAGGGTTGCGGTTTCTTAAGAATGGAGAAGGGAGTGGTTTATATGTTTGGAAGCATGGATGTCGAGGTTCAGTATTGGGCGACAAACATTTTTAAAAAAGAAAACTTGCTGTAACTAATAAATGATAGTGAACTTTAATAGGTTAACACCAAAACTGGTTAGACCAGCTGGTGTGTGTCGTTTGGTTAATCGGGAGACCTCGAGTTCCGGAATTTGCACAACAATCCCTGTGGTTTAATTCAGTAATTTGCACAAACAGCCCCTGAGGTTAACCAACCGAACTAACTTGGCTTACTAACTAGCTTAACTTGTATTACTTTAAAACCTAACGAGACTAACTAGATTATTTATTTTATTTATTTTTTTAGTAAAAAAAAAAGAATAAAACTTTTAATTGTAACATTAGTTAATTTAATTAATTAAACTAATGAATTTATAACGAATTAAATGATTAATTATTTTGCGAAGCTCTCGAGTTTCAAGGGTTAGGATCCAAAATTTAAAACGGGTCGGATTTCGGGAATCCATTTTGACGGATGCTACACTATACGGCGTGATGGAGGCATTTGGCGTTATATGACCTTCCACTACGAAAGGACTTATGGCTTTTGATACATTCAGTTATTGAGATGTCTTTACTAGAGATGATCATACCATAGTCTTGGTTTAAATAACCGTGCCTGATGCTCGAGGCAGGGCCGTCTCTAAGAATTCATGTGCCATATTCGAGCTTAAAAAATATGACCTTCCGTAATGGTTTATCATTGTTATTTTTAATTCAAATGGGTATTGGGCTCACTTACCCTAATGCCAATGGGCAAACTTCTAACCCTTAAAGTGTGTTTTGTAAACGTGTCTATCTTGGAGTTGGTATAGGCATACTATATAAAAAAATTAACATATATATATCGGATTTAAAAAAAAAAACGTGCCCCTCGAAATCACGAGCCTTGTGTGGTGGTCCTCTCAGCACACCCTCGTCACCGCCCATGCTCAAGGCGCACAAGACGATCAGTTAGGGCTTTGAGTCGGCACCTCATGTACTTTCGTGTCAAAGTTGGTTAGAATTAGAGTCTGTAGGGTCTGATACGTACAAGTATCAAAAGGGATGGAAAAATTATGAATGGTTTGTTGAATGAAAGGTTTTATATGTAAAATAGAGAAGAACTACACAACATTTTAGACTGCGGGGTATGGGGCGGGAGTTTGGGCGTGGGTAGGGGGAAAACGCCCAAGCCACCACCCCGGGTGGGCATGGGTTTCGGCGTGGCCCTTGGGGCATGGGTTTCAAGCCGGGCGTGGGGCGGTTTGACCATCCTAGTTGGCTGAATATCATTGGCTCACCCGCCACGTCATAGCGGGCCATCCCAAAAGTTTTGAATTTTTAAATTCAAACCGTTGGCTTGGCCAAGCGGTCACCCCAACCGGTCACCCAAACCCCAACATCCCCTATAAATACCCCCAAACCCCAACCGGGTGGTCCATCCCAACCCCCACCGTGGTCCCAAACATTCGATATCCCCACCCGCTGCCCCAGCCGGTCACCACAAACCCAACATCCCACGAACCCGCTATGGCATCCTGGACCCACGACGAAGAACTTGCCCTAGTCACAAGCGTCGTTGACGCTATGAAGGGGCGGCCACCGGGCCAAACCAAATATTGGACGGAAGCTTTCGCGGCCTACCGACTAAACGTCGGTAACGACCGCCACAACATGAACGCGTGCCAACATAAATGGCGCGAGCTACGTCCCAAGCTCGAGCGTTTCAAGGCTTACTACGAAGCCGTTCCCGGGGGCGAGTTAAGCCACGAGGACCGGGTGGCGGTGGCGAACATAGAGTTTCGCGGCAAGGAAAAAAAAGGCGTTCGACAAGATCGACCTTTTTGAAATTTATTTAACGCTTTAGGTTTCTTATTTTGTAATTTTTAGGTTTATGTAATTTTATAAATATTAATGAAGTTGTATGTTTTTTTTTATAAATGTTTGTGTGATTTTTTTAAATTTTGTATATTTTTTTTTTAAACTACCCTGCCACGCGGTGCACCCAACCCAAGCCCAACCCACGCCCCACCATACCCCGCGGACACGTACCAGGCAGTGGAGGGGGGGCTCCCATTCCACGTGTCAGCACCCGCCCCAACCCACGCCCAACCCAAGCCCCACCATACCCCGCAGTCTTAGTTGTAAATAAAACAAATTTGGTTGGACATAGAGCAATACCTTGCACACGTGGTGTGCGTACCTTGCGCCTCGGCCTTTAGGACCTAAACGCCTCGAAGGCTCGAAGGGTTTTGCTCCTTTTGGAACCAAGACTCTAGTTTCAGATTTCATAAAGTGGCATATTAGAGCTTTTATAGTATCAAACAACATGCCAGTTACAAACGTTAAATACGTGGTGAACTGAAATCTACATACCAAAACCAGAAGTTGTGGTATTTGAATAAATGGTCCCTAAATTCATGAGTTTTAAACTTTTAATCTGGTTACACAAGTTGGGTTAAATGCAAAATGGGTTTGAACAGGGCAAAACTAATTAGGTAAGGGTATTTGGTTAGTTTTTATATAAAAAAGAAAAGCTTAATGGTTTAAAAATGATATTTGGTTGTAATAATTTATGCTATAATCATCACATGTTTGATTACACACGACACAAAATTTACAAAAATGTTGTTTTATAGTTCTTAAATCTTAATTACTAACTATTTAACTTTTTTATACATTCAACATGTGTAATACACATGGTTATAACCTAGTATGTGTGTGTTCGTCACAGACTTTACCAAATGTAATATATAAAACTAGTGACATTTCCCCATGCGATGCGGCGGAAATTCAGTTTCAGTCGGTATCGATTTAGTTCGTTATGATACATGTACATCGACACGTGTTTAATATTGATAAAAAATTATAAAAACAAACACCGATACAGTTCCAATAATACCAAATACCGGTCAATCTTATGCTAAAAAATACTTAGGTTT
This sequence comes from Helianthus tuberosus, assembly GCA_030545235.1. Lineage (NCBI taxonomy): Eukaryota > Viridiplantae > Streptophyta > Magnoliopsida > Asterales > Asteraceae > Helianthus > Helianthus tuberosus. The sequence continues at coordinate 68,456,729 of CM060427.1, read as the reverse complement.
TGAAAGTTGGATGACATATACCACAAAATAAAGTTGTTTTTACATTGATAGAAAACAATAATATTTAATATAGAAACCGGTTATGATAACATCGATGCCAGTACTAAAGTTGTTCAGTTGGTATTGGTTCGATTCGTCACCCTACCGGTTCACGCTATAAAATATAATGTAATATGCTAACACATATAGTCATCAATATATTTTTTTTAAAAAGGAAACATTGACGTGACAATTATAAATTCTAGTAAGTTAATTTAAAAAAAAATTCAACTGGGTATTAGTTTTTTATATATTATTAAATACTAATAGTTCAGTTAAAGTGTACCTCGTCCTTTAAATACCTTTTAGCAGAATTATATTAACTTAAATTTCAATTATCTTTATCTTTATCTTTACAAATAGCATTTCCCATGGACACAAATGTAATTTCCATACAATATTTTAAGACGCCAGCCCAACAGCCATGCCATCTTTCCCTAATTTTTCATCCAGTCTCCCAAATTTGCTCCCAATTCAATGTTGCCACCATGATTTGTTCGAAGAAAACCGGTGTAGGTTGAAGCAGTGAATGAAACGGTTGTAGCAATTATTAGAGAAATCAAGGTTTGATGATTGAAATCAATTAGGTTTGATGAATGAAACTGAAGATTTAATAGCAAATTGAAGATTTAATGGCAAAATAAAGACAACAGTTGAATCTGCCCAGACGTTTCCATAGCCACAATTATTTAAGATGGAACCCATGATTGAATTTGGTGGTCATTTGCGACCTCAATTGCCTATGATCAGGTTTGAATTTCGACTTTTGTTATACAAACTCCTTCCGGTCGGTTATAACTTTGTCAATTGTGAAGCAGGTCCTCCACACGGTTGCTTAGTTTCACAGAGTTGCAACAGGAATCCGCATATCTCATGTGCAATTTATGTCCTCTTTTGGTTTTGGTATTCTGTGAATTTGAGACTGAATGTTGGTACTATTTTTCCTTATGTGTTTTCATACCTTTTTCTTATGTTTTATAAGTAAATTTATATCAATAAGATTACACTAAATGATATTAGGTGAATGCGAAACGTTTCCGTATATCAAGTCGACCTATTTAGTATGGTTGTCCTTGAGGTTTTAAAGGTTGTTAATAAAAAAAACAAGCGGTGAAAGTTGGCCTTGAGGGGGGTACAAAAGAAATTTTCTTTGATGAATCTAGGTTCTTTCATATTATTTGAATGATGATTATCATTATTATGATGTGTAGAATAACATTGTTTATCGATGCTTTATGTGGCACTTTACAGTTTACACTATAGCATTAGGTGGTGGCGGTATAAAGTCGAACGTTTCAGGTTTTGGGTCATACCAATTCCATATTAACCCCTAAGTAGGAAAAGGCAATGGTCTACTTTCTCAATTGGTTTTACTTTTGTATTAGTGTCGGGTCCCTTTTTGCAGTGACGTTTTTAGTTAATATACAAGATAATGTGGTTAGAGGATGGAGGTATGGGATTTCAGTTGGGACTAGGATCACTACTTTTTTTTTGTTGATTTGTGGAACCGCTATGTTTGGGTTCAAAAAACTGCAAGGGAGCCCAATATTGGTTATATGGAAAGTCGTGTTTCTGGCTATAAAGAACAGGAATCACATGTACCCTGCAAACCTGGAATTTTTGAAATAGCACAACTCTAAAGTCCCACACACGACTAAATTCAGGTATGTATAAAAAAACAAAATAAAAAAGAACTATTGAATAGCTTCATGTAGGAACATACAAGAAAACGGGTGTATCAGGTGGGTCAAGATAAGTAATTGGTATTGGGTTGGATAACGGGTCAAAATATGTAGGGTCGATTTAGCCTGGCCCACAAACATTTTTTTTCTTGTTAAGTATGATTTTAAAAACTAAAAAAAACAAGTAAAGTTGTTTATGATGTCATATGCATTAAAAATACACCATACTTTCTTGGAAGATTTGAAGTTGCTCATTTTAAAATTTATTGTTGCAGTTGTACTCAAAGAAAAGTACCAAACCAAGAGACCTGCCATCAAGTCTCTATTCATTATTTTTGTATCTTTTCTTTGGAATTAAAATTTTGTATTTAAATGTTATAAATTAATTTACAAAGGAAGGATCTGAAACCAACATAGAAACATCAAATATCGGCCATAAAGGTGTATTTTTTGTATGGATAATACTTCTATTCTCTTACACACAGGTAAAGATGCCGAAGATAAAACCCGCAATTGATTGGGATGCTGAGTTTAAAAGTGATGCTTTGGTTGAAGATATTATGTCACACCCGCTCATAGGAGGAAGCGCACGGTGTGAACTTGATCAGTTTTCATTGCATACGATGTAAGTAAACAAACTATACGAAATAAAACATGCACGATGTTCATCCATAACCATAATTGAAATTACAAGTCATAAGTTGTTTGATAACCAAAGACGACATAAGTTAACAATTTTTACAAAATAGACTTGTCCAAAATAAAGTTTTTAAACATCAAGGCTTTCCATCCTATGTCCCGTTAGAAGACAAGATATATGGACCAAACCCTTCAAAACGTGGATGGCATCGACATCTTGATAACCTTGAAACCTTGTAACCTTCCGCACCAAGATCCACCTAATTGCCTGAAATACATGTAAGTTTAAAAACATCAACAAAAGTTGGCGAGTTCATGTGTTTTAATTTCGCATCAAATGAATCTTAAAAACATTTGAAAATTCGAGTATATATAAAACCGGTATGTAAAGCGTCAATGAACTTGATGATCATTAATGTGTAGCTAGGACATTAATATGTGTGACTACATAGGAAACACTCAACCCGTAGACGATTTAGTGTCGATTACCCTCGACTGGGACACAAAAGCACTCCATGCGGCCACAGAAGGACCCATGAGTGGGGCTCGCCTGTACCCGATAGATCTAACCCTTTTGTTCCTTGGTCTTAAACAAGATTAATGGCGCTTAAGAGAGAGCCTATTCGCACATGATCCGCCTATTTCATTCCATAGCTTAACCATACCACAGTGACATGTATTCCCCCTCCCCCCGAGATTTATAAAACCGAAAACGTTTAAAAGAAAAGGGGGACATGAACTCACAGTATTGTATCCGTATAATGTGCTAGCAAAGCAGGGTATCCAAATGCGTGTAACAACCTACACGTGTTCTAACTTATTAGACACTTGGGTTTCTATTAAATCATGTACACGTTGCTCATCTTGAACGTTATTGTATTTGTATTTGTTATATATTTGGAACCCTTGAGTATTTTAAATATGTTGCCATTTGTTTCGTATGTTTGTTTATATATATATATATATATTGCATTCATACTGTGTACGAACGGGCCTCGCCCTTCGTGAGTCTTCGTGCCTCGCTCGAGCATAAGTGGGCCTAGCCCACGAGAGTCTTTGTGCCTCGCACAAGTGAGAATGGGCCTAGCCAAATTGAGTCCTTGTGCCTTGCACAAGTGAGAATGGGCCTAGCCCAAATTGAGTCTCCGTGATCCACATGGTGTGAGTGGGCCTTGCCCATAAGTGTCTCTGTGCCACGCACGGTATACGTTCGTTAAATGTAGTATATATTCTTCAAATATATATTTTATGTTTAGTGAACCTAATTCACATGTATAAATACGTTCGGTCCGAGTGTGTATATTTGTTTCACAAATATATATGTATATTTTTTCTAGATATAATAGTTAAAAATATTTATTTTTAACATCGTATTTACGTTAATGTACATGTACGGTATTCTTTGTGAGTGTACACTTCAACAAGTGTATTTGAGTACATCACTATGTACTTGCGTATTTTATACGTAAACATATACCGTATTTATACTTGTACTTGTACATTTCATCATTGGTACTTATGTCGTATTTATACGTATACGTATACCGTGTATATACTTATACTTGTACATTCCATCATTGGTATTTATGTCGTATTTATACGTATTTGTATACATGTACAATTCTTGTATTTTTGCAATTCCACCAAGTGTATTTTTGTACGTATTTGTATACTTGTATACCCATATATTTACACTTAGTGAATATTTACTTTGTACTTTTCAGAACTTAGGAGTTTTTAAATATATATTGCCCAAAGTCTAACTATATATTATTTTTAGAGTTCGTCGTAGTAACCGAATATATATATTTTCATGTCGAGAGTGTTTGAATGTCGTAGGTAAGATGTGCATGCTTCTTGTCGTGATGCTAAGGTGATAGTTGCCGATGACGACGTATTAAATCCATTATAGAGTTTAAATTATATTTCGTATCGGTTTCAGATATATATTATTTTGTCAATATATATATGTATGTATATTGTACGGTTTGTCCGATGTCCGATGTCCACATTGAGTTTTGGGGTATAACACAAGTATGTTTCATGTGTGTATATTTTGTGTAATAAATTCCCAAGTATAAGTATACATGAAGGTTCTCGTTCATATTTATACGATTAGGTAGTTATAAGGTCTTCATGTATGATGTATTTTCGTATTTGGTTAGTATGATGCTAACTCTAGTACATACACACAATACACAAGTATTTATACACACAAGATATGATATTCTTTATATATATTTTTACCTTAAAAATACATATATATTTATATCTTCATTTTAAATTATGAAATTTATATATAAGTATTTATAAAAACCCTTAGAGTTTAGGACTTAACCCTTTTCATTAAAACTTGCCTAATCACGATTAAAGTTCCTAATCATGTTTAGCCTTGTTAATCACCCTTTAATTACACCTTAATCACGATTAAGATTTTTAGAAAATTTCGCCGTAGTTTCCCCTAAACTATGGCGTTTTCCACGTTTTAAAACGTATTTTAAACATGTTTAAGCCCCATAATCATCATCAATCTCAAATCAAGTTTCAAAGTACCAACTTTGCATGTATAATTTACACATAAACACCTTCATTTTCCCATGGACTTTATATATATATTTTTAACACTACATTTAAAAATGATGACACTTTTATATCTTTTAACAAGATCATTTTAAATATTCATATTTCTCATGCTTTATAACCTTGTTTTTTCATTTAAACAACCTTGTTTAATCAACTTTTTAAGATCATTATAGTTCAAGTCATTGTTTTTAACTTTTATAAAAGTTATATATGTTATAAATCACCTTCAAGTTGTAGTAAAGTCCATGGATCATGAGGTTGATGATCTTGTTTAGATCTAAACATCAAGATGTTTAGACCATCATTCCTAATCAAGTTCATACAAGATCATCCAACCAAACAACCTACTTTAACAATATCATCAAGATTATACAAACTAGCTAACACTAATCATCATCATCAACACAAAATATATCATGTTAGTAGACTTTTAAGTTGTGATTTAGGTTTTAACTTTGATTTATTATGATGTTCAAGATGATCAAGGTGTACTTTATGATTCTACCTAACATAAGAAGCTTAAAAATGGTGAGAAGTGATCTTACAACTTTGCACAATGTTAAGTAAGCTCTAGGATGAATATGATGAAGATATGAAGCTCTAATACTTGCAAGAATATCTCCTAGTGCATCTCCATGTCTTAGATCACCTTGAAATGGCTTGTGAAGGCTTAAAATTGGTTGTTTATGAAGTGAATATGGGAGGTTTCTAGGGATGCTTGTTGGCCGAATTCTAGAGAACACAAGAGAGGGTGTTTGGTTTTTGAAAAAGATAATGAATGGAAAGAATGGGGATCATGGTTTTGAAGTCCTTGTTAGTCAAAGTGCAATCTTTTCTTACATGTACATACATCACCCTACAAGATGTAGGGTGGTTTTTGAGATGATGATGTTGGCCGAAATGGGGGGTATGGGGTTGGGATTATTTTATTTTTTTATAAACTTTTAAACATGTGTTGAATAATAGATTGTAGATATTTTGATCATTAAGGAAAGTCTTGCATGGTTAGGACACTAATCATGTTTAGGATGATAAACTAGTCTTAACTAGTTCATTAGATTAGTGGTTTAGGCATTAGGATAGTATAAATCTCACTAGTTCGTTTATCGGCCCAAAACCGGATAAATTGTGAAAGTTGTGTCGTAATACGAGGAACGATGTCTTAATTATTTATTTGATACCTTTAAGGTTATTCATGACGTTTGGCATTATTTACAAGTCCTATAAATATTGTAAATGCTGAATTTTTGATGTTGCGGGCAATGTTATTAGTAGTTTTGGCGCGGTTCGGACAATTTATAAATATGTGCATTTTCTAGAAAGTTAAAGTGTTATTTTATTTTGTGCCCCTAATTAGGTGTTTTTGTTCATATTTCACGGATAACCTGCTTTCTAATGTTCGTTGATCGTTTCGGCCAGTTTTCGAAACTTGCTGGCATGAATAGTGTGTTCATTGAATTGTAATTTTCGGCACTTAGCCAACATATTCGGACATAGTTTGTTGTTTTCTCGTGACGCGACGAAAGTGACATTATCATTTTTGAAGTTTAACCATGTCCTATGATTGCTAGACTTTGTATGACCTAATCATGTACAAATTAAGCCATGAATGAAGGCAATTGAACTTATAATTAATTGTTAAGTTGTACAGATTTACCATTATTTTTGCCGGTTATCACAATTGAAACTGATCTCGCAACTGAATATGAAAGCAGTGATGCTCATGCATCGGTAATGGAAAAATATGCAGAATATGTACCACCTAATCTAAGATCGATGTCCAGAAATGGATTGGAAGAACATTCAAAAATTCCAAAACTTGTATGCGATATGCAAATGTTGGTCTTACATTGGGGCTGTTTAGGCAGCAATGAAGCTGCACATTTGGGCCTATTTGACATCACTTTTGTTGTAGGTTTGGGTTTGTTTTAGAAACAAAGTAGATGTTGTTCCAAAGCCGATTATATGTAATGTTTTAGCTGCATTTTGGGAATTTTTTTTAAAATACATTAGCTTTGAGGCTGATGCGGATTATGGTTTAATGACCATGGTTTTTCTTTAGGCGATGTTTGACGAAAATTTTTTTATTGGAATTCGGGAGGATAAAGAAACCGCTCAAGTTAAACTATTTAGGGATTACTTGCAGGTATAATGTTGGATGTATTCATGATATAGTTTACTTAATTTCAAAATTATTTACTTATGCTTATGTTTATCTAGCCAATTAGAGTACATAGGTTTTGGAACAAAATCTTCCAATAGACATGTAGAAATCACCTGATGTGATAGTTGCACCTATTCGAGTCTTCTAACTTGTTTATAATTCATGGGAGAGTCCATAAAATTTTCAGGTTTTTACTCTATACATAATATAACAAAGGGTGGAAGTTGGCTACAAAGTCCATTTTTCCTACAAAGTATAAAAAGTCATAAAACACCATAATGTCAACCATAAAACACACTCAAAACCCACAAATAACAAAGTGAAGATTACTAAAATGCCATATTTGTGGGTTTTGTGTTGTGTTTTCAATGATAAAGCTTTGATTATCGAATGACTAACATTAGTGTGTTTTATGTTGATTATCATGTTGTGTTTTATATTCATGGTTCTACGATGGTGTGTTTGAAGTTTTTATGGAATGTTAGGGTTTGGATATTGTGTTTTAGTGATCTTCACTATGTTATTTATGGGTGTTAAGTGTGTTTTATGGCTGAAAATGTGGTGTTTTATGACTTTGTACACTTTGTAGGAAAAATGAACTTTGTAGCCGAACCCCACCCTATGACAAAAGTATACATAAAACCATTTAATATTACGATTTAAATATGATTTTTTTGTAATGTTAATTAAGGATGTTAAACGACCTCAAACTGTTGCTTTCAATCTTCGAATGATAAGCAAATTGTAAAAGATCGTGGTTTATTTATGGTCATTTAATTCTTAGAACCGTCGAGAATTTAGTTGGTAAAAACGATTTGATAACCACTTTTTTTAATTCCTAACGCTTAAGAAGGTTCAAGCTAATTTTTCAGCCTATAGTTGACTTGTTTATTATAAAAGAGTAGTGGGGACTTGTTGACTTTGATTCTTTTTTTACTTAAATAATATGCCACGAGTGTTGTCATGGTATTAGATCACATACAATAACACTTCCAAGTGGTCAAAAGTCTATTGTGAGATTGGTCAGTGTTAACAGGGCCTGGCTGGGCTCCCTGTCTGGGCTAGTCCTACTGGGCTCCCAGAACAGGCCCAATTATTGCTCCTCATGGGCTGCACATGAAAAAGGCGGGAACCTTTGAGATCATCTTTTCTGCAGGGTCACTAAAGACCTGCAAGAAGAAAGAGAAATAAACGGCATGTAAAAGTACGAGGTAACTACTACCTCATTAATGGCGAGAACCTCTCCTCCGGCAAGGAGGTGACACGTAATTCTCGTAGCCAGAGATATGAGTTGGCACATGGGAGACCGTTGGGTCGATGGAAGGATCTCAATAGTTTGATACGACAACTTTGCTATATATAAGAGACTCTCATGATCATCCAAGGTATACATTCAATACCCTAAGCATTTACTCACATAAGCACCATAACTTCGGACATTCTCCGAATTACATTAAACACACCAAGCCTAGGATTCACACCAGGATATTCCGACGGTTCTAGTGCGTCGGAATAACTCCATATTTCCTGCAAGTTTTCTTATTCTCACGCCAGAGCTTGGTCATGGATCCCCCTTTAGGCCCTCTGTGACGAGGCTAACGGTGTTCTGTTTTGTAGGTCAAAAGGAAGGCCCATCGGAGCGTTGACGAGTCTCATTAACCTCCAATTGGAGTTAGGGGATTTGACATTGGCGCCATCCGTGGGACCTCTGTCAACAGAGATATCCCAACAAGAACCTGTACGCTGTGAAGGTTTTTCTTTCAAAAACGATCCACAAAATGGCAACTCCACCATTTCCCAACTCTAAGATTACGAAGGTGATTCAGGCCACAGAAGGACCAGTGACCATTGAGGACGTTACCGATGAATTTGTAGCCATCGACGGCATGGAACCACCGTCCAAAAAGTGAGATATCATACTGGAATTTGTGTCCAGACACAAATGAGCTACGAAGGCAGCTGGACGATTTGTAAAAAATGGAAAGGTTGGAAAGCCTGCGGTCAAGACTCATCTTTGACACACCACAAAATGAGGGTAACAGTGCTCCCCACGACGGGGGTGCTAACCCAGACCCTTTGGTAACTTTCATGGCAATGTTCAAGCAAATGACCCCCGAGGAAAAGGTTATGATAATTAAGGGGAAAGGATATGATAAAGGAGACCACAATGACGATGGAGGTGAAGGCAACAACGTGTTAGACAAACCGTATCTGCCAAAAGACTTAGCAGAGGTCTCAAAGTTCAGTAGAAGGATCGCTGAAGCACCTTTGCCTCCAAAACTCAAGCCCCCTCATAACCTAGATAGGTATGACAGGACCAAGGATCCAAAGGACCATATCCATACCTTCAGGGGAGCTGGTCAAGTAGGCAGATGGTCCATGCCAACCTGGTGCCACATGTTTGTGCAGACGTTGACTGAGGGAGCTCTCCTTTGGTTTAATAGTCTTCCAGCAGGAAGCATAGATAGTTACGAGGATCTAAGCGAGAAATTCCTCAGAAATTTCAATCCGCAAAGAAAGGTGATAAAGAACCCCAACGAGATCATGCATATTCGTCGGAAAGATAATGAACGGGTGGATCAGTACATGGTAAGATTCATCAAGGATAGCATGAATATAAAGGGAGTCCTCGAAGTAATGAAGATAAGCAGCTTCATCAACGGGTTGAAGCATACCCAGCTGTGTGATAAATTGGTAGAGGAGTTTCTCAAAACGTTTGACGACCTCATGGACAAAGTCAGGGCCTTTGTTAGGGGAAAGGATAATAGCAGCAAGGCCAAGGAGCTGGACGTCGCTCCTCGAAGGATCAATCATGTCCCCCGACTGCAGGAAAAAGGTAATCTTTACCCACAAAGACCTCTTTATGATAAAGCACAACATGACAGATCTAGACCCACTTTTTCTCTTTATAAGCCCCGAGGAAGGGGACCGGCCCCCTATTATGAAGGTTTCACCCCCCCCCCCCCTAACCAAGACTCCAAGTGAGATATTGGCAACTGAAAGGGTTAAAAACTCTTTCCCAAGGCCCCCTCCCTTGAAGCTGGGACCAAAGGCCTATCTAAATGAATATTGTGAGTTTCATAAGGGATTCAGTCATAAAACAGACAACTGCGTGTACTTGAAAATGGAGATTGAACTGGCAGTTAAAACGGGGAAGTTGTCCTATTTGGTAAAAGAAATAAAAGAGGGAGGGGACAGAAAGGGAAAGGATACTTAGATGGAGGAACCAGAAAAGGGGTACGTAGACATGATTAGAAGAAATGAGGAATATAGTTCAACCCGGAGAGTCAAATCCAGAGTGTTGGGACCCCCGAATTGTATGAAAGCTCCCACACTTATGCCCCACCTGGAGGCGCATGCGGTCCAAAGGCTTCCGCTCAACATCTCAGCCAAGATAGCTGAGCATAGACTTGCTCGAATACATGTAGACAGGGGATGTGGGGTAGAGGTTATATATGAACATCGTTTCCTCATGTTTGATAGGGTGATCGGAGTTTCGCACTCTGATCAAAGATAATATTTATAATCCCGAATTACCCTTAACAAATAGCTAGCGGTAGTAAGGGGTCGAACCACGAAGAGTATGTGGTTTGCGAATGGACTTGATTGATTTTTAATGGTTGTCACAATTTATGAAGCTTGCTAAATTATTTTTATGGTTTTTGTTTGATTGAAGAGATATTGGATTAAATTAACAAAGTGGTTGGATTAATTAACTACTAGAATTTTGACTAATTGCACGAAAACTTGATGAATGGTTTTAAAGCAATATTTTAGAAAACAAGGTTCACACCCGGTTCGGTAATTGAAGTCCTAGGGTTTCTACACGTTTTAGATTCAATTCAATTGCAAAAATGATTAACAAATTTAGTGTCACGAGGGTTAGGTTCCAAGAGCTATCAACGTCGTAAACGACGGACCGCAATGCACTTCGTTACCAAGAACAAGTAAACTCTAACCTAGACAAGGCATAATTGCACATAAACATTTCGCAAAGTCAAATTTAATCTTCATTCGACAATTCATGAATACAATACAAATGCAAGACAATAATCATAAGTTTCAAAATCAAATCACAACATGTCATAAATCGAATCTCAAACACAATGTTTAAACCCTAAGAACTTACAAAAACCTACACCGGGGTGAAACCTCTGGGAATTAGCCGCTCATGATGAACGGGACATGATCAACAATGGATGAGAGCTTGAATTCTTGCATCTTGAAGCTTTGAATCGGATGAAGGTAATGATTAGCGTTTGGGATGGAGGAAATTGATGGATGATGTGGTGGAATGATTCAATGGATAATGATCAAGATGGCGGTGGACTAGGGGTAGGATTAATGGGATGATTCAGATGATTGGTGATGATTGTGGATGAAGGTGAATGAGTTCTTGGCTCCAAGATGGTGTTTCAAACTCACAAAATGCATAACCCCTCAATAAAGAGTCAAAACACGTGATATAACCCCCCCCCCCCCAACTCAAAAATCAAGTTTTTCGCGAAGTGAGAATGCAGGTGGCGTAGCCGACGGCCTTTTGACAGCCTCTGGTTGTTCCCAATTCGTCCGACGGCTTAACCCACTGCCTACGGAGGTTTTTCAGCGATGGAAGGTTCTGGATGGCGTCGCCGACGGCCTTTTGTGGCGTCCCCGACGCTGCCTAGTTTTGTCGGTTTCGTCCAAAACTGTTTTCTTCATAACTTCTTCGTTATAGCTCCGTTTTACTCACCGTTTTCGCCCACGTACTCGTAATTCAGCCCTCTATCATGCCATCTTCCAATATATTCATTTTAAATCCATTAACATTCCCCAAAACACATCCGGTCTTAGTGATTAACCCGGTTTTGTTCATTTCACATCCCCGATTGATTCCGTTCGCTTTCGGTGCTCCGTAAAGCTCCCAAATAGCTCCTTAAACTCCGGAAGACCTGCAAAACACAAATCTCATTAAAAGTAGGCTATTCGAGATTAAAAACCACGTAAAAACATTTACTTAAACATTTACAAACACCGGTTTTCGATCACGTATCACATCCCCACACTTGTCTTTTGCTTGCCCTCAAGCAAATCTGTAATTCACTTTCACGTGGGTCGAACAAGAAACACACTCCCCATTCCCTAGACGAAGGTTAAGGTTTAATGTCATGCTTGGTTCAAGTTTTTTACAATTTTCGACATATTTAGCAATAAATGATTAGTCATGTAAAAATGGTTATCCAAGATTAACCCGCCCTTAAAACTCGCAATTCATACATATCCCTCACAATGTTCACTCCACTCGGTTTACAAGTTGGCTAATTTTAATGATGTATTAGCACTTTTTAATGTAATCGCTCCAAACCAAACCGAATAGAACATGTACCCGTATAGGCTTGCAACTCAATCAATCTCCACCACCGAACACGAATACTAAGCACAAGTCAAAAGGTCATTGAAAGGTTGTAACGGGGCTAGGCTAAGGGTAGGAAATGGGATATTTAAAGTGGCTAAGGTGATGAAAAATTCGATTTTTATTACAAACAACTATTCTAAACACGACTAACTACCAACATCAAACTAAAAGGCAACAATTTTTGCCTTTTATTCCACAAACTAGAAACACATATTTTTGTTCTTTTCTCAATGATTTTCTATTCTTTTTCGCAACATTTTTTTTATTTTTCTTTTTCGTTTTTTTTTATTTGCAAACAAACAATTCACAACTATACAATTTAACTCCTATAATCGAATTTCCATCACACGGGTTTAAAAGAAAAGGTTTAAGATTATTGGCTAAATAGGTTGTCAAACGAAAGGATTGGGCTCAAAGTTGGCTACTAAGGGATACATTTTTTGGTAAGGATATATAAATTGTTGTAAAAGGAAAACGTTTACCTAATTCCTTAATCATTCTCGTGCTTGTATTCGGTCTATGGTCTAAAACGTATCAAAAGTCGCAAGTTCTACAATACATAGCTAATGGTCCACTCAAACAAAGAAACATAAATATGTAATTCTATGATGTAAAAGTGGCTCAAAACCTCACACATATATAAAGGGTATGGTATGTGACATTCATAATGTGCTAGTTTCTTAGGCGGATTATTCCCAATTAACCACCCGCTAAATACCCGTCATGCTATTAATTCGAACTTGACCATGACAAAAGACCAAATGGGTTGTGTCATCCCTTGTTGACTTCGTTACTTGTGCTTTTGAGATCGCTTTTGAACCAAGACATTTTTGAAATATTTTTGAAATTTTCTCCCATCCCCACACTTGAGGCAAACATTGTACTCAATGTGTAGTGTTTAAACGAACGAGTCAAAATTGAAAAACTTATTTTTTGACGTGACCGTGTCGTCCCGATCAGTCAAAAACCCAATTAAACCTAGGTAGCTAGGGTAAGTCGGGTATCGTATCCACGAAGAGCATGTGGTCTGTATCGCACGACCCGTTCGATTAGTTAGACTATTTACAAATAATGTACAAATTGATTATAAAGTTTGCTAATATTCCTTTTTAAAAGTTTGTTTAAAATAATTATAAAAAAATGATTAACTAAAATGAGTAAAAAAATAATAAGTTAGAAACAAGGGTTACACCCGGTTCGACAACTGCAAGACCTAGGGTTTCTACACGTTAGACTTAATTTAGTTGCATTTGATTATTAACGGATTTAGTATTACGTGACTTAGGTGCCAAGAGCTATCAACGTCATAGACAACGGACCGCACTGCACTTCGTTACCAAGAACATGTAAATCCTAACCTATAGCAAGGCATAATTGCACATATTCATTTCACAAAGTCAAATTTAATAACTCATTCGACAATTCATGAATCCAATACAAATGCAAGACAATTAATATAAGTTTCAAATGGTTAAATACAACTAGTCACAAATTAAATCATAAACAAAATATTGAAACCCTAGAATTCTTACAAAGTCTACACCGGGGTAACACCCTAGAAGATTAGCCGCGCATTACGTTTCAAGATCGTCACCCAAAATCTTTTTTTTCTCTCTTTGAATTTCGTTCCAAACAACCAGGGGCTCCCCTTGTGCGATCTGCCGTTCCCCTCAAAAATTGCGAAGTGTAACCCCTCTCTGTCAACGGCCCACTAAAATTCTTTGTAGAGTTAATTACTGTTTTCGTCCCTATAGTTTGTCAAAAATCACTATTTCAGTCCATTAGTTTAAAAATTGTGATTTCAGTCCTTGTGGTTTCCATTTTGTAACCATTTCAGTCCACATCGTAAACATTTCAGTCCCTGTACTTAACAGAATAATGGACTGAAATGGTTACGAAAGTGAAACCACATGGACTGAAATGGTTACGAAAGTGAAACCACAGGGACTGAAATCGCAATTTTTAAACTACTGGACTGAAATAGTGATTTTTAACAAACCACAGGGACGAAAACAGTAATTAACTCTTCTTTGTAATTCCCTTCGTTTCTGATTTCACTTGGTCCAACATGAGCCCACCAAGCCACGGCCCCATTTGTGAACCTCCTCATTGTTGTTAATTTTTTCAATCAATACTTTGCTATTTATTTTGCTTCTCAAATTGACCTGCAACGTCATATCAAAATATTAAGACTTTTGTTTTCTTTTAATTCAACAAAGCAATCACAATTTTATTTACTTTATTTAATAAATAAATCTTTAACCAATACAATCTAGCTTTCGGTATGCTTACTAATTAATAATCATTAATATTTATTTTTATATGTAGATTTATTATTTTAGTTTGTTTTATTATTCAACCTACAAAATATAAAAACCGATCAAAGTGGTATCTTTTGTAATAATATCGAGGGTGAGGATCAAATAGAAAGTTTATTTTGGCTAGGAAGTATAGGAAGCAATAGGATTAGGACATGTGCCAAAATTTAAAATAAAGAGGAAGGGTATTTTAATCAATCTTATCATTTTCTTCTTCCTTCTTCTTCCCAGTAACATCAAAACCCACAATTTTCAAAACCCACCATCTTCAACCATTTCTTCACATTCTATCTCAATAATCACTACATTATAGTGCGATTTTCGTCACTAATCAATGATTCAAACAACCGATCAACGTGTTCTTCAGATTTTTTTGAAGAAAACCCAGTTTAATTTCATACAAAATCTCGTTTTTTCGGGTGATTTTGAAGATAATCACTCGATCCGTTTGATTCGATCTCTGATAAGTGTTTCAATCATTTAAATTTCGTCAATCGTTGAAGAAACCGACTTCGATCCATGTAAGAAATTCTTTAATTTCATTTTTATTATCAGGGTTTTTGATTTAGTCATTGCATTTTACGATCTTGGCGGGGGTCCGGGGGCAGCGCCCCTGGTAGCAGGGTCCCAGGGGCGGCAGCCCCTGGCGGGGTCCAAGGGGCAGAGCACCTGGCAAAACTATTGCTTTAATAAAAATGCATCAGAAAAGTTAATTTTCTGTAAATTGCCTCTGAAAAACTGCATTCGTAAACTGCATTGGTTCAGGCAATTCACAGCACAGACAAAACTATTGTCCTGGTTCAATGCGTTTTAGAGAGAACACTTTCTTTGGTGTTTTTAGGCCATTGCGTTTTAGAACTAAGACATTTTTATGTGTTTTATGGCCATTGCGTTTTAGAAAAAACACATTTTTGAAGTGTTTTTAGTCATTGCGTTTTAGGTAAAACACATTTTTAGGTGTTTTCAGTCCATTGCGTTTTAGAAAGAACACTTTCTTTTGTTTTTTTAGGTATTGCGTTTTAGAAAGGAGACGGTTTTAAGGGTTTTTTGCTCATTGCGTTTTATAAATAAGACATTTCTTTGTGTTTTTTGTGCATTGCGTTTTAGGTAAAACACATTTTTATGTGTTTTCAGTCCATTGCGTTTTATAAAACAGACATTTTAAGTGTTTTCTGACCATTGCGTTTTAGAAATAAGACATTTGTTTGTGTTTTTGGTGCATTGCGTTTTAGGTAAAACACATTTTTATGTGTTTTCAGTCCATTGCGATTTAGAAAGTACACTTTCTTTTGTGTTTTTAGGCTATTGAATTTTAGAAATAAGACATTTCTTTGTGTTTTCTGGCCATTGCGTTTTACAAATAAGACATTTCTTTGTGTTTTTTTGTGCATTGCGTTTTAGAAAAATGTCATTTTTTAGGTTTTTTTCATTGCGTTTTAAGCAACTGGGTTTTTTCCATTGCGTTTTACGCAACTGGGTTTTAATCTTTTTTTTCAAAAATATAGCAATAGTATACCCGTTTTAAAGATAAAAAAAACGCTCGTTTTTTTGGTGTAATTTTTATAAAAAAAACAATGTCGTATGAAAGAGTTATTAACGTTTAAAAAATGGGGGGGGGGGATTGGAGGAGAGAGAAACTATTGCATTGGATTGACTAGAATGCCACTAAACAAACCCACACGCCTCTTTTCTTCTTTTCAATTTCTCTCATTTAATCTTAGCCATTGATTAACTAAATGGATGGTCAAGATTACTTCCTAGCCTTCTTAGCCAAATAAACTTCCTATTATATCCTAACCCATAATATCGATACATTTTTGTTATAATTAATATAACAAGAGTGTACAAAAAATGTACCGATCACATCTCCACACTTATCTTTTGCTTGCCCTCAAGCAAACTCTCTCAATATTATCTAACCATTGTTTAACAAAAACACTTCACAAATTCTTTACCAATCATTAGTTAAGGTCTAGAGTCATACCCCATTCAATAATGTTAATCGTAGTTTATTGGTTATTCTCTAGCAAATCAAAATGATACTTTTTTTTTTAAAACAAGGAAACGTCTAACCAAACCTAACATGCTTTGGTTTTTATTCTCATGCAACACACCTGTTGGGATTGAACCCTATCAGAGGAACAGATAATAAAAGCCAAAACTGGGTCACAACAGTGGATTCATCATAAGCAGTTGTTTACACCAGACTTTCCCCTTGAAAGTGTTTATAACATCTGATGTCCTCTATCCACAGTCTGTATACAACAACTGCTGTCCTTCAAACTGCTGATGAAGCCCTAAAGACTAAACACTGCTGGTTCAATCTACTGAAGACTGTTAAGTACTGCTGATTAAAGGACTGCCCACTCAAGGACTGATCAACCTTGAGGAAAGCACTGATGGAAGCAGAAAGCAGTAGTTCAGTGTGTCATGTATATTGTATAGAGTCAGTGGTTAAGTTAGCAGTATTTGTATAAGAACAGTGGTTATAGGTTGTTAGGTTGTTAGATGTCACTTTCATGGTGACGTCAGCTTAGATGCTTCAGTGGTTTGATTTGCCTATAAATGGAACAGTACCCTGTACTGTTACATTTGATTGATTGAGTGAGTTCTTCTCCTCCAATCCTTTCATCTTGTGCGATCAACCAAGGAGCATCAGGCTAAGGGGGAGTTTTGTTGTAAACATGCATTGTAATCTTTTGATTTGATTTGTAATCTTTTGACCTAATGAAAAGCATGTGTTTATCAGAATTATTCTCCCTTTTGATTGTGTTTTTAAAGTTTGTTTCCATTTCCGCTGCACTTTACATTATTTCATATTCATTCATTGTTCAAATTATACAAACAAACACAATCATTAGAGCCTCCGATCCTAACAATTGGTATCAGAGCTTGGACAGTCAAATTCGATCTAACAATCAATTTGACATAACAGTTCAGCTCAAAATTCATTGATGCTAAGGTTGATCGTATTTAGTTGAAAAATAGAGTAACGAGTGATCACGTTCAACGTTGCTATTCAAAAACTCTGTAAAACAACCAAGATGTCATAAGACACACAAACTTCACAAAACAAGTGATGTCATACATAAGACACCTATAGTTTTCAGATCTGAAAAAAAATGTCTGATAACTATGGTATAATTATTTTCTTTACAAAATTGATTTCAATTGTTGTTATGAAGTTTTGTGCTGTAACCATCATGTTTGCCGCTATAGTATATACCTCAGGTCGACAAAAACCTATGTTCGTAAAAACATTAGTGTTTTTGTTAACATAAAAAGAGGGAAATTAAAACTTTAGTTATTAGATCTTATGTGTTGAAAAACAGGTTGGGAATCCTGTGAAAAAGGATCCAATCAACTTTGTTAAAAATACATTAAGAAAATCAGGTGTTAAAATAGTCCAAATCATAAGTAGTAATGTGAGATTTGACATAAGCATGTACAAATATAAGCAGATCTCTCAAAACATTGCTGCAAAATGATTCTGGAACAAGTATTCCTTCAATAAAACCTCCCAGTGAGTATTTCAGTACTTATGAATGGGAAGGGTAAAAAGGGAAGAAGAAAAATCACAAAAACTCAAAAGTGTGTTTATCTCAAAACTTTTGAAGTCAAAAGAAAAGAGCAAAAATATAAAACACTTAAGAGTCCAAAATTGGGTGAATAATGGTCATCAAGCAACTGTGTGCATTCAGAGATTCAGGAAAGTTCAGGTAACAATAGTATCACCAGTGATTAAACTTACAAGAGGACTAGACAAGTTTTTCAAGAGCCATCACATGGTAACAAAGTCTATAACCGGACTTTCATAAACTTATGTGAACATGTCTCCTCATTTTTGCAATCAATTAAACAAAAGAATGGTCTCAAACAGTGGTTATTATAATGTATTTCAAACCACTGACCATTTTCATAAAACTTGAGAGTGATGTGATTATGAGTTTAATTGGAAAATATACCAAATCCTTTTTGATACTGTTTTCAAAAAAACCTTTAATTATTTTTCTTGAAAAGGTTTTTCTCAAATAAAACATGATATATTATTCTTTATTTTTTAGAATGATATATTTTGAACTTTTACTTGTTTTTTATAGCAAAAGTTTCAAACACCTGTCAGGATATAGAACCCTTATTTTTGGTGATATTATCCTTGAAAATAGGTTAAAAGGAAAAGGTACAAGTGTCAAGGTCATGTCCAACTCAAGTTTGTTTTAACATAGATCAGAGATTGATTGCTAACAGACCTTAAAATACTTGGTACTCATGTTCTAATTTAAATATTATGACACAAAATGAGTTGCTATAGTAAAAAGGTTTCCATCATCTGGGGTACTAAACCACTGTCAGGAATTTATAAAAGCTTCAAAACTTATATTAGACATGTGGCAGAACCTTGAATGCAAATTTTTGTAAAAACTGGTGACATATTAAACTTGACAATTTGCATCTAAAATGTGTTTTGTTGAGGATAACAATCTTGCAGATGTTTCATAGTCATCATCAACAGATGTTGAAAATGATGTTGTAGTTTCACAAGACAAAATCATTTCTTTCATTAGAGCAGCATATGTTCAAAACAGTTGTCAAAAGCTTATCCACTGTTGCACTAACAGTTGCTGAC
Source organism: Helianthus tuberosus (assembly GCA_030545235.1). Lineage (NCBI taxonomy): Eukaryota > Viridiplantae > Streptophyta > Magnoliopsida > Asterales > Asteraceae > Helianthus > Helianthus tuberosus. The sequence goes on along the minus strand of CM060427.1, from coordinate 68,437,282 downwards.
ATAATAGCCTTCAAATCCCTACCATTACCTTACTCCTAATCACTGTTCTGTTCAAACATCTGCTTTCTAAATACTGTCCACTGCTGAAAGTCAACCCCTGTTCTTTCATTCTTCTGGTAATCACTGTTGTTCAAAATCAGTGTTTTATCCACTGATAAAGCTATCCACTGATAGTTAAAATCGTCCACTGTCTTCACTTTGATCGTTGCAACCACTGATATTTGCTTCATCAGTGGTTCCCTAAACAACTGTCCTCCATTATTCATCTTTCCATCAGAGGTTGGCACGTGGTCAGTTATTAGCCATCAGATCTTTGTAAACCGCTGCCACGCCAGCATTCATTTTTTCCCTTATAAAACCCTGATCAAAACCCCAAACAGGGTTTTACACTGTCGAATTGAATTCCAAAATTCTCTTCTCAAAGCAGTTTCCAACTTTCCGTCTCAAATCATTCTTCGTTCTTCTTCATCAAAATGACAAAATCAAAATCAAAATCATCCTCTTCTTCCAAAAAGGTCGCTCAAAAGGCCGCCGAACCCATTGAAATACCATACAAAGCACCTCACAACTACTTGGGTCTACTCACAAAACCCACCACCACCAAAACCTTCGATTCCATAATTGACACTCTTGCAGCTTCAAAGTACAAAACTTTGTTGACTGCTGATGCTCCTATTTACGAATAAACCCAGAGAGAATTCTGGAAAAAAGCCGCACTTGAGTATCAAGGTGAAACAGTTATAGCCATAAATTCTTCCATAAAGGGCAAAGAGATTCAAATCACTCTACAATCAATTTCAGAAGTCTTTGCACTCGATGATCAGGAAGGTAAAACTTCTTTTCCCAAAAACGAGTTAAAAACTGATTTTCTGGAAAGAGGGTATGGTGCGGAAATGAAAAGGGACACCTTACAAAAAGGCTTCTTCCCTTCTGCACCAAGGTTTTTATTTCATACCCTTTTGATGTGTGTCTCAAATAAAACAACTGCGTTTAATGAAATACCATTAAAGATCCAAAACCTGGGCTTCGCTATTTTACATAATGAAAATTTTAACTATTCCCAGGAGATCTTTGATGATTTAGTAAAAAATGTTGATAGCAAATCATTTCTACTTTTCCAAGGTTCTTAAGTTACTATCTTAAACAAAAAATTGGAAAGGAAAATGAAAATTTGCTCATTCAAGGTGAATCTTTTCAAATACATAGTTTAACATCTGAAACATTCACTAGAATGTTAACACCTGCAAAAACACAAGCAGAGATGCCCGAGCAGACTTAAGTAGCTACCACTGCTCCTCAGGTATCTGCTGCTGAGCCCACTGCTCCAGGTGATCATGGCAGCACACCCACTGCTATGAAACCCACACCTGCCATCTCCAAAAAGACTAAAAAGAAATCATCCAAAAAGCCCCACAAACCCACTAAAAAGGCAACTCTGGAAGATGAGATCCCAGAGCCACTGCCAGTGACAACACAAATGTCTCCAAAAACCACTGCTGCTACTTCCTCACAGCTGATGGAAGAAAGATCTCCACCCTTGCCTCAAACTCCTCCTGCATCCTCACAAAAGGATCAGGTTGTAAGCACAGGGACCCCACATTATGAAGCTCTGGATCCAATTGGATCCATCTTCCTCAGTCCTGATCCCAAGGACATGTCTCTTTCAACACCCATATCTTCACCCCTCACATTACCACAATCCATAATACCCTTGTTGCATGCAGTTGCTATAGCTCAGACACAAACCAGTTCCTCTCAATCACCTATCACTGAGAGTACACTCCCACAAGTGACAGGGTCTGATGCCTATACCTCTGCTATCCCAGCAACATTTGAGGAGGTTACACTGCAGGAGTTACAAGTAATTCCTGACAGTAGTTCAAGTGGAGCAGCAACTACAAGTGTTGGATCAATAGATCTACACTTGGCCAGTTGTTTCATCAATAAGACTCCCTTGAAGGCAATTTCTTCTATAGCACCTCTGGTAACCACTAGTGAGTTTGTTTTGACCACTGGTACCTTCAAAAGGTTATCAAGTGTTGAAGAAAGAAGACCCCAGAACCAAGAACAAGGGGCATCAATGGGTGATTTTTGGGATTCATTTCCTAAGTCACACATTGATACAACCACTGATGGTGGGGAATCAGATGATCCCATTAACTTGGGTGATGATTTAAAATATCAGGAATTGACGGGTAGAATTGACAACCTTGAGACATCTGTTGCTGAAATAAAAGATATGATGCAACAGTTGTTAAAAGCTCAAAAGGTCTCAACCACTGATGTTCCAACTCAAGCATCTGCTCCATCACAAGCACCTGCTGCAAATGAGTTATGGAATTTATTCCAACCCCTGCTCCAACAACAAAGATAAATGGCTGATCAGTAGCATGTAATACATGTTCAAGAGCTGAGAAACATGATGGAGTCAAGGTTTAGAAACACTCAAGCAGACATCAAGGCTATAAAGGCCCATCTCTTGAACACCACTGGCACTGCTCCTCCCACTGTTCTCTTCATTGATAAACTTCCTCCAGATAATGCCAAAAAGGGGGAGAAAATTAAGCAGTGGAAGAAGAAGGGAATCGAAGATGGTCTTTATATTGAACCAGAAAAAGAAAACATGACTAAAAACATCCCTTTGCCAGATGGTAGTAAGAAAATCGATGTTACTACAAATGCACTTGCAGAAGCAAAAGCAAGTGTCAAAAGAGATAGAGAGGCTAAGGATAAAGCCAGGTGGCAACAGGAGAAAAGAGCTTACATGGAGCTGAATGCACAGGGTACTTCTGGGCCAAAGGATGATGAAAATCCTAAGGATGAAAAGAATAAGCCCACTAGACAAGTGAGGCAACCCAAATCCACACCATCCAGACCCACAAAGCATGCCTCCAAACCACCTCCCAAAGGCTCCAAACCTCAAACCACAAAATCTCAAACTTCCACCCAAACAGTTGCTGCAACATCTGTTGTATCAACAACTGTTAGCCAAACACCTGTCACCACTAAAACACACACCACAACCACTGTCCTATCACCACCACCTAAAATCACTTCACCACCAAAAACCATCACTTCAACTACATCACCACCCACTAAATCACCACCTGCTGAAAAGCAGAAGACATCTACTGACACATCAGTAGTTGTAATGACAACAGAGGTTGAAACACCAGTTGTTTCAATAGCTGTTAGTCAGCCATCTACCACTGCCCTCACCATTTCAACAATCACCATACAACCCATTGTCACATCACAACTAAAACCCCCTTCACCCAAAAGGCTTTACACAAGGAAAAGGAAATCTCATGAGGGTAATGATGATATACCAGCACCTATTCCTTTATCCTCCACACCTTATATAGCCATCAAACCACAACAATCCATTTCATCAACTTTTGTCAAACCAATAAACCCTGGTAATTTTGTATCTACTGCTATAAGTTATCCACTGGAATTGGAAGCTGTAAAGGATGAGATGAGACAATTCTATACAGTGGATGATCCCTTACAAAGAAAATTTCCTTCTCTCATGGGCTTCAGAAATCCAGTCAATATGGATGAGTATTTAAAACTCAAAGCCAGGCAAGCAGATATAAGAGCTAGACTTGAATGTAAAGATCAAGGTGATAAAGCCATTTCTGAGAGAATGGAATTTTTGCTCACTAAGGTCAAACAAATGGAAGATTATGCAAGAGACCTGAGCAAAGACATGTCAAATATGCCACCAGAAGCTACCCTGCTAAAGGAAATGAGAAAGGATTATCTTGCATTCATCATGAAAGAAAAGTTCTATCCAGCCAAAGAAGAACAATTCAGTGAATGGCCACTCATTGCACTAAAGCAGGATATAAACAGAATCGAGAGAATAAAGAATGATCCAAGTAAGAAAAAGACAGCTCCAAACTGGAGCAAATACAAAAAGGCCATTGATAAACTTACCTCAGAATACAAGAGGAAGAAACAAGAGCTGGTGGATGCAAAGGTTGGACCTGCCAAAGCCATAGCAAAATGGACAAGGCAATACACAGATGAGGCTTATGAAAGGTTAAAGAAAAGAAGGATGACAGATCCTAGTTTACCACAGAAGCCTGAATACAAAAAGCCAGAACAGCAGATCAATACTTCTGAACCACTGTTCACTTCAGCAGATGTTTCAGTCATTGAGCTAGATCAAAGGAAGAGACAAGAGCAGATTGAAAAAGAAGCTGCAGAAGACATAGCTGCAGCAAATGAAATCATAAACAAGGCTTTCAAACAAATGTCAGCTGAAGATTCTGAACTAGTAAAAGCTAAGAGCAGTGCTCAACAAATTATCACAAGGCCAGCATCACCAAACTCATCAGTAAATAAAACTCTCCCAAGAAACCCATTAGGTTCAAAAATACTAAAATGGATGTCTGATCAAAAGACCCATGTATTGACCCTGATCAGATCCAATGGAGAAGTTGTTGGTGCACTACATCTGTCGACTTCGTCTTGTATCGAGTCTTAACCTTAGAATGTTAGATTAGGGCACGTTTTACGAGAAAATAGGAAGTGTATTGTGTCTAGTGTTGAGGTTTCGCTCATAGGGCATTTTAGGAGAAGGTTTCGCTTATTTGTCATACAGGTTCGCTTATATGGACATCATGTCCATATGAGCGAAATCCCAGCCCTATATATAGGTTACATGAGCGAAACCACAAGTAGTGTCCTTGTTATCCATACCGTAGTGCTGCCGGTGTGAGATTTGGCTGTAAACGTTGTTATATCAATCAGAAAGGTGATTTAAGTGAAGATCTAGCTGTTTCTACGTTGATTACTTGTTTTCCGCACCTGTAATTGACCAAAACTCCTCTGATAGACTCGTTCGGGTCAGAATACGATCCTACAAGTGGTATCAGAGCTTCAGGAGGAGGAGTTCTACAGAGATTTGCTGGATTTCATCATATATTCTTTCTTCTACACCTTCTTTCTTCATCAGAACGAGATTTTACGGTCAGAATTCGCTCAAAATTTCACAGATTGTAGATATTTGATCATAGACTAATCCCTGAAAGTTTCACACTAAAATTCGAACTAAAAATGGTCAAAAACAACCTCCGAATAGGTTTCGCTTTTATGGACTTTGTGTAATTTCGCTCATTTGGACATCAGGTTTCGCTCTTGTGACACAAAGTTGAGTGGTTTCGCTCCAAAAATCATCAAGGTTTCGCTCTTGTGACATTGTTTGGGGTTTCGCTCTTAAGGTCTTTCAGGTTTCGCTCCAAAGGACCACTAAGTGACCTATTTCGCTTTTGTGACCATCAAACAAGACATGGTTTCGCTTATGTGTACATCCATTAACCTGATTTCGCTTTTGTGTCACCTCTAAACTTCAGATTTTGCTCCAAGGGTCATCATAAAATCTAATTTCGCTCATAAGGACCTTGACATATTTCGCTCATAAGGACCTTGACATATTTCGCTTTTAGGGACATCATAACCCTGATTTCGCTTTTAAGTACACCTTAACCTCTGATTTCGTTCTTAAGGTTATCCAAACTTTAATTTCGCTCATAAGTGCCTGTGTTTGAACAAAGTACATTGAAAAATGGATACTGAGTTTTACAACGCTTTTGCTACAACCCCGACTAGTTCATCCGACGTTGCTAAGACCATGTCAATGGAGAATGAAACTGGAACAATGCAAAACCCCCGAAACTTATGGGAATTGAAGATTATCACGGATGGAAGAAACGGTTTGAGAATTGGGTTCAGGCGAATCATCTAAAAGCTTGGGAGAGCATCGAAACTGAATATGAGAGGCCAAAGAATTCAGCGGGAGTCGATAAAATCATTTCAGAATTCACAGAGCAAGAAAGATATAGTTATAAAGGAGAGAAAATGATGATCAATCTGTTACAACAAGTAGTAAAAGAGGATATATTTGTGTTGCTTCAACATGATGACAATGCTTACTCTATCTGGGAAGCTCTTAAAAAGAAATTCGAAGGAAGTACTGAGATGCTTCAGAGTAAAGCAGCATTACTGAAAAAGGAGTTTGAACTATTTGCATGTATGCCTGGTGAAACAACAAAGACTCTTATTGAAAGATACTGTCATCTGGTACGCTCCATGTCACAGTTGAAGATTACAAAAACTCCAGCAGAATGGGTTGAAAAGCTTGCTGACGCGTTACCGTAAAAGGAATGGGGTACATATCTGATGATATTGAAGAATTCCGGACAGTTTAGAAGGTTATCGATTGCACAGTTTATAGAGAAGTTGGAGGCACAGGATCTGGAGTAGCAGAAAATTGCTAGAATGAACAGTTCTACTCATCAGCAAGATATCAAACTATACTATAAAGGAAATGTTCAAACTGCTGAAGCAAGTCCAAAGATACAAACTGCATTTAGTGCTGGAAATCAATCTACACCAAGCAGTCAAGGATCAGTCAACACTAGTGGATTCTCAACAGTAAATCCTCCAAGTGTTCAAAGTGCATCTGCTGGAAATGGGCATTTGATTCAGTGCAATGTAGCTCTACATCTTCAAAACGGTCAAAATTATTCTGAAGAAGTTGTAAAGCATCATATGGGATTATTGGTCACTGCATTAGAATCTTATGAAGGGTTGATTGCCGGAAGAATTGGTAATCCGATGCTCACAAAGGAAGATTATGACCAAATCGATGCAGAGGAGCTGGAACTGATGGATATTAAATGGGCTTTAGCTAGTGTTTTGAGGAGAGCAGAAAAATTTAGATTGGTTACTGGAAGAAATGATTTCTTGGATGCAAATCTTTCTAATCTAGGATTTGATAAATCTAAAGTTGTCTGTTTTCGTTGCAGGGAGAAATGCCATTTTAAAAGAGAATGCAAGAATCAGGAGCCGAGAGGAGCAAAGGATTCGTTTGGAAAAGATGATTATTATAAGAAGTCCATATATCAACAAATCACTCATTAACCACATCAACAAAAAGAAGTTCAAACGGCACATGGAAGAATGATCGAGGATGCAAACAAGAAAGCTTACCATGGCATCATTGATCAAGATGACGAGAAAGTGGCTGAAGGTTTTAACTGGGACAAGTACATTCCAGCTGATCCAAATGTTAAAGCTTTTATTGCTCAGATTGTGCAAAAGCCAGAGTTGATGAAGGAGTGGATGGATGTGATGTCGGATAATGAGGAGAGTCAAGATGGAAAATCTGTTTCTTCTGAAAGCAGTGATGATGATGAAGAAGTTGAACAGATAAACATTGGAAAATCTCATTTATCTTCTGACACTTTTGAATTTTATTTTGCAGAAAAATTGAAGAAACTTAAAGAAAGGAAAGCTGCAAAGGAAATGAAAGAGGTCAAAGTAATTGAAAAGATTGTGGAAGTTGAAAAGATAGTTGAAGTCGAGAAGATTGTTGAAATCACAAAACCTTGTCTTACTTGTTTAGAGTCATGTAAAAAATGTATAGAAAAAGATGAGAGGTTTAGTGAGTTAGAAAAGTTGAAAGAAAAGTTGTTGTTTGATGTAAAAAATTTAAAACAGTCATATGATGTATTGAACAGAACTGTGAATAGTCTGGAAAAGACTAACTCTGAAAGAGAGAAAGCTTTGAAGATGCTGAATGCTACCATGATGACAAAGCAGAAAGAGATCAACTTGTACATAGAAGAATGTGCAAAGTGGAAGAAAGAGTTGGATAGTGAAGCAACTGAAAATGAAAGAATCAGAAGATTGCTGCAAAGTTACAAAGGTTGTGACTACATAATTGATAGAATTTATCCAACAGTTGAAGGATTTGAAGCGTTTCAAGGTGAAGAAACAAAGCCAAAGAAGAAAAAGGATACTGGTAAGAAACAGGGTGTCTGTTATAATAAGTGTCCGCCTCCGATTTGGGAAGGGTACTCGTCTAGAAAACCTAACGAGGAAGAACTAAAACAGGCAGTCAATATTAAGTTAGAATCTGAGATAACTGATGTTTTACCGGACAATATTGATGTCACGTTCACAGCGTCCGACACAGATCATGAGTCAGAACTGATAAAAAGAGTGGTTGATCAGGTGTTGGATAAGGATGAGGAGTCAGAGTCAAAATCCGAGTCCGAAAGTTCGTGTCAGTCTGTCGGAAGTTCGAGTTCATCTGTCAAGAGTTCAAAGTCGTCAGGAAAACGGGTGTATAGTAAAGAATTTTTGTTGTCAAAATCTAATTTGAATGACGAAACATTTGAAGTTGCGTATACTTTGAATGGTTCTGACAAATTATATTTTGATAAAGAATTTCCAATAAGAGGTGTCAAAACTGATTTGATAAAAAAGGTTTTCAAACTAACAGAAATTAATATTTCTGAAATAAAAGATGAAAATCTTAATGTAAAACCTAAACCTTACACCTCAAGAGTACAACAACGTTTGAACAAGAAAAAGAGTTACAATTCTGGTTCTGGTTTTCAAAAGAAACCAAACCACAATCGTAGCTACAAAAAGAAAGGACTTGGTTTTATTCCACCTGAAAAATATAAAAATGAAAAATATATTAGAGATTTTAAATCAAAAATGACTTATGTTGCAGGAACTAGTCATGAAGAAGAAGCAAAGAGCTCATTCTGGAAACAGTCAAATCAGGAGTTTCTTGCTGAAAAGATGAAGTATGGAGCTTTTCAAAGGAAAGAGACAAGAACCTGTTACAGATGCAATGAAGTTGGTCATATTGCATGGAACTGTCCTCAAGCAACAAAAACAAAACAGGGAGTCTCAGAAAAACTTAAAGAAGTAGTTGTTGACAAAGCTGAACCACCAACTGAAAGATTTAAAGTGTTTAAAAACTCTACATATGAAGTTGGTGAATGTTCGAAAAGATTTTACAAGAAAAAGGGAAATCTTGACAACCAAACTTGGGTTGTTAAGAAATCAGAGGTAAAATCTGGCGATGAATCTGATTCCACAAAGTCAAAGGAGCCACAGTTTGATGAGAGTGATGAAAACTCAGTTCCTTCAATGGATGATGAGAACTTTCCACCATTGAGGACTGAAAATTTTTAAAGGAAAACTGGAAAGTCTGAAATCTCAAATCAGGGTTATTCTGAGAAGGATAACTTTGATGTTGAGAAAGCATTTAATGGGAAAGTTAAGAAGATTTTCGAAAAAATGGTTGATGGGAAGGTTAAAGGGGTAAAAGATTTTTATGCTACAAAGAAAGCAACTTACAGCCCAACCCCTAGTGAAGTTGAGAAGGTTACACCCAAAGCTGGTCAAGCTTGGGTGTCTGTGTTCTTTACTTGAAAAATCTGACTTGCCGGAGATCCCAAGTTTGTAATCGTGGATCAGGAATCGGCATCTTTCATGTTTAATAAAGTTGTTTTGAAAATGCTTGAAATTGTTAAAATTTTACAGGTTGAATGACTACGCCGGAGCTTCCTGGTTGGTAAGTGCGAAGCAGGAATCGGCACTTTGATGGGTAAAATGTAGATGACTCATTCCTACAATTGGTATTGATTGGTTATATCTACAAGTGGTTATTCTTACAAGTGGTTTAGAGGTTGCTTGATTGTAAACAGTGAATCAAGGACATTAAGTTGTACTTGATTTACTACAGTTGATAAAACTGACAAGATGATGAACCATATCCCCGTACTTAAACAAGTGGTAAACTTACAAGTGGTAAAAACAAACTCATTTTCCGGAAAAATCATTTTGATTAAAACAAACTTAAGTGTTTTGAAATCTAAATGAGAAAATGGTTTGTGAAAGGGGGAGTTCAGATTGTTTATACCTAGTGAATGGCGAATTGAGGCGATTTGATATCGGTTGTCACTTTCTGTATAGTTTGTTTTCAAATTTCCTAAAATGTGGTTGCATTTTAGGGGGAGTAGAAATTTTCAGAAAATACAAAAACATTAGAAAATTTGAAAAAGACAAAAACATGATAAAATCAAAAATGAGTTTTAGTGTCTAAAAGAGGAAATGATAGTACATCAGTAGACGGTCACAGTATGCTAAAGAATTGTAATGTTTAAATAGCATTAAACAGTCTCACTGATGATATGCCGATAGGTTTTTACACATTTAGTAAGCTTTTTCGGGATATAAACATAAATTCAAACTTGCTTATTTCGTGGGGAACACTAATTGGATATATAGGTAACCCCTGAAATCTCGTTTGAAAGGTCCCTCTTTCTGAGATACTAGGTCTTTATGCTCAGTGATATCTGGGGTATTATCCCGGGACTTCTGCTGAAAGAAATTTCTGACCTAGTCCCCGGATAATGCTTTCTGCTTGCTTGAAACATAGCGCCGCCCTCAGCAAATTGATGAAACAATAAAATTGATAGTCATTGCTGTTGTAATACAAAAGATCCTCTAAAGGGGACACACCAAAAGTCGAAGCCGTCATCTCTCTGCGTATACGGGAGTATCGACCTGAGCTCTCACGGCCCTCGCATTTAACCCCTTACAGATATCATCTGTGGTATACTCACCTGTAAGACTGAATATTGGGACCTGGATACGGGAGTATATTCAAGAGGTGGGACACATGAATGAGTTTAAGTTTTTAAAACATCTAACTCATATCCTGAATTAGTTGAAATTTGTGTGAGAATTTAAGTGGATCAGTATATCGGCAATCTAAGTGAATTGTTTAATTCTTAATGTGTAATTAAACTCAACGGTACTTGTGACTTGTCATAAACTGATATGATCCTCTTGCACGAACTCACAAAAATATTGTTTGTAAATATTTCTTTACTGCATTTCATATAAATTCAAAAATTCCAAAAAGATTTTTAGTGTGTTTTAGCATAATTTTTGTAAAAATTCAAAAAGATTTTCAACAACTGGTGTTGAAGAGCTAATTTTCAAAATTCCGAGTGCTAGACATGACGAACAGGTTTGGGAAAGTATTTGTTTGAAGTTCTTTGAAATGAACATGATATTTCTGTAAGTGGTTCATCAGAGATTATAAATGTTGAATCATTTTAAAATATGCTTTACAAGTGGTTATCAGGAAATTTACTTTGAGGTAGAGACTTTGCAGGATAAGATGAGCCAGGGTATTCGTTCCTGAGATCTGAACTGGATGAGAGCCAGGTTCCAATACCTGAGGACTCTGATTGGAGGTAGCCAGAAAATGATCTTGAGATATGAAGAATCAGGCTGATTGATATTGAGAAGCTGTTAGATGGAAAGCCAGACAACGATCCTAAAGCTGATGATGCTGATGAACTGAAGAAATGCCAGCATATCGCAAGGGGGAGTCTGAAGACTTGCGAGAAAAGTGTGAGAAAGTGTAGCCCAAAGACAGATCAAGACTGAAGATGCGAAGACTCGACACTTAAGACTCGTCAACATCTGAGGGGGAGTCTGTTGGTGCACTACATCTGTCGACTTCGTCTTGTATCGAGTCTTAACCTTAGAATGTTAGATTAGGGCACGTTTTACGAGAAAATAGGAAGTGTATTGTGTCTAGTGTTGAGGTTTCTCTCATAGGGCATTTTAGGAGAAGGTTTCGCTTATTTGTCATACAGGTTCGCTTATATGGACATCATGTCCATATGAGCGAAATCCCAGCCCTATATATAGGTTACATGAGCGAAACCACAAGTAGTGTCCTTGTTATCCATACCGAAGTGCTGCCGGTGTGATATTTGGCTGTAAACGTTGTTATATCAATCAGAAAGGTGATTTAAGTGAAGATCTAGTTGTTTCTACGTTGATTACTTGTTTTCCGCACCTGTAATTGACCAAAACTCCTCTGATAGACTCGTTCGGGTCAGAATACGATCCTACAGAAGTAAAGCACATATCAAGGGTACAAGCACTGGGCCTGAGTGTTGAAGATCTACAAGATCTCCTTGAGCTTATACTATGTAGGGATGAGGATGATACAAGTTCCATGGATTTTGAGTTACAATTTAAAGGACAAGTTAGGGAACTTCTGATGAGACAATAAAGATCCAAAATAATGAAGAGTTTTGGCATTATCTGTTCCAGGGGGAGATTGTTGGGATTGAACCCTATCAGAGGAACAAATAATAAAAGCCAAAAAATGGGTCACAACAGTGGATTCATCATAAGCAGTTGTTTACACCAGACTTTCCCCTTGAAAGTGTTTATAACATCTGATGTCCTCTATCCACTGTCCATATACAACAGTTGCTGTCCTTCAAACTGCTGATGAAGCCCTAAAGACTAAACACTACTGGTTCAATCTACTGAAGACTGTTAAGTACTGCTGATTAAAGGACTGCCCACTCAAGGACTGATCAACCTTGAGGAAAGCACTAATGGAAGGAGAAAGCAGTAGTTCAGTGTGTCATGTATATTGTATAGAGTCAGTGGTTTTGTATAAGAACAGTGGTTATAGGTTGTTAGGTTGTTAGATATCACTTTCATGGTGACGTCAGCTTAGATGCTTCAGTGGTTTGATTTGCCTATAAATGGAACAGTACCCTGTACTGTTACATTTGATTGATTGAGTGAGTTCTTCTCCTCCAATTCTTTCATCTTGTGCGATCAACCAAGGAGCATCAGGCTAAGGGGGAGTTTTGTTGTAAACATGCATTGTAATCTTTTTGATTTGATTTGTAATCTTTTGACCTAATGAAAAGCATGTGTTTATCAGAATTATTCTCCCTTTTGATTGTGTTTTTAAAGTTTGTTTCCATTTCCACTGCACTTTACATTATTTCATATTCATTCATTGTTCAAATTATACAAACAAACACAATCATTAGAGCCTCCGATCCTAACAACACCCCTCACAATTGATCACTCCTCTCGGTTTCATTTCTGAACTAGCATGTAATACACTAGTAATCAGCACTCAAAGACCAACTATATTATTCTATAATTATAAGCTTGAATGACAATCACACCTCCACTACAACACATAGAAATCGCACATATTAAAAGGTCTTACGGGTTTTTGGCTTAGGCGAAGGTTAGGAATTTTTGGCTAAAAAGTGGCTAAAATGAAAAATGATGAACACGAACCGTTAAAGAATCCTTATTTTCTTCTAAACAAATAAACTCAAAGATATTGGGTAATTTTGACCCGTATCTAACTTATTCATATTTTTTTAGCCTCGATTGTGGTCGTTCGACCCGTTTGTTGGCTTTTTTTTTTTTTTTTTGCAACAACTATAAACAAATAGATCTTCTCTAGACGGTTTTCAAACGAGGTTAAGGTTTAACTTGGGTAATGATATGGGTTAACAAACGAATGGAAAAGGGTTCAAGTTTGGCTTCTAATGAGTGATTTGTGGGTAAGTTGGTAAAAATACATAAGGGTGTCAAAACAAAAAGATGGTCCTAAATTGCCTTTATCATCTATGTGCAAATGTCTAGTCCATGGCCTCGGTGTGTATCAAATCATACAAGTTATAACATAGAGCTAACATATGGCATACTCTCAAACAAATGAAAAATATATGTATATGATAATGATTTATTTTTTGTTTTAAAGTAGGCTCAAAATCTCACCAAGTTGGAGAGAAAGGTTACCGATGTGAAGCATGCATTTATTTTACCAAAAGCTTGCTAGCTATAGCTAGGCGTTCCTTCTCCTTTTTCTTAAAAAAATTGCTAGAATTACCTTTTCTACTACAATCACATGGAACATGACCATGACTAAGGACCTATACATGTGGTTTGGTTTGGAACCCGTTGATGATTACTTTGAGAAATTCGGTCTTCAAACACGATCAAGTCGACTTAAAGGCCAAAGTTTTCAAAATTTTGAAATTTTCTCTCATCCCCACACTTGAGGTAAACATTGTCCTCAATGTGTAGTGTTTAAACGAACGGGTCAAAATTGAAAAACTTTTACTACTCCCCATCCCCACACTTGAGGTAAACATTGTCCTCAATGTGTAAGAACTAGAGTTTTTTAAATCGCATAAGGGATGTGACACGGCTAATTCCCCCAAAAATTTCACCCCGAAAACTAAGATACAATTACAATCCACTTATTACTAACTACGAATCAAAGTAAAAGGAAACGCATGCACCTGATTTTTCTCGCTAGATGCTCATGTCTTCTTCTTCTCTTCACGAAAACGGTCGTCCCTCGAACATAATGTACCTACAAATCTTAACCCTTGTGTAGAAGCATGCTTCTCACAACCATTGAAATTTGTTAGCTACTTAGTTCTACCATTTTTATGAAGGTATTACCAAGTCATGCGTTAATTTACCTTGATTTATGTGGAAAATTAATTTACAACAACAACAATCCTAACTCACTTTCGTAGGAATCACGGTTGCATTTAGCGTATGCAACAAGCCCTTTTAAACCTCCCAATAGCTCGGGAGGACGAGTAGGTCTCGTGAGGGTTATATAGGGAACACACCCACAAAGTTCATTTAACCTAAAACGAAATAACAAAATTTACAACAACAACAACAACTAGACGATGGAGAAAAACTAAAACGAATTGTGAAAGAAAATATACAACAATAATTAACTTACCACCTCATGTTGGTCGAATGGCGTGCTTTCCGCCAACGAACTCCTCGAAATCACCCATCGGTGATTCATACCATTTGTTTCCAAACGGTCCAAACTTCCTCATCTCCTCTTCTTTCTTCTTTTCTTGAGGTGACGTCTTCGCCTTTTTCTTCTTGACCGTCTTCTTCTTTGTTTCTCCAAACCTACCAACCATAGCACATACCTTTTTGTTTGGATTTATGTCCTTTTCAGGACACTTATCCTCACCGAGTGGGTTAGTAAAATTTGGAAAAACATTTAAATTTAATTCTCGGTCCCCAAACTTCATGCTTACCGTTCCCGTTGCACAATTTATTATGGCATTAGCAGTTTCCAGGAACGGTCTACCCAGTATAACTTTCGGTTGGGTGTCCTCAACACACCCAACATAGTCTACTACCAAAAAGTCAACTGGGTAGTAGCAATCATCCACCTTAACAATCATATCCTCCACCATCCCTCGTGGATGCGTGGGAGTCTGATCAGCTAACACCACGGGAGTGTCAAACTTTTTCAATGGACCAAAATCGTATTGGTCATACAAACTCCCGGGCAAAATGCTCACACAAGCTCCAAGATCGAGGAGCGCCCTCTCAATTTTAAATGTTCCAATTTGAATTGGAATAAGAGGATCTCCAGGATCTTGAGCTTTTTGGGGGAGCGCACTCGATAAGACGGCACTAACATGTGATACCAAATCAATCGGTTCGGGTAATTTATTGTGCCGTTTTTCAATGCTCAACTCTTTTAAGCATTCCACATGAGCCGGGACCTTTTTAATGTCATCGAGTAACGGTAAATTAATTTTTGCTTGTTTAAAATTTTCCCACCTCTCGTCCTTTGGTGGGCACCGTTCTTCAAATTTTGATGCATTAATCGGGTTAAGTTGATTTAAAAAAGTTTCACAAAAGGAATTTTTAGTTACGTTTCCAATTTTACTTTGTGAAATCGTTTCTTGTTCATTTTCACTTTCCAGCTCATCACTTATATCTTCCACTACACCATCAACGAATTGTGGTAGTGGAATGCTTTAAACCCTACAAATTTCATCATTCGGAAGAATACTTACCGCGCTAATGTGTAAATTCCTCACATTGCCCGTGCTTGAGCTTTGATGCTTCGGGTTCATTGCGGTGTCGCTTGGAAGACTTCCTCCACTTCCACGAATTTGGGCCATTTCTTCCGCAAGTTGACCCACTTGCTTTTCTAATGCCTTGTGCGACTTGTCTCGCACTTCAAACTCCTTCTTCATCTCGGATTTGATCTCTTGATTTGAAGTGGTGATGGCATTCATGATTGCATCGAGCTTGGAACTTAGCGAGTCGTCACCACCCATTTGAGAGTTTGAATTGCCAATCTCATTACCACCTTGATTGTAGTTCCTTTGGTAACCCCCTTGGTTACCTCCTTGGCAAGTTTGGTGCGAATACCCACCTTGATTTCCCGATTGGAAATTCGGGTTCATTTGGTTGGAGGCATTACCATACCTAAAGTTAGGATGGTTCCTCAATCCGGGGTGGTAAGTGTTGGAGTTCATATCCTATTGCCTCCGGTCTCTATACACTTGATTCACATCTACGGTGGCTTGACAATTCTTGGTCCGGTGACTGATGTCTCCGCATTCTTCACATACGGCGTATTGCACCCACCCACTTCCTTTTTCTTCATGCGAGCCAACTCCCGCTCCAACGTTTCAATCCGATCCTTAGAACTCTCCTCACGATCGGGCCAAGACCTTGAGGTAGAGTGCTTTTTGGCTCGGTCGGCCGATTCTTTCGCCTTTGACCTCTTGCTCATCCTCTCGAGGAACTCCCAATCGTCGTCCTCGTGATTACTCGACAATGTTCCATTACTCGTCGACTCATGGTGGTTCCACGTCTCATCATCCAAACCCCTCACAAAGCATTTGACCAATTCCCACTTTTCAATTTGGTGATGAGGGCACTTCCGGATTAATTCCTTGTATCGAGTGAAGGCTTCGTGTAATGGTTCACTCAAGAATTGGCGAAAAGACCTAATTTCATCTCTAGCATCATCGGTCTTCGCCATCGAATAATACTCGTCAAGAAAAACCTGTTGCATTTCAGCCTATGTGCGAATACTACCCGCTGGAAGTGTGAGAAACCATTGTTTCGCCTTATCCTTCAAAGAGAACTGAAATAATCGAAGCTTTACCTCTTCCAACGCGAAATCATGTCCTCCAATCATACTACATATGGCCGAAAACTCCGCCAAATGGGTATATGGTTAATCATTAGTCTTCCCATTGAAGTGGGGGAGGATGTTGATGTAATGGGGCTTGCAATCGAACATTCTTCTCTCGCAAACAACCGGTGAGTCATTGTCGATGACCACCGGCCTAAAGCGGTCATTAATGCCCCTCGGAGGTTGTTGATGATGATGTGGACTATCTACTTCTTGGTCCCTTGGTCTTCGGTTATCTCTTTGATTATCCCCTCGATTCATACCTTGATTGCCACTTTGATTACCTCCTCCCACAAAACGAGGAATCCGGTTATGATTCACATTGTTGTTGTTATTGTAGTACCCATCATTCCGGTTCCGTTGGTTGTTGTTTCGTGGGTTTCGGTTATTTCCGTAACCATCATTTCTCACATTCCCATACCCATAGTTGTCGTTCCCCACAAAATTGGAATTTTGATAGCCAAATTCATCATCGTCAAAACCTCTAGCATTGTGGACATTTCCCTGGTTCACATAACCACAACCGTCATCATCAACCTGGTCATCATAATTACCCCCATCATCCGAGTATTCCGAGTGAATACTCACGTGTTCCGGTGATTGATAACCAGGAACACTAAACGGCTCATCATCGGGGATAGTTTCTCAAATCGTCTATGTTAAAGAACGGGTCTTCGTTCGCTGGATTGCCATGATCTTGGTTGCTTCTATGGTCGGAATTAACATTCCGGTCATCAAGGTTAGTGGGTAAGGAGTCATGGCGGTGAAGGTTTTGTTGTTGGGGTGTTCTTTGGTTGTTATTGGGAATTTGGTTTCGAAAAGGTGGTTTGGGTGGTCTAGAGTTGTTACCACAAACCGGTTGATCTTGAGGTATAGGTTGGACGTTTTGGGCGGGATGGAAGGTTCCTCGAGAGTGGAATTGATTTTGATTGAGGTTTGGGTGATTGGAGTTTTGGTTTGCCATTGAATCGGTTTCAATGGATGGTGAAGATTGTGGTGTTTGGGTGACTTGGTTAGAAACAACGGTTGCTTCTAACAGGCTTGCTAGGTTCCTTCTTGCAACTCTCTCAATTTTCGGTTCGTAGACTAACGGTGAAGTCCTTCCGGAATTCCGTGTACACATGCACTACCTGTAATCTGCACAAGTAACACAACCCGCGTAACAAGGAAAAAGACAAAGTACAAACAGAGCTAAGCAATTTAAACAGTTAATCACGAAAATTCAAACAAGAATCCAAACACAAAGCGCACTAACTCCCCGACATAGTCGCAACCCCCGTCCCCTAATTAACTGGGAATGGGCGGCCGCAGCCAGTTTTAGTGGTATCGGTGTTTATCATTTTACCAGCGGAAATTTCATCAGGACCGTAGTTAGGAAAAAATTTATCAGAGTAAAATACCACACTTTTATAATATTAAACACGTGAGAAATTCCCAGGTTTCCAGTACACACATTTTTATAGGGGTAAACCCTATTTTATTTAAATAAAAACATTTCTTTATTTAGGTAACTCTATAGCCACTTTTCCAAGCCTTCAGTGCTGTCCAGCTGGCTTCTATTTGGCTTTCACATTTTGTTACCTGAAACGCGTTTAAAAACATTTTGTCAGTGGGAAATACTGGTGAGTGAATCCCAGTTTAATCAAGATAAGTAAAACCATTTTACAGTAGTGAGGGCGGTCGCGCAATTACATTTGTTTCCATCTACTTTAATTACCACCCTCGGTACTGTCAACCCAACTTGTGGTCATGTTACTACTCACAATGTAGTAACAAATTTTGTATACAAAACCCCAACATACCGATGATAATTGTAGAATACAAATACTCAATCACTGTTTAATATAATGTAAAACATTTGAGGTTTTGTAAAAACAGTTTGCAAAAAGGATTACAAAAAGGAGATTGCTCACATTGCTGTCTTAGGGTTTTCCTTAAGGATTTCCTGGTGATTATCTATTAATTACACAAATGCACACGCGTTAGTATAATAACCCAATATTTACATTAGTAATACCCTCGCCGAGACGGCATTCCAACGACTACGTCGGGCAGAACCACGACAGCCGTTACGGAACCCTAGATCAATCGGGCAGCATATCTAATACGTAACCGGGGGTTATGATACTTACAACGAGGCACAACTTCGTTATTTAGGGGGGTATTATGTCCGGTTATAACTTCTACACTATAAAAATTTGAGAGAGAAAGTTGTTGTGAACGATTTCAACTGAACAGCCGAAGCCATCTATTTATAGTGTCTGTTCGACACCTTGTCGCGCCCCGTGAAGGTTTTAGCCAAGGGCTACGCGGCCCGCGAGGGCAGCTAGGGTAGACCCTAGCTTTGCTGACTCGGCCAATAGCCTCGACACGCACTCGACACATGGCGGCACCAGGCTTTGCCTCTTGTCCACTTGCTCGCGGCCCGCGTAAGACCAGGGCTAGGTCTTCGCGGCCCGCCACAACCCTAAAAATCTGATTTTTAATTAAATTTAATAAAAATAAAGGTATTCGGGGCCTGTTTTTGTATACGAGGTGTATTTTAGGACGTATTGGGATATTTTAAATAATTTAGGGGTGTCGGAAATATTTTGGAGGGTTGTTATATCCTCCCCACCTTGTTTTAGAACTCGTCCTCGAGGTCTATTGAAATAGGTGTGGATATTTGCTTTGCATTTCTGATTCAAGCTCCCATGTGTACTCTGGTCCTCTCTTGGAATCCCATTTTACTTTGACTAGTACCAATCTCTTGTGTTTCAGGTTCTTGACCTTTCTGTCTTCAATCTATAGAGGCTTCTCTATAAATTTAGGCATTTCATTTACCTCTATATCCTTAAGAGGTACTACCAGTAATTTATCAGCTAAGCGTTTCTTGAGATTAGATACGTGAAATACATCATGTATTTCTGCCATTCCCTCTGGCAGTTGTAGTTGATAGGCTACAGGTCCTATTCTTCTAATAATCTCAAAAGGTCCAACATATCTGGGGCTTAGTTTTCCTCTTTTGATGAATCGTACCACTCCTTTCCAATGAGAGACTTTTAATAACACCTTGTCCCCTACCTGAAATTCCAGTGGCTTTCGTATGTTATCAGCGTAACTCTTCTGTCGATCACGTGCTGCTTTTAATCGTTCCTTGATTTGAATGATCTTGTCGGTTGTTTCTTGTACTATTTCAGGTCCGGATAGTTGTTTTTCTCCAATTTCTACCCAACAAACTGGGGTTCGGCACTTTCGTCCATAAAGGGCTTCGAATGGTGCAACATTGATACTTGTGTGATAGCTGTTATTGTAAGAAAATTCTATCAATGGTAAGTGATCGTCCCAATTACCTCCGAATCAATTACACAAGCTCTAAGCATGTCCTCCATTGTCTGAATTATCCTTTCGCTTTGTCCGTCTGTTTGAGGATGATAAGCGGTGCTTAGATTTAATTTGGTTCCCATTGCTTTTTGGAAACTTGTCAAAAAATGAGAGGTAAAACGGCTATCTCTGTCAGAAACAATTGATAAAGGAATTCCATGTAATGAAACTATTTCATTTACATACAATTTAGCTAATTGTTCCATATTGAAAGTTTTTTTCATTGGTAGGAATTGTGCTGACTTAGTTAGCCTGTCTACAATTACCCAGATTGTATTATTACCTTTCCTTGTTTTGGGTAGTTTGGTAACAAAATCCATTGTTATCAATTCCCATTTCCAAACTGGCATTTCTAATTGTTGTAACAAACCTGAGGGTTTCTGATGTTCAGCTTTTACTTGTGAACAGGTTAGACACTTTGCAACATATGCTGCTATATCCTTTTTCATTCCTATCCACCAGAAATTATATCTTAAATCTTGATACATCTTATCACTTCAGGATGCATCGTATACTTAGACTTATGGGCTTCTTCTAATATACAGTGGCGTAGGTTTCCTAATTTAGGTATCTACATTCTTTTCTTATGGAATCTCCAAATTCCATCTGTTCCTTGTTCTAGTTCCTTAATCATTCCCTTCAATTTTTCAGTATCATCCTTGATCACTGATTCTTGTGCTTTTCTAATCTGTTCATTTAAATCTACTTGTATATTTAATTTAAGAGAACGTACTCTTTTTGGATTTTCGTGATACTTTCAACTTAAAGCATCAGCTACTACATTCGCTTTTCCTGCTTGATACTGGATATTACAATCATAATCACTAAGTATCTCCATCCAGCGTCTTTGTCTCATGTTCAATTCCTTTTGCCCGAAAACATATCTTAAACTCTTACGATTAGTGAAAATGGTAAACTTACTACCGTAAAGGTAATGTCTCCAAATCTTAAGGGCAAAAATTATAGCTCCTAATTCTAAATCATGGGTTGAATAATTCTCTTCATGATTCTTAAGTTGTCTAGAGGCGTAAGCTATAACATTTTGACGTTGCATCAATACACATCCATAACCTAGTTTAGAAGCCTCACAATAAACTATAAAGTCTTCAGTTCCTTCGGGTAATGCTAGTATGGGTGCGTTGGTTAATCTTTGCTTAAGGATTCTAAAGGCTTCTTCTTGTTTTGGTCCCCATTCAAACTTAACAGATTTACAAGTTAGCTTAGTTAAGGGAATGGCTATTCTAGAAAAATCTCGAATAAATCTTCTATAATAACCGGTCAATCCCAAGAAACTTCTAACCTCGGTTGGTGACTCAGGGGTTTTCCATTTGGTAATCGCCTCGATCTTTGTGGGATCCACATGAATTCCTTCATGATTGACTAAATGTCCAAGGAACTGTACCTGTTCTAACCAAAATTCACACTTCGAAAACTTTGCATAAAGCTTTTCTTTTCTCAATAAACTTAGAAGTGTGTGCAGATGCGCTGCATGTTCCTCTTTGTTCTTAGAAGAAATAAGAATATCATCTATAAAGACAATTATGAATTTATCCAAATATGGCTTACATATTCGGTTCATCATATCTATAAATGCGGCTGGGGCATTGGTTAAA
This sequence comes from Helianthus tuberosus, assembly GCA_030545235.1. Lineage (NCBI taxonomy): Eukaryota > Viridiplantae > Streptophyta > Magnoliopsida > Asterales > Asteraceae > Helianthus > Helianthus tuberosus. The sequence goes on along the minus strand of CM060427.1, from coordinate 68,415,649 downwards.
CCAAATGGCATGACAGTAAATTCATAATGGCCATACCTGGTTCTAAAAGCCGTCTTAGGAATGTCCTCTTCCTGTACCTTTAACTGATGATATCCTGAACGTAAGTCGATTTTAGAAAAGAATCGAGCTCCTTGCAACTGATCAAACAAATCATCGATTCTCGGTAATGGGTACCGATTTTTAATCGTGACTTTGTTCAATTCATGGTAATCAATGCACATACGCATTGACCCGTCTTTCTTTTTAACAAATAAGATTGGTGCTCCCCGTGGTGATGAACTTGGCTGTATGAATCCTTTTTCCAAGAGTTCATCTAACTGTTTCTTTAACTCTTACATTTCTGCGGTGTTGGATCGTCGTATGACCCGAATGAGTCGTTCAGAAGAGTTTTCAATCCATATCAAAGGCGGAATCAATGATATAGACGTGATTATAGCTTGATTCTCCCTAATTATCTTCTTTTATTGATTTCAAAGCTTTTACAGATCAGTTGACAAATCGGCAGCACCTTGGCTCTGAATTCGGAAAGTTACATATGTTGAACCAGACTCCTCTATTTATAGGCACACTATTTCGTACGAAATGGGTAAACCTCATTTCGTGCGAAATGACTAAGTGTTCATTTCATACGAAATGGTTTATCCATTTCGTGCGAAATGACCCATATACATACAAAACCTGTTTTCTAACCTGCTGAGCACTGGTTTATCCTTTCTAGACACAAGACTCGATATAAGACAAAGTTAACAGACATTTATGCACCAACAGACTCCCCCTTGGATGTTGACGAAGTCTTCGGCATCGAGTCTTCAGTCTTGATCAATCTTTTCATTCTTTCCAAACTGTTTTGACACTGTAAGCATCCATCAAGCTCTATCAGCATCAGCAGCTAGCACTCGAACTTGACTTTTACAATCTTCAAACTCCCCCTTGAATATTGATCCAGAAACTGTTAGACTCCCCTCTCAATAAGCTGGGATAGAATTCTGGTTCAAACTTTGTTCAAACTTCAGCCACGGGGATCTCGATTTGCTGCTTTCACAAAACCTATTACATGCTTCTAAAAATTCTGACATTAAAATCTATTCATTCTTTTAACTTCTTTTGTTGCTTTTATCAGTTTTAATAATCCACTTAAGTATCTAGGTCCAAGTTAATGACCCTAGGCACTTAATTTGTCTACCAAGTCCAACTTAATAACCTTGGTTGACCTGAGACAAAACACAACTGACTTTTGTTCAACATATATCAAAACATTTTTCTGAAAATTACAAGTTTCAACTTAATGAACTTGTTTTGACTTTACATTAACAGGTTTAACATGATAAGCTCCCAACTCTTCTGTCCAGCTCAGAAACTTCCTGCATCTTCTTCAAACCGCGAGTCTGAATATCAGCTTTCCACTTTGGTTTATCGGAAAAGTAAAGCAGAAATGTAAAATATTTTTGGATTTTGAATAAAGTTTCTAGACTAGAATGCTAAACAGAAATAAAATGCAGTAAATGTAAACTATTTACAAACATATTTTTGGTGAGTGTGTTAGAGAATCATATCAGCTGTCAACAAGTCACAAGTACCGTTAAGCTTTGATTTCATACTCAGAATTAAATAATTCGCTTAGATTGTCGATATACTGATCCACTTAAATTTTCACACAAATTTCAATCTGTCCAGGATACGAATTTAATGTTTTAGAGACTTAGCTTATACGCATGTACCACCTCAGAATATACTCCCGTATCCAGACCACTATATTCAGTCTTACAGGTGAGTGCACACTAGTAATATCTGTAAGGGGTTAAGTGTTGATGCCATGAGAGCTCAGGCTATTGCTTCCGCAAAATCAGAGTGATGATGGCTCAACTTTAGGTGAGTCCCCTTTGGGGATCTTCTTTTACAACAGCACATGATTAGCATTTTTCAATGTTTCATCATTTTTTATGCTGAGGGCGGGCTTTATGATTAAAGCTGTGCAAAGTATTATACGAGGACTAGGCTATTGCTCCCGCAAAATCAGAAGTCCAGGTATAATACCCCAGATATTACCACGTACAAAGACCTAGTATGTCAGAAATAGAGCCTTTCAAACAAGATTTCGGGGGTTACCCATATATCCGAGAGATGTTCCCCACGTAATAAGCAAGTTATGATTTAGGTTTATATCCCGAACAAACCTACTAAATGTGTAAAAACCTATCGGCATATCATCAGCGAGACTGCTTAACACTTTTAAACTTTACATATCTTTAACATATCATAACTGTCAAACTGATGTACTATCATTTTCCCTTTTTTACACAAGCTCTTTTTCGGTTTCTATTGTTTTTGGATTTTGAAATATCTCATGTTTTTGTGATTTTTGAAAATTTTTACTGTTTTTGTATTTTCTGAAAATATAACCTACCTCCCCCTAAATACCAAAACAAGTAAAAAATAGACAAACCATTGCAGATTGCTTCTCAACATCATCTACAGTGGTACCTTCATCTACGCCAAGAATCTCTTCCGACACCGATAAAAGCTTCATACCATTCAATTTTAAAAGATATTGAAAACGAGTTTTATCAAACGCTTTGGTATGTAAATCAGCTTTTTGTTCGTCAGTGTGGATTTTCTCAATTCGTATCAACTTCTTCTCGAAACAATCTCGGATGAAGTGATGACGAATTTCAATATGTTTCGTTTTAGCGCGATGAACATGATTTTTTGTTATGTTTATCGCTGCCTCATTATCAACAAAGATAGGGGTGTTAAGAAATTGCAAACCGTAGTCTCTCATCTGTTGCTGGATCCACAAGATCTGAGAGCAACAACTGCTAGCAGATACATACTTGGCTTCACATGTGGATAAAGCGACAGAGGTCTGCTTCTTGCATTGCCAGGTGACCAATCGTGGTCCGAAAAACTGGCACCCTGCTGTTGTTGACTTAGCATTAACTTTACAGCATCCGAAATCAGAATCAGAATACCCTTCGAGCGTGAAATCACCTTCTTTTGGATACCACAACCCCAGTGATGGAGTTCCTTTCAGGTAGCGTAATATCCGTTTCACAATCACCATATGCGAAGCTCTGGGCATGACTGAAACCGTGCTGCAACGCAGGTTGGATACATAATATCGGGTCTTGAAGCTGTCAAGTACATCAGCGATCCGATCATGGAACGATATAACGTTTCATCTACCTTCTCTCCGGTGATATCAGGGTTTATCCCATGGTTCGTCGCTAATGGGGTGGAAGCTGGAGTAGTCCCGGACATCCCAAATTTCTCTAAAATATCATGAACATACTTCGTCTGATGTATGAAAATTCCCTTAGGCAGTTGATCAACCTGAAGTCCCAAGAAGAATTTCATCTCACCCATCGATGACAATTCAAATTTTTGCTTCATAACTCTTTCAAAATCTTTGCACATATTTTCATTTGTTGGCCCAAATATGATGTCGTCCACGTATATTTGAACTATCAGAAGATGTCTGTCGACTTCTTTGGTGAAGAGAGTGGCATCCACTTTTCCACGGATGAAACTGTTGGCAAGCAGATGTTGAGACAATGTCTCGTACCAAGCTCTCGGGGCCTGGTGTAAACCATACAGCGCTTTATCCAGTAAATAGACCTTGTCTTTGTGGATTGGATCGGTGAAGCCCGGTGGCTGTCCGACATATACCTCCTCTTTTACCTTCCCGTAGAGAAAAGACGATTTAACATCTAGCTGATAAACTTTAAAACCTTTCCAAGATGCAAATGGTAGGAAGATTCTGATTGCTTCAAGTCTAGCAACCGGAGCATATACTTCAGTGAAATCTATACCCTCCTGCTGACTAAAGCCCTGGACTACGAGTCGAGCTTTGTTACGAATAATAACCCCTCGATCATCCCTCTTGCACTTGAACACCCACTTGGTTTTTATCTTCCAGTGACCATCAGGCAAATCTACCAATTTCCACACTCCTAGCTTCTCAAACTGACTAAGCTCCTCTTGCATCGCGTTGACCCAAGAATCTTCAGTTAGTGCTTCCTTATATGTTCGCGGCTCAATCTGCGAAATAAAACAACTAAATGAAAACTCAGTTTGTAACGGAGCAACTGTAGAATAAAAACAAGTAAGTCCTTGGTCAATTTGTCATCTTGTGCGGACGCCTGATTGTAATTCTCCAATAATCAGCTCTTCTGGATTATACGAAAGAGTTCTCGGCATCACTTCGCCTGGAACATCTACCTCGCCTTCCAAATTTGTGACATTCTGATCTGCACCTTGTTCACTGTCTAGAATTGTTTGACTTGATATCTAGATCTGCTCCCCCTCAGAATCTGCATCTCCACGACCTAATATAGGTCTATCTTCAGAGTCTAGATTATCGTTGACTGCCGTCTGATTGTCAAGAGATTGCTGAATATCATCATGTTCTCCAGCATTACTAGGACCAGCTTCATCATCATTTGAAGCTCGATATTGACGTCTAGAAGACTCAGTTGGGAATCTTTCTTGTGATGCTTCATATTCTCTCAGATTATCCAACTCGTCAAAGAAATCTGATTCTTCTTCTATGTTAAATGAATCCCACAGAGTATCGTAATTAAAACGCCATGAGTCGCCGGGATTCTGAGGTGGCATGGTATAACTTTGACACTCAACATGATGTTCTTCAATGATCCGCTTCAAGCTTGGAACAAAGACTCGTTTTAATGGACTTGCATAACCCACAAAAATTCCTTCAATGCTCTTTGGACCAAATTTACCATAAGGTTCTAGAACTGTACAGGGAGACCCAAACGGTTCCAGATACTTCAGGTTAGGTTTGCGGTTGTTGATCAGCTCGAAACATGTCTTGTTGAAATTCTTCACTGTAAGAACCCGGTTGAGTGTATAGCAAGCGGCTGATACTGCTTCTGCCCAAAAGTTGACAGGTAATTTTGAATCAGCAAGCATCATCCTGGCCGTTTCAATTAGCGTCCTGTTCTTTCTTTCAGCTACTCCGTTTTGTTGCGGAGTGTAAGGAGCACTAAATTCTTACAATATACCTCTCTCATCACAATATTCTTCCATCTTGTTGTTCTTGAACCCTGTACCATTGTCACTCCTGATTCTTCTGATTTGAGTTTGGTACAAGTTTTCAATTTTTCTGAACAACGTCATCAAACTTTCAAATGTCTCATCCTTTGTCTTCAGAAACGATACCCACGAAAATCTCGAGTAGTCATCTGTTACTACTAGACAGTAGAGATCACCAGTTATACTTTTAACGTTTACTGGACCAAAAAGATCCATATGGAGTCTCTCTAACGGTCTTGAGACTGAATTAACCTTCTTCCCAGGGTGAGATTTCTTCATTTGCTTGCCTTTGATACAGCTAATGCACTCCCCCTCAAGATGGAAACCTTTCACATGAACACCAATTACTAAGTCGTTATGCACCAGGTGATTCATTTTTCGTAGGTGAATGTGACCCATCTTTCGATGCCACAGTTGTGATTCTTTTTCCATTGCTCTTGACATAAAACAGTGAGCCTGACCCATGGTAGTAGTTGCTACACTCATGTCGAACACGTACATATCGTTGACTCTAGGTGCTCTCATGATAACCCACTCTTCGGGAACTACAAATCCTGGTTTCAATATCAAACATTCCTTATCTGTAAAGTGCGTTGTGTACATACGATCACAGATCTGAGAAATGCTCAGAAGATTGTTTTCAAGCTCGGCGATGTAGTTTACTCTTTCAAACGTAATAATTCCATTTGATAAAGTTCTTTCACCAACTATTCGACCACCTTGTGTCACACCCTGACTTTTGCGGAAGCGTGGGTTATTGGTGTGACTTCTTAATACCATAGCAATCAATCATAACAATGCTATATGATAAAAACATGAGATGTTCGTCCATAAATAAAGTTTAGAAAAAAAATACTATGTTACACTTGTCTTAAAACTTCAATTCCAAAGTAAGTTACAAACCTTGACTTGTTTAAATGGATTCATAAAAACTTGGCAAAAGACCTTAAATAAAACTAGGCTTAGAGAGATGTAACCCGTCCAGGTAGAGGTTACGCTTTCTAAACCCTACAACCCTGGATGACTTCTTTATTCAAACACAGCTTGAAAATACGTGCATAGCGTGCCAGATCCGTTAGTTTCCTGAAATACATGTAATTTGAAAAATCAACAAAAGTTGAGCGAGTTCATGTGTAAGTGAGTATGTATAAACCTTTGTAATATGTCTGTAAGTATGAAAATCCCTGGTATGTAGCAATTAAGGAAAAAGAGATCACCATCGGGTTGCAAAGCCAATGATATGTGTGAAGTGATGCAGGAAAACTCAACCCTAGCGGATTTGTGCGTCGGGCACTTAGTCACCACATGGTCCACTCGGCGGACTCAAGAGTGGGGCTCGCTACACCCAAATAGATCTATCACTAATGTCCCTCGGTCCTACAACGAGGATTAATGGCCTTCAGTTCGGCCTACCCACTCACGTGATCTAAGTAGTATACCCTCCTTAAGCTAACCATACCATGTAAATAAATGTCTGTAAATGTCTGTAATGTCTGTAAATGTCTGTAATGTCTGTAAATAATTGTAACATGTATTTCACCCCCGAAGTATAAAACTGAAAGCAGTTAAGAGAAAAGGGGGACATGAACTCACTGTATTGCGTCTTCGGTACTCGTAACCCAAATCTCCTCAGTAAACACGACTACCTACAATGATCTAACGTCTATTAGACGAACGGGTCGTGCCTTGTCTTAGTATTGATTAGTGCCTTTGAGTTATGTTTTAAAGTGTCTTCAATATTTTCGTAATAATACATCTCATGCTTGTGTATTCGTATTTCCTTCCCTAGGATGGGATATTTTACATATTTCTGTTCGTATTGGAATTATATTTTTAAGTCCCATTTTAGAGAATACATACTTAACCATATTTCTGTATAAAATCAACCTCCTATACTCTGTATTTCGTTACAAAAATTATGGCGAGTTTTATGCTTGAAAAACATAGTCTATAATATACTAGTAAACGCTTGTCCCGAAAATATTTACGAAGTGTTATAATTTTCGGAAAAATTTCGCCATAGCCTCCTCTGTAAAAAAGAGGTGTCCATGCATAAAAAACATATCATTTTCTTTTACAAATACCTCATAAAGCGTTCCCACATAGCCAACCCGACAAATCTACATGCAATGCCCTAACTACGTCGTTTCAGATTTATTACACAAAACAGGACTGTTTTCGAGTATTTAAATAAAATAGTTATCCTTTTCCAAAAATTCTCAAATTTTTACAGAAGGTCATATATAATCCACGATTTATTGTGTAAAAATTTCGGATATCAGTTCATTACCAATTTTATATAAAAATTCTTTTACTCGACTGCAATCAGATTTGATACTTTCTGATTGCAGTTTTACGGAAAAATTCACTAAAAATCAACCGTAAGTCGGATCGACGAAATTCCAGTTGGAGGGTCACGGGAACAACCGTGACAATCTCCAGTAAAAATCCCACGAGCCGATACTGCTCAGGTTTTAAGTTTTGACTCTGATCACAACACACTTTTTCAGCAGAAATATTTCAGCTTTGAGCTGCTGTCTAAGAATAATACTTTAAAAATAGTAAACGGTCTCAAAAAATTACGATTCCAGTTTCATTTGTTCGGTTATTAAAAATTACACAATTTAGACTCCAGAAATTCAGTTTTTCGCTTAAAAATGAACCAGTTACAGCCTGTTGAAGCAGGCTGGAAATTTCAATCAGCAAGCTGTTTATGTGTAGAAGTGACTAAAAACGCATAAACAAAGACTCTAACCATGGTGTAACGAAGGATAAATGTTCAAACTTCATGCATGCATTTACCAAACCCAAACTAACCAGATTTCAACTTCAAACAAACTTTTTATATATGGTTTTTATGTAGAGTTTCAAGTTCATATATCTAGTGTTTTAGCTTGTGTGTGTCAATAACATTTAAACAAATCATAACAAGAACAAGATGGAACAAGGGTGTGAAGACACTCACTACTAGCACAAAGCTAGGGTAACAATCTTAGGGCAAAGATGATGGAGATGGTGGTGCTAGAGACTTGAACAAAGCTTCCTTGAGAGTCCTTCAACTTGTAACTACTATGGATGATCTTCAAGGCTTGGAAAGGACTTGGATGAAGAAGATGAAGGTGAGTTAGTGATGGTGATGGTGATTTTCGGTTATGGAGAGAGGGGGGGGGGGTGAGCCGAAAATAAGAGGGAGGAGGGAGGCGGTTGAGTGTGGGTTTAGAGGAAATGATGAACAACCTTGGAAACATGCATTTCTAGATTCCTAGGGTAATCATACCCAAACTCTTGGCCAATAGAACAAGGATTCTCTTTTCACCATATCTAAACAAAATATCTTTGATGATTATGGCAGATTTTCAGTTGGGGGGGGGGTAAAATGTAAATTTTTGGTAACTAATAGGTATTAACTTAGAAGATTAAGGGTATTTCCAAGTGTAGTGGGTGTATGCCATGTTTCTATAGTGCGTAGGGATTTATTGTGACCATAAATAATTAAGAAAGATAAAATAATATTTATGAAAATATTTTAGTGTCCCGGAAAATGTCTGGTTGTTCGGTTACGTATCATTCCGTTAGAGTGTTTAATTTCACCGTATAGCGTCTTTTACGCGTCTTATTGCAACGAAAACATTCCTGGCACTTAGGAAAGTATACAGGACTACTCTGCCATATTTGTGTATAATAAAATGCTGAATTATATAAAAGAAAGCAGAATTCTGTATTTAAAGTGCGTTTTAGGCACTTCCCGGCACTATATCTATCACCTAATGACGCAGTCTTGTGGTCCTCACTTCCCTACACTACAAACCGGTGTAGTATTCTATCCCTGGCCCATGCTGGCCATAATAATATTATCTGTCTAAGTGCTGGCGTTGTCAGCATTATTTCTGAATCAACCGTTCAGTGTGTCAACCATGCTGAGTGCATCAAGTATGTCACTAATGTATGTATGTAATGAATGGAGTGACTGTATAAAATGTGATGCATGTATATATATGATATAGAATCATAGAGCAGTTTAAATTATCAGTTGTATTTAAGCACAGTAATTAAGCACGTAATTAAGATTAATTAATTTGTACAGTACCTGAAATTTTGAGGGTTGTCACATTCTCCCCCCGTTAAGAAAATTTCATCCTCGAAATTTGTACGACCTTAATTCCTTAGGGTTTCGTTATGTATGTATGTATATGAATAGTACCGAGGTAGATAATCACCAAATCGAATCAAACCTTATTCACATCAAGTGAGTCTAGAATATATATATATATATATATAACATCACAATTCCAATAGTAAAAAGGTATGTGCTTATAGCATTTAATGTCAAAGGTACAGTACGCATTTGACGTATAGTCTAGAGTAATCCAGCTTGCAGTGTTTCACAAAAGAGGAGTCTTATCCAATAGAGTTTTCAAATGACTGGTCATAGTATGCAAATTTTCACAAACCATAGCATCCGCTATATGAACTCAAAATCAACAACTTGGAGATGAAAATGACCTGCCAACTGGCAAATAAGTAAATGATAAGGATTTGCGTGTTGACATTCTTGAGTTGCGAAAATACACCGAATGAAGTACAAGTGAATCTGGTGTATCATTGTCTAAATTTGTAGTTGCATCAGAAATGTTTAAATGACAAGTCAAACAAGAGTATATGTAGTTTTGTGAAACAGTTGACCATGATTAGCACAAGCTAGTAACACCACAAGGTGCCGAAATGACGAGATTCAATAATAATGGTGACTGAACAAGTTCACCGTGCCTGAAATCAAATGATAGTGTATCGAGACAATCTGAAGTTTTGATTTACACAATGTCACAAAGTTTTTAGTTAAATACGGAACATCAAAGAGCCACTGCCTTTGATTGAAGGTGAAAAGCATTAAGTATGGCAAGGTATTTGATTGACAATGAAGGTATCATTAGGAGGTACATTGTGCTTATGAAATGAATATATGTACCGTTGCCTTAACACACAATTGTGTTGAGACCGCTTTGATTGAGAAGATCCAAAATGGATTGTTAACAACTAAGTAGGGAATTGAATTTCGTGTACGAAGTGGGTAATCAAATTAGCGCAAGCTTTAGTTTTGTGAAAATATCACCGCAAGTATCGAAATAAATCAAACATTTTAGTGGAGTCGTAGACCAACCAAATCTACTACGACTTGAACTGAAAGACTCTCTGCAACAACAGTTGAATATGATGCTCCCAATACATCATATAGCGTTTCAAATTAATCCTGTGAACTGGACAAGTTCAAGCAATTGAACTTGGCTTCAACGTAACCCGATAATAAACGTATGAACCAACAAAGAATTTTTCGGCATGGTAGCAAAATAAACCATGTCTGTAACTTGAAAGAAAGCGGTTTCAAGAAAGTGCGTTGGCTTGGTAACAAAAGAGTTCAACAATAACAATAATGTAGGTCACTCGAATCAGGAATTTGTAATTAGGCTTAGCAAAATGATATGTAACTCCAATGAAGTTTTCATTCAAAACGAAATCACACGTGTAGCATGATGCATGTATGTCAGGTAAGTTTCCAAGAAAGGAATAACGAGTATCTGCTAAAGTGAAGAAATGACCAGATATTCGAAGCAAAAGAGTGTTCGCTCTCAGCGAAGAAAATCAACGTGATGCAACTACCATTAAGGAGAGTAGAGATGCAAACATCTACTCGCTAGAAGCAAAAGTGAAGGTTTCAACGAAAGAAATTTAAGTACTTTCTGTCTTGTTAACTGAAATGGTATACACGTCGGATAATGGTGTTTGCTTGAGTTAACAGATGTGGTTCCTAAGTAACAACCTTTACGAGTTTGGACCTGGGTTCCCAAAGGTCCTAAGTACATGTTCTCTAGATTCTCAAAGTTTCGTATTCGGTGTATAATTGTTCTGTGTGTCGTGTAGGAATCACCACTCTTGTGTGCGTTAAAACAAATTATTGTCCCACAATTCCCTCGGTATGCTTCCTTCCAGAATTCGCAGCTAAAGACACTAGATCGTTGATCAGCCATGTAGGAGTAGTTGGATCCTATCCGTTAGTTAAATGAGTAACTCGTTAATCCTTAACAAAAGCCACCGACTCTGGTTGGCTAGCTCGTCCGACTCCCGGTCATTTGAAAGTCATCGTCCTTCCTTAATGAGCGGAACTGAGGTTACCCCAAAAGGGGAATTTTGGTCTGTTATCTTCCTTCTCTATTCACTGCTAAAACTTCACTGTCAATCCTTGCATCTCCGAAAATGTAAGTTGCTACGACGCATTGACTACAGGTGCGGTGCCTGGAATTAAATCGACGCGAGATTCGACTAATCGTTGAGGAGGTGATTCCGGCAAGTCTTCGAGGAAGACTTCAGGGTGTTCCCTTATCACGGGGGTATCTTCGGGTTTTAGTTCTTCGGCTCCCTTGTCCCCGACATGAGCCAGGAAAACAACTCATCCTTTGCGCAACAGCTTTCGTGCCCTCCAGCAATTTCTAATTTGTAGGGGCGTATCCTGTTTCATGAGTCACGATCGTTCCTTTATTCGCCATTGGGGTGCGGACATTAAACTCCGCTCGGTCACATGGAAATTAATCCATCCCAATTACCACGTTGAAGTTCCCAACTCAACGGGCAGCAGATCAAGCGTAAACTTACGCTCTCCAGGTTCTATCTTGCCGTTCCTAGTTACTATGTTGGCTTCCACTAGCTTCTCCTAGCTAGTTCCATCAAGTGCGAGTTATCTAACTTACTTGCTACTAACCCAAGTACACTCTCAAACTCTAGAGATGCGAAGATTAGATTTTGCAATAGTATCTTGCAACACAGATGCATAACGTTGAGTAATATAGAACGTACCGATACTTGAATCCCGGCGTGCCCCCATGGCTTTGCTACTGAGATTTTATCCTTGTGCTTGATTCTTCTTAGGGCAGTACTTTCTGAAATGCTTCTTGTTTCCACAGTTAAGGCAACCTTGAGCACGTTTTTGTGTGTCACTCATCCTTCCTTGATAATTGTCGTTGTCGTTGTTTTCTCCGTGATTCTTACTACCATCTTGACCTCCATTTCTACTTTCAGTACCTTGCCTACAAGTTTCCTTGGGATGCCCTCTCTTGCCAAAGTTATCACATTTCCCATATTTACATCGCCCGACATGATAGCGTAGACAATTGTCGCAGTTAGGTAGAATACCCATGTAGTCCTTTCCCTTTTTGGCCTTCTTCCCGATACTTACCCGAGTAACCTTCTTGAAATTCACGAGTTTTCTCTTGTTATCCCCAGATGACTCTGCAGGAGCCTCGTTTTTCTCTTCCGGAGTGGAAAATTTTCCTTGTCTAATCGCTTCTTCAGTGAGCGCCACGCTCATGTCGATTGCTTCGATAATTGTTGAAGGCTTAGATGTTGTTACCAGGCTTAGAATCTGCGGTGCTAGTCCCCTGATGAAAAGTTCGATCTTCCTAGATTCTGGTTCCACCAAACGCGATGCAACTTGTGATAACTCGCCAAATCTCCGCACATATTCAGCTATCTTTGGACCTTCCATTCTCAAGTTCCACAATTCAGTTTCCAACTTCTGGACTTCCGCCCTAGAGCAATATCTTTTGCGCATTAGTTCCTTCAGTTCGTCCCATGTCATAGCATATGCAGCGGCCTCGCCCATTGCTTGAATTTGAAGGTTCCACCATGACAGAGCCCCATCTACAAATAGCCCCGCTATGTACGTAACCTGATGTTCTGGGGCGCATTTGCTCAATCGTAAGACAGAATTCGTCTTCTCCACCCAACGCACAAATGCTAAGGCACCCCCAGTGCCGTCGAATTCTCGAGGTTTGTGGTTCAAGAACTGCTCGTAGGTGCAGCCGCTGGGTGGGTTATTTCCTGAGGTACCTCCGCCGTGTTCGGAGCGAAGGGCCTCGAGTTGTGCGATGGCTTGCGAGATGCGCCCTTGCAGTTCTGACTCTGCTGTTGTCGGCAGAGGGTTGCTGGCATCGACGTTCCCTCGTATCGACATCTTCTGAGAAGAAGGTTGTTTAGGTCAGGTCTCATTCGTTCGGGGAGTGCATATAGTTATTTAGAGATCGTATGTACACATACATATTAAGTTATCACACCAACCAATCAAGCAATAGTATAATCATAGTATAACCAAGAAATTTGGTAATTATGTTTAATGAGAGCGTAGTAAGCAAGCACGTAGCGTTATAATTATTGTACGCATATATAGATTAATACTTGCTTAACAGAGATATAGCGACGGAGTTTCGTTGGTCATTGGCCATAAAGTATTGTCGCATGTTTTATAATGATTGGGCCCTCATTATTCCCTGACCACAATTGTATTGCCTTCCAAAATGTATCGCATCAATAGGGACACAGGGTCACCCTACCCTTGTCCATTAAGTGTATTAGGGTATTAAAATCACATAGTCTGAAGTGGTCTTTAAAAGTCTCCACAAACCCGGCTTATCATTAGTGTCTTTACTTGCAAGCAATGTAATCTGCATAATCCAGAAATCACCATACTAGTGTCTGAGGGGGAGGAAAGAAAAGTAAATTGTTTAACGTGCGTGGACTTCCTCCTTGGGCTTGTGTATACGTCGAAGTAATTATCTGCTCTGCCACTCGATAGTAACGAAATGAGCATCAGGATCCTGGGAACGGTGTAGTAGTAACGGTTGAGAGCGCAAAAGGAACCTTGATAAATGTGGAGGATCAAAGTATGCTGGCAATAAACAGGGTGGTGGAGGACGTGGTGTCTTAAATAAACTTTTCAGACAATATGCTGTCTTGTGATGTAAATACTTAAATCATATCTTTAGTTATGTAATGCTTGGAATTTGAAGTTACCAAATGTGGTGTCAGCTCTCCAACATTCTGCGACTCATATCCCCAATCTGTAGTTGGTGTTACAGAAGCAACTCATCTCATGTGTGGCCTTCATAATGTGAGGGATGGTAAGGGTCCAAAATTAACATAGTGTAATGTAGGAACCAGCGAAACGTAGCAATTGGTGCGGTCTGTGAGGTCGTAGAAAATGTTGCTGTAGCCGATGGAATCGTTACGCGGGTGCTGATCTGGAGTACCTTCTCGGGGTGTGGGTATATCTTGAAGGAAAGCATTAGGCATCTTGGCGCAATGGACATCGGTCTTCACAAGAGCAACATCAGCGGGTGAAGGTGCAGGTGCAAACGTCTCAACTGATAAGAAGGTCATTAGGTGCAGGTACTGGGTCGGGTATAAGGGACGCATTGTTTGGTAAGTCAAAAGAAATAGGGTCATGATCAAGTAAGGGTGCAGGATCAGTAGGTGCAACATCAAGTTGTCCCAAAAGGTGCAGAAGCTAACTCAGGAGCAGGCCCTGGGTTGTGTAACGGTGTGGTGCCTCGAGCAGGTGTTAGTGCAGCAGTCATAATGGCGTCGTCGTCCGTGTCAGTAGTAGAAAGATGTGACCAGGCCGTCTATAAGGCTGTAAATGTCACAGACTCAAGGGAGTCTGAAATCGAATATACCCTGGAGTCAGAGGGTGGCCTGTTAACAGGGGCCTTAAGAAGTGAAATTAGTAACAACGTTCTCGTCTAACTTTCTATCATCATAGGTATCAGCAGAAGGACCGTCAATAAATATGTCCACGTTATCATTAATTGCTCGTCGCATAGCCAACCTTTGGCAGGAAAGTCCATAGGAGACGCATCGTCGAGGATCGGGGTCATGGTGTGCTTACTATTAGGGTGCCCAGTGATGAGGTGGTCATGGGCTGAAACAAGAGTGACAGAAGGATCCTTATCAGTGAAACCATCAGCAAGGGTAAAGTATCGCCCGGGATCTGGTCGCGCGAACAGTTGGAAGTTGTCCTCGTCCTTGGTCAGTATATTAGGATAACTCTCAGTGTCTGACGTAAATGTCTCTGGCGCAGATGCAGTCTCATCATCTGTGACGGCGGCCGTAGGGTTAACAATATCTGATAACTCGCCTTCTAAATAGTGTGACGTGTGTGCCGGTAGCATGTATATCCATAGTAATTATTAACAATTAGTCTATGCAAATACTCACCACATATGCACGTATATCAATAATCAGCAATTAGGCGTGTGAGTAATGACAATGTAAGCATGTAATCATCCTAGTCTTCCCCAGACTATCCCACCTAGTCTCTCAGACTAAACTCCCTGGTCTCTAAGTCTAACTCCCTGGTCTCTAAGACCAACTTTCCTAGCCTCTAATACTAAATCCCTGGTCTCTAAGACCATCCTCCCAGTCTCTAAGACTAAATTCCTCCCTCAGCCTTTAAGGCTGATCCTCCCTCTGTCTCTAAGACTGATCCTCCCTCAGTCTCTAAGACTGATCCTCCCTCAGCCTCTAAGACTGAAATATAAATTTGGAAATGTGTATTTGTGCCTTTTGTTTATAAAAATGTTTGTGCCCTGGATCTGGACGTTTAGTGTATGCAATGCAAAAATTGTTTGAAAACATTTTTGTGAGAGCCCTGATGATCATAGTCTAGACTCGAGAATGAATCCTAGTTCGCTATGATCGAGGCTCTGATACCAAGCTGTCACACCCTGACTTTTGCGGAAGCGTGGGTTATTGGTGTGACTTCTTAATACCATAGCAATCAATCATAACAATGCTATATGATAAAAACATGAGATGTTCGTCCATAAATAAAGTTTAGAAAAAAATACTATGTTACACTTGTCTTAAAACTTCAATTCCAAAGTAAGTTACAAACCTTGACTTGTTTAAATGGATTCATAAAAACTTGGCAAAAGACCTTAAATAAAACTAGGCTTAGAGAGATGTAACCCGTCCAGGTAGAGGTTACGCTTTCTAAACCCTACAACCCTGGATGACTTCTTTATTCAAACGCAGCTTGAAAATACGTGCATACCGTGCCAGATCCGTTAGTTTCCTGAAATACATGTAATTTGAAAAATCAACAAAAGTTGAGCGAGTTCATGTGTAAGTGAGTATGTATAAACCTTTGTAATATGTCTGTAAGTATGAAAATCCCTGGTATGTAGCAATTAAGGAAAAAGAGATCATCATCGGGTTGCAAAGCCAATGATATGTGTGAAGTGATGCAGGAAAACTCAACCCTAGCGGATTTGTGCGTCGGGCACTTAGTCACCACATGGTCCACTCGGCGGACTCAAGAATGGGGCTCGCTACACCCAAATAGATCTATCTCTAATGTCCCTCGGTCCTACAACGAGGATTAATGGCCTTCAGTTCGGCCTACCCACTCACATGATCTAAGTAGTATACCCTCTTTAAGCTAACCATACCATGTAAATAAATGTCTGTAAATGTCTGTAATGTCTGTAAATGTCTGTAATGTCTGTAAATAATTGTAACATGTATTTCACCCCCGAAGTATAAAACTGAAAGCAGTTAAGAGAAAAGGGGGACATGAACTCACTGTATTGCGTCTTCGGTACTCGTAACCCAAATCTCCTCAGTAAACACGACTACCTACAATGATCTAACGTCTATTAGACGAACGGGTCGTGCCTTGTCTTAGTATTGATTAGTGCCTTTGAGTTATGTTTTAAAGTGTCTTCAATATTTTCGTAATAATACATCTCATGCTTGTGTATTCGTATTTCCTTCCCAAGGATGGGATATTTTACATATGTCTGTTCGTATTGGAATTATATTTTTAAGTCCCATTTTAGAGAATACATACTTAACCATATTTCTGTATAAAATCAACCTCCTATACTCTGTATTTCGTTACAAAAATTATGGTGAGTTTTATGCTTGAAAAACATAGTCTATAATATACTAGTAAACGCTTGTCCCGAAAATATTTACTAAGTGTTATAATTTTCGGAAAAATTTCGCCATAGCCTCCTCTGTAAAAAAGAGGTGTCCATGCATAAAAAACATATCATTTTCTTTTACAAATACCTCATAAAGCGTTCCCACATAGCCAACCCGACAAATCTACATGCAATGCCCTAACTACGTCGTTTCAGATTTATTACACAAAACAGGACTGTTTTCGAGTATTTAAATAAAATAGTTATCCTTTTCCAAAAATTCTCAAATTTTTACAGAAGGTCATATATAATCCACGATTTATTGTGTAAAAATTTCGAATATCAGTTCATTACCAATTTTATATAAAAATTCTTTTACTCGACTGCAATCAGATTTGATACTTTCTGATTGCAGTTTTACGGAAAAATTCACTAAAAATCAACCGTAAGTCGGATCGACGAAATTCCAGTTGAAGGGTCACGGGAACAACCGTGACAATCTCCAGTAAAAATCCCACGAGCCGATCCTGCTCAGGTTTTAAGTTTTGACTCTGATCACAACACACTTTTTCAGCAGAAATATTTCAGCTTTGAGCTGCTGTCTAAGAATAATACTTTAAAAATAGTAAACGGTCTCGAAAAATTACAATTCCAGTTTCATTTGTTCGGTTATTAAAAATTACACAATTTAGACTCCAGAAATTCAGTTTTTCGCTTAAAAATGAACCAGTTACAGCCCGTTGAAGCAGGCTGGAAATTTCAATCAGCAAGCTGTTTATGTGTAGAAGTGACTAAAAACGCATAAACAAAGACTCTAACCATGGTGTAACGAAGGATAAATGTTCAAACATCATGCATGCATTTACCAAACCCAAACTAACCAGATTTCAACTTCAAACAAACTTTTTATATATGGTTTTTATGTAGAGTTTCAAGTTCATATATCTAGTGTTTTAGCTTGTGTGTGTCAATAACATTTAAACAAATCATAACAAGAACAAGATGGAACAAGGGTGTGAAGACACTCACTACTAGCACAAAGCTAGGGTAACAATCTTAGGGCAAAGATGATGGAGATGGTGGTGCTAGAGACTTGAACAAAGCTTCCTTGAGAGTCCTTCAACTTGTAACTACTATGGATGATCTTCAAGGCTTGGAAAGGACTTGGATGAAGAAGATGAAGGTGAGTTAGTGATGGTGATGGTGATTTTCGGTTATGGAGAGAGGGGGGGGGGGGGGTGTGAGCCGAAAATAAGAGGGAGGAGGGAGGAGGTTGAGTGTGGGTTTAGAGGAAATGATGAACAACCTTGGAAACATGCATTTCTAGATTCCTAGGGTAATCATACCCAAACTCTTGGCCAATAGAACAAGGATTCTCTTTTCACCATATCTAAACAAAATATCTTTGATGATTATGGCAGATTTTCGGTTGGGGGGGGGGGTAAAATGTAAATTTTTGGTAACTAATAGGTATTAACTTAGAAGGTTAAGGGTATTTCCAAGTGTAGTGGGTGTATGCCATGTTTCTATTGTGCGTAGGGATTTATTGTGACCATAAATAATTAAGAAAGATAAAATAATATTTCTGAAAATATTTTAGTGTCCCGGAAAATGTCTGGTTGTTCGGTTATGTATCATTCCGTTAGAGTGTTTAATTTCACCGTATAGCGTCTTTTACGCGTCTTATTGCAACGAAAACATTCCTGGCACTTAGGAAAGTATACAGGACTACTCTGCCATATTTGTGTATAATAAAATGCTGAATTATATAAAAGAAAGCAGAATTCTGTATTTAAAGTGCGTTTTAGGCACTTCCCGGCACTATATCTATCACCTAATGACGCAGTCTTGTGGTCCTCACTTCCTTATACTACAAACCGGTGTAGTATTCTATCCCTGGCCCATGCTGGCCATAATAATATTGTCTGTCTAAGTGCTGGCGTTGTCAGCATTATTTCTGAATCAACCATTCAGTGTGTCAACCATGCTGAGTGCATCAAGTATGTCACTAATGTATGTATGTAATGAATGGAGTGACTGTATAAAATGTGATGCATGTATATATATGATATAGAATCATAGAGCAGTTTAAATTATCAGTTGTATTTAAGCACAGTAATTAAGCACGTAATTAAGATTAATTAATTTGTACAGTACCTGAAATTTTGAGGGTTGTCACACCTTGATTGCTTGCAAATCCCACATATCCTCCATTAAACCCTCGAACATCGTACAGTAGGGTCTTCTTCCCCGTCATGTGCCAAGAAGCTCCACTATCCATAATCCAACGTGAAACGGATCTTGGAAGCTCCTGCACAAATCACAAACACTTAGTTAGATTTTGATGCCACCCAAGCCTCTTTTGACTCAGGTAGCTTGACTTTAATATGAGTTGTAGCAGTGTAAAGGGGCGGAAAATTTTTGTCATTCATCTTTAAGCTCTCTTCAGGCCCAATCTCAACCTCTTTGTATAAAAAGAAATCATTTTTAGGAGGTTGACCAGATGATTGATCTTTCTTTGGTACATACTTCTTCGGTACATACTTCTTCTCAGAAGCAGTAGACTCTTGTTTCTCAAGTTTCTCATAGTAATCCAAAGGAACATTCATCTTTACCGAAGTGGTAGAGGATGATTGTTTTTCCATCTCAGAAACCTTTGGTTTTGGAGAACTTGATTTCTTTTCAACTGATTTTGGCTTCCATGCTTGTTGAGGCGAAGCAACCCGTTTGTAAAATTTATCAGTTTTAGTTACCACATTCTTTACGGGTTCAGTTTTGATCTTGGTGTTTTCATTTTTCAAGACTTTCTTCTCAACAACCATTGGAGCTTTGCCTTTTGCATCAACTTTCCTTTTCTGACTCTCAGCAACTTCAGACTTAGACTTTAAGTTGGTGCACTTTCATGCAATGTGTCCAACTTTGTTGCACTTAAAGCATGTACGGGTGTCAGCTACCCGACTTGTGCCTTCGGTCTAAGGCTGTGAGGCCTTTTCTTCAAAAAATTCTTCATTGATTTTGAAAAAAAATTTAGATTCCTCATCAGAAAGTGAGCTTGAGCTCGAACTTCTTATGAACACCTTTTCCTCGACAAACTTTTTGTTTTGAACATTCCTTCTTTGATAATTGTTACCACCCTGATATCCTCCTGACCATCTGTTTTGGTTGTTGTTATAAAAACGCGATGGAACAACAGGTTTTTTATAGTAAGCTTTATCTTTTTCAAAATTTAATTGTCTCTTGAAATGTTTCGAACTTTCAATTTCAGAAACATCGATTTCAACCAACTTGAACACATTTTTCAATTTGTTCACATTCACATTCTCCAACGGAAATTCAAGATCCGAATACAACTTATTAGATCCCAACATCTTGTACATCACAAGATTAGGTTCTTCATTTAAGTTGTTTTTGGACTTTGATTTCGGAATGTATTTGTCTAAAAAACATTCATCATCCTCGGTTGTGTCACTTTCAGATTTTAAGACACTTTCAACCATACTTTTCACAACTTGAGATTGAACACTATCTTCATCAGATGATGAAGTAAATGTGACATCAATTGATTTGGGAAGTTTAACTTCATTGACATCTTCATTGTCATTAACCAACCCGGACTTTTTCTTTGAAAAATTATTTAAAACTGGCGGTGGAACCTGATGATACCCAACCCCAGTTCCATCCGAGTATACATCTTCGCCGGCTTTGTTCTTCCCAATTGGTTTAGGAATGATATGTTGAAGAACAAAACTTGTGGAGTTGTAACTGTTCAGTTTCAGATTAATGCGCTCATTCTCAATCTTAGCTTCCTGAACCTGAAGCTTCAGATTTGCAATTTCATCCAAGTGTTGGTTGAATTGTTCTTCTTTTGACCTAAGTACTCCTGACAGTTGCAAATTTTCTTTATTTGTTTTACCATTTCTTTCATCAGAATCTTTTACCATTCTTTTTAACTTCTCATAATTTTATGAAATTTGACGATTTTCATGAATTAATTTTTCATTTTCTTTCCTGATACGTTCTACGTCAATTTTATCATTTTCAATTTTCTCTGTTAATTCTTTTAAACGATCATTTGAAGCTTTTAACATTTTGTCACGGTTTAAGATCTGACTTTCAACTTCTCTGACTCTATCTGTCAGTTCTTCAGTCTTTTTACCGCTGAGGTAAGCAAGTGTACTACAAACCTTGCAATCTTTCATGCAATTTTTGCAATCGTTCTCAATTTTAGCTTTCTTACCTGAGTCATCGATTGAATCATTTGAACTGACCTTGCTTTTAGACTCAGTTCCAGACTCAGAAACTACCTCTAGCTCTTTTGCTGCAAGTACTTTTTCAGCCATTTGCTTCAGATTTTCTGCGGTGAATTCTTTCGATGTGTCAATTATCCCGTCATCAACTTTCTTTGGCTGCAACTCTCTCTCTTTTTCTTTTTCTTTTACTTCAGCTTCTCCTCCTCCCCACCACATTCTCTGTCTTGCTTCTTCTTGTTCTGCAATTTGTTGGGTAAGAGTCTCAACACTTACAGAATCTGTATCAACAGCTATGTTTCCTTTAGGATCTAGATAACATTCTCTATCAGGATCCCATCTATTTTCCTTTTTCGCTTCTTTCCATGTTTGATAGATTCTGCTTTTCGTGAATTGAGCTGACACCTTTCTGTTAATGTATTTCACTTCTTCTGTTCTAGTATCTTTGAAAGGAACAATCTTTGCCACAAATGCATAACCTACTGCATCTTCTTCCGGCAACACATCACTCCAATCGAATCCCTCATCATCATGAATAACCGCTAATGCTCTGGACTTTTCCTTGGGAGCTTCTTCTATCTGCTTCATTCTGGGATATTCGAATTTGTTTTGATGATAAATTGCTCTTTTGTAATAATCTTCTCGAAAAGGATTTGTTGTTTCATCTGCAGAAGCATTTCGACATTCACGTTTAAAATGACCTTTTTGTTTACATTTAAAGCACGTGACCTTCGACTTATCAAACCCTAGCTTGGTTGAAGGTCCACCAATAGAATGTCTACCGGTAATCTCCATGAATCTTTGCGCTCTCCTAACCGCACTCGCCATACACCACCTGATATCAATCAACTCCATCTCCTCGGGATCAATCTGATCATAATCTTCCTTGGTGAGGTTAGTGTTTCCGATCTTTCCCGCTACGAGGCTTTCATAAGATTCTAAGACAGATGCCAAAAACACCATTTGCTGCTTGGCGGATTCTTCACTGAAATTCTATGCATTCTTGAGATCCACAGCAATGTTGCACTGAAACAGATTCTTCGGAACTGATTGACTTTGAGCAGTTGAAGATGACCCTCCATGATAACCACTGCTTGAACTTTCTTGATTCATCGTGTTTGAATTTTCTGCTGAAAATGCTGTCTTTGATGACACAGATTTCGGGATCATACTTCCTCGATAGTACAAATCAACATTCTACTGATACGAGGAATTGTTGACTTTGTTGGTCTTCCTGATCTCCAATTCATGACTCTCCAATCTTTCAATTAACAGATCAACTGTCAGATCAGTCGATTTTACTGTGTTCTTCAGCATCAAAGCAAAATACTGCCAGTCTTTTTCATCAGGCAATGAGTCAAACAATTTGTCAACCAACTCTTCCTGAGTATACACAATTCCGTATCTTGCAAGTTCCATCTTCAAATGTCCAAATCTTTCAATCATCTTTGATACAGATTCGTTCTTCATACACCCAAACAAATCAAATTCTTTTCTTAACAACTTCTTTTTGTTTTTAACAATTTCGGCACCACCCACTCATTTCATTTTCAGTTTCTCCCATAGATCTCTCGAATCTTTGTACTCAATTAATGAAATAATGTCATCCCTCACAGATTGATGAAGTAAGGCGACACATTTCTGTTCAGAAACAAATCTTTCTACTTCATTCTCCTCTATGTTTTCATAATCCGTTCTTCCCATATCAAAACCATTCTTCATGCTCTTCCAACTTTGATATGCAAAAGCTTTCAGCCATTCTTCAAACCTTGTAGCCCATCTGTTGTATTCTTCAATTGCCATTAGCTTGGGCGGTTTGTTGTAGGTGCCATAAGCACTGTCAACACTCAAGGAATCAGCAATGGTTTTCTTTGCACTCGGTGTTGGAGTATTTTCATTTGTGTTGCTTGATGTGTTCTCTCCTGAGTGTAAGCAAACATATCACTAAACGGATTCAGAAAATCGTTATCCATCTTTTAGTACCTGAAACAGTAAACAAACACTTAGAAAAATTTTGTGGTTTTAGAAACAATTTCAAACGAAATGGTCTCAAGCGAAATGATCTCAAGCGAAATGGTTTCAAGCGGAATGAAACTTTCACACGAAATGGTCTTCACACGAAATGGTCTTCACACGAAACAGTCTTCAAACGAAATACACTTTGGTACGAAATGGCAACTTTGGTACGAAACGAGATCTATTTCGTACGAAATGAATTCCAAATGTTGATTCTGTGCGAAATGAACTTCACCAGGTTGATTTCGTGCGAAACGAAGAACGATATACTGATTTCGTGCGAAATAATAATGTCTATTCCGTGCGAAATAATGATGACATCATCCTGTCGGCCATATTTTTGTCTAATTGATCTGGTTTTAGGTTGAATTTTGGTCCAATTCTTTCAAAGATTAGTTAAAACTATGTTTTACGTGATATATGTGAAATTTAAGCCATTTTAACCGTAAAATCTCGTTTAATTTTGAAAAGAATGAGTAGAAGTGAGAAAATCTGATGAAAACAAGCTGAATCGGTATGAACTCTTCGTCCTGAGCTCTGATACCACTTGTTGGATCGTCGTATGACCCGAATGAGTCGTTCAGAAGAGTTTTCAATCCATATCAAAGGCGGAATCAATGATATAGACGAGATTATAGCTTGATTCTCCCTAATTATCTTCTTTTATTGATTTCAAAGCTTTTACAGATCAGTTGACAAATCGGCAGCACCTCGGCTCTGAATTCAGAAAGTTACAAATGATGAACCAGGCTCCTCTATTTATAGGCACACTATTTCGTACGAAATGGGTAAACCTCATTTCGCACGAAATGACTAAGTGTTCATTTCGTATGAAATGGTTTATCCATTTCGTGCGAAATGACCCATATACATACAAAACCTGTTTTCTAACCTGCTGAGCACTGGTTTATCCTTTCTAGACACAAGACTCGATATAAGACAAAGTTAACAGACATTTATGCACCAACATGCGGGTGCTAAACGGTAAGGTGCTTTGGCAATTGGTGCTGTTCCGGGTAGCAAATGGATTCTAAATTCAACTTCCTTGTCTGGCGGTAGTCCTGGTAATTCTTCTAGAAACACATCTGGAAACTGAGATACTACTGGTAAATCCTTCAGTTCTTTTCCTTTAGTGTTAATGATTATGGAAATCAAATACACTAATGATCCTTTTCTTACATAACTAGCTGTTTTCATTACAGAGATGAATTTCGTGGATCTAGTTGGCTTTTCTCCTTTAATTGTGATCTTTTCACCCTTTGGTGAATTTACTTGTATTGACTTTTGATCACATAAAATACTGGCTTTATTGGCTATTAACCAATCCATTCCTAATACAACATCAAATCCTGCCAGATTCATTGGGTAAAGGTTTGCAATAAATTTTTGGTTTAAAAATTCTATTCTTGCTCCCTACAAGATTTCAGAAATCATAATGTTTTCCCCATTTGCTGTTTCTACTAGACATTCTTGTGGGAGTTTAGTTAATGGTTGATTGAGAAATTCGCAAAATGAAGTATTAATAAAACTTTGGTTCGCACCAGAGTCAAATAATACTTTAGCAAAAACATCATTAACTAAAAACGTACTGGCTATCACGTCCGGGATCATCTTTGCTTCTTCTGTAGTCAGAACAAATGCTCTAGCATTTTTAGTAGTCTTGTTGTTCGGGGTTGGAGCTAGTTTCGGACAGTTCGGCTTGATGTGACCTTTTTCTCCATAGTTAAAACACATTCCATTATTAGGTTTCTTCCTACAATCTTCTTCCTTGTGTCCTGGTATCTTGCAGAAATTGCAGTACGTGGAGCATCTTCCTGAATGCTTCTTCTTGCAGGCCTTACAATAAGGTGCAGAGGTAGAACCTACATTTTTTCCCACGGTTGGAATTTCCATAGCGGAATTCTTGGGTAAGCTTTTAAGCTAGGTTCTTCCTCTGGTCCTCTTCTCGTGTATGCACTAATTCATCAGTCAAGGTGTTTGCTAGTTCTACGGCTTCTTCTATAGTTTAAGGTCTAGCTGCCTTGACTACATGCCTTATCTCACTGATTAATCCCCAGATGTAACGGGAGATTAATACTGGTTCAGGTGATGCAAGGGTTGGTACTATTCTAGCATATTCAAAGAATAAAGTAGTGTACCCCTTACTATCCACTCCAGTCATTCTAAGGTTTAAGAACTTATTTGTTATCTGTTCCTTTTCATTGGGATGGTAGAATTTTCTTTCTACCATATTTTTAAATTCTTCCCATTCCATATTGTAAACCCTGTCACTTCCCCTAGACTGGAGGATAGTGTTCCACCATTCTAGTGCTGAGTTTTTTAACAGATTGGAGGCAAACATTATCTTATCATCTTCCACGCACTTGCTTATTTCTAAGACTGCCTCAGTCTTTTCTATCCAGCGTAAAGCTGCAATGGCCCCTTCATTGCTCGATAATTCCATTGGTTTACATGACCAGAATTCTTTGTAAGAGCAACCATAAGACATGGTTCTTCTTCTTTTAGGAATGGGCACTTGAAGTATGGGTCCATTGTGCACGCTGTGACTAGGTTCTATATGGGTTCGTTTACTTCCATTACCACTTTTATCATTATTTTCTGCATCCCTAACATTTTGGATAATAGCTGGCATAGCATCTCTAATTCCGGTTACAAGGTGTCGAATTTCACTATTATTTATTTGATTTTCATTATTCTGGTTTTCCGGATTTACTGCATCGGCCATCTGGATTTTAAACAATTACCAAGTATTAATATCGCATAAAAATATCCAATGCAACAATCACACAACAAGCATGTTGATCCAAAATCGTCAAACATTGCGACTTACTCTATTTTATAATATGCATCTATATTTATTACAAATACAACTGGAATAAAATACTAGTGTGCATCGCTAACCACGAGGTGGTCTATACTACAATATATATATATATATATATATATATATATATATTATCATAATTTTTTTTTCAAACATACACACATATATATATATATATATATATTATTTTATTATTATTGCTATTACTGGTATGGGTTCATCCAGAATTCCATATTACGCTCGTCATACTTCCAGACGAGTCGTTCCCCTATTTGTCTCATCCTTTCGCTCTCTTCTAAAATCTCCTCACCAAAGGTTCGGAGTTCTTGCACATTCTCAGTGCTCATGGGTGGTGCGGGTGCTGGTATCGGATCTGGGTACTGATGCATTGGTTCTTCCTGAGGATATGGATTCTCTAAAATTTCCCTAATGTATTGATCATTATCATAATAGGGATCTAGAGGGTCCAGACCTGGGTAAGCTGCTAGGTTTGGCATGGGTTCCCCTGGTATTGGGTAGCGTTGCTGGTAATCCCTATGGTTGTCAAACCACGGATCGTAGTCTGGGTCTAAGGGATTGGGTGCTGGTATTCTAGGTATCTCAGTTGGGTCAAAAGTTGGTGCTGGGATTTGGTTTTCTGAGTTGACTTCAATCTCCATTGGTTGTGTGGGAAACAAGGGTAATGGTTGGGGTGCTATGAGTTGCTCTAAATTAGGGTCTGCAGTTGTAGTTGCTAGAATATGAAAATTTGCTAGACTCCTATTGAGCATATCCTGGGTGTGAGCATCTATTTCTCTCTTAGCGGCTGCTAAATCTCGCTGTTGTTGTAACTTTTTCATCCTCTTCCTACGTTCATGCGCACCTCTGCTGAACCATCCTCTCTTCTTAGGAGGGAATGGCTCTTCAGATTGAGCCTTGAACACGAATATCCCGTCTTCATTGTCAGCCGAGTACCCCGAGAAGGTAGGCTGTGAAGAGGTGCCTTCGTTTCTAGGTGAGCTGGACAACTGATGGTAGGCGTCGGAAGGTCCTTGATCGCTCATACTGTAAACTAACAAATAGTCAAATAACACAAAACAATAATATACAGATATGTACGTAGTTCCGTAGAAATTTCCTAACATTTTGAATAATATCTTGGTGTCAGCAGAAAACTTATGTGGCTGAATCAGTGGCTTAGCTCTGATACCACCTTCTGTCGCAACCCCCGTCCCCTAATTACCCGGAAACGGGCAGCCGCGGCCAGTTTTAGTGGTATCGGTGTTTATCAGTTTGGAAGCGGAAATTTCATCAGGACCGTAGTTAGGAAATATTTTATCAGAGTAAAATACCACACTTTTATAATATTAAACACGCGGGAAATTCTCAGGTTTCCAGTACACACATTTTTATAGGGGTAAACCCTATTTTATTTAAATAAAAACATTTCTTTATTTAGGTAACTCTATAGCCACTTTTCCAAGCCTTCAGTGCTGTCCATAAAATTTTCAGGTTTTTACTCTATACATAATATAACAAAGGGTGGGAGTTGGCTAAAAAGTCTATTTTTCCTACAAAGTGTAAAAAGTCATAAAACACCATAATGTCAACCATAAAACACACTCAAAACCCACAAATAACAAAGTGAAGATTACTAAAATGCCATATTTGTGGGTTTTGTGTCGTGTTTTCAATGATAAAGCTTTGATTATCGAATGACTAACATTAGTGTGTTTTATGTTGATTATCATGTTGTGTTTTATATTCATGGTTCTACGATGGTGTGTTTGAAGTTTTTATGGAATGTTAGGGTTTGGATATTGTGTTTTAGTGATCTTCACTATGTTATTTATGGGTGTTAAGTGTGTTTTATGGCTGAAAATGTGGTGTTTTATGACTTTGTACACTTTGTAGGAAAAATGAACTTTGTAACCGAACCCCACTCACAAAAGTATACATAAAACCATTTAATATTACGATTTAAATATGATTTTTTTGTAATGTTAATTAAGGATGTTAAACGACCTCAAACTGTTGCTTTCAATCTTCGAATGATAAGCAAATTGTAAAAGATCGTGGTTTATTTATGGTCATTTAATTCTTAGAACCGTCGAGAATTTAGTTGGTAAAAAAGATTTGATAACCACTTTTTTTAATTCCTAACGCTTAAGAAGGTTCAAGCTAATCTTTCAGCCTATAGTTGACTTGTTTATTATAAAAGAGTAGTGGGGACTTGTTGACTTTGATTCTTTTTTTACTTAAACAATATGCCACGAGTGTTGTCATGGTATTAGATCACATACAATAACACTTCCAAGTGGTCAAAAGTCTATTGTGAGATTGGTCAGTGTTGACAGGGCCTGGCTGGGCTCCCTGTCTGGGCTAGTCCTACTGGGCTCCCACAACAGGCCCAATTATTGCTCCTCATGGGCAGCACATGAAACAGGCGGGAACTTTTGAGATCATCTTTTCTGCAGGGTCACTAAAGACCTGCAAGAAGAAAGAGAAAGAAACGGCCTGTAAAAGTACGAGGTAACTACTACCTCATTAATGGCGAGAACCTCTCCTCCGGCAAGGAGGTGACACGTAATCCTCGTAGCCAGAGATATGAGTTGGCACATGGGAGACCGTTGGGTCGATGGAAGGATATCGATAGTTTGATACGACAACTTTGCTATATATAAGAGACTCTCATGATCATCCAAGGTATACATTCAATACCCTAAGCATTTACTCACATAAGCACCATAACTTCGGACATTCTCTGAATTACATTAAACACACCAAGCCTAGGATTCACACCAGGATATTCCGACGGCTCTAGTGCATCGGAATAACTCCATATTTCCTGCAAGTTTTCTTATTCTCACGCCAGAGCTTGGTCATGGATCCCCCCTTTAGGCCCTCTGTGACGAGGCTAACGGTGTTCTGTTTTGTAGGTCAAAAGGAAGGCCCATCGGAGCGTTGACGAGTCTCATTAACCTCCAATTGGAGTTAGGGGATTTGACATTGGCGCCATCTGTGGGACCTCTGTCAACAGAGATATCCCAACAAGAACCTGTACGTTGTGAAGGTTTTTCTTTCAAAAACAATCCACAAAATGGCAACTCCACGATTTCCCAACTCTAAGATTACGAAGGTGATTCAGGGCACTGAAGGACCAGTGACCATTGAGGACATTACCGATGAATTTGTAGCCATCGACGGCATGGAACCACCATCCAAAAAGTGAGATATCATACTGGAATTTGTGTCCAGACACAAATGAGCTATGAAGGCAGCTGGACGATTTGTAAAAAATGGAAAGGTTGGAAAGCCTGCGGTCAAGACTCATCTTTGACACACCATAAAACGAGGGTAACAGTGCATAAACCTAGGGGGAGATTGTGACAGTTGAAGTCTCAAGATCCTCCATGCATAAACCTAGGGGGAGATTGTTGGAACCTGAAGGTTTATACATGAAGGATTGCATAGTTAAAGGGTTGATTTTGTAATAGTTAAATATATGTTTTTGGGTCGATATGTATGGGTTGGGATAGTTTGGCTGGTTTTCGAATGGGCCTAGTTAGGAGTCCATGTGTTTTAGTATTTAAGCAAACCTCAACCATTTAGTTGAGGTTGATCAGTTAGTCACGAACAAGAGAGGCCAGCCGAAACTCATTGTGTGTCTTGTATCCGTCACCTTCAATCAGTGAATGCAAGATATCTTGGTTTGTTTTAATTGCTTTTAGTGTTTCGGTTATATTTGTTCTTGAATCCGCTTGTGTTTGATTTCCGCACTTACACAAGTATTGTTTGATATCATTGAAAGATCCTCACGGGTTTTACAATTGGTATCAGAGCCAAGAAACCAAATCTTGGTTCGGTTTTGATATCATTCGGAATCAAGAAGTTTATGTTGTTACTGATCGTATTTACAAGTTTTGTGTTACAGGGATTTAGTTTGGTGTGGTGTGTTTCTTGATTTTAAGAATCATATCATCAAAACTGTTCTTGGCATAGTCTTCGTAATTGGTGTTGATTGTGGTTTGTGTGATTTCAGAGATCTGTGTTTGCTGATTTCTCGGAGATTTGGTGATCAAAGAAAATTCAAAGATTACGATATCTTTGAATTTTTGAAAAGTGCTGAAAATCAGGGATTATGAGTCAACAGTTTTATCTCACATTTGTTTTGCAGGTCTCGACTCGCAACCAGCCGTCTCGACTTGTCAAAATTTGGTCTCGACTCACAATCAACTGAGGTCTCGACTTGTCAACAATTGGTCTCGACTCGCAATCAACTGAGGTCTCGACTTGTCAACATTTGGTCTCGACTCGCAATCAACTGAGGTCTCGAGTTGTCTGCTTTTGGTCTCGACTCGCAACCAACTGAGGTCTCGAGTTGTCTGCTTTTGGTCTCGACTCGCAACCATCTGTGGTCTCGAGTCATCTTCGTTGTTGTCTCGACTCGCAACTGTGGTCTCGACTCGCAACGATAATTTGCAACGTGATTTGGACTTTGGACTTTGAACTGTGAACAGAATTTTTGGACTTAAAATAATTAATTGATTAATTAATCATGTTTGCAAATAATGTTGACTTGGCTGCCCTTAACAAACAACAAGAACTGGATTCAAAGGTTGGAACCACTACACGCATTCCAAGGTTGACTGATGCAAATGATTTTCCTGAGTGGAAATGGCGTTTTGAACAACATGTGAAGGTCAAGGATTCTAAAATTTGGAGAAGTATTATGAGAGGTCCAAGGGAGATCATGACAGATAGTCCTACTGAACCAGGAGTAAAAGTAAAGAAACTCAAAAGTGATTATACTGAAGATGATTTCAATATAATTGAAGAAGATGAAAGAGCACTGTCCTATTTGACCATGGGATTGGGTCCAGATATTGCTATTGGCTTTCATACCTGCAAATCTGCCAAGGAACTGTGGGAATCTCTGATCGATGTTTATGAAGGAAATGAGGACATGAAGGAGAGTCGAAGAAATTTGCTGAGACAAAATTTCAACAATTTCAACCATATCTATGGAGAAACTGTTGATAACCAACTTCAGAGGTTTGTCAAACTGGTCACTCAAATGCAGATGGAAGAAATTCATACATCAAATGCTTCGACAAATAGACAACTGTTGAATGCGTTACCAAAAAGCTGGGATCATCATGTTGCAATGATCAAGAAAACAAAAGATCTTGCTAGGTGCAGTTTGTCAGAGATGATTTCTCATATCAAAGCCTGTGAACTAGATGATAAACAAAGAGAAACCAACTATAAGAACAGCATGCTAGCTACAGGATTCTCTGTTGCTCCTACTTCGTCAAACAATAACAACGCAGCTCTCTTGTCTCAAGGAGGATTTCAAATGTTTAGCAATGCAGCATCTGCTAAGGCTGCTCCTACTTCAGCAAATGTCTATTACTCTGGGTCTCCTACACAAGCTGCTCCATCACTTTCTTCTGCTGCTGCTTCTGCTTCCGCTGTGAATGCATCCTCCGCTGCTCCTACTTCCTCTGTGAAAAATGAGATGATTGCTTTCTTTACACAACAGTCTAAAGAAAATCTGGATATCGCAGCCTCTGTTATAAACTGTTTGAATGCATTTGTTGCAGGAAAAATTGACCCTCTTAAATGGTGTGGCGATGACTTACATCAGATTCATCCTGATAATGTTGAAGAAATGGATATCACTTGGCAGATGGCTATGGCTGCATTCAGGGCAACAAGGTTTATGAAAAGAACTAGTAAAAACAGATGGGGTGTTTCATTTACTGGAGCGTCTACAGTGCCTTTTAAACTACGTTGTTACAACTGTCATGAGGAAGGACACTATGCTCGAAACTGCACAAAGCCTCCGATTAATAGAGAACAGACTCCTGCCCAGCCCGTAACACCTAATCGAGAAAGCGCTCTTGTGACCACATCAAGTATAACGGATGATGTTGCTACTGGAAGTCCTCAACCACTGGGATTAGCTCAAGCCTTGGTAGTTCAGCCCGACATCAACTTTGATTGGAATTCGGAAATTGAGCGACTGAACATTTCAGCTCCAGAAAATCAAGCTGCTTCAAACAACATTGCTTTCATGACCTCAAATGATCAAGTTTCTGTACCAGAGGAGGAGGCATCAGCTGAAAACTTGGCTCTCATGACCCAGATTCTTTCAGCTCCAGTCAAAGGTCTCACCAAAGAAGAGGTACTTTCTGCTTTCTGTACTCCTGAATGTAGACAAAGAGTTGAATTTAAAGAAT
Organism: Helianthus tuberosus; assembly: GCA_030545235.1. Lineage (NCBI taxonomy): Eukaryota > Viridiplantae > Streptophyta > Magnoliopsida > Asterales > Asteraceae > Helianthus > Helianthus tuberosus. The sequence continues at coordinate 68,383,533 of CM060427.1, read as the reverse complement.
ACACAACGCTGAGCTAATTCAAGATTATCAAGATATCAAAAATAAAAACTTTACTTTATCAAAAAATGAAAAACTTTATAAAGAAAAGATTGAAGCTCAGCGAAAAGACATCGTCAAACTCAAGGATGATGTAAGTGTGAAATCAACTCAACTCTTCTATGTTCAGGAGAAACTGTGCGCTGTGACTAAGGAACTGGAAGATATCAGAGATAGATATAAAATAAATGAGCTTAATATTAAGAAATTTGATTCTTCTAGCAAATTAGTCAAAAACTTGTGTGATCAACAGCTCGCATACAAGGAAAAGAAAGGACGTGGTTTGGGTTTTAATCAGGCTCCTCCTCCCTATAATGACAATTATACTTATTTACCCATGACTGAGGAGGAGATGATTAATGAAAGTAAAATGACTTATGGTCCCAAAAACAATAAGTCATCTTTTAATGACAGACCAATTTAGAAACAGAAGTCTGCTCCAATAAATTTTGTTTCTAAAGGCTCAATTGATCCTAACACTTCGTCTTCATGTGCAGATAAAGTATCTGAAGTAAAAGATGGAGATGTTCTTGGGAGTGAACCAGTTGTTCATACTAATATTTCTGAAAATTATTTTGAACAAACTGAATCTGATATTGCTTTTGGTCGGTCTTTGTTTGCGTCATTTTCTGCTTATGTTTCGTCTAGTGAGCCTGATGTTTTGGGCAAAACTGATAATGTTTGTGTTGAACCTTTGAAAAATATGTCTGATGATGAATTTTCTTCAGTTAATGATTGTGAATGTGATGTTTCTAACCCTTTGGTTGATGATAGTGTTACAGGTGAGGTCCCTCAGGACACATTCAGTGAAACCACTGAAACTTCTTCACAAGAAAATCAGGAGTATCGTGATTCTTCTTCTGAATCTGTCTCAGTGGGAATCCCTAATGTTGAATCTAGTGAGATCCCATTGGAAACTGTAGTGGAAATTGAACCTGAATTAGTTTCACATGATAAATGTGTTGATGAAACGCATATTGATGAGATTTCTGCATGTTCAAATACTGAAACTGATTTTGATAAAGAAGAAAAAGGATTTGAGTTAAATAAAGAGTCATTAGAAAATGTTTTTGAAAGTAAAACATCAACTTCAAATGATGATCTCAGTAAAGAAAGGGTGTCAAGTTGTTCATCAACATCACATGAATGTGCAACTTCTAATCAGCAGACACCAAAATGCTCAGAACAGCCACAAGCAAAGCATATTAGGAAAACCAAAACGTCCAATCATTCAAAACCAAACAAAGATTCTTCATTAAAGTATCAAAATTTTCAAAATACTCACACAATGAAATGGCAAACATGTTTTAATTGTGGAATTGCTGGACACATTGCCAGAAACTGTGTTCAACTCCCAAGTGCCCAGTCCAAGGAGAAGTTTGTACAAAATCAGAAGGTCAAGTCTAATCGATATCGTTGTTCAGAGTCAATGACGACTGAAAAGTCTAAGACAATGAAAAACAACTATCGCAAGACTAAACCTTCTGATCAAGATTGGAATGCAGCCAAACGTAAAAAACAAAATCAACAAAATGATTTTCGAAGAAATCAATATAAAGCTTTTGGTAACTACAATTCTCAATGGTCAAACAAGCATTGGAAACCTAAAGCTAAGGCCAAGCAATCCAATCCGTCTCATACATTTCATCGAAATTCTGCCATTGAAAATACTTTGAAGTTTTTAAATAAAGAAAATTTAGTGTGGCAGAGAGTGACTTACATTGATGCACAAGGAAAACCCAGATCCACTATGGGCTGGGTTCCTAAATCTAACTAATCCCGCTAATTGTGCAGGAACAGCTATGGAGGACTACCGTGCGCCTCTGGTACATGGATAGTGGCTGTTCCAGGCACATGACAGGAGACTTATCCCAATTGATAAATGTCAAAGAATTTAATGGTGGATATGTCTCATTTGCGGGAGGAGAATCAGGAAGGATCACATTGAAAGGAACAGTAAGAAACGGCGTTTTAAGCTTCGAGAATGTTAATTATGTTCCAGAACTGAAACACAATCTATTGAGCATCTCTTAGATTTGTGATCGAGGAAATTCAGTTCACTTTACAAAGAAAGGATGTTATGTACTTAAACCTGGGATTGTCATTCCAGAAGATTGGTTCTTAATGTCAGCAGAGAGACGAGGAAACGCTTATGTGATTGATATGAACAAGAAACCATGTGAAGAAGTTACTTGCCTATTTTCGAAGATTTCAGAACATGATGGTCTACTGTGGAATCGTCGCCTTAGGCATGTGAACATGAAGAATCTGAACCGACTGGCTAAAGGTCAACTAGTACGTGATCTTCCAATAAAAGATTTCATGTTGGTTGAAAAATGTGTTGCTTGTGCGAAAGGAAAAGCTCATCGAAAACCTCATAAGTCTAAACCTGCACCCTCAACGAAAGCTGTGCTCGAATTACTTCACATGGATCTTTTTGGTCCAGTGAACGTGTTGAGTATTGGCAAGAAAGCTTATTGTCTCGTAATCGTTGATGATTATTCACGTTACACCTGGGTGTATTTTCTCAGTCACAAGAACGAAACTGCAGTCTTAGTGAAACAATTTGTTACTCTGGCAGAAAATCAAGCTAGTACAAAAGTGAAGGTTATTCGATCTGACAATGGGACAGAATTCAAGAACGTAACTCTGGATACATTCTGCACTGAAAAGGGAATCGATCGCCAGTATAGTGCACCACGAACTCCTCAACAGAATGGAGTAGCTGAAAGAAGAAATCGTACTCTTATGGAGGCTGCACGAACTATGTTGGCTGATTCGAAGCTTCCTAGTTTCTTCTAGGCTGAGGCAATTAGCACGGCTTGTTACGTCCAGAATCATGCTTTAGTTAACAAACGACATATGAAAACTCCTTATGAGATTCTGGAAGGACGTAAACCTTCGGTTTCACACTTTCGTATCTTTGGATGTCCATGTGTATTATTACTTATGGACTCTAATGGAAAGTTTGAGGTCAAAGGGGACGAATGTTTCTTTGTTGGATATGCAAAAGGCTCTGCCTATAGGGTATACAACAAAGTGACTAAAAAGGTCGTCGAGTCGTGCAACATTGAATGGCTTGAAGAAAACGCTACGGATGCTAGAGTTGGACCAGATTGGTTATGATTATGCTGAATTGTTTAAATCATTTAATATTTTGTCAAGTGATTTTTCAGATGCAGGTGTGTCTATTCCAAAACAACCATTGTCTTTTGGGGATACTGAAAAAGAAGAACAGACAGAAGGAAGCTTCAGACATCATACCATTGATCCGCCGGGAATGGTGTTTACACAGCATCCTCTGCCTCAACAAATGTCTCATCAATCTCCTGAAGCTGAACAATCCAGTGGAATTTCAACTAATGCAGCTGGATCAGAACTGTTTGCTGATCCTATTCCTGAAGAATGTACTGTTACCACTCCTGTGAGTCACAGTCTGGTAGCACCTAATGAGGGGGAGTCAAGCAACATACACACATCTCTAGACGAGACGATACCTGAATTTGCCATTCCAACAAGTGTTCAAAGAAATCATCCTATTGAGAATGTGATAGGCCCTGTGAATGCAGGAGTTCAGACCAGAAGCCAATCAGGAACCATTAATTTGTGCTTATATTCTAGCTATATTTCTCAAATTGAACCTAAAACCATTGATGTAGCGTTGCAGGAACCAGGCTGGGTTGATGCTATGCATGAAGAGCTAAACCAATTCGAGAAGCTAGGAGTATGGAAACTTGTGGAGTTGCCAAAAGGAAAACGCAAGCTTGGAACTCGCTGGGTTTTCAGAAACAAGCAAGATTCTGAAGGAGTTATTGTTCGAAATAAAGCACGATTAGTGGTCCAAGGATTCAGACAGATTGAGGGACTGGATTATGATGAAGCCTTGCCCCTGTTGCTCGACTAGAAGCTATCCGGATTTTCTTAGCATACGCATCCTTAATGGGATTCACTGTTTACCAGATGGATGTCAAAACGGCATTTTTGTATGGAGAAGTGAAGGAAGAAATTTTTGTTGAGCAACCGCCGGGATTTATTCATCCAGAATATGCCTACAAGCTTGACAAGGCATTATATGGGTTGCATCAAGCACCTAGGGCTTGGTATGCAACTCTGACAGAACATCTTCTGGCTCATGGATACACACGAGGCACAATAGATCAAACTCTGTTTATCAAAAGAGTGGGCAAGGATCAAATCTTGGTTCAAATTTATGTTGATGATATTATCTTCGGGCCTACAAGTGAGGAGCTTTGCAAAGATTTTGAGAGAGTTATGCAAAAGAAGTTCGAAATGAGTGCACTCGGTGAAATGACATTGTTTTTGGGTTTACAAGTTAAACAAGATTCACGGGGCATTCTAATTCATCAAGGGAAATACGTGGACGATGTGCTGAAGAAATTCAAGTTCACTGACGCTAAACCGGCAGAAACTCCAATGGCAGAAAGACCGTTGTTAACTGAAGATGCTGAAGGATCCCCTGTTGATCAACGACTTTATAGGTCTATGATTGGATCGTTGATGTATCTGACAGCTAGTCGTCCTGACATCATGTTTACTGTCTGCAATTATGCACGATATCAGGCTAATCCTAAAACTTCTCATCTTACTGCTGTTAAACGAATCTTTCGGTACCTTAAAGGCCGACCCAGGTTTGGTTTGTGGTATCCGAGGGATTCGAATTTTGATCTGTTTGCGTTTTCTAACAGTAATTTTGGAGGCACTGACAAGGACAGGAAATCTACCTCTGCTGGATGTCAATTTTTGGGTGACAGGCTCATTTCTTGGCAATGCAAGAAGCAACAAACGGTAGCTATTTCCACAGCTGAAGCAGAATATGTTGTAGCTTCGGCGTCTTGCTCTCAAGTGGTGTGGATGCAACATCAATTGCAGGACTACGGTTTGACTTATCTTAAGACTACCATATACTGTGATAATGATGCTGCCATACAAATTGTGAAAAATCCTGTTTTCCACTAAAAAACCAAGCACATTGATATTAAAGTTCATTTTATACGAGACTGTTTTGATAGAGGTCTTATCAAACTTATGCAAATCGACACAGATGCAAATGCTGCCGATTTGTTCACAAAACCTGTCAGCAGTTCGAAATTTCAAGTGCTTGTGGATTTTCTGAAAATGATCCGCTTTACTGACTGAGCATGTCTTTGTTTTATTCGTAGGTAAATTTGTTCATAAAGTTTTCTATTCTTAGGTAGTTTTTATTTATGCTCAAATTTAGGGGGAGAAAATTATGAAAAATACAAAAACATTAAAAAATTGAAAAATACAAAAAGAGGCGTTGCATGACTGGGAAATGAAATGAATTTTCACATTATGGTCAAGGGCTGACTCATGTAAGACCAGTATCGAAATAGTTTGACTCTAGTATGATGTGTTCGTAGTCTCTATCCTTAAGACTGAAAACATTGACTGTTTTGTTCAGAACTAAAATAGTACATGACCTCAGAAAAGAAAATCACTTGGAATTAGCTCATGTCTATTTGAATGTTTGTATGTTGTCCCGATACACGCAATTTTGGTCTGACTCTGAAATCTTCTCTGAAAAAGTCGTGTATCTCCTTTGCTGCATCCAGATATATGCTGACCTGGAGGTGCTAGGCAACGTCAGCTTCTGCTGCATCCAGATACATGCTGACCTAGCTGTACGTTGTTGCTCTGTAGATCAATTATACACCCGAAAGAGGCCCTCAAGTGCCCAAAAGAAACCCAAGAAACCTATATCAGATTGAGAAAAACTCATTTGATTTGTATATTATACCATCTTTGCTTAAGATCTATTATGTTCTCTTCTCATTCTATTCCCAGTTAAGATTTCAGAGATCTGGATTGGACTTGTGAAATATGTGGTAGGGAAGCTACTTGCATGATAGAGTGTGCTGTATATAACTCCGGGATTTGATTAGTATTTGTTTGAGTGTTCATTTTTAAGTAATCAAAACATGATAAAATTTGTTACATGCAGTTATATGGAAAAGGTCTAGGGAGGTGAGTTTAGATGGACAAATATACTGGCAATCGTCTAGATCATTCGGTAGTAGATCAGTGTTGATAAGTGAAGTCAAGCCCGAAACCTCGTGATTTGATCCCTGAGCAATTTTGTTAATTTCCTATTTTATTTTTGTAAATCATAGTTTCTATTATTTATTTTTGTTTTAGGTTTTGCATTCGTAAATTATGCTCAGAAAGTTTAATGGGTTGTTGAAATTATAACTGATTTTTAAAGGGATTTTTATTATAAATTAATTTATCAAAAGAAATCCTTTAAGACCGTTTAAGCCCAAACGTTTGGTCTCGGCCCAAAGTCAAAGGCCCAGTTCACTTAGGGTTGAGGTATAAAACACAGGTCTCGAGTCGAGACCTCATTTCTCACTCGAGACCAATTGATATTCTCTCTCAAGATTCCGGCAAGTCTTTAACGTTTCCGACGCGTTTTCCGGTCTCGATTCATCAAACTTGTTTTCCGGTCTCGATTCATCGACTTTTAAAGGTATTTTGATGTTTCGTTTGAAGTTTTGCAAGAAGTTTGAAGATTTGATGCTGATTATATGAAGATTTGAAGATGACCTAGAACCCTAGTTTTGAATATATCTTGGTCTTCAAATAAATCATAGGGTGTTTTGGGATTTTGATCCAAAAAGCTGAGAAGATGAAGTTGTTTGTGGGGTCTCGACTCAGATAACACATAAGGACTCGAGACCAGTGGTTACGAGTCGCAATCTCATGATCTCGACTCGAGACCTCAAGATCTCGACTCATGGTCTCGACTTGAGAATTCTTAGTCTCGACTCATGGTCTCGACTCAATAGCTCATGGTCTCGACTCGAGAACTCATGGTCTCGATTCATGGTCTCGACTCATGGTCTCGAGTCAACAGTAACAGTCTCGAGTCTAAATTTATTATCTGAGTCATGTTGCTGTTGACCTGTTCTGATTGTTGATTTTAAAGTTTGAGATTTCTAAATTTGATTCAAGTATTTGTTGAACTCTTTATGTCCCTAATAAACTTGTGTTTTATGCAGAATATGGACTTGAAGTTTATTTCAACACATAATCAAGCAGGATACTTAGCATCTCCTCCGGAGAAACACAAGAAGTTGTACACTTCATTGATGAAAGGTCTCAACAGTTGCCGTATTGTTCACGCACTACGAGAAAATCCAGTTGTTTACGAAAGTCTCATTCAAGAATTTTGGAAAAGTGCAAGGATTGAAGTTGTTGAAGGAAAAGGAGTTATTGTTGCTGACATTCAAAAGAAGGTTGTCACTGTGACAGAGCAGATGATTCGAGAAGTGTTGCAGTTCAATGATCAAGAAACAGACTCCATAGAGCTTCCAGCTGGAACTGTGGAAGAAATTTTACCTCGATTGAGCTACGAAGGAAAGTATCCGCCTCTGGTAAAGAAATTTGTGCATCCTTATTGGCGTCTTTTGGTGCACATGTTTATGTTGTGTATGACAGAAAATAGAGGAGGTACAGATCAATTAAATATCACACAGTCTGCTGCTCTTGTTTGTGTGATAACGAACGAGCCTTTCAATTATTCAAAGTATATTTTGGAAGCGATGAAGAGAAATGTGATTGGAGTCAGAAAGGACAAGTTTCTTATGTATCCAAGGTTCTTGCAAATGATTTTTAATGCTTGCTATCCAGAGTTGGAGAGATCTGGAAACACATTGGAGTTGAAGCCCATGGGTCCAGCTTGTTTTGGTGCTCTCACTCCAAAGAAGGGTACTGAAAAGAAATTTGAAGGATTAATTCCATTAGAGAAATTTGGTCAATTTGCATGTAGCTGCTAATCCAGTAATAGTGCAACCTGTTCCAGTGAATGATGCGCCTACAAATGCTATAGTTGCTGAAGAACATGATATTCAAAGGGATATTGAAGATGAGCCTGAGACAGAGATTTTAACAATCGACTCTGACGATGAAGGCATTGAGATTATGTGTGATTCTGGAGAAGATGAAGAGCTTCCTCCTGAAGCTGAAGCTGATACTGCTGTTTCTGTTGTTCCACCTGTGATTTCTGCTGAAAGTTTGGCGTTGCTGTTAAAGTCTGTAACTGATAAGATGGGAAATCCTCCTTCTGATCTTTCAGTTTCAAGTGAAGAGCCTAGTGAGAACCCAAAGGATCCTGATTCCCTGCCATTGAAGCGGAAAAGGAGGGATCCTCGACTCGGAATGTATGTTGAGCAAAACAAAGATCAATCCATGAATATTGCTGAAGATGATGATGGGTTGTATGACTTCGATTTTGAGAAAAGTGTCACTAATACCACCACCACTACTGAAGATATCTTTGAGTTTGATACTGACACTCAAAGAAATGATGTGGATACTACCACTGTTGATGTTCAAGTTACAACTATTGATACTATGCCACTTGGTATTTCTGAATCTGCAGGTCCTTCTAGAGTTATTCATGACTTACCTAGTAGTTCAAGTGGTAAGAGACCTGAAGAACCATTGAGGATGCCATTTGATGATGACTCAAGTGATGATGATGAGTTTATTAGCATGAGGGAGATGAAGAAATGACTGGTTGTGCTTGAGCAAGATTCAATTCACAAAGATGCCAAGATTATTCAACTTGAAGATACTATAGTGAAGAAAGATCAACAGATTGAACAGCTTCAAGGAGATGTTAGTTTGTTGTTCAATATGGTTTATGATTTACGTGGAAAGTTGGAAAAGAAGTTTGGACAAGAGTTTTCTGATCCGACTGACGTTGAAAACAGAAGAAAAGCTTTCGATAAGGATGATGCTGAGAGAAGTGCTGCTATGGAACAATACTTCAAAAGAGTTACTGATCCAGCGGCAGACAAAGAGAAGGCTGAAAGAATTAAAAAGAAAAGGGAGTTTGTAATTTTGAAGAACAAGAATCTAAATCCAGATGATGATGATGCTCATGCAACTCATCATTTAATGGATGTTGGTGAAACTCTCTATGATAAAGTTGGAAATCGTTCTGGTGGGGTTAGCTGGGGATTTGATCATGATCGCAAAAGATGGTGGATAAAGAGAAAAGTTGGTCCTGTCGAGTGGTACAAACATCCAGGCCAGTTTCAGACTTTCACTAAGGTTGATTTGAAAAATTTGTCTAAAGCACCTTATGTAGATGATAAGCCTGGAGGTCCTGGATATGTGTTTTTCGAGAGATTGAAGAGGGAAGTTCTTCGTAACTTTCCTTCGATGCGCACGGCAGAGTCCTTTGTTAAACCAGCTAAAGAAATTAGAGATCCATACACAAATAAGCGTATGAAGATTGTGCACTGGCCTGTAACTGACAAAGAAAAGATGATTCCGTTGGTGAAAAAGATTCCAAAAGGTGCTTTGAAGTCCTTACATTTCTGGGCTTATGATGAGCGTCTAGGACAGGCAGTGTTTGTTTGTGATGATGATGTGAATTTTCGATTGGTTGATCAAGTTGATGTGCTGAATCTTGCTCTTGAAGACCTAGAGGTGTTAGCTCGAAATCAAATTAGAGCTACTGAAAAGTATGAAGAGATTGCAAAAGGATGGACTGCTGCTGTTGTTTCAGCCATTCATATTCGTACAAAAGGTTTTGGTGGGCTCAAGGATCGATTGGGTGGTGATCGTGACAGTTGAAGTCTCAAGATCCTCCATGCATAAACCTAGGGGGGAGATTGTTGGAACATGAAGGTTTATACATGAAGGATTGCATAGTTAAAGGGTTGATTTTGTAATAGTTAAATATATGTTTTTGGGTCGATATGTATGGGTTGGGATAGTTTAGCTGGTTTTCGAATGGGCCTAGTTAGGAGTCCATGTGTTTTAGTATTTAAGCAAACCTCAACCATTTAGTTGAGGTTGATCAGTTAGTCGCGAACAAGAGAGGCCAGCCGAAACTCATTGTGTGCCTTGTATCCGTCACCTTCAATCAGTGAATGCAAGATATCTTGGTTTGTTTTAATTGCTTTTAGTGTTTCGGTTATATTTGTTCTTGAATCCGCTTGTGTTTGATTTCCGCACTTACACAAGTATTGTTTGATATCATTGAAAGATCCTCACAGGTTTTACAGAGAGGAGTTTCTCAAAACGTTTGACGACCTCATGGACAAAGTCAGGGCCTTTGTTAGGGGAAAGGATAATAACAGCAAGGCCAAGGAGCTGGATGTCGCTCCTCAAAGGATCAATCATGTCCCCCCGACTGCAGGAAAAAGGTAATCTTTACCCACAAAGACCTCTTTATGATAAAGCACAACATGACAGATCTAGACCTACTTTTTCTCTTTATAAGCCCCGAGGAAGGGGTCCGGCCCCCTATTACGAAGGTTTCACCCCCCCCCCCCCTAACCAAGACTCCAAGTGAGATATTGGCAACCGAAAGAGTTAAAAACTCTTTCCCAAGGCCCCCTCCCTTGAAGCTAGGACCAAAGGCCTATCCAAATGAATATTGTGAGTTTCATAAGGGATTCAGTCATAAAACAGACAACTGCGTGTACTTGAAAATGGAGATTGAACCGGCAGTTAAAACGGGGAAGTTGTCCCATTTGGTAAAAGAAATAAAAGAGGGAGGGGACAGAAAGGGAAAGGATACTTAGATGGAGGAACCAGAAAGGGGGTACGTAGACATGATTAGAAGAAAGGAGGAATATAGTTCGACCCGGAGAGTCAAATCCAGAGTGTTGGGACCCCCGAATTGTATGAAAGCTCCCACACTTATGCCCCACCTGGAGGCGCATGCGGTCTAAAGGCTTCCGCTCAACATCTCAGCCAAGACAGCTGAGCATAGACTTGCTTGAATACATGTAGACAGGGGATGTGGGGTAGAGGCTATATATGAACATCGTTTCCTCATGTTTGATAGGGTGATCGGAGTGTCGCACTCTGATCAAAGATAATATTTATAATCCCGAATTACCCTTAACAAATAGCTAGTGGTAGTAAGGGGTCGAACCACGAAGAGTATGTGGTTTGCGAATGGACTTGATTGATTTTTAATGATTGTCACAATTTATGAAGCTTGCTAAATTATTTTTATGGTTTTTGTTTGATTGAAGAGATATTGGATTAAATTAACAAAGTGGATTGGATTAATTAACTACTAGAATTTTGACTAATTGCACGAAAACTTGATGAATGGTTTTAAAGCAATATTTTAGAAAACAAGGTTCACATCCGGTTCGGTAATTGAAGTCCTAGGGTTTCTACACGTTTTAGATTCAATTCAATTGCAAAAATGATTAACGAATTTAGTGTCACGAGGCTTAGGTTCCAAGAGCTATCAACGTCATAAACGACGGACCGCAATGCACTTCGTTACCAAGAACATGTAAACTCTGGCCTAGACAAGGCATAATTACACATAAACATTTCGCAAAGTCAAATTTAATCTTCATTCGACAATTCACAAATACAATACAAATGCAAGACAATAATCATAAGTTTAAAAATCAAATCACAACTTGTCATAAATCGAATCTCAAACACAATGTTTAAACCCTAAGAACTTACAAAAACCTACACCGGGGTGAAACCTCAGGGAATTAGCCGCTCATGATGAACGAGACACGATCCACAATGGCTGAGAGCTTGAATTCTTGCATCTTGAAGTTTTGAATCAGATGAAGGTAATGATTAGGGGTTGGGATGGAGGAAATTGATGGATGATGTGGTGGAATGATTCAACGGATAATGATCAAGATGGTGGTGGACTAGGGTTAGGATTAATGGGATGATTCGGATGATTGGTGATGATTGTGGTTGAAGGTGAATGAGTTCTTGGCTCCAAGATGGTGTTTCAAACTCACAAAATGCAAAACCCCTCAAGAAAGAGTCAAAACAAGTGATATAACCCGTCCCCCAACTTAAAAATCAAGTTTTCCGCGAAGTGAGAATGCAGGTGGTGTAGCCGACGACCTTTTGACGACCTCTGGTTGTTCCCAATTCGTCCGACGGCTTAACCCATTGTCTACGGAGGTTTTTCAGCGACAGAAGGTTCTGGATGGCGTCGCCGACGGCCTTTTGGGGCGTCCCCGACGCTGCCTAGTTTTGCCGGTTTCGTCCAAAACTGTTTTCTTCATAACTTCTTCGTTATAGCTCCGTTTTACTCACCGTTTTCGCCCACGTACTCGTAATTCAGCCCTATATCAAGCCATCTTCTAATATATTCATTTTAAATCCATTAACATTCCCCAAAACACATCCAATCTTATTGATTAACCTGGTTTTGTTCATTTCACATCCCCGGTTGATCCCGTTCGCTCCCGATGCTCGTAAAGCTCCCAAATAGCTCCTTAAACTCTGGAAGACCTAAAAAACACAAATCCCATTAAAAGTAGGCTATTTGAGATTAAAAACCACGTAAAAACATTTACTTAAACATTTACGAACACCGGTTTTCGACCACGTATCATAGGGACATACGGGATAGACCGGAGGAAGACTCCATTCCTCTGGTAGGCTTTAACAACAACATCTCACACCCTTTGGGAAAGATAAGGCTCCGTTCATAGTAGGAGTGGGCGACAAGGTACGAACTATAGAGTTGGTGTTTACCATGTTCAGGGCTCCCTCAAAGTATAATGCAATATTGGGAAGACCGAGAATTGGAGATCTTCAGGCACAAGCTTCAACCCCTCATGGAGCTCTGGTATTTCAGACCCCTAGGGGTCTTGCTTGGGTAAAGTCCTCATACGAGGTAGTATCATCAGTTTCAGAAGGAGGAGCCGGAAAGAAGTCTTAGGAGGAAGGAATAGAAGAATGGGTCCTGAATGAAAGGTTCCCGGAGAAAGCTGTGCGAGTGGAAAACATCCGAGTGACAAATGTAAAAGCGCCCTCTAGAAGTTATTGCTTTTTAACATATATGTCTTTTCATTCCAACATGGGGACATGTTCAGCATACCCCGAAGCTTGACGGAACACCGACTCAACACCTACAGTTGGGTGAGACCCGTCACACAAAAGAAACGTATTATGGGACTGGACCGGACCGGACAAGAGAAGAGCAGCATGTGAGGAGACCAGGAAACTCCTCAGAGCTGGTATTGTAAGGCAGGTCAGATACCCCACATGGATTACTAATCCAATTATGGTAAGCAAAAAAGATGGGGGTGGAGAATGTGTGTGGATTACAAGGAACTAAACAAGGCCTGCCCGAAGGATTGTTACCCCCTCCCTCTTTTTTTTTACGTTGCAGGGGACTCGCTGGCTTAGTATCCTTTAAAGTGTTTCTTAGACGCATACAAAGGATACCACCAAATACAAATGTCCTTGGAAGACGAGGAAAACATGGAATTTGTGACACCAAAATGCCATTTGGGCTCAAGAACGCAGGGGAAACTTACCAAAGTTTTATGAACACATTGTTCAAGGACCAATTGGGATGAACCTTTGAAGTCTACGTAGATGACATCGTCATTAAGAGCCTCATGGAAGCTGCCATGCTGGAAGATGTGGTGAAAACCATCAGAACCATCCAAGAAGTCAACATGAAATTGAACCCGGGGAAGTGCTACTTTGGAGTAGAAGAAGGAAAGTTCTTACGGGTAGTGGTAAACAAATGGGGGATCAGAGCAAACTGAGAAAAACACAAGCGGCAGTGGATATGAGATCCCCCAGGTCCCTAAAAGACATCCAACAATTGAACAGAAGACTGATAGCACTTAACCGTTTCTTTTCAAAGGTTGCTGATAAAACACTTCCTTTCATGAAAGTCCTGAAAGATTTCTTGCAAATAAGCAAGTTTCGTTAGAGTCTGGAGGCCGAAGCAGCCTTCCAGGAGATGAAGAAGGTCATGTGCAATCTGCCCACCCTGGCTACCCCTGTGCCTGGGGAAGACCTTTTGTTTTACCTGACTGCATCTAAGATAATAGTTAGCATTGTCATGATGGTGGAAAGACAGAGCAAATAGATACCGTTATATTTCATCAGTCGGACACTCAAGGGACCAGAGGAGCGATATTTGCCCATGGAAAAACTAACATTGTCACTAGTTTTCGCATTAAGAAGACTCTGAAGATACTTCCAAGTGCATAAGATACTCCTGCTCACAGACCAACCCCTTCAAAAGGTATTAAGAAGACCGGAACTCTCTGGCCGGCTCACCACGTGGGCGGTGGAACTGGGAGAGCAATGCATCGAGTACAGGACAAGAACGTCTGTAAAAGGACAAGTCTTGGTAGACTTCCTCGCGGAAGTCCCCGAAGAAGAAGAAAGAGAGTTCCTTAAGTGGAAGGAACTGGAGGAACAAGAAAGAAAGAAGATGACGCAATATGGAAGTTATACACCGACAGGGCATCTAGAGAAGAGGGCAACGGTGCAGACATCACTCTTGTCAGCCCAGAAGGGATTGAACTAACCTACGCGATCAGGTTGGACTTTGAGAACACCAATAATACAGCTGAATATGAAGCGCTCCTCGCTGGGTTGAGGCTGGCAAAGAAAATGAAGGCAATGAACATTGAGGCCAATTCAGATTCACAGTTGGTAGTCAAGCAATACGAGGAATATGATGCCATGGCCCAGTAGATGGCTTTGGTGAAAGAACTCGCTAAAACTTACAACACCTTCAAGCTGTAGTATGCACCTTGGGGGAAAAACAGGAAGGCAGATGCCCTGAGGAAGTTCGCCTCCGTGGCTTTCAACCATCTAGCCAAGGAAGTAAAGGTGGAAGTCCTGGCCTCACCTTCTATCCCATACAAAAAAGCAGCCTCCGTTGAGAAAACAGGGGAGTCCTGGATGACCCCCATCATTGAGTTCCTAAGGGAGGGAACTCTCCCTGAGGAAGAAGCATTGGCCATAAAGATAAGGGTAAATGCTCTTCAGTATGAAATCATAGATGGTCAACTCTTCCGGAGGTCATACCTGGGCCCGTCCCTGAAATGCGTGGACGAAGAAGAGGTGAAGTACGTAATCCAGGAAATACATGAGGGAATCTGCGGAATGCACTCAGCCCCAAGACAGTTGTAGCTAAGGCGATGAATGTCGGGTTCTGCTAGAACCACATGTACGACAGTGCCCTGGAGAAAATAAGAAAATGTGACAACTGTCAAGTCCACGCCCTGATGACTCACCGACACAAGCACCCGATGGTCCTAGTTTCTACATCATGGCTGTTTCAGAAATGGGCCATTGATATCTTAGGACCTTTTCTGGAAGGCCCGGGAGGAGCGAACTTTGTGGTGGTCGCTTTTGATTATTTCACGAAATGGGTAGAGACCAGGCCTTTGGCAAAAATCACAGGTGAAAAATTAAAAGATTTGTCTTGGACAACATCATCTACCGGTTTGGGATCCCTCTTGAGTTGGTCAGCGACAATGGGATCCAGTTTACGGGAAAGCCTTTTAAGCCCTGGTGCGAACAAATGCAAATACAACAAGTCTTCACATCTGTCACTCATGCTCAAAGCAATTGGTTGGTGGAAAGGGCAATTCAAAGTCTTATCAAAGGAATGAAAGGAAGACTGGGAAGAAAGCAGAAGGGCTGGCTAGAAGAACTGCCATTCGTCCTGTGGGAATATTGGACAACCCCCAAAACCTCCAACGGGGAGACACCTTTCAGCTTAACATACGGGATTGAGGCAGTCATCCCCGTCGAGATTGGTTCCCCCATGGCTAGAATGAATCTAAGGGAAGCAGAGAATGAACACGATCTTAGAACAAATCTCAACCTGCTGCAGGAGACACGGGAGATCGCCGCCATAAGGGAAACTGAGTACAAAAGAAGATGGAAAATATTATAATGCAAGAATGAAGAAATTAAACTTGGTTTTGGGGGACTTAGTCCTGAGAGACAACAAGGCTAGCCTACAAGAAAACACCAGGAAGCTAGGGCCCAAATGGGAGGGGCCCTACAGGGTTAAGTGGGTGAATGGAAAAGGAACTTCCAAGCTGGAAACACTCCAGAGAAAAGAAATTCTGAGAACGTGGAACTTGATGCAACTTAGAAAGTATTACATATGAAAGACGACCCCATAGAGCGGGGACGGGAGGACAAGAAGGCCTAAGTGCCCATTTTGTAAAATAACAAGGAAACAAGTTCTCTCTTTTTGTTGTGTATTTTAACAAAAGGAACGTGGAACTTGATGCAACTTAGAAAGTATTACATATAAAAGACGACCCCATAGAGCGGGGACGGGAGGACAAGAAACGAGGCCTAAGTGCCCACTTTGTAAAATAACAAGGAAACAAGTTCTCTTTTTTTTTTGTATTTTAACAAAAGGCATGTACTGGAGTGTTACTCCAACTTTATGGTAATGAATGGTTTGCTTTATAATTATTCAAACACGTAAAGAATATCAAAACACAGTCCAATAACAAGATGATACACCATGGCAGACGCCCAATGGTTCTGAACCTTAAAAAAGCAAACATATGCACAAGTGTACACAGACATAACAAACATGTCGACTAGTCCAAAAAGACAAACACAATTTACTGCCACAACGAGCAATTACAAATTGCAGAAGCTGTCTCTTGTAAGTAAACTACAAACTAAGCATGGTCAACAGACTATATTGCAAACTAAAGAGGGGAATGGTAACACCCCACTCCACATGATTTACAACCAATAATAAAGGTTACAATTCAGGGACCAAAACCCCAAAGTACCAAGAACTCTCGGAGCACAAGAACTGGGCCTCAGCTGGGAACAGTCCCTGCAAAAAAAGAGAGAGAGAAAGGAAGGGGGAACATACAAACGTTCCCCACAAGTGCCCACACACAAGGACAAAATCCAAAAAAAAAACAAACATTAAAAACGTAGAATTGTAAGTGGCAACAGTCAACAAGATCCCAGAAGGCCCCAACACAAAGGCCTTCAACCCACACAAAAACAAGTGTCAGTGCAGCAAGTAAGTGTTAAGTTACAACCATATCAGAATATTGTTTAAAAGATCATCAACGAGATTCATCTCCTGAGGGTGAGTCACCGAAGGTAGGATCGGTAGAGCTGAACAGGGATTTGAGTTATTGTAAGGACATCAGAGGGTAATCAGTAAGTTTGACAAAGAGGGTAGGGGTTTGACCACTAAACTCCTCATCCAGCTTGGTCAGTTGCTTCTTGGCATTGGAATTGTTGTGAGGAGTTTCTTTCCTCTTCATACCTTAGGAGGAGAAAGCATACCCATCCTTTAACCCAGCCTGATAGCCCACGTCCCGATAGGCCTGATAAATCCTCTCCAAGGAGCTTTTGAAGTCTGGGGATTGGGTGAAAGCAGAAAGGAAACACCCAAATCCTTGAGATAATAGCTAATGGCGTTCTGCGGCCAATTTCTGATTGTCCTCTTGAATGATCCCCAGCTCATCATATAAAGTGTCAACATCTGAACCTGACACTGAACCAGCCACCTTGTAATGCTTGACATCCCTAACCAGTCGTTCCCTCTCCACCATCCATCCAACTCGCTCTTCTTCCCAAGCTTTTTCCTTCTCCTTCAACAGAGCCCCAACATTCTAAACAAGAGGAACCATAATAAGATACACACAAAAAAAGAGGGGGGAGAAGAGAGAAAAAGAAGAAAAAGGGAACGTACCTCCTTCTCCAAAAGATTATGTTCAGCATTCACCAACCAATACTAAAGTTCAGCAGCGATAGTCTGAGAAGCCTTCAGCTCACCCGCCAATCCCTCATTCTCATCCCTCAATTGATCATGCCTGCACTTCTGAAAAAAACCCTCATAAACGGATATACTATATTGATCATCAAAGATCTATGGGTCCAAGGCAAAGTTCATAAACCTATGGGTGGGAGAAGTAGGAACTACAGGCTCGATGGGTGCCGCACTTATCTCCGGACCCTTCCCTTTGGCCTGTGATGTAACAGGAGCTGCTGGAATTATAATAGGAGCTTTTGAAATCCCCTGCAAAGTAAAAAAAAATAGGGAGGGGGAGAAAGAGAGTAAGAAACCCAGAACTGCATAAAAAGTAAAAAAAAAAAAGAATACTGCAACCAACTTACAGGAAAAGATCCAGAAGCAAGGGTCTTCAGATGTTTAGACAAGGAACCTTTGGTGTTTACTGGAAGAGCTTCGAACATGGTCTGAGAAGCTAGCTGGGGTTTCTTGTTGCTAGCGCTTCGCAGCCTCAAACGGATGTTTCGAACCTCAGGGACTACCTCACTGGTGCCTATGGCTAGATTAGGTTTACGCTTTTGAGACAATCGGGTCTCTAAGTATTCATCATCACTGCTTACATTCTCCACATGGGGAGAGTTTTGTGAACCCTCAAATCCCTAGGGGGAAGCCCCCTCAAGGGAAGGAGTCCCTTCCCCAAGAACCAACTCTGCATTTAAACCTTCAACGTTAGGGGCACCTTCCCCAAGAACACCACCCATCTCTTGATTTACCACACCCTCAACAACATAAGACACGCCTCTACAATCAGCTTGTAATAAACTCCACAAGGACGTCTCTGCATGAAGCAAAAAACACAGAAGTAACTAAGCAACCAGTGCCAAAAGTTCTAAGTAGACTAGGCCCAGCCAATGAAAGATTCTAACTCCTCCTGGGTGATGATGGAACGGATAGAAGCTCTACCTTTTCTGCTCATGGTGAAAAGAATTATGACTGTGGGAGAGAAATTAGAAGAAGAGATGACTGAAAGTGGGAGAAGAATGGTGGAATGATGAACAGTTTCTTGGTTTTAATGGCCTCATCAATAAAGGCACTAACCGTGTAATCACAATTTCAAAAAAGTAACTGCTGATTTGATGCACGTGGAGATGCCTTCCAACCCCTGCCGTTAGATCAAGTAGTACCATCAGGGTGATGCGATTATTACAATGGGCCCCACTGAACAGTTGAAGCACCGCTTACCAATCAGTCTAGGCCTACGTGCTTGAGGACTAATGACAATGGACTAAGGGTGACTTGTCGACAGGGGCCCTGGCTGGCTCCCTGTCTAGGCTAGTCCTACTGGGCTCCCACAACAGGCCCAATTGTTACTCCTCATGGGATGCACATGAAAAAGGCGGAAACCTTTGAGATCATCTTCTCTGCAGGGTGATTAATGACCTGCAAGAAGAAAGTGAAAGAAACGACCAGTAAAAGTACAACTCATTAATGGCGAGAACCTCTGCTCCGACAAGGAGGTAACACGTAATACTTGTGGCTAGAGATATGAGTTGGCACATGGGAGACCGTTTGAGCCCAAACGACCCAGACCAAGTCCTCGCCATCGAGGATGACCCAAACCGTCCTCCACGTTTCTCTTATGGGTTTGCCTCCGGATCCTCCTCTCAAGGAGGAAGCGATTTCCCTAACATACACAATTTATATAATATAATGCAGGAAGCGTTTCAGGTGAGCCAAAATGCCTTCAGCCTCTGTCAGAGCTCCAGCACCCACATTGGAGGCATGGAAAGAAGCATCAACACCATGCGAGCCGACATCTCATACATGCGGGAGCACATGGCGTATCGAGAGGATGGTGAGGAGATGGAGTCGGATTAGAAGGCTTTGGCGATGAAGGTGGAGTGGTGGCGACATAAGGTTAAATTTTTTCTCTCTTTCCTATGATGGTGATGGTTATGTGCGGGCTGCCACCCGTTGAACAATTTACTTGTTGAACAATTTACTTTTTCGTACCTTTTGTTTTCTGTTTATGATGGATATTAATGCTTAAACTTTCGTAACTTAGGATTTTTATGGTTTCTCGTTATATTGTGTTGTTGTGGTATGAATGAGTATACAGGTACCTTGGGATGCTTGGATCCACCACGCATACATATCCCCTAACCCGAAACAGGATGCCCGACACCTTAACAGTTGTTTTCAAAAAGAAACAGAAGTTTTACACGGGGCCGTGTCTCTCAGGCACGCCCTCGTGCCACCTTATCGCTATAACTTTTTCTTTCTTGACTTGCCACACGGGGCCGTGTCCCTTTGATACGCCCCTGTGCACAGCTTCTGTAAGTTTTCTGATACTGGCCCTTTTACACGGGGTCGTGCCTCAGAGATACGCCCCCGTTCCCATTGTTAGTTTTATGAAAAATTTGTTGTTTTTATTATATGTTTTACACATTTAATCAATCTAACCTATTTTGGATACATTGAGGATAATGTGTAATTTAAGTGTGTGTGTGGGGGGGGGGGGGGACTTCAATAACTTGAATATTGTTTGTCCTAAAAACGAGCCTTACACAAAACTCTTCTGGAACCGCTAAAACACCCCAGATCTTTTTCAAAACTTTCTTTTATATTATTTTGTCTTATTTATAGTTTAAGTTAAGAAATCAAGTTCTAAAAAGTTCAAGTTTTTACAAATTTACAACCGATATCGCCATGATAAAAAAGGAACCATATAAGGAAAACTACATAAAACGGGCATGACAAATTTTTAAAATTTGATTGCATATATATATATATATATATATATATATATATCGCATCTTTACCCTTTTCCAACAAAATAGTGAGTTTTGAGCCTTTGACGAGCATCCAATTTCATATCTATATTAAATGCTCATTCTTCATTTCTTGTGTGAATAGTCCGTACGGTTCCTACTAATCAAGAACTTGACAAGAGTCCTAACCGACTAATCCAAGTAAGTATATGATTGAGGCATTAGGATTTTGAACCCTTTTTCATTTCAACTCTATTTCTATTTTTACCCACAAAAATTCCCCCTAGTTAACCACTTTGAGCCTAAACACTTTCAATTCTAAACCCACAACACACCATCACCCAAAAACCATATTTTATCTTTAAACCTGTTATTTTTGTAAAAGTCGGCTCTTTTGAAAAAACGCAAAAACGTGTGACTGAATTTTATTCTATTAAAAAAACTACTTAAAGTGCTTGAAATAAATAAGCAAATTTACTGCTTAAAAGTACTCAGTTGGTTCATAAAGTCACAAATAAAATTGTCAAAAGAAAACCGACTTTTTACGCCTTTAACCGCTTTTAAATAAAACTACCATACCCTTAACCAAAAACCTACCATTTCAAAGTCCTCTTGATATTACAAGGATTAAGTCAAAAAGTAGGAGGTTTGATTTCTTGTTAAGCTTATGGTAGGAGTAAGTTCCATACCAGGGACCGAGCATTTCACTTATACATTTTGGTCGAGTGTTGAGTGACCGCTTGCGAGGTATGTGAATGTATATAGTTAATTGAAATTTTAAAAATATATGTTATGCTTAAGAATATGTATTTTTTCTTAAAAAGTTCTAAATAAAACCATGATGAATAAGATTGTAAATAAAATAAAAACAAGAATAAATAGAGAACTTGAATTCCCGAAACTTTATACACAAGACTCAAAACTTCTCTTCTACCCATTCTATTTGGGAGTGTAAGCAACATTAAAGGAGTTTTGCTTGAGGACAAGCAAAGATTCAAGTGTGGGGGTATTTGATGTGCACCAAATGCAACATATAAATCATATCAAATACGGTATAAAACAACCCTTTTTAGTACTAATGTTGGAAAAGGTGCGTTTCTTGTTTACTTTTGATTTTTTGGATTAAAAGAGCTTAAACGAACAAAAGGAACAAATTAACAACAAAAACTAGCATAAATACGAAGAAAGGAAGTTGACACACTATACCGACCCTTTAAGCTTCACCCCAAGAATAAAAACAACAAACCAGAAGACCAACACGGGGCCGTGCCTGACAGGCATGGGGTCGTGCCCCAGTCAAGATTCCTTAAAGATAAAAACAAACAGAAAACGACAAGGGACATGGGGCCGTGTCACCTAATCAGGGGCCGTGGTCAACTCTCAGATTTGCAAATATGGGTTCCTACAACAAGTGCAAGGGCCACGGGGCCGTGCCGTTGACACGGAGCCGTGTGTGTAGAAGAGCTGACAAGAGCATTAAATGAAGACAGAGAAGATGAAGGACACGGGGTCATGCTCATCAGGCACGGGGCCGTGTGAGTCTCCTGTTCCCAACTATAAATAGAGGTGCTTGGCTCACTTGCAAATCATCCCTTGGCAAACCAATTCTCCCACTCCCACCACCTCAACACCATCATCTTCCACCACATTAGTTAGAGTTAGAGTAGTCTCGGGATCCAAGATCGATAGTAAGAGCTTTCGTCAAACAATGGCGATGGTTGGCTAATCTCTTACATCACTTAGTGAAGACAAAATCTTTTGTGTATTACTTTTGATTTCCATCCTTTGGTCACTTTTTAGTTGGGTATGTATTAATGACTTTAATAACTAGTTTTTTTATATCTTGTGTTATAGCATGTACAAGTTCTATGTGGTGGAATCTTATGGCTATTTGTGATTTGCAAAGTTTGCATTTATATCAGTTTCTTTCCCTACCTGTAGTCATTTTAGAAGTAATATTACATTTTAAACGAGCTAATTTTATTTCTATGCCAGTCAGTGAGCTTTTGCACGAGCAGGGCTCGAGTCATCTAACCTTATTCTTGGTATCGACTTCACCAAGAACAATGAGTGGACAGATAATATTATAGTTTTCTGGAGTTTTTTTAATTACTTTACCCAAGTGGTTATGGTAATCAATATTTTTCTATAGTTCCAAGTTGAAGTGGAACATTCTTTTTAACAACAAGCTTCCGATATCAATTGTGTTACTTGGAGTTGGTGATGGGCCGTGGGACACAATGAAGGAATTTAATGATAACATTCACTCTAACCTTATCATTAAATTCCTTTGCCGAGTTAAGGGATCTGACAGAAGAGGAGGTTTGGATTAAAGCTGAATGCTTTAAGAATATTTGTGAGACGGTTCGTCATGAGAATATGGATTTGAAGCAAAGGTCTAGGTGTCGGTGGGCCATTGACGGGGAAGAAAATTCTGCATTCTTTCATAGGTTGATCAATAATAGGAAATGTTCTAATGGTATTCCGGGTCTGGTGATAGACGGTAAGTGGGTTGATAAGCCCAAACTCATAAAGAAAGAAGTGCTCAGTTTTTTCAGGAATCATTTCTCGGAGAAGGTTACTTCGAGGCCGGTCAGGAATTTTTTCGGGGGGAATAGGTTGTCAAGAGAGGATGCGTTAGTCTTGTCGGGTCACTTTTCGGCGAACAAGATCAAAGAGGCTGTGTTTGACTGTGGCATCGATAAAGCTCCTGGTCCGGATGGTTTTAACTTCAAGTTTCTAAGATTTTTTTGGAGATTCTTTGAAGAAGATATGAAAGATATAATGTTTCATTTCCACGAAACGGGCTCTATTGACAAGTGTTGTAGTTCATCCTTTATCACCCTCATCCCCAAAAAGAAAGATCCGGGTAGTCTGCGGAATTATAGGCCCATAAACCTAATTGGGATCATTAGCAAAGTTATTTCGAAGGTGTTAGCGTCTCGTTTGAAGAGTTTTATTGGTAAAGTCATCTCAGAGACTCAATCTGCTTTTGTTCAAGGGAGGTTTATCCTGGATAGGCCTCTAATATTAAGTGAGGTTTGGTCTTGGTTGAAATATTCGGGGAAAAAAGCATTCATATTCAAGATCGATTTCGAGAAAGCTTATGACAATGTCAATTGGGGCTTTTTAGTAGGGGCTATGTCTCAATTGGGTTTCTCTCAGGAATGGTGCAAATGGGTTAAAGGGATTCTTTCGTCTGCTAGATCTTCTGTTTTGGTTAATGGATCTCCAACTTTCGAGTTTCAGTGCCAAAAAGGTTTGAGGCAAGGTGATCCGTTATCGCCATTCCTCTTCCTCATTGTGATGGAGGTTCTTTCTAGATTATTGTCCAAGGCTTGTGTATCCAGGAGCTTCAAGGGGGTTCAGTTGCCAAATGGGGGTCCTTCCATGTCGCACCTGTTTTATGCTGACGATGCTTTAATTATAGGAGAATGGGATGTGGAAAATATTTTGGTAGTGGCCAGGATTCTAAGAATCTTTTATGCTTGCTCGGGCCTCAAAATTAACTTGCATAAATCGTGTCTTATGGGGGTTGGGGTGGAAGACGGTGATATTTCTAGCATGGCGGAGGTGATGGGATGTATTAAAGGTAATATACCTTTTTCTTATTTGGGCATTCCTCTTGGTGCTAATATGAATAGGGTTTCCAATTGGGATCCTATTGTGACTTTGTTTAATAAGCGTTTAGCGTCTTGGAAAGCCCATACCCTTTCTTTGGGGGGGGAGGGTTGTTTTGGTAAAATCGGTTTTGGAGAGCCTTCCTATCTATTTCCTCTCTATCTTTAAAGCCCTTGTTAAAGTCTTGGAGAAATTAGAATCGATGATGAGACGTTTTCTGTGGGGAGGATCGGATAGCGTTAAAAAAACTCACTGGGTAGTCTGGGAGGTGGTTACCAAACCTAAAAAGTGTGGCGGTCTCGGTATAAGCAGGTTAAAGTGGTTAATGATGCCCTTCTTGCCAAGTGGGTATGGAGATTTCTGTCTGAGGATCTCAGCCTTTGGAGAAGGGTTGTTTTGGCTATTCATGGCTCTAATAGAAGATGGTCTTTCATTCCTTCGAAAAGAGGTCTTACGGGGGTGTGGCTTAACATTGTTAGAGTGGAAGCTAAATTATTGCTGAAGGGTAAAAGATTTCCTGAGTATATTTCTGGGGTGGTTGGTAATGGGGGATCAATTAGATTTTGGATCGACCGGTGGCAATGGGACACCCCGCTTATGTACAAGTGGCCGAGACTCTTTGCTATTGAGAAACATAAAGGTTGTTTGGTGAATCAGCGGATTCAGGTTGAGGGAGGGGGCGTTTCGATGCGGTGGAGTTGGAGTGGGAGCCCCTCTTCGGATGCGGAGGTTGCTGATCTAGTGGAGTGTGAGTCGGTGCTTGCGGGGGTTGGTATGTCAGCGGCTAAAGACAAATGGAAGTGGGATGCCGAGGAGTCGGGTTTGTTCTCGTTAAGGTCCTTCAAGGAGCTGTGCTTGGATCAGCAGGCAACGGATCCGGTATGTGTGGTGAAAGGTTGTAACTGGCTGCCAGCTAAGTGTAAACTTTTTGCTTGGAGAGCGGCCCTCGAGCGCATTCCTACTAGACAGGCTTTGGTTCGAAGAAACATCATTTCAGGTTCGGGTGACTGCGTTTTTTGTCACGAAGATCAGGAATCGGTGGATCACTTATTTACTGGTTGCATTGTTGCTACGAGGGTCTGGAGTGGAATTAGTTCTTGGATTAATAGTCCTCCTATTTTTGCTTTCAGCTTTAAAGATCTTTTGGATTTCTATTTGAATTCGGGTGGAGGTGCCCTCGGTAAGGATATCATCCGTGGTATTATCATTGCGGCTGTTTGGTTTGTTTGGAAGGCTCGGAACGAGAAGATTTTCAAAAACGGTAAAGGGGATGGGCTGGAGATCGTTGGTATGGTTAAATCATATAGCTTCTTTTGGTTTAAGAATAGGTCCAAGTTTAAAGATCTAGATTGGGTCGAATGGTGTAAGTCTCCTTTGTACATGGTGTAATTTTGGGTAGCGCGGTCCTGCTTTTTTGAGTCAGGCCGGCTGTTTTATATAAATTTTCATTTCAAAAAAAAAAACTTATAGAGGTGACAATTTCCACCTATCTATTTGGATTCTGTTAATCTTATACTTATACATGTGGCAATTTCCACCTATCTATTTGGATTCTGCTAAAGAGAACGGGTCAAATAAGTTAGAGAGTTATGATTGTTTTATAATTCTTAAAAAAACTATTAGTAAGTATATACACAATACACTTATTCAACCCAAGTAATTTAATAATATTCATGAATTAGATTACTATTATTGAAATTATATAGTTTATAATCCTACTTGAGACAAAATATTTACAATTTTTATATATATCGTACCAAAGGTTACCCGCTTTGACCCATTACTTAACCCACCTATTTTCAGCCTGTTTTGTTTTTCCATTTGATTCTAAATATGAATAAAGTAAACAAATGATAGTTTTAGCATATAATCTATTGAGATTTGAGAGGTAGTTCTCCTTGTATGATTTTACTATAATCGTTCATTTTTGTGTATACAAGCTGTAGAAGTTCTTTGAAGAAGTGAATATGAAACGTAAAAGACCTTTGATGACTTGACAAATCAAGACACTAATTATGATATAAAGGTTGTATTGAGCATTTGTAATACACGGGTCTATAATATTACCTTAAATAATTTAGTGATTTGTGAATGGTAATTGTAAGTTAGTATTTTATTATTGTATATGCAATGTTGTTTGTAACTCCAGCTATATATCTATAATCTATAATACTATATTAAGAGAACTGAGTTTTCTACCCTTTTCGTAATTTTGCCTAGGTACAAATCTTGAAGCACCATGTACAAATGAAGCAAACCATTTTAGAGGGGGAAAACTTGGACATTTTCCAAAGTTTTAAGACACTTTGAGGGCAATCTAGACATTTTACCCATGGAATCCATGCCCACTTATGTCTTCCATTAATTGAATTAAATTATGGAATTAAATAAAAGTTTTATAATAATTAAAGGAAGTAATTGTTTAAATTAAAGGTTAGACACGCAACCTTTGGGATTTTTAATATTTAATAGTATGTATAAATATAAATAATCTATACTTCTATAATAATAATAATAATTATAATAATAATAATAATAATAATAATAATAATAATAATTAAAACTAAACAGACCTAATCAACGTTATTATGAATTTAATTTAATTATATCTTAAGTAAAGAAATCAATCACTGACTAATAATATCTTATATATTTAATAGTTGATGTTTTATAAAGACAATTCTATATTTAATTCTATATTTCACTTGGAAATAAATATACAAAACTATCATACGAGATTATGCAAAGTTTTCTAAATTAAATTGAATCTCATAATAGCTAAGTGGTGCAGCTTATGTCAACCATCATTACTTGATTATTTAGTTTTTATTAATTTACTTTAATGGTTTTTTAATAGTTTTAAACATTATTTAAAGTCTTAATTGTGAATAAAAGTGCTTATATTTTTTATAAACGTACTTCTCCATAGATCAATTTATCTTTTTATAATTTTTAGACCAAAGAGTAGTGGGCTATTTGAAAGTTGGGAAATGCATTTCAAAGCCATCAATAGATAACCCTTGTCAATAATTAAATTAGAGAATCAATACAACTTTTATATATTGAATGTTTAGTTATTAGTCTTATTACTCACTACTGTTACAAAGTAAAAAATTTAACTTGAAAATAAATATACAAAACTATCATACAAGAATATTATGTGAAGTTTTCTAAATTAAATTGAATCTCATAATGGTTAACCATTACAGCTTATCATTTTCCTTACTTTAATTGTATAACTCTTGTAACCGATGAATAATTGATTCAATTTTTAATTTAATTGATGGCTTGTGATTAACTATATTAAAACTTAATCATATTTCGAATGATATATATATAGAACAACCTCCCAAGAGTGAACCGTGTGAACTTATATAGACCCTTGATTTTCATCATCTTGAGATTTTAAATGAATGGCATGATGGTAATTATTTGGTTAATTTTTTCTATTTAATAAAATTAATAAGGGCATTTATGTAAATACACATTGAATTAATTCATAATATGGAAACTGAATAGTTTTCATATATTCTTGATTCCGTCAATCACTATAGTATCTTTTAGTCAGTTTTACAATCCTCTAATATTCAACTTTTATTCAACAAACCATCTTTCTCTCTCAATACAATTGCCGTTATCGAGAAAAGACAGAAGACGTCCGTCGAAGTATGTATGCATTTGGCAATTAAATACACATGTGTAAAGGTCTGTAAAATAACTAATTCACATATTAGAAAACTTAGTGCATACTATACATACTTAGTACATCTGTGTACAGTTCTATAGATAGCTAAGTGCACAGGTATGCATTAACAGCAGCTGGCAGTTTTTGTAAACATGTGTATTGTTCTATATATACTAAGTACACAAGTGTACTGGTCTGTATATACTTAGTACACATGTGTGCTTTTCTGTGTATACTAAGTACACATGTGTATTGGTCTGTATATACTAAGTACACATGTGTGCAGTAGTTATCATGATCAGATTTTGAATCAAACCAAACAATTTTCCCCATAGATAAACTAGAATCAGATCTGGAAGAACTTGAATAACTTTCAAGTGCGTTATCCACAAACGCGACGCGTCTTCTAGCCGAAATGTTTAACAAGAGCGTTATTATAAGACCGATGGCGATCACGACAGCAGCTACAATCAAGATAATGACCGAAACACTAAGGAAATGATGGAATTATGGGTATTGCTTTCTGGGTCTGCCATGGTTGAAAGAATGGAAATCAAAATCTGGGTATTATTGAACGAATGAATGAGTGAAATTCATATACTGGGTATATTGATCTTTGATATTTACGATCATTAAAATTCTGAGATTTATGATCTTTGAGATTTACATAAATTGTTATAATGATCTTTGAAAAATATTAAAAGATATTTAGATTCTAATCACTAGATACACACATGGGTTTAAAAAACAACTACCTTTTTCGATTAATGTTCACCGGAATCCAATCCAATACAATTGCGTCGGGAATGGGAGTCGAAGTAAGAACTCGAAATTCTTGAATTTTGAAGATGATAATCTTCGATAAAGTCAGAACGTGAATTTTGAAAGATGATAGGATTGTAATTTGAGTTCTGGTAAATCGCTTGAAATGTGGTGATTTGTTAAAACCTTAATATCATAATCTTCAAAAACAATTAAATATCTTCATGATTTTGAATTTGAGAAGGGATTCGGTAACTGATGTAAAGAATCTTCACGATTTTGAATTATTAAAATAATTAATTTGAGAAGAGATTGGGTAACTGATGTAAATATCTTCATGATTTTGAATTATTAAAATAATGATTTATATTTATTTTTTTATATAATTACAATTCTACCCTTAAAAACTATAAAGGAAATCAAGGGTCAAGATCAGTTCACACAGTTCACTATAAAGATGTTGTTCACAAATGAACCTAATCCTATATATATATATATATATATAGCCATATCTCTATAATTGTTATACAAATCTGAAATCCTTGAACCTCACCCCATATTTCTTTAGAATTGATCTCCCTCACTACTCACTGTCCATCTTTCTATATGAAGCCCCCAAAAAAAACACATGATGTGAACATGTAACTCTAAGGTTTGTTTCTTCTGTTCGGGACATTCGCTGCATTGCTTTGTCTCGATTCTCGCCTCTCACCTGGTCGGTGTTCAGCCACCACTGTAACTATGGCTCAACGGAACAACCACCGCGGGTCCATTTCGAAAAATCAAAGTATCAATTAGTTAGTCGAAACTTGAATCTTAATTTACTTGGCCTGGGTTCCTTTGGCTACTTGTTGTTAAGTAAAGAAGATTACTATATGAATAGTCTGTTAAATTTATGAAACAAGTAATTGAAACAATTATGAACTTTTGGTTTAGTGTCTTTTGGAATTTTACATTTTGGACTTTGGCAATGGATTTGGATGGTAGTATCCACCGACCCATTTTATGTAATTAAGGTTTATTAACAAAAGTATATTTTGTCATTAAACTATTATCTTTTTGAACACCAAGATAAATGTAGATTCACATGACCAGTTAGACAATATCTAATTGTATTTATGTATGGATTCCAAAAGCCTAAAATTATAAAAATGATATTTATGTGTAACTCTACAAAATAAATATTTAAAAAGGAACAAAACCAACATAAAATAACTAACTTAAAGCAAGTCCTTCTTTCTTCACCATTGTACCCATTTGTTTCCTTCACTATTAATAACTGTCAAGAATATATATTAATTCTACAAATTTTAATAGGCTCAATTAAACATTCTTTTCAATTATTGATATCCGATGTTTATTTTTTCTGTTGCGTAACACCGAGCGAGGATCGTCGGCAATCATCGAAACCGGCATCAATGACTCACATTGGCTTCCTAAGACTATAAATGACTCACTAGGTTAGAATCTCATGTTTTATAATTAATTTGGTTTTCGTTATGGTTATAGCTCAAAGCTAAACCGAAACGAATCGCAACGCAATGTGCAACCCCTAAAATCACCAATCTAAGTGTTGTGCTCCCGCTGCATCGCGCGGGCACCCCACTATCAATTATATAGAGGTTTTCCTAACCCCACCCCTAAAGATGATGTTCATATCCAGTAGTTGAACTATTTATATACGCATCAAGTTTTTTGTATTATATATGCTTATATACAGTCAAGTCAATTTAAATGGAAATGTTATTATTGATTCAAATATGCATGGTTACAAGTGTTGGTGATTTTAGTTTAATTAATTTCATTTTAATATAATACAAGATGTGGTCCGTGTGGGGTGCGTGCTTGACGTGGGTTCAAAGGGAAAACGCACAGGGCCCAAGGGACAAAAGTTCATAGTAGGAAGCAGGAACTAATAATCACTGGAAATTATTCTCTTAGTATTAACCGGTGATGTTAGTAGTAACCACGAATAATAGTAACTTTGGTTATCAACTTTAACTACCCTGATGACCTGAATTGATACCGTCTGAAACATAGGTACCAATGTTTATTTTTTTATGGTTTTGATCCATGTAAAACCAGTGTTGATTGTTATATCAAATGTGTGTATATCGAAACGATACCAGTCAAAAGCCCGCCACGAAGCACAAGGATTATAATTGAATCTGATGAGTCGGGACACCCGCTGCAACGCGCGGGCCTTCCCACTAGTAAGGTATATATACATTTTGTATTTATATGATTTTTATGAGGGTGCATCACGTGTAATACACATGTCTATAAACTAGTAACATTATTGTATTATAGGTGATATTACATATAGTTATATAACAAGTTTATATAATTATTAATATCTCTATACATATACATTTTAATTAATAAGTTATTCTTTATTTCTTATTTACATCTCTTAACTAATATTCAATTATCTCTTTACTTATTTTATACACTTACACATTTCAATTTACTCTTTTAGGCTAGACTTCGTTTCGTCTTTCTAACTCTACTATTCGTTCGTGACTATCTCGGTTTACTATGCAAACTGTGAGTATACTTGAACCCTTTTTCCTTTAGACACACTTTGGGTTGCAATATATTAAATTATAAAAACTCACATACACACAATCAATCACATTATTCAAACACTCAATCTATGAATACATGTTATTTGTCATACATATATGCTAAAAGTCAATCTTGTGTACTCAGTCGCCTACCTTAAACCTTAACGATTATAGCGCTACCGCCCTTATGTGGTATTGTTAAGTATTCAAACTTATACGGCATGTTCCCTTATGTGGAAAGAATTTGCTAGTGGACACTTGGTTTGATTGATAGTTTACACATGCTAGTAGTATACAAATTGCCATATTAGATTGAGACATTTATTCTATATTATGTAGACCAAACTTGTGTGCTCAGCAACTATTTTGTTGACCTTTATTATTCATATATTGCAGGGAATTGATGATAATGTTCAAGAAATCTACTTAGGTGGATTTAGAAACACACGAATAAATTAGTTTACTTTTATTTGAATATTTGAATTGATGTAATTTCTTTTCTTTTAACAAAGTATGAATTTGAGTTTACAAAATAAAAGGGTTTATTTAAATATTGCCATTTTAAATTGTTATGATGCTTTGAGCAATCATCCATTTGCTCATGCCCTAATTATTTCGCCATCGGTTGGTGTGTGATATTGGGTTCGGTTTTGGCTTCCTTTTTATATGCTTTCTTTTTTGTTGTTGTCGGGAGGGGGCTGTTTGTGTTAGTTGTACAAAGTCGGATTGAGTTTCTGGTGTGGTGGATTGTGAATTTTGCGTGTTTAGCATGTATTGATAATAAAAATTCACCGCTTGAGCTTGTTGTGAGTCAAATGGTCTGTCATCGGACGACCCTGACCGATAATAGGGGTGTTCAAAACCGGATATCCGAATTTCGGATATCCGAAATTTTCGAATACCAGATTTCACTATCCGAACCCGTATCCAAAATTTCGGATATCCGATTGGATAGTGAATCGGATATCCGAATATTCAATTTTTAATTTAATTTTTATTTTTTAATTATTTTTTGATATTCGGAACCGGATATTCCGGATAGTTTCGGATATCCGACTATAAGTTTTCGGATATTCGGATATCCGGAAAATTAAAAATCAAATTTTCGGATATCCGAAATATCCGAAAATTTTAAAATCACTATCCGAATTCGAAAATTCGGATATCCGAATTTTTAGATATTTCGGATTCGGATATTGGATAATTTGGATCAGATTTTCGATATTTTTGAACACCCCTAACCAATAACAGCCGATGAAGACGTTGTAAGGGAAGATGTAAGTGTTGGATTGAGAGTTTGGTGTGGTTCAGGGTATTCGGTGTGTTGGGCGTACTCGGTGAGCTTCGATTTTGGTTATGCGGTTGTTCGGGTCGATGTTGCTCTACGGAAACATTTTGTATTTTTTTAGAGAGTTTAAAAGATAATGAAAGAGATGATGAGAAATGAGGGTTGAAAGTGAGGTTGTATTTTTTTCAAAAAAATGGTAAAGTGTTATATATATATATATATATATTGAAAATTTATTTATTTTTAATGTTGAACGGTTATAAGACCGTTTAGTGTGGACCCCACTTTTTCTCCCAATTCACGTTGTGCCCTGCCCCATCTTCGATAACCGCCATTAACGCCGGAGAAAATACCACGTCGACAAAGTGTTATTTCATAGTGGACAGTCTAATAAATTTACATTAAATATCTGAAATATTATCAATCGTCATTATTTAATAGAAGAGAAACAAAAAGACCAATTTTTAAAGACTAAAGAAATGTTGCGTGTCTCTTGCATTGACAAATATCAATAGGGTGGTGGTTCATTAATAAAATTGATAAAGACAAAACCTTTAAACACTTTAAAAAGTGAAGGTCTTGGTTCAAGTTCCACATGACAACATAAATAAAGAAATTTATCGTCAAAAAAGTTACCTTGACAACTAAAAACAAATAAGAAAAACCAGAAAAGACAAAATAATATGAAAAAAGGTACAAGGTACGTTTAACCAATCCCTACTAAAAATGGGTGTCTTTAAAATCAGAACATGAATAGAAGTTTCAATTTTGTCTCATTTACTTATAGGAATAATAATGGAGGGAGAAAAAGAGAATTTGAAAGAAAAAAAACAATTTCTTCCATTTTCTCATTTCCCCAAAAACCAACTAAAAAACAATCTTTTCATCTTCATCCCCACGCCCCTTCTCTCTCCTGCAACACAGCGCCATACTCATTTTCTACACAAGACAAAACCCTTCATCTTTCCTCCATAAAGATTCGTATTTTATTGCTTACAACAAAGGGTTTGCATGATTGCAGCTGTCTTTCAGTTATCTACCACCCACTGATTGCCACAAAATCCCTAATGTTTGATCACTAGTAAACCCTCTTTCTCAATCTCTGTATTTCTATCTACATATATGTAATCTGGTTATGATGGTATGTGTAAGTGTATGTAACTCTGTTTTGTGGGTAGTTGAAGGTTTGATGATCAAGATTGGTTAAATGAAAGATTACCCCTTTTTTATGATGATGATGATGATGATTGTCAATGGATCAAAGAACTGATCTTTATGTTTGGGGTAGTAAATTTATTGGATTTTACTGACTGAATGTTTCT
The DNA here is from genome assembly GCA_030545235.1 of Helianthus tuberosus. Taxonomy (NCBI): domain Eukaryota; kingdom Viridiplantae; phylum Streptophyta; class Magnoliopsida; order Asterales; family Asteraceae; genus Helianthus; species Helianthus tuberosus. The sequence goes on along the minus strand of CM060427.1, from coordinate 68,349,927 downwards.
AGGATTTTGTAATTTTGTGAAGATCTTGATTTGGGGATTGGGGATATTTTATTGGGTATGCAGAAGTATGTTAGTATTGATTTTTTCGAAGGTTGGATTAAGATTTTAGTTATCATGGTAGTAAATTTAGAATGATATATATTAGTAAATTTGGATTAAGTTTGTTCCTAAATTCTCTCTCTTGACCTAATTTGGAATTAAACAAGAAGATTTTGAGTAGGGATATGGAATTATGTAGCCATAAGAACAGGGGTGTGTAAATTTCTGACACGACATGGACCAAACACGAATTTCACGGGTTTGGGTTTTGTCTAGAGGGTTTGGGTCAGTTTCGTGTTGGACCCGAGAACATGTTTTGCTAACCGGGTGGTGTTTGTGTACACCTGATGAGTTTGGGTATTTTTTATGTCAAAATTTGGAAGTTCAAAAATAATCGGCTTAGTATAAACATAATTGCCGTAAAAAATATAAATAGTATGTAAATTTAGATTTTAAAGTATTAATATGTGAAAATTAAATGGATGTGTTGTCTAGGTTTAACGGGCTGTTTTCGTGTCAACCCGCGATTACACGTGTCGTGTTTGGGTTCATTTGTGTGACACGATATGCGGATTCAACTCGCCAACCCGTGAAAACAACCCGTTTAGCAGCCCTAAGCCAGATTACTAGATTATTTACTTGGATGCATGAATTCTGTTGAACTAGGATTACATACATTGTCACAAGTTACAACAACACATAAGATGTTTTGATGGCAATGATTATCTTTGCTGTCTGCATTATAAAGCTGTTCTGTTCTTTGATGATTCTGTCCTGCTAACGCGCATTAAATTATACACAAAAACTGCTAGAAGCTTATATTTGTCATTTTGGTTAATTGATAAAATCTCCAATCGTAATATAGGTGAAGTTATGAGCGACACAGGTCAAACAAGATATGTGATTCAAGATACCGGTCGTGATAGCGATGGCGATATAAGCCAACTGCCGGATTGTATTCTTCATCATATTCTCTCATTTATTCCCACCAAAGACGTTGTGAAAACCGCCATACTTTCAAAAAAATGGAACAACGTTTGGACTTCCGTTTCAAACCTAGATTTCGACGACGCATTGTTGTACGCTAACGAGGCAGACGCTCGGGACCCACCTGACGAAACTTGCTTCATAAACTTCGTAGAACGCGTTCTCTCGTTACGTGATGCATCAAACATCAAGAACTTTCGTTTATCATGTCGCGTTTTCTTTAATGCCTCCTGCATACATTCGTGGATTTCTTCCGCTATCATGCATAATGTCCAGACGCTTGATCTCTGTCTCTTTGTCGATGATTCGTTTGTGCTCCCGAGCTCCGTGTTTCGTAGTCAAACGTTGACCAGTTTGAAACTAGAAATGAATTGTGTTCTCGAATTCCCGACTGTCATCTATCTCCCATATTTGAAAACCTTGCATTTATCTCTCCTTACATTCGCGAACGACGGCTCAACACAAAAGCTTTTCTCGGGATGCCCGGTTCTCGAAGAGTTGACTTTGGTTGACTGTGAGTGGTTGAACTTGAAGAGCATCACAATCACAAGTTCCACCTTAAAACGGTTAACGATCGATGACCTACCGTACTTTGGGCCACCTGACGGGCCTAAAGATTGTAAGATCAAGATTTACACATCAAATCTCGTATACTTGAAGTATACCGGCTATCCGTCAAACGATATCTTCGTGTGTGACGCATCTTCTTTGGTTAAAGCGTACATTAGCGTTCCGATCCCGCATGAAAAGCAGAAAGAAGTTGCTTCTCATGTCGTTAATCTGCTTAAAGGGTTGAGTAAAGTTGCGTTTTTGAATGTATCGGATCATACTATCGAGGTAATTAATTGAATTTAATAGACACTTGTCTTACGACTTTTTTTGTATGATTTTGCCTCGCTGACTTTTTTTTTTGAAGTCTCTTGTATTTGCAGGAAACATGCTGGTTGATCTTCCAGTTTTCAAGAACTTGACTCGTTTAGATTTGACCATGGAAATTAGAAAGTCGACCATTGAAGCGTTAATGAAATTTCTCAACTGCTGCCCAAATCTACAGTCTTTACATTTCTCCGAGGTAGATTACATACAGTTACAGCTGATTTAACGTATATTTAACAGCAAAAGTACATCCAAACATTATCTTTTCCAACTTGTTTTAATCCAAGTTTAAGACTGATTATTAATCCTGAACGAGTGGGTTACCACCCGCGCTCCGCAACGGGTTCGAAACGTAGATAAAAATAAGCAAATTGCTAGAGTTAAAGTTGTTTGGTGTTTTAGTTAAGGAGCTAAATGTGTCATTATTAAAGTTGAGGGGCTAAGCATGTCATTATTAAAGTTGAGGGGATAAAATTATTAAAGTTGAGCGGCTGGAGTTGTTTTAGTTAAGGGGGTAAACATGTCATTATTAAAGTTGAGGGGCTAAGTTGTTTATTATTAAAGTTAAGGGGCTAAACATGTCATTATTGAAGTTGAGGGGCTAAACTTGTTATTAAAGTTGAAGGGCTAAAGTTGGTAATCACCTTCAAAACGTATATCCAACGGTCTAAAACCGCATTATAAAGATGAATATATTTATCTAGTTTCAAATTAATACACTGTGCAGGGATTCAGTCATGATGTATGCTTTGTTGATAACGATTTGATTTGTTCATCACTACCTAAATGCATTTCATCCTGCCTCAAAATGTTGACGTTCAAGAACTTTGACGGGAATGATTCAGAAATATGTTTTCTCAAATGCATTTTGCGGCATGCGTCCGTTCTCAAGAAGATGAATATCTTGTGTTGTGAGAGTTTATTTAGAGATCCAAATAGGCTAAACGAGGTCAAGAAGGCGTTACAAACGGTTTCAAAAGGCTCTAAGTCCTGTGTTGTCATGTTCTCATGAAACCGTAATTACGATGTAAGTGTTTTATCTAATCCTACTGTAATTGTCCCGTAATTACAATGCAAGTGTTTTATCTAATCCTACTTTAATTGTCTTATGGAAAAAAACTTAGGGGTGATGATTCCTGACACGACCCGAAACACAAACACGACACCTTGTCATTTTAACTCGTTTAATAAAGGGGTTGTGTTTTGGTTGACTTGTTTATCTAAATGGGACATGTAGAGTTGACTTGTTATACCCATTTAATCAAACAGGTCGACCCGCCAACCTGTTAATGACATGTTTAACTAATTTATTATATAACTCTCCAACTCTATAACATTTACCCCTTGATAACAACTCGCCAACATGTCAACCCATTTGACTCGTTTAGATAAATGGGTTAAATGGGTCATGTTCGGATTACAAGATTTTTAAGTATCGAGTTAGGGTTGATGTTATTCACACACATAAACGTATGGGTTGTGGCGGGTTCAATTATGTAATATGTATACTGTACGCGCAATGGTTTGACCACAAGTGGTCAAATGGTTTGATTCTTTTTGTTTGTCTGTGTAGTTGGTCAGCTGGCTCTCTACGTCTTTGAAGATGGCTGCAATGGTTCCTGTTTTTTGACTTTTTGGCGTATCTTTCAACAGCTGTTGTGATGAGTTTTATAGTTAGGAACATATTATGGGTTGTTAGGTTTGTTCACATATACAGATGATATGGGCTGCTCCTGTTTTTTGTTTGATGTAGCCAAACATACATAGAAGCTAACATTTTGTAGGATCTTCTTGTGCTTCTAAACTATATGAGAGCCTTTTCAAGTTCTTTATAAGATCTTAGGTGCCGGTTTTCGAGTTTCGACACATTTACTGATAAATTTGTTGATTTGGGTTGTTTTTTTTTAACGCGTCAAATGGTTAAAATAGGAAGTCAGCGAAGGAAAGGGGTCGTATGGTCGAAGGGCCGAAGGGCCGAAGGGCCGAAAGTTGTTTACAGATGCATTGATTATTTGTTAAAAAGGTTAAGAAAAATGTATGTGATCATTCCTTTCTAGTTTAATGAGGTGTTAAATATTCAATATAGACTATGAATAATTTGTTAATAAATAATTAGGAAATATTACAGATCTACAGTTGCTTTAAAACATTAGATTTGTTTATGATTAAACAACTAGAAAAGTGGGCCGCTCTAGCTGATTTGGGTTAAGCGAGTTGGCTTGTAGAAACTCTTTGAAGCTTGTTTGAATAATTTTTATTATGGAAAATTGGATTTTAATGATTTAAACTATCACCTATTAATACATACTGTCATTTTGATCCATGGCGGTTATAATACTTTTGTTGTCAATTACAATCTCATTGGGATAATAATAAGAAAAAAATTACACTTGATTTCGCTTACAATAATGATTATAAACGAAATTAGGTAAGTTACAAGAAAAATTGAGTGGAAATGAAGTGCAAGTCTAGTTTTTTTTAACCGCAAATTCTACTACACTCTACTTTATTCCCCAATAATTCTAAAATACTCCATTTGTCCAAGTTTGAACATGAGACCTCTTCTTTAAAAAAACAAGTGCCTTTACTAAGTGGGCTAGCCTCACATTGATAACTATAAGTCTGGTGGAAATCCACAATAAACATGCTAATAGGATTGCCCTTGCCTACTAAAGTAAAAGTCATGACTGTCATTGGTCAAGTTATCTCTATGTGGATTATGAAAATTGAGTTTGCCTTTGTTTTTTTTTTTTAATAGTGAGAATCTAAATAGTTGAGAAAGAGATCTCACACCCTCCCAAACAGAGGGCCTTAACCCCACTCTGGTCAGACTATGTTGTCTTAACCGGGTTCACACTGACGTAGAGTTTGGCTAACGGCGTTCCCTGGGAAACCATACCACCCTCTGCCAGTGGCAGGGGCTTGCGCCGCCACAAGAGAGAATCTCTCTGGCGTAACACACGATGGACTAAAACACGGGGTGGCTCTGGCTCGAACTCTTGACCTAAGGTATGGGAGAACTAGCCTTCATTGGCTTTATCCGCCAAATATGGCACTAGTAGGGATTGAACTTAAGTCTCCAAGGAGAACCCAAGTTTTTCCAACCAACCATTAGACCACAAGTGGTGGATCGAGTTTGCCTTTAATTCTTGATTTTTCTTGTGTATTGTTAGCTGTTTACTAATGGTATTTTTGGTCTTGCTGTAATTTGAATATGGGTTTAGCTTCTAGCTTAGTTTAAAGATTACGATCAGCTCGTATTATTTGGTGTTCGTGTGCTGGTTGATGCAGGCAATACTTTACTTGTTTGTTAAACACCCCTAGAGTTGTTGCATCAATTTCAATTATTTTATCGACTTCATGAAACCAAATTGAATTACATATTTGTTTTTTTGGTTTGTTTCAAGCCGAATCGGATTAGGCAATCGGTGTTTGGTTCTAGAAAACTCCCTACAGTTGAACCCGAGGAACCTGTGTCGATTATATTGTACATTAAACATTTAGCCTAGCCCTTCATAAAATTGAGCAACTGAACCAAGGAACCCAACATCTGAACAATCTTATTAAAATTCAAGTTTTTGCATACACCTATTATTCATTTTATTATCATATATCATGACGATCATATTAAATAATTAAAATAACAAGTGAAATAGTTTTATTTACGAACTCAATTATAGTATTACAGGTTGAGATTGATGAAGATATATAGTGTTCTTTGTTTTTTCAGAGGTAAAACGTCTGCAATATCCGGACCACATCTGCAAACATATGTAGCAGAAGAGGTGGACCAAACCTCTGTAGTCTGCAAGAAAAAGACTGTTGGTTTTTTAACTTCTGCAAGCAAATAACACCTGTCTTTCTCTCTCTAAAAACAACCACCACCATAACTATCATACACTGTAGGAACCGTTCGCGTAATTTAAATAAAATAAAACAAATTTTATTTGAAGATTACAATACAGAAATTAAGAAAGCAGAAATACTACTACAATTACAACTGAAATAAAGGAAATACAAGAAAAGGATGAAATCGAAGACTGAGGCACGTGTTCAACACGCTTCCCTGAAAACAAATTCTGAGTCTCCCAGGAGTACTCGTTTTGTTTCTCAGGGTACAACAGCCGAAGCAGTGGTACTGCCGGAGTTAACCTACAACCCGAAGGCTACCTTGAAGAGAGCAAGTAGAAGATCAGAAAGCTGTTGAGAGAAAGTTGAATTTGCTGTTGTGTTGCTGGTGTCTTCTGCAGTGACTAAGAGGCTGTATTTATATAGCCTTTGATTCGAAACAGCAAAAAACAGATTAAATGAGAGGAATGAATTGCATTAAACGTCTTCAATGCAATTTAATTCGTCATTTAAAACCGTTTGACTCGGCGGTTTCAAAGCTGAACTGTCATTCAATGCTGGAAGCTTCTGCGCGCGCGCTCGCCCCCTTGCGCGTGCGCCATTTTGGCTCACTCCCATGCGCAGGTGCGCCACACTAACTCAGGTCCATGCGCGCCTGCGCGCGTGTGCCACGTCACCTGTGAGCCTATACGAACACGCCACATAGTCGCGCCGTATTGGCTCACTCTGGTGTGCCGCGCACGTCACATCAGGCCCCATGCTCCATGCGCGCAACCGCGCGCCTTCATGCCACATGTGCTCGCGCGCGGTGCTAGACTGCCACGTCATGCGCCACTGCGCGCGGACCCACCAGGGTCATGCGCCTGCATGCCACGTCACTAACCACCTGGTCCTTGCAACCCTTGTGCTCCACCACGCGCACGTGGTCAAAAATACAAAGGCGGCTCTCAAGCGTGCGAAGTGCAAAGTGCGCCATCAAAGCGCCACATTGCGCCTCATCGCCCACGCCACGCGCGCGCGCGCGTGCGGGTGCGAGTTAGGGTGCTCCGCACCCTTCGCAGTACACTTAGTGTGTGCTTCCATGAAACAATAAGGATGGTGAGTTCCCACTTAAATACCCATTTAAGTTCCATCTCTCCTCCTATGTGGGACAAGGTGCCACTTTCCCTTTTGTTTCAGCATTCAATGTTTCAAACACCCAACTTTGAGCATTGATATCTCATTCATCTTAGCTCCGTTTTGGAGGTGGTTTAGTTCGTTGCGAAGCTCTTCCAACATAGAACACAAACCCACAAATAAATATATAAAGAAACCTCTGTTTCTTATATTTATTTCTAGTCCAAAATAGGAAAAAATCATTTTCCTATATTTGTGAAAAATGCTATTTTCATCAAATTTCTAACAATCCCCCACATGAAAATGCTATTTTCACAAAATTTCCAACAATCCCCCACATGTATGGAAATCGATCTTTCCTTACACTTTTCAAAAATAAACTTCGATAGTTGAGTATTGCAAGATAGGTAGGTTGTTACCTTTGAACCTTCTTTTGTGAAGCATACTTAGCTTACTAGCGGTTTGTAGACGCAATGTCCTTGAATATACCCCCATTTGTGTAAACGACAATACACTTCACACAATACTCTCCCTGGTTTGGCCAACACCTCATTGTCGTGTCCTATTATGGTCATGGAACACTAGTCTGGTTCTGCAAGAGCTCTAGGATTGCGCACTCCACAAAGCCATTCGAAGCGACCCTACTTCTCTCTCACATAGGTGATTCCCATGAATCATTAAAAGCATCATGGTTATTTGATTTCCCAAAATCGTTAACCTTAATATGCTTAGCCTCACTTCAATATCACTGATTGGAATGGACTAGGAAGTATATAACTCCCTTTTATTTGGTTTGGGGTACTCCCCCACAGTGACTCCGTTTTGGTAATATGATTAAGTTGTCCTATTGAACTTAGATCTTGGGATCTCCAGTCAACTAAGTTAGGTTTCCCTCATATTCCCATTTATCATGGGCTTTAGTCCCATTCCTCTTGACGACGTTTCAACTAACTCTCTGCATAAGCCTTTTGTAAATGGGTCCGCAATGTTATCCTTTGATCTCACATAATCAATTGTGATAACACTCATTGAGAGTAGTTGTCGTACCGTGTTATGTCTACGTCGCATGTGCCTTGATCTGCCATTGTACATCAAGCTTTGAGCTCTACCAATCGCTGATTGGCTATCACAATGTATACATATGGCTGGCAAAGGCTTTGGCCATCTTGGAATATATTCCATGAATTGACGTAGCCATTCCACCTCCTCTCCTGACTTATCCAAGGCAATAAATTCGGATTCCATTGTGGATCTTGCTATGATCGTTTGCTTAGAAGACTTCCAAGCAATAACTGCTCCTCCAAGTGTAAACACGTAACCACTTGTTGATTTGGAATCTTTATTATCCGATATCCAGTTTGCATCAATGTATCCTTCGATCACTGCTGGTTGTCGGTTATAATGCAGTCCATAATTTCTTGTGTATCTTATGTATCTAAGCACCCTCGTTATACTTTTCCAATGTTCATGACTTGGATTGCTAGTATATCTACTGTGACAACTGTGCCTAATCACCAACCAATCCCGAACAATTCCGTAAGCAATAAAACCTTGTGTTTTGTTTATTGGATTGTGTAATTATCTATGATATTTGCACAATCCTTGTTCAAATTCAAACTCTTAAACACTTTCTGGAAAGTTATACGCAAACTGATGCGTAAACGTAATCAGTTTAACGCGACAAACACTCTGGAACAGCATCATAAGCTCAACATACCTTAAATAACCTTTACCTAACTTAGAAATAAGTTTTGAAGGGTTTGGTATGGCAAAAACAAGTTTAGTCGCTCACAGGGACTATTTGCGTCAAACTGCAAAAGTCTGCCGTTTCGTATGGCAACATACATTCTGGAACATGATCATAAGCTAAACATACCATAAATAACCTTAACATAGCTTAGTAATAAGCTTTGAGTGGTTCGGTATGCGAAAATACGCTTATTTGATCAAACAGGGACTAAAATCGTCAAAAAACAACGTAAGTTTGCATTTACGCGCATATCTTACGTTCTGACCACATCTGGACATCTAAAAATTTTGTAGTCACTAAAATATTTTATTTTAGTGATCGGAATGCAAAAATACCATTCGTCGCTTAATTTGGATCGTTTTCGCGTCCGTTCGAGTTTCGTCGTAATTAATCGAACAACGTGACCGTACGACCAAACGAACCAACATCCATGATATTTCCAAGCATATTTTGAGTCCCCTATACTTTGACGTCCTTGTAGAGCCTTGAAAATGGCTTAATGGAGGTTAAATATGTCGAAAATGCAAGTTAGTGTGTGCAGGGGCTGTTTCTGCCAATTTCTGAAACTTGCAGCCACTCCCTCGCGTCACGCGACCCCTAAGGGGTTCTGCAGTTGCGGCACGCGACCCTGTGTTTTTGACAGCAGGTCTGTTTTTGACCTGCAGCTTGAATTCCAGGGACTTTCTTGCAAATTCTTGGTGTGGGCACCAAGTTAACACTTCTCCAAGTCATGCTAGCTGTCCCTAAACACTTGTATGGCCAGGATTTAATGATTGGTGATCACACAACCACTTGTAGGTCTTAGAGCATCTCCACAAGTATAAATACCCCTCCCCTTTCACTTGTTCATTGCTCATTTCCCATTTTCGACTCTAAGTGGAAGAATTCCTGCTTAAGGAGCCACCTACCTGAGTTCAATAACTCTAATCTTTCAGCCATAGAGCATTGTGAGTGTTCTTTCATGGCTTAGTTCTTATTTTCAGCCATTTAGAGCTGAAAGTCAAACAATTTGACCAACAGTTTGACTTTCGGTTTTGACCATCAATTGGTCAAATCAAAGTTCAATTGAACTTTGCAACGTGATTGTAATCACGATTGTTATATTCCTTAGCGATTATACCTACTGATTACCACGTTGACTAGGTGTAGTGACGAGTCAAAGTTTTGGTCAAAATGCGTATTTACGCGCATTTTGCAACGGAACTAATTTCGGGTATCAAAACCCTTTGTTTTGATACCAAATCAATTTTCCAACAAACTTGTTTAACTCGTCACTACTAGTTTAGTGCTTGTTTAGGGTCGTAAGTTAAGCGGTCTCGACAACCGCTTAGACTCTTGAAGCCGACCCGTTTGGTCGATCATTAGGATCCGACCAAACTTATTTAGTGATCATAGTTGCATAGGGAATAACCTACTGAGGTTATACCTTATGATCACATAGGTTGGTTAGTTACCCATTAAGTCGTTTATATACCCATAGAAAATGACCAAAATATCCTTTTTAAGCATAAATTCATATATTGCATATGTGAACAATTTTTTGACATCTAAACTGATTTAGTAACATATTTAAGCATAATTGGGCATGTAAGACTTAACATAGGACATAGATAACCATCCGACCTTAGGTTTAAGCAAACGACGCGTTAAAGTAGCTTAAACTACCTTAACGGGTCGAAACGGGTCAAAAGCACTTAGGTTAACTTTCAAATCAGAATGTTAGGTCTATTAAATCATATCCTATGAGTTCCAATACTCATTTGATTTATAGAACCTCATTCTATCCTATCTCCCGACTTAGGATCTGATTATTAACGTAGTTACCTATATTAGGTGCCGTTTGATTCCGTGATCCGTGAAGCTTTATTTGGTCTTAATTCCAACACTAACAAGCAATCCCAAGTGAATACATAGACCCCATCTTTTTAAATGTTTTCAAGGTGATTATGTGAGTACATAGTCCCCTCTTTTACCGTTTTCAAATATTTTGGGGTGATACACATGTGCCTACTTGTTACTTTCATGTTTTCATGCTTTTCATGCCATAAACATGCTATGTTCAACTAGTACACATATAGTACATGATTTCAATTATGTAATACTATGTATGTTGATTTAGCATGCTAGCACATTGTTTTCAAGGATCTATTATGCTTCATATGTGACTTAGCATATCTAGCACCTCGAATTTCATGAACATTTCCTACTTCGTGTGTTTACTTAGCATACTTAGTACATGGTTTTCACATAATATGCTTACATTGGTTATGACATTTGGTATGTTTAACGGGACAATAATACATTCATTAACATTAACCCGCCGACCGGTAGTATGTATGGTTTACCATAGGTTTGATAACCTCATTCCCGCTTCCTAGTTTGTTTGGAAGTATCCATCTGGGGAATGACAGAACCCGATGAACATTGATAAACCTTTGCCTTTATAAGGGTTTATCTGACAGACATCAAGGCTTGAATGTATTCTGTCACAGCCCCCGACCCCACCCTGGGAGCGGGTGCTGCGAGCCAGTCAGATGGTACCGGTGTTTCTTAATTACGCAGCGGAAAATTTTTCATCAGGATCGTAGTTAGGAAATAATTTCAGAGTTTGTAAAACACCGAACTTTTAATATTAAATAAATGGGCTCAAACCCATATTCAATTCAATTGTTTTTATAGGGATAAACCCAAATGAATAAAACAAAATTTTCTTCTTTTATTATAGCCACTTTATTTAAGCCTTCAGTGCTCCATAGCTGGCTTCTACTACCCTTACATCAAGTTACCTGAAACGTGTTTTGAAAACATTTTATCAGTAATAAATACTGGCGAGTTCATTCTATTTTTATAAAATATATTGTTATATCTTACAGCAATAAGGGTTTTTATATTTGTTTATATTTACCCAACAACTCAATCAATATTTGTCACATGGTGGCAGTTCCGATGTGACAGTGGGCATATCACTCATTGGCTCACTTTCGTCCAATAATGAAGTTTATCAAGTAATAGATATACCATATATCTTATTTTATTTAAAGGTATTTTTGTCACTAGGCGATTCCTGTGACGGTAGTCAAATCACTGTTGATCATTCTTTCAACTAGTGACTCGGGTCATATTACTGTTGATCATTCTCTCAACTAGTAATTATGGTCATATCACTGTTGATCATTCTTTCAACTAGTGACTCGGGTCATATTACTGTTGATCATTCTCTCAACTAGTAATTGTGGTCAAATTTCTGGTCATATCACTGTTGATCATTCTTTCAACTAGTGACTCTGGACTTTAGTAGTGTCCCGTGACATTACTTTGTCAATTATATTTTCTATGACACAAAACCACTTAGCTCAGAAAATGAAATATATCATTTTATGTCAAACTAATAGTTATAACTTATCAAATATAATATATTAATTAAATAATTGTAATATTATTATTTAATATATTAACGTGACTAAGACTAAAAATATAATCTTAGTATATTAGAATATATTATTTTTGATTATTTTATTATGGTGTATATTTATTGACTAAATATTATTTTATAATGTTAATAGTAATTTAGGTTTATTAAGTAACATGTAAAAATCTAACAAAATCTCTAAAAAAAACATGTAATTAGTCAAAGGGGCATGTGACCCACATTTTCTTCACACCATGAGAGGTATGACACCCATCTGTAGAATTCTTATATATTTTACCTTTGTGGGATGTTAAATATTGAAATTTTCAAAGAATTAATATGAAATGTACTATTCACGGTCATATGGATATTAAAATACATTAGATTTATTAATAACTTAATATAGTAATGTAAAAATAATATTAGTTATAGGCTATGACTATTGGGGCACAATTCCCCCTGTGCTTGTGATCATGCTACTATTGGCTAACTTTTTGGCCAATAGTAACGAGGGTCAAGTAATGTATAAAACCTCTCACACCGGCAGTTATTGCAGAATACAAAAATTTAATCACTGTAAGTATAACTAATAAATATTTAGGATTTTGGAAAGCATTTTTAAATATAACTGTATCACAAAAAGTTGATAAAACTGTGAGAAAAGGGAATGGACTCACCTTGTAACTTTAGGATTCAACTAGGAAGCCTCCTGGTATAAATCTTGGGTATAACTCCCGAGCTATTTTAATATATATATATAATGCACTCGTGTTAAGTATAGTAACCCTAATTCAACCTTATCCCTACGTCACGAGACAGAACCCCAACGAACTTAGTCGGGCAGAGCCTTAACATGCGTTATGGGGCTCTAGATCAATCAGAAAGGGTATCAGTGATCGGGAGTTTAAATACTTAAAACGGGGCAGGGCTTTATTATTATTTAGGTGAAAATAAAATAAATAAATAAAATAAAACAGAATTTTAGAAAGACAGAGGATGGCGAGAGAGTGTAGAAAAAAATGTGAGCACCTTTTAGAATGCATAACACTTCTCCTTATATACATCGACGAAACTTTGCATGGAAGGCAAATTTTGATTATTTGTGAAAAAAAATGACACGTACACTATACACATATCACACACACGTCCACTTCCTATTTCAAATGTTTTGATTTTTTAATTATTATTTTATTATTATATATATTATAATTAATTAAGCTGCTTCACTTATTTGGCTCTTATAACTTCTAAAATATGACGTTTTATAAAACAATGAATATGTCATTAGAACGAGAATATTGGTATCTACATTTTGAACCAAGTTTCATTAAAAACGGAGTAGGTTCAATATATAATGTATTTTTATAATTTAATTATTAAACGGTTCATAGGCCCGTCTAGGTACTTCATATTTCTAACAGTCAACTTACCCGTAATCTACCTGTCTAATAATATAAGTTTTTGTACACTTTTATTTTAATAGAAAGGTCAACCATATACAAGCCAATTAATTAGTATAACATTCCAACCAACTATATATAAAATAGTTTTTAAAACTATTTGGGTCGAAAAATAAAACTAGTTACTAGTGGTTAATAAATTTAAACAAACCTAAAATTCTTATATGATAAAAAATGGATATGTTACATCCTCCCCACCTTGTTTTAAATCTCGTCCTCGAGATTTGGGCTACGATAACTTCTTTTAGAGTTATGTCCCGTCTTAGTCAATAATAACATTATTAAGGTAAATGACACAGAATCAAGACATGTTCAAATGAATATGTGTTTTACAATAAACAAGGCTCAATGGTTCAACTGAATTATTTCTAGGAATCAATTTCAAATGAACGATGTGAAATTATATAATTTCCAAGGTGACTGGGATCAAGCCAAGAGAGATATATGATGAAATTGACTGTCTACAAGTTGTAAATGACTTTTAGAAAAAAATAGAATTCATTGTCAAAGGAAACTTACTTTGATTGTCAACCGAGGAAGATTTAGAATCAACAAGCTCAAAATGAAATAGAAGCATGAAAATAAATTGTCAACTATTAAACCATGATATGAGAAAAATCAATATGTTGACATTTATTGAATTGCAAGGATACACCGGAATATAACAAAGTTTAGTGTATCATTGTCTTAACGCATAATTGTATCAAGACTACTTTTAAATGATGAGTCAAACGAAAGACTTACATGGTTTTGAGTGATTCGTACGATTATGATTAGCCCAAGCTACAAGTTGATACCGACGCCGCGAGGTGTCGTAATGATTGAAATGGTTTGATAATTACGGTGACCGAACAAATTCACCGTTTTTGAAATCAACTGAAAGTTTTAATGAAGTAAATTGGGATATTTATTTCAAATGAATATTATAGAATTTTCAATTGATAATGAAAGACCAAATGAATATCATGGAAATTTTCGATCAATGATGAAAGAAACGTTAGAGGTACACCAGAATATAATACGAATTTGTGTACTCTTATCTTAACACATAATTGTATTAAGATAGTTTAAGATAATGAATCAACATAAATTAAATAAATAAATAAATCAGTACATCAGGTGTGAAAATGAGATTAGCGCAAGCTTTAAATTAAAGAAAACACCACCACAAGGTGTCGTAACCAATTAAATGATTCAATGAAAGTGAAGACCAAACAAGTCTGTTATGGTTTTGAATAGATGAAGTACTTGACAGGATGCATTTATTTAAAAAAAAAACTTCTATTTATACTAGGGTCAAATAATAACTTAACTTAGATATTACATATCAGCGATTACGTCTGGAATCATTTCTGCTTCTTGCGTAGTAAGTACGAATGCTCGCGCGTTCCTTTTAGCTCCGTCAGTTGTTCTGGCCTTGTTGTCGGGTGCTTTGGTTAGTTTCGGGAAATATGGTTTGATGTGTTCTGTTTCTCCGCAATTGTAACAGATATTAGTTTTCCTTCTACATTCTTCCTCTATATGCCCGGTCATCTTGCAGAAGTTACAGTAGGGTGTTCTCCTAAAACGACATTTTCCTGAATGCTTTTTGTTATAGTTTCTGCAGGTAGGTTGTTCTAGTGACGGTTCAGTTCCTTTCTTCTTGAATTCTTGGGAAATTTTATGGGCTAACTCTTTCTTCTTGTTTTCTTCTCTTGTGCGGATTAGTCCATCTGTCAGGATGTTAGCTAGTTCAACAGTTTCTTCAATAGTCTGTGGTCTGGCGGCCTTGACCATATCTCGGATTTCACTAACTAATCCCCAAATATAACGAGAAATTAGTACGGGTTCTGGCGAAGCCAGAGTTGGTACCATTCTTGCGTATTCGAAGAACGTTGTCGTATATTAACGACAATTCACGTCTATCATTTTATGATTTAGGAACTCGTTAGCCATTCGCTCCTTTTCAAAAGGAGGACAAAATTTCCTTTCTGCCATTTCCTTGAATTTTTCCCAGTTCATGGCATAAGCCATGTCACTTCCTTTTGCCTGAAGAATAGTATTCCACCATTCTAAGGCTTCTTCCTTAAAGAGGTTAGACGCATACATCACCTTATCTTCTTCGACACATTTGCTGATTTTAAGAACAACTTCCGTCTTTTCCAACCATCGCAGAGCAGCCGTGGCGCCTTCACTGCCTGCGAACTCCGTTGGTTTACAAGCTAGAAATTCTTTGTAGGTACACCCAAGAGTCATCGCCTTCATTTTCTTGGGAAATGGGGTTTTGATAATATCATTATTGCCTCCATTGACACTATGGCTAAAACTATCGTCGCGAGTATGCTTGCTACTCACAACTTTGGTGGGTTCTACGGAGTTTTTAACAGCTTTAATTATTAAAGGTATAGCATTAGCTATTCCTTGGGCTATCATATTTTCTATAGCATTTTTATCCAAAGGATTTTCATTATTAATATGAACTTCTGGATTATGTGATACTTCATTCGACATCTGAATTGTAAACATTTTCAATAATTAATATCACAGAATAATTAAAACAAAACAATACTTCCAGGAATCATATATATATTTAAATCTACAAAAATAACACATATGTTATTTTGTATTAATTTCCTAACTTTATTGTTTTTAAGTTTAGGTATTAAAAGAACACCTAAATAGCTTAAACAAGTGGCTCTGATACCACCTTCTGTCACAGCCCCCGACCCCACTCTGGGAGCAGGTGCTGCGAGCCAGTCAGATGGTACCGGTGTTTCTTAATTACGCAGCGGAAAAATTTTCATCAGGATCGTAGTTAGGAAATAATTTCAGAGTTTGTAAAACACCGAACTTTTAATATTAAATAAATGGGCTCAAACCCATATTCAATTCAATTGTTTTTATAGGGATAAACCCAAATGAATAAAACAAAATTTTCTTCTTTTATTATAGCCACTTTATTTAAGCCTTCAGTGCTCCATAGCTGACTTCTACTACCCTTACATCAAGTTACCTGAAACGTGTTTTGAAAACATTTTATCAGTAATAAATACTGGCGAGTTCATTCTATTTTTATAAAATATATTGTTATATCTTACAGCAATAAGGGTTTTTATATTTGTTTATATTTACCCAACAACTCAATCAATATTTGTGACATGGTAGCAGTTCCGATGTGACGGTGGGCATATCACTCATTGGCTCACTTTCGTCCAATAGTGAAGTTTATCAAGTAATAGATATATCGTATATCTTATTTTATTTAAAGGTATTTTTTTCACTAGGCGATTCCTGTGACGGTAGTCAAATCACTGTTGATCATTTTTTCAACTAGTGACTCGGGTCATATTACTGTTGATCATTCTCTCAACTAGTAATTGTGGTCATATCACTGTTGATCATTCTTTCAACTAGTGACTCGGGTCATATTACTGTTGATCATTCTTTCAACTAGTGACTCGGGTCATATTACTGTTGATCATTCTCTCAACTAGTAATTGTGGTCAAATTTCTGGTCATATCGCTGTTGATCATTCTTTCAACTAGTAACTCTAGACTTTAGTAGTGTCCCGTGACATTACTTTGTCAATTATATTTTCTATGACACAAAACCACTTAGCTCAGAAAATGAAATATATCCTTTTATGTCAAACTAATAGTTATAACTTATCAAATATAATATTTTAATTAAATAATTGTAATATTATTATTTAATATATTAACGTGACTAAGACTAAAAATATAATCTTAGTATACTAGAATATATTATTTTTGATTATTTTATTATGGTGTACATTTATTGACTAAATATTATTTTATAATGTTAATAGTAATTTAGGTTTATTAAATAACATGTAAAAATCTAACAAAATCTCTAAAAAAAACATGTAATTAGTCAAAGGGGCATGTGGCCCACATTTTCTTCACACCATGAGAGGTATGACACCCATCTGTAGAATTCTTATATATTTTACCTTTGTGGGATGTTAAATAATGAAATTTTCAAAGAATTAATATGAAATGTACTATTCACGGTCATATGGATATTAAAATACATTAGATTTATTAATAACTTAATATAGTAATGTAAAAATAATATTAGTTATAGGCTATGACTATAGGGGCACAATTCCCCCTGTGCTTGTGATCATGCTACTATTGGCTAACTTTTTGGCCAATAGTAACGAGGGTCAAGTAATGTATAAAACCTCTCACACCGGCAGTTATTGCAGAATACAAAAATTTAATCACTGTAAGTATAACTGATAAATATTTAGGATTTTGGAAAGCATTTTTAAATATAACTGTATCACAAAAAGTTGATAAAACTGTGAGAAAAGGGAATTGACTCACCTTGTAACTTTAGGATTCAACTAGGAAGTCTCCTGGTATAAATCTTGGGTATAACTCCCGAGCTATTTTAATATATATATATATATATATATATATATATATATATATATATATATATATATATATATATATATAATGCACTCGTGTTAAGTATAGTAACCCTAATTCAACCTTATCCCTACGTCACGAGACAGAACCCCAACGAACCTAGTCGGGCAGAGCCTTGACATGCGTTATGGGGCTCTAGATCAATCGGAAAGGGTATCAATGATCGGGAGTTAAAATACTTAAAACGGGGCAGGGCTTTATTATTATTTAGGTGAAAATAAAATAAATAAATAAAATAAAACAGAATTTTAGAAAGACAGAGGATGGCGAGAGAGTGTAGAAAAAAATATGAGCACCTTTTAGAATGCATAACACTTCTCCTGATATACATGGACGAAACTTTGCATGGAAGGCAAATTTTGATTATTTGTGAAAAAAATGACACGTACACTGTACACATATCACACACACGTCCACTTCCTATTTCAATTTTTTTTTATTTTTAATTATTATTTTATTATTATATATATTATAATTAATTCAGCTGCTTCACTTATTTGGCGCTTATAACTTTTAAAATATGAAGTTTTATAAAACAATGAATATGTCATTAGAACGAGAATATTGGTATCTACATTTTGAACCAAGTTTCATTAAAAACGGAGTAGGTTCAAATATAATGTATTTTTATTATTTAATTATTAAACGGTTCATAGGCCCGTTTAGGTACTTCATATTTCTAACAGTCAACTTACCCGTAATCTACCTGTCTAATAATATAAGTTTTTGTACACTTTTATTTTAATAGAAAGGTCACTCATATACAAGCCAATTAATTAGTATAACATTCCAACAAACTATATATAAAATAGTTTTTAAAACTATTTGGGTCGAAAAATAAAACTGGTTACTAGTGGTTAATAAATTTAAATAAGCCTAAAATTCTTATATGATAAAAAATGGATATGTTACATATTCGTTAACAAACCATATAAATGTCATATCGATAAAAGCATTGGTTTTGCAAAACTTAACTTTTGATTTAAACTTAGGTTTATTCAAAGACATTGTTTTGTATATTTTACATATGGGATTGAGTAAATATTATTTATTCACCATACATGACATTTGTTTTCACGTTGATATTATACATATGGTTTGAGTAGATACTTTCTACTTGCCATACATTACATTTAATTATACATGACACAGTTTACACATGACACTGAACATGGTTTACCCAAAAATATTTTGACATTGGTTTAAACAAGATATTATGGGTGGTTATTGATAAGTGATTTAATAACGAGGCATGTGTAATATGATAAAAGCATGGTAGATACGCCGCTGGTACTTCCTATATATAAGTGCTTTTATGATATTACCTAACGTAGCGTTATTTAAATCACTTCGACAAAGACAGAAACATGATAGAATTTATACAGAGATATGACACATTCTTCACAAGGCATCGTTTTACATATAACATATTTTGAACAAGAACATGATACTTTTTATACAAAGACATGATATCTTTTTACAAAAGACATCATTTGTTTATTTATTTAACCATGCATTATTTCTTTTAAATCATTTGATTTTCACATCGATTTTCATATGATTTTACAAAAGAAAACATTTTTACAAAGGTTCATGGCTACTTTTGAGTTAAACATTTCTTTTAACAAAATCAAGGCCATGAATCCTTAACAATTAAACCTATGTTACTCACAGGCATTTTATGCTGACGTACCTGTTTTCACATGTGTTTCAGGTGTTTACGTTTGATTATGAGCATGCTTCACATAGGGAGGACTTGGGCCTTAGTGACTTTAAAACCTACAAGACAATTGTTGTGCATTAAACAATGTAAACTGTTAAACTCAATAAAGCAAAACTTTATTAGCCATGTGTTATGAAACAATTTGTAACGTGACTCCCCAATGTTTTTCGCCGCGTGTTGTTGTTTATTACGCGATTGGGGTGTTACAGATTGGTATCAGAGCCATGGTTATAGAGAATTAGATTATTAGTAATGCTTCTGACCTAGACTATAACCTTTCTAGGACCCTAACACAAGTTATCTTGTGTTTAAAACAATACCGTCACCTATCCTTAGGTGATTACCAAAACAATTCCACAAGTTCATTTTTGAAAATCAATCATCTATCCTTAGATGATATTTCGGGCTTCATGCCTTTCAAATTTTCAAAATCTCGTCAAAGTTTGGGCTTTAAAATGTGAACATGTGCAATCCGGAAGGGTGGGTGTCTGTACCCTGAGTTTTTTGTCTAAGGCTAGAGTGTTCCTACAAATCCGCATCATCAGACCAATCACTCTTACCTGGGAACTCTTGGGGTGAGTGTCCACCTATAGGCTAAAGCATATCTTCGCGATACACTATAATGACCCATTTACTTTGATTAGTCACCGTGTCGTTTGTTTGTTCTAGGTAACGAACAAATGATCACAATCATTATGCTTCGTCGATATTCTTAACATCCAGTTTTGATTATCCAAATATCATCTCACTCATCTTCTCTCATTTCCTTCTCTCTTAGAATGCCTCCCCGTCGAAATGCCGCTCAGGACACCGAAATGGCTACCATAATAGCTCAGCAAATTGCTGCTGTGCTACCTAATCTCATAACTCAAATAAACCAAGCCAACAACAACAACAATGCACCTGTTCCGTGCAACTATAAACAATTTAACTCAGCTAAACCACTCAAGTTCAGTGGTTCTGAGGGAGCAACTGGGCTCTTGCAATGGTTTGAGAGTATTAAGAACACATTTCGCCATGTCCAATGTCCAAATGAGCGCAAAGTAGAATTTGCATCCAGTGTGTTTCAAAAGAGAGCACTTACGTGGTGGAACGGAATTATGAGGGATTGGGGTGCAGATGTTGCAATGGCGCAAACATGGGAAGAGCTTCGCGCTCTAATGATGAAGGAGTTTGGTCCTCGTCACGAATTACGGGCACCGAGAATGAATTCCACGATCTAAAACAAGATAATGGAGAACATCGTGCCTACACCAATCGTTACAAGGAGTTGAGCTTGTTATGCCCTACTATGGCTACACCTTTAGATAAGACAATCGAAAAATACATTGATGGCCTTCCTGACCTGGTTCAGGATATAGTCACTGGAAGCAACCCTGCAATTGTTAGACAAGCTATCGAGTTAGCAGCTACCCTGACTGAATCTCAAATCAGGAAAGGGAAACTATTTCGCAAGGGCGATAAAGAACAGACTGCTAAAACTACACAAGAGAAACCCAAGGAAACCAAAGCTGAACCTTCCAAGAAATATAGGAAACGTAAGGCTTCACAAAACCTTGCTGTGGTTACTCGACCTAACAAAGCGGTTCCCAACCAACCGGCTTAACCTCCTGCTAGAAAACCATACAATGGAACTGCACCTCTGTGCAACCAATGTAACCTTCATCATCATGCCAGTGTGCAATGCCGCAAATGCCTAAACTGTGGGCTCATAGGTCATACAGCTAGGGTTTTCTGAGCTGCGAAACACAAAATCAAGTTGTTAACAACCCTGCTTAAGGACGTGCTCTTAACGCTGGAGTTAATAAGGCTCGTGCCAACAACAAAGCAGTTACAAATAACTAGGATTTTGCATTTCCATTTCTGTTGTTATCCAAGACTCATGAACATTTTTCAGTTGGTTTGCAATGATATCAGTATTCCTATAACAAAATTTCAAATTTGACATGTTTATTCATATATGTGAAATGTACGACTATATATCAAAACACAGAATTCTCATTCTTTACAGAATCAAACCAAGTTTCGTGATACATTTCATTTGTGTTTTACACATCCCCTACCAAACATATGACTCCGTCTATCCGTGAAACTTGTACAGTCTTAATGACTAGTGGAAAACACGTAAGACGCACATATTGTTACAATCTTTGAAACAAAGCACCATTCTTTGACCATGTCTATAATTTGTCACTTGGCAAGATAAACTATGCAGACTATGCAACAAGTTAAGTAATTATGGGTACACACATAATTATGCGACTCGATGCATGGAAATCATAGTGAGTCCTGCTAGGTGTGATCTAGGGTGATTAGATAATGAGACGAATGTAATACAGTAAGAACACGATGGATACGCTGCTGGTACTTCCTATATATAAGTGTTCTTATTGTATTATCGGACGTAGCGTTATCCAAGTCACCTGAGGATTTTATACCCTTGTGTGTTAACCTAAACAAAAACCATCTATATTCATTTCCGTCTCTGATGAAGTATCCATTGAGGAAAAATGAACTAGCTACTCATTTTTCGCTTCTGAAAGAGATATCCATTGGGAAATGAATAATCCATTCAAAAACTATATTCATTTTCGTTTCTAATGAAGTATCCACTGAGGAAAAATAAACTATCCATTCATTTTCGCTTCTGAAGAAATATCCACTGAGGAAAATGAATAAATTCATTCCGCTTCTGATGAAGTATCCACTGAGGAAAATGAATTATCCATTCATTTTCGCTTCTGAAGAAATATCCATTGGGGAATGAATAATCCTATATCGATTCTTTCATTTCCACTCTAACGAAGTATCCATTGAGGAAAATGAATTATCCATTCATTTTCTCTTTTGAAGAAATATCCATCAGGGAAATGAATATTCTATACTACAATCCTTCATTTCCACTTCTGATGAAGTATCCATTGAGGAAAATGAATTATCCATTCATTTTCGCTTCTGAAGAAATATCTATCAGGGAAATGAATATTCTTTACAGTTATCTTTCATTTCCACTTCTGACAAAGTATCCATTGAGGAAAATGAATTATCCATTCATTTTCGCTTCTGAAGAAATATCCATCGAGGAAATGAATATTCTATACTACAATCCTTCATTTCCACTTCTGATGAAGTATCCATTAAGGAAAATGAATTATCCATTCATTTTCGCTTCTGAAGAAATATCCATCGGGGAAATGAATATTCTTTACAGATATCCTTCATTTCCACTTCTGACGAAGTATCCATTGAGGAAAATGAATTATCCATTCATTTTCGCTTCTGAAGAAATATCCATCGGGGAAATGAATATTCTATACTACAATCCTTCATTTCCACTTCTGATGAAGTATCCATTGAGGAAAATGAATTCTCCATTCATTTTCGCTTCTGAAGAAATATCCATCAGGGAAATGAATATTCTTTACAGTTGTCCTTCATTTCTACTTCTGACGAAGTATCCATTGAGGAAAATGAATTATCCATTCATTTTCGCTTCTGCAGAATATCCATTGGGAAAATGAAATACAAATCCTTATGGAATCTTCCTATCTTAATAGTTAGATTCTCAAAGGGACACCTAAAGTACTACTTTCAAATCCTTGACTGGATTTCTAAGAATACTTTACAAGATACAGAAACGAAGAGCCAAATCCTTACAGAGATGTTTTTGCCTTGGTAGTTAGACTCTTAAAGGATACTGACATAACTATTGGTTGATTTGGGTTTTACCATTAATCAAATCCCTCATCCCCATTTCCTGCATTAATCAAGGAAGTATCCATTAGGGGATGAGCATCATAGGTATAACAGCCCATTCCCATTTCCCGCACTATCTGAGGAAGCATCCGCTAGGGAGTGATATAGTTATGCCTTACGTGGAAATCCTTGATGAGTTATTCTATGCAAATAGATAATACTCTAGATTCCGCGCAAGTCATTTGCTTGACACAACTTATTCACAAGCTCCTACGAATAAATTTCGGGACGAAATTTCCTAAAGTAGGGGAGACTGTGACAACTGTGCCTACAATTATCACCAACCAATCCCAAACAATTCCGTAAGCAATAAAACCTTGTGTTTTTTATTGGATTGTCTAATTATCTATGATATTTGCACAATATCAATCCTTGTTCAAATTCAAACCCTTAAACGCTTTCTGGAAAGTTATACGCAAACTGATGCGTAAACGTAATCAGTTTCACGTGATAAACACTCCGGAACAGCATTATAAGCTCAACATACCTTAAATAACCTTTACATAACTTAGAAATAAGTTTTGAAGAGTTTGGTATGGCAAAAACAAGTTTATTCGCTCACAGGGACTATTTGCGTCAAACTGCAAAAGTCTGCCGTTTCGTATGGCAACATACATTCCGAAACATGATCATAAGCTAAACATACCATAAATAACCTTAACATAGCTTAGAAATAAGATTTGAGTGGTTCGGTATGCGAAAATACGCTTATTTGATCAAACAGGGACTAAAAGCGTCAAAAACGGCGTAAGTTTGCATTTACACGCATATCTTACGTTCTGACCACATCCGGACATCCAAAAATTTTGTAGTCACTAAAATATTTTATTTTAGTGATCGGAATGCAAAAATACCATTCGTCGCTTAATTTGGATCGTTTTTGCGTCCGTTCGAGTTTCATCGTAATTAACCGAACAACATGACCGTACAACCAAACGAACCGACATCTGTGATATTTCCAAGCATATTTTGAGTTCCCTATACTTTGACGTCCTTGTAGAGCCTTGAAAATGGCTTAACGGAGGTTAAATACTTCAAAAAAGCAAGTTAGTGTGTGCAGGGGCTGTTTCTGCCAATTTCTGAAACTTGCAGCCACTCCCTCGCGTCACGCGACCCCTAAGGGGTTCTGCAGTCGCGGCACACGACCCTGTGTTTTTGACAGCAGGTCTGTTTTTGACCTGCAGCTTGAATTCCAGGGACTTTCTTTCAAATTCTTGGTGTGGGCACCAAGTTAACACTTCTCCAAGTCATGCTAGCTGTCCCTAAACACTTGTATGGCCAGGATTTAATGCTTGGTTATCACACAACCACCTGTAGTAATCTTAGAGCATCTCCACAAGTATAAATACCCCTCCCCCTTCACTTGTTCATTGCTCATTTCCCATTTTGGACTCTAAGTGGAGGATTTCCTGCTTAAGGAGCCACCTACCTGAGTTCAATAACTCTAATCTTTCAGCCATAAAGCATTGTGAGTGTTCTTTCATGGCTTAGTTCTTATTTTCAGCCATTTAGAGCTGAAAGTCAAACAGTTTGACCAACAGTTTGACTTTCGGTTTTGACCATCAATTGGTCAAATCAAAGTTCAATTGAACTTTGCAACGTGATTGTAATCACGATTGTTATATTCCTTAGCGATTATACCTACTGATTACCACGTTGACTAGGTGTAGTGACGAGTCAAAGTTTTGGTCAAAATGCGTATTTACGCGCATTTTGCAACGGAACTAATTTCGGGTATCAAAACCCTTTGTTTTGATACCAAATCAGTTTTCCAACAAACTTGTTTAACTCGTCACTACTAGTTTAGTGCTTGTTTAGGGTCGTAAGTTAAGCGATCTCGACAACCGCTTAGACTCTTGAACCCGACCCGTTTGGTCGATCATTAGGATCCGACCAAACTTATTTAGTGATCATAGTTGCATAGGGAATAACCTAATGAGGTTATACCTTATGATCACATAGGTTGGTTAGTTATCCATTAAGTCGCTTATATGCCCATACAAAAATGACCAAAATACCCTTTTTAAGCATAAATTCATATCTTGCATATGTGAACAAGTTTTTGACATCTAAACTGATTTAGTAACATATTTAAGCATAATTGGGCATATAAGACTTAACATAGGACATATATAACCATCCGACCTTAGGTTTACGCAAACGATGCGTTAAAGTAGCTTAAACTACCTTAACGGGTCAAAAGCACTTAGGTTAACTTTCAAATCAGAATGTAAGGTCTATTAAATCATATCCTATGAGTTCCAATACTCATTTGATTTATAGAACCTCATTCTATCCTATCTCCCGACTTAGGATCCGATTATTAACGTAGTTACCTATATTAGGTGCCGTTTGATTCCGTGATCCGTGAAGCTTTATTTGGTCTTAATTCCAACACTAATAAGCAATCCCAAGTGAGTACATAGACCCCTTATTTTTAAATGTTTTCAAGGTGATTATGTGAGTACATAGTCCCCTCTTTTACCGTTTTCAAATATTTTGGGGTGATACACATGTGCCTACTTGTTACTTTCATGTTTTCATGCTTTTCATGCCATAAACATGCTATGTTCAACTAGTACACATATAGTACATGATTTCAATTATGTAATACTATGTATGTTGATTTAGCATGCTAGCACATTGTTTTCAAGGATCCATTATGCTTCATATGTGACTTAGCATATCAAGCACCTCGAATTTCATGAACATTTCCTACTTCGTGTGTTTACTTAGCATACTTAGTACAGGTTTTCACATAACATGCTTACATTGGTTATGACATTTGGTATGTTTAACGGGACAATAATACATTCACTAACATTATCCTGCCGACCGGTAGTATGTATGGTTTACCATAGGTTTGATAACCTCATTCCCGCTTCCTAGTTTGTTTGGAAGTATCCATCTGGGGAATGACAGAACCCGATGAACATTGATAAACCTTTGCCTTTATAAGGGTTTATCTGACAGACATCAAGGCTTGAATGTATTCGTTAACAAACCATATAAATGTCATATCGATAAAAGCATTGGTTTTGCAAAACTTAACTTTTGATTTAAACTTAGGTTTATTCAAAGACATTGTTTTGTATATTTTACATATGGGATTGAATAAATATTATTTATTCACCATACATGACATTTGTTTTTACATTGATATTATACATATGGTTTGAGTAGATACTTTCTACTTGCCATACATTACATTTGATTATACACGACACAATTTACACATGGCATTGAACATGGTTTACCCAAAAACATTTTGACATTGGTTTAAACACGATATTATGGGTGGTTATTGATAAGTGATTTAATAACGAGGCATGTGTAATATGATAAAAGCATGGTGGATACGCCGCTGGTACTTCCTATATTAAGTGCTTTTATGATATTACCTAACGTAGCGTTATTTAAATCACTTTGACAAAGCAAGAAACATGATACAATTTATACAGAGACATGATACATTCTTCACAAGGCATCGTTTTACATATAACATATTTTGAATAAGAACATGATACCTTTTATACAAAGACATGATATCTTTTTACAAAAGACATCATTTGGTTATTTATTTAACCATGCATTATTTCTTTTAAATCATTTATTTTCACATTGATTTTCATATGATTTTACAAAAGAAAACATTTTTACAAAGGTTCATGGCTACTTTTGAGTTAAACATTTCTTTTAACAAAATCAAGGCCATGAATCCTTAACAATTAAACCTATGTTACTCACAGGCATTTTATGCTGACGTACCTATTTTCACATGTGTTTGCAGGTGTTTACGTTTGACTATGAGCATGCTTCACATAGGGCGGACTTGGGCCTTAGTGACTTTAAAACCTACAAGACAATTGTTGTGAATTAAACAATGTAAACTGTTAAACTCAATAAAGCAAAACTTTATTAGCCATGTGTTATGAAACAATTTGTAACGTGACTCCCCAATGTTTTCCGCCGCGTGTTGTTGTTTATTACGCGATTGGGGTGTTACATCTACTTAGCCTACTCATCGCGTAAGCCAAGTCGGGTCTAGTACATGTCATTAGATACATTAGATTGCCAATAATTCTTGAGTACTCTAACTGAGCAACCCCCTCTCCTCTATTTTTCGTTAGATGATGGGAGGTATCAATTGGAGTTCGAGCTACACTCGTATCTCCCGAATTGAATTTTTCAAGAATTTTATCCACATTGTGAGATTGACTTAACACAAGACCATCTTGGGTTCTTATGATCTTTACTCCAAGAATCACATCCGCTAAACCCATGTCTCTCATGTCGAATTTCGCTTTCAACATGCTTTTAGTAGCTTTGATCATTTTATCATTACTCCCAATGATAAGCATATCATCTATATAAAGGCAGAAGATCACATAACCTTCATTTGTGTCTTTGAAATAGACATATTTGTCGCACTCATTTATTTTGAAACCATTGTCAATCATGACATGATCAAACTTTTGGTGCCATTGTTTTGCTTCTTGCTTCAAGCCATACAAAGACTTGACGAGTTTACATACTTTACCCTCTTGACCTGGGGCAGAGAAACCTTCAGGTTGCTCCATGTAAATCTCTTCTTCTAAATCGCCATTTAGAAATGCTGTTTTAACATCCATTTGGTGATATGTTTGGCATGAGATCTTCGTGGATTCCAGCTTTCTATCGTTATGAGCCTATGTCTGGGCTTATGCGGACCACCTCCAGATCAGAGAGCGAAAACCATTTTTTCTGTCAAGTGGCCAATTCTCAACTTACCCTTGTTGAGTTCTTTAACCATTTTGATGGTGCAATGGACGTGCAAAGATTCAACCATCGGAAGAATGACCATATATCTAGAAATACAATCCCAGATAACTTTTCTGAATCTACTTTAGAGGATGATGCTATGAAAATTTACACCAGGTCAATTTTTGCTGATCAACAGTCAGAGTTACAAGGAACATTGTCTGAGTGCCTTCCTATGGAGACTAAAATTAAGGAACCATTTTTGAAGATAAGTATGCAGGATTGGAAAGCCCACGGAGACGGTTTACTAGAGGTAACACTATCTAGAACAGCTAACATGCGTTATTACATAACAACGTGCCTTTTTTATTTTATTTTTAATTTTCGATATTTTTTGTTTAGGTTTGTTTCAAGAAAGGGGAGGAAGAGGGAGATGAAAGAAATGGTTGATGATCTTCGCATAACCAAGCCCATCGACCCTAAGTTTGATAGATATTCAAGGTTAATAGGTTACGAGAAACCGAACACTGATGCTCCTCCTACAGTCCGTGTGCCAACCGGTATTAGAAACAAAGGACGCGGTTCACATAAGCGGATTAAATCAAAAAACGAGAAAATTATTAGTCTAAAAGGCAAGAGAAGTCGGACATGTAGTGTTTGCAATATCAAAGGTCATGATATTCGTACTTGCGAGGTTTTAAAGGGTAAAGCTAGTGTGTAGGTCCCCTTGATGTATGGATCTTTCATAGAATTGTCAATCTAATCAAGAGTGCGGAATCCTCTTGATCAGAATATAGCAGAAAACGTGTAGGAACAGAAATCAGCAATTCACTTTCAAACTGGGTTTCTATTGATTATCAATCAAACTGAATTACAATCAATCTAAACCCTAACTCTCTTAATTTCGTCCAAGCAATAAAGCCTTCATGAAAATCTCACTAACAATTGTTTTGGCTGATTAACCTAAACCCTAAAGCCTAACCTTGTTTATATAACACAAGGTTGCTACTTGGGCTAGAGTTTCCTACATGGGCAAGGCCCATTTCGTCCACCCTTGTCCCAACTGGGTTTTGTTTAGCCCAAACTCTATAATCAAACTATTAAAAAGCTAAACCCGCTAACTGTTTATCGTTTAACTAATTACAAGATATCCAAAGAGCAAATCTAAGCTGTTGTCATAAACATGCACCAACAAACTCCCCCTTGACAATAGCTTCATAAAATAACTTTGTCTTCAGTCTTCTTGCAATCTTCATGTATTCTTGCACTGTCTTTGGTCTTTGGATAGCTTCAGCTTCAACAGCTTCTGTCAGCAACAGACTCCCCCTAAGCTGATGCATCCAATCACCAAATCTTCAAAAACTTTAGCGTTTGAGTAAACTCCAGTTCAGCATATGTATAGCAATCTTCAAACTCTTCACTTTGTCTGCAATGTAGAAAGGAGGTTCTACCATGCATCCAATCAAACTCTCATCTTCACAGCAACTTCTCAGCAACATACTCAACATCAAACTGCTTCAATCTGTATACTATAAAAAAAACATCTCGAAAACCATAAGAATTTTTCAACAAAGTTAAATAAATTATTATTTTTCAAGAGATAGTTAAACTGTATTACAGATTAAGCATTTTCAACTTATCACCAACACACAAAACTTTTTAAGCACACCCTATAACCCGCATTTAAAATTTTGAACTCACTTTCCAACACCGTCTCCCCCTATCAGTAACAATTCCTCCAAGAATAACAGTTTTTCGTACGTTAAGAATTTTAAACAGAAAAAGACACTATTTTTGGATTTTTTTTTTATTTTCTGAAAGCAAGTAAATAACAAAAGCAATAAACACTCTATTTTTGTGAGAATCACTGGTAAGAAGATCATATCAGCACAATCAAGCTGTTTTCACACTATTAGATAATTCTTTATTTAATTTTTCATGAAAAGCAGTCCAAGACGATTACCAGTATGTTTGTCCACTTAAACAAAATGCATGAACATTTCAAGTACCATTACCGTATGATACGTTAAGGTAATTTTATTATACTGAAATACTAGTGTCTCCCACTTCAGGATATACCCCCGCGATCAAGGTATGCACAAAGATTCATCGTAGTAGGTGAGTATACTGAATTCATCCGTTTTGTTTTTCAACGTTTAGATACTTGGTGAACATGTCAGTACTTCCGTACAGCAAAGAGACCAAAATATCTAACGAGGGCTATGACAAATACCATTTTTGGTACGATTTATGAATTTTGCACATTTGAATGACTCTCTATGAGAGCTTCTTCATTTATGGGTTTTGGCATTTTTAGCTCTTTTAAGATATCCTAGGTGTGCCTAGGTCAGCATGTATCTGGATGCAGCAGAAGGACACCCCTGATATCCCCAGATGAAATAACAGTATAAAGACCCAAAACCTCAGATTTTGGCAATCTATCAACGCAAGATTTAAGGTCATTAAACCATACACCACGGATGTGTTCCCCACTCATACACAGTTTATTTAGGTTTATATCACATTGGAAAGTTGATTATTTCATGCTTTTTGCCTACTGGTACATCATATGATGAAGCTGCTATCACACTTAAGCAATTTAATTTCATTTTCAGTGTGACAGTCTAACTTGCTGATGTACTATCATTTCTTCTTTTTCACACAGTGATAACTCATTTTTGATTTTCTATTTTTTTTATGTTTTTGATTTTTCAATGTTTTTGTATTTTTTTTTATTTTTAAGAAAAGCAGTAAACTATTTACAAAATTCTTATGAAAAACCAGTTATTCAGGATTCCTCATCCCGTTGAGTTCGACTAAATGTTCAAAGCGAGCCCTGTCAAAAGCTTTAGTATAAAGATCTGCCAGGTTATCTAGTGTGTCGACTCGATGTAATTCAATTAGTCTCTTTTCAGCACAATCCCGTATAAAATGATGACGTATGTCAATATGTTTTGTGCGACTGTGTTTCACGGGATTATTAGTTATAGAAATTGTGGCATTATTGTCTATCATAATAGGAGTACGAGTGAAATCCAAACCGTAATCGCGCATTTGCTGTTGAATCCAGAGAACCTAAGAACAGCAGCTACCCGCAGCAATATATTCAGCTTCACACATAGAGGTAGACACACAAGATTGCTTCTTGCATTGCCAAGACACAATCCTGCCTCCTAAGAACTGACAACCACCTGTTGTAGACTTTCTATTCGACTTGCATCCTCCAAAGTCTGAGTCAGTGTAAGCAACAAAATTCATATCACTATCAGCTGGATACCACAACCCAAGTTTAGGTTTCCCCTTCAAGTAACGAAGAATCCGCTTCACTGCTTTCATGTGTGACTCCTTTGGATTAGCTTGATATCTGGCACACAAGCATACAGCAAACATGATGTCGGGTCTTGAAGCAGTCAAGTACATAAGAGAACCAATCATTGCCCTGTATTGTGTTGGATCAACGTCTTCAGTACTTTCGTGATCTGGGCCAAGATTGTGATTTTCGCAAATGGGTGTGTTGAAAGTAGAGCAATCATTCATTTTGAACCGACTCAAAATGTCATACACATACTTTGTTTGATGAATAAACATCCCATCCTCCTTCTGTTCAACTTGTAATCCCAGAAAGTAAGATAGCTCACCCATAGCACACATTTCGAACTTGCTCTTCATCACCTGCTCGAACTCTTTACACATGTTTTCATCTGATGACCCAAAGATGATGTCATCCACGTACACCTGTACTAGCAGAAAATCTTCCTTCTTCCTCTTGATGAACAGTGTACTGTCAATCTGACCTCTTTCAAAACCATTCTTGATCAGATGTGTAGACAGTGTCTCGTACCACGCCCTGGGAGCTTGATGTAATCCATACAAAGCCTTATCAAGTTTGTACACCCGATCTGGATAATCTGGATCAACAAACCCATCTGGTTGTGAGACATACACCACTTCTTGGACTTTCCCGTAAAGAAATGCACTCTTCACGTCTAGTTGGCAAACTTTAAAGCCCTTGAATGAAGCGAAAGCTAGAAACAAACGAATTGCCTCCAACCTTGCCACTGGTGCAAACACTTCATTGTAATCAATCCCTTCCTGCTGATTGAAAACTTTAACCACCAATCGAGCCTTGTTTCGCGTCACTATCCCTCTGTCATCCTTCTTGCACTTAAACACCCACTTAGTGCCTATCTCTCTTTCACCTTTAGGAAGGTCAACTAACTCCCAAACCTTCAACTTCGCAAACTGGGCCAATTCCTCTTGCATAGCTTCAACCCATGAATTGTCTTTAAGAGCCATATGAATGTTCTTCGGCTCCTCTTGGGAAATAAAGCAACTATACAAGCACTCGTTCACAATCTCAGTCTTCTCAATCGACACAAATAAACCTGTATTCGCTGCTATGCTTCGCCTTGTCTGAACACCTGCAGTAGGATCTCCAAGTATCATGTCAACTGGATGATCTCTATTTGCTCGTGTAGTAGCAACGGTATCAACTTCTAAATTTTCACCCAGGTTTGATCCAACCTCCCCCTGAATGTTCTGATTTGCAAACGGATTAATGAAATCCTCCCCCTCAATGGGTTCAGAGCCACTATCACTTGAATCAGGATCAGCAGCACCTTGGGAAGTTTTCGGAGTATCTGTCATATCAACATTCGATCTAGGCATGAATTCGCCTTCATCGTCTCCACCAATCATTGTTTGAATCAACTGAGAATCATCTGCATTTGGAAACTCAGGAATATTAAATGATTTAAAAGTGCTTTCATAATCATATAATATAGCAGGACCACTCGTTGATTGTTGAGGTTTGTATGAAGTAATTTCAACATTAAACACAACCTCAATTTTACCAGTTTTTAGATTAAAAACCCTTTTATTCGGTGTACCAGGCACATAACCTAGAAAGTAGCCATCGCCAGCCACCTCACCGAATTTTTGTTTATCTTTATTTCGCACAATGGTGCAGGGTAATCCAAATGGTTCAAAGCCTTCCAAGTTTGGCTTTTTGTTAAACATCAATTCATGACAAGTTTTATTAAAACGTTTAACAGTCAAAACTTTGTTTAGGACATAGCAAGCTGTATTCACAGCTTCTCCCCAGAAAAGAACTGGTAGCTTTGAATCTGAAAGCATCGTCCTAGCGGCTTCAATCAACGTCCTGTTTTTCCTCTCAGCAACTCCATTTTCTTGAGGTGTATAAGGAGCAGAATATTGATGTTCAATTCCCTTTCGAAGACAATAGAGATCCAGAATTCGATTCTTGAACTCCGTGCCATTATCACTCCTTATCCTCTTGATCTTTGCATCATGGACGTTTTCCAATTTCGTAAAAAGATCTATCAGCATCTCCGCTGTCTCATCTTTTGTACCTAAAAAGAAAACCCATGAATATCGTGAGTAATCATCAGTAACAACAAGACAATAGTACATTCCACCTATGCTCCTCACGTTCACTGGACCGAATAAATCCATGTGAAGTAATTCATAAGGGGCATCTATGGAATTTACTGTTTTAGACTTATGAGGTTTCTTGTGTTGTTTTCCCTTTTGACATGGAAGACATTTATCTTCCATTTGAAACCTCTGCATTGGAACCCCTTTCACTAGCTCATTTTTAACAAGGTAATTCATTTTTCGATAATGAATATGGGCCATGCGTCTGTGCCACAACATCGATTCAGCTTCAGATGCTTTTGATAGTAAACACGCCACCACAGCAGTTGGATCCTTAGCACCCATGTCCATGACATAAGTGTCATTTCTCCTTGGCGCTCGCATCACTATCCAATCGTCCAGAATCACCAAACCTGGTTTCAACACTAATGCTTCATTCTTGGTAAAATGGACCGAGTGACCCTTGTCGCAGACTTGTGACACGCTCATGAGATTGTGTTTAAGCTGCTCCACATAGTTCACTTTATCCAGTGTGATCTTCCCATTGGTCACTTTTCCTCGTACAGTAATTCTACCACCTTTAGCACCCGCAAAGTTCACTTTTCCACCATCATAATCTTCAAATTCAGTCAACAATCTCGCATCCCCCGTCATGTGCCTGGAGCAGCCACTATCAACATACCATAAGTTGATAATCCTCCTTAGCAGCTCC
Organism: Helianthus tuberosus; assembly: GCA_030545235.1. Taxonomy (NCBI): domain Eukaryota; kingdom Viridiplantae; phylum Streptophyta; class Magnoliopsida; order Asterales; family Asteraceae; genus Helianthus; species Helianthus tuberosus. The sequence continues at coordinate 68,315,673 of CM060427.1, read as the reverse complement.
TGCACACACCAACCAAAAGATTAGTTAGTTTGGGGGACCCAAGCCTTAATGGTCTTGGGTTGTCCAAATTCACCAACTACTTGAACATCCATCCAATATCCATTTCTCCTAACTGGAGTCTTGGATCTCAGACCTGTTGATGGAATTTGATTTGTATTTCCACTAGGTCTATGGTCCTGAGGGTTCCTATATGTGTTTGGACTATTTGACCTTTGAAAATTTTGATTTTGATATCTTGAATTTTGATTCCAAGAAGCATTATTGTTGTAATTTCTAAAGCCATTGTTATAAAAAGTTCGACCACCGTCATTTTGGTATCGATTTTGATATTGACCTTGACTTCTGAAATTATTAGAATTATTATTGTTCATTCTTGGTGAACTGCTTCTAGGTCTCTCATATCTGCCTGGTGGAGATCTAGGCTGAAATCTTGGTTGATTTCTTTGAAAACGAGGAACTTGTGGAGTTCCTTTTTCAGCCTTATCTTCACCAACAGCAACATTCTCTGGTTGCTTAGGAGCAGATTTCTTTGGAGAATTTGCAACTTTCTCCTATTTATCACCACTATTCTCTGGTGACTTCTCTATCTTTCTCTCACTAACTTGTGCTTCATTCTTTTTGTTAGGACAGCAGCTAGCTACATGTCCCTTGGTGTGACATTTGAAGCACGATCTCTTTTTCGAAGACTTCTTTTCTGAAGCCTTTGAACTAGATTCGGGTTTTGCTGATGATGCCTTAGAAGGATTTGGTTCAGTTTGCTTAGTTTCAGAATTTTCTTTGTTCTTGTTTTTAGCAAACTCTATATTAGATTCGTTTTCAATAACAGCTGTTTCGTTTTTCATGTCACTTCCTTGAACAAAATTAACCTTTTTAACAAAAGTTGGATTGTTATTTTTAGGATGTGAAGTTTTCTTTTTCAAAACAGGTGTTCTGTTATTATCCTTCTTAGCATCAGCACTCTCAAACACATTTCCTTGACTTGATGTGGAACTACTTGGTGATGTTGACACAAAGTCCATGAGCTCATCTTCATCAGGCAAGAAAGAATAGTCATGACTAACAGGAGGTGGAACTTCATTGAAACCATGAAAGCCCACACTAGTTTTGTCATTACTTTTCTTCAAGCCACCCATCATATGTTTCATTACAAAAGTAGAGTCTCTGAATTGACCTAATTTCTTTTCTAGTTCAACAATTTTGAGTTGTGCATCTGACAACTCTTTACATTTTTTAGAAATCTCTTTTGTTTTCTCAGCCATCATTTCATGAGCTAAGTCTATGACTTGAAGTTTTTCATTTAATTTGCAGGTTACAGCTTCAATTTTACTTTCATAACCTTTTATTTTCTTCAAGTATGAGGATTCATTTCTTTTAGCAAAAAAGTTTGCTTCTTTTATATTAGACATCTCGCTTACCAGACTTTGGTTTTGTGTTGACAACCTGTCAACCTCACCCTGTAGTTCACGACATTTTAAACACACAGAATTCGACTTTACCTCTCCTGTTTGTTTGTCAAGATTGGCCATTAGCGCTGCAAGTTGAGCTTCCATTCTCTTGTATTTAGCTTCTTTTTCTTCAGCTTCCTTTTCATAGTCAGACTTTTGCTTTTCTTCTTCAGCATCTTTTGTCTGATCACCCTTCTTTTCTTCAGCTTTACTCTCTATCTTGACCTCAGCCTCAGCATCCACTTTTGCTTCAGCATCTCCCACAGTAGCTTCACCTTCATCAACTGGAGTTATCTCTGCCATGAATGCCTGTGTGACATTGTCATCATTCTCCAAGTGAACACTCCAGTCATATGAACCTTCTCTAGCAGTAGAGATCAGCGCTCTCGAGTTAGAGTTGCTTGATGCATTCCTATTGTTTGAACTCTGACTCGAAGTCTCCTGCTTTTGTTTTTGACATTCCCTAGCAAAATGCCCATAACTTTGACTGTTGAAGCATCTCACTTTGGTCTTGTCGAAACCAACCGTCTTTCCTATAAACTTCCTTCCTGTTCGGTTCATAAATCTCTTCACTCTTCTAGTAATCATGGCCATTTGCCATTGCAAATCCATATCTTCAAGATCATCAGGGTCAATCTGATCGTAATCTTCATCTAAAGTGGCAGGATCAGATATCTTCCCCTGAATGTAGTTCTCATACGAAGCAACAAATGAAGCGAGTAGAGCAAGATGCTCTTCAGCAGACTTCACACTCATTGGCATCGACTTAACACCACTGCTCTGCTTAGAACCTGATGTTCTCTTGGCTCCTGTTGATCCTCCTGAAGCAGCTACAAAACACACATCACCATCTTCATTCACAGTGACCTGCTCATTCTCACACGAAAGAAACGCAGTAGCAGAGTCGCTAGAAGCGTTGTGAGATGAAGAAGATGCAAGCCCATTGTAAATCGTTGGATCTTGAACCTGATCATATCCAGTGTCTTTCTTCTTCATACTGAGCTCATAAGCTCTCAGCTTTCCTACTACTTCTTCCAACTCCTTTGTCTCATAATCTGCTTCTCCCTTGATCATGAGAGTGTAAATATCCCACTTCGTAGGTAAGGCATCGAGCAGCCTGTCATTCTTCTCTACGTCAGAATAACAATCGATCTCATAATTCTCCATTTCTGACATCAGATGGTAGTAACGAGTGATGATGTCCTCAAGTGACTCATGTTTCATGTACTTGAAAACAGCAAACTACTTCTTCAGAAGATCAACTTTGTTTTTCTTGACATCTGCATTTCCCGCATATCTTTTCTCTAATGCATCCCACATATCCTTTGAGTTTGTGTACTTCTTGAAAGTATGCTTGATGCTATCAGGTAAGGACATTTTGATTGCAGCCAAGGCTCTCTTTTCAGCCTCATACATCTTTTTATCAGCATCTTCCATGTTCACATAGGCAGTTCTACGTGGTCTGCCCTCAAAGTCGTGTGTTGGGTTTGTGTACCCATCTTCAATGCATATCCACATGCGAGTGTCCTGATATTCAATGAAGGATTGAAAACGATCCTTCCATGTCAAGTAATTTTCCACCTTCATCATCTTAGGTGGTTTGTTGGTAGTGCCAACCTCATGCTCCATCTTCAAAAGCTCATTCAAAGTAGACATGTTCGACATTTTAAACGTTGCAGACTGATAAAACCGTACAAAATATCTCCGAAAACAGTGGTTACCAAATTACACCGTTAGAATCGTCTCGAAAAGACGAATCCAATGATATCTAATGTCAAGTACATAAGAGAACCAATCATTGCCCTGTATCATAACTAGCGTCATAAAAAAAGACACATACGTGATAATAATTAACATGCATTTTTCATATTAATAATCATAAAACAACATTTATAGATGTGTGATAAAGGTATGAAAGCATGTTATAATTAAGCCCTGGATGATTTCCCTAAATATACACACATATGAGTTTAATACACAAAAACCACCATAGTTCAAAATACCAACAAACATTAGGGCATCCCAAAAATCAACAAAAAAAGTGGATTAATCAGCCATACCACTTAGTTCGGTGTCAATATCTTCCCAAGCTCCTTCTCAGACGTCTCCATCTTCTCTTTAATCCTCTCCACTGCATCTTTCAGATATGAGTAAACCAAGTTATCTGCAGATGTCTGATCCTTCATCATCTCTATGCCATTGTCCCTCAATGAAGACTTTGGTTCTTCTAGGAGTTTCCCCCAGACTTCCTGGGTCTTCTTTTGCTGTTCTAAGAGCCTCCCCTGCACATCCAGAATACAGTTAGAAGAGTTAACATTAGAAGCAAGCTCTGTCAACCTGCGGGTTGACAGGAGCTCCTTGATTGCTTCGCTTGAGGGATCAATAGACATTGTTGTTTTCTTTGAAGAGAGGTGTTATTTTTTTTTTTTTTTTTTGCATAAATGTATGGGGGGGGGGATGATCTATGGATATAGATTGTGAATTAATATGGTAGTTGAGAGAGATTTGGTAATTAAAATTAGATATCTTACATAATGACTAGTCATATCGATTTAAGAGTCTATGTGTAGGTTTCATTATTATTAGGCATAATTATATTTTATATCAACTTGTATCCTGAATGTTGTTTAATATTTTTTTAACAAATCTCAGTAGCTTAAATAATGCACAGTGATAAAACACATGCGTGATTATTTTAATACATGCGTGATTATTTCAGTGATAAGTTTATACAAGCGTCATTTTTAATAATGCTTATATCCATGCGAGATAAGTTGTTACATGTGTCATTTTTTAATACATGCGTGATAATTTTGTAAATGCGTGATATTTGTTACATAATATCTGTACTGGACCAAGAAAACTCCAAAAAAACAGCTAGGATAATTCCCGTGAACCATACAGTTGTCATGGTTAATAATTTTAGTTGTCCTCTTGTTTGCTATTTCCTTTTATATATCATTGGAAGACCATTCAAATATTATCTTAAAAGATGGAAGATTCTTCTAATTCATCGTGTGGTTCTTCTTCATCATCCGGTATGCGTGTTTATCTTAAAAAGAGGATAGAGGAACAAATAGCTAAGGACAAATCTTGTAAAGACTTGTTGGAAACTAACATTTCTAGGGTCAGAGAGAACATGAAAATGTGAGACAAGATTTTCAATTTGTTGTCTGGTATGACAGATTCAAGTGTCAAAGAGGTGGCTATGATGTTTATGGTTGATCTTGGCAAGCGGGACGAGAAACAGTTGAAGGAGCTTGCGGATGCAATAGCCGTATTAGGATGCTCTATGGACACGAAGATCAAGTTTTTGGAGTCCTATTTCTGATGGTTATAATGTATCATCAATCATCTGGGTAGTGAAATCATGCGCTTTTTATGTTTATCTAAGTGTTTTTATTTTGTATGGAAATTGTGTGTTGAATAAGAAAATTGTCCCATTAGTTTATGATTAATCAGAAAGTTTAAGAATTAAAAATAAAATTAAAAAACCAAGATGTCTAAGATGTTTGCAACAAAGAACGTCAACAAAGTAGTTTTACGACTTAGCATTTTGTTTCACCTTTTTAAGGTTGAAGAACTGATCCAATCGGTCCTTAATTTTGTTATCTAGATCGCGCAAAACATCTACGGTGCTCACTTTCTTCGTAAATTCCTTAGCTTTGTCGAATACTTCTTTCCTTATAAGATTGTAGTCGGACAATACAATCTTATTAAGATATCGGTACCGCAAGAATCGAAGTTGTGAGTCTTGAATCTTCTTTTTATCTTCGTTCTCAAAACCCGGATTCCATGGAGATTTTCCTTTGTATGTCTCCATATGTCTCATAGTGAAGACAGCACAGTCACAACCGTTTTGAAGAGTTCTCCAATCCATTTCCTTTCGAATTATGCTTGCTGTTTCCAAGTTTGTTATCCACTCTTTTTGTCGAATCTTGCCTTTTAGGTATAGTACTAGAACTCTTCGCTATAATCACGAAAAAAATCATATTAGTACCTATTCATTGTAGTAATATAAAGCTAATTAGAATTACCAGCTTTTCGGGGCGCCCACGGTAGCGTTTGCTATTATTCAAGTCAAACTTAGAGTTATCAATTAACTCGATTTCGCCATTTTTCAAGTGAAAGCATAGGCACCAGAAATGATCAGATAGTAGTACTGGAATGAAGATTAGATCCAATGTGTCAACTTTCTTCACCTGATACTTACACAGTATATCGTCTACGCTTGGTGCAAATACTTTCAATCGATCATTGTCTGTGTATTGTGGCCCAAAGATTTCGTCTTGCTGCAAAAATTATGGTAATTTTTTCCATCGGTCCATTAATATTAAACAAGCATGATTATCATATAGAATGCTTCGTTAACCTTAAACATGTATTCATTTAAATTTCAACATGCGTGATTATCATATAGCAGGCGTGATTACATTTCAACATGTATTCATTTAAATTTAAACATGCGTGATTATCATTTAGTATGATTGGTTAATAACCTTAACATGCGTGATTACATTTCAATATGTGTGGGTAACATATTAAGGTTCAAACATGCGTGATTAATAGTATAATTCATACATGCGTTATTATTGTGGAAAAACTTACAAATATTGTACTTGGCAAGAACAACCTGTAAGGTGATGATTTTTTGTCATGCGTTTCTTCATTTTTATCAACTTCATCACAATCTTCAACATTCAGCGGCCCATTGTTGTATAAATATTCTTCCACGTCGTCGATCATAACCGATGTTATATACTTTATGACAGGCAGCTTGACAACTTCATCGAAAATTTTGTGCCTGGAGTTGAAATAATGGCTGTATAGAAGCTACATATAGTTGTTTGAAAAAAACCAAATTACTACTACCAATATTGTACTAGCATAAATTTTAAAAATGTTTACAAAACATACCGTTAGAAATGCAACTGGTCCATTGTATTGTGAGTCCAGTTTTTTTCCAACCTTGTCTAGATCGTTTGAGCGATTCTAAAACAAAGGAGCACCAATCCAGCTTTGGAATGTCTTCCTCTTTGTCAATGGCAAGTAGAAAATTTTGTTTATCCGTTGTTGACTTTGTTATCTCTACAAACAAAGTGTTCCAGTAGGCTAGAAAATTTAACTTCAATAATCTGCCGCCATTTGTTTGTTTTTTCATTACTTTTGCAACTAATGTATGAGTAATTTTGTTGGTGTCCGGCCACTGGTTTTTGAACTCATCAATAGTTGTTTCGGCCCCTTGAGTAGCTGTATTTTTTTCGACTATCGCTCATTTCCGAGGCTTATTTTTTCCCGTACTATAACATGCCCTTTTGGAATACCAAACACATCATGTACTGAATCTCGGGTGATTTCTATCTTATGATTTCCTATGCTTAGTGTGCTGTATTGCTCGTCATAGTTTCGTACGAGCCAATAACCTAGACGTGTGCTTATATGATTAAGCTTTATATCAAGCACATCACCAAATCCAATGCTTTTCACATCCGCTACCTGTGCTTCTGTAAATTGTTTTACTGTATCTAAGAAACCTGAAGGACTACACCGTAGGCTTATTACATCATGATGATATTCATAGTACGGTCTTGGTTCCGTCCTAATTGGTTCCGCTTCGGTAATTGTCTGTTTCCCCTTTCTAAGATCCATCTTCTTGTCTTCTTTCGATGGTTTCTTTTTTACTGGCTCAAAGTCATCATCATCTTGGTCAGTTGAAGTGTTTGGCCTCTTTTTTGTGTTTTCTGCCCTTTTACCTATCAAGTCTTTAATCGGTACTTCAAAATCATCATCCTCATCTTGCAGATTTAATTTTTTTTGCTTTTTCTTTACATTTAACTTGCGAGGTTGGTTTGTTATCATCGTCTGAATGGGGGGCTCAAAATCATCATCATCATCAGCAACCCCTACATTCATATTTCAAAACAAATTAAATCAAGCAAATTACCTTTTTCATATAATAACAGGCGTTATTATTTTTTTCGTTGTGCTTAACAAATCTTATACAAATTGCATTATTATTTTCATTGGTTTTGCTCCAAAAATATTATACAACAGGCGTTATTATTTTTGCCATCAATTTTTTTTCATAACAGAAGCTATTTAGTGGAAAAAAACAAGCCACATGATGTCCATTTTTTCATCAGTTTCAATGATTTTCCCACCAAAACTCAACAAATATTATACAATAGGCGTTATTATTTTTGCCATCAATTTTTGTTCATAACAGAAGCTGTTTAGTGGACAAAAACAAGCCATAGGCGTAGTTATGTTCTTTGGATGCGTTATTATTTTCAACCTTGCTAAATCAAAAATTTTGCTTTAAAAACGGATGAAAACAAAGGGCAACTTAAATCAGAAGCCCAAATATCAAAATTTAACCTAATAAAACGTTCGATACTTTTTTAAACAAAATGGAAAATTAGCTCAAAATCCCCAATTTCACAATTTAACCTAATAATACAGTGGATGGGGGATGAACAATCTAATACCGCTAGTTCAGATCCAACAATCGTCTAATATCAATCATGCTAATACCGCTAGTTCATATCAATGAATCAATATCAAATTACGCTAGTTCATGTTCCATTTTCGGCAATGGAATGTTCTTCAAGACTCTGGGCTTCTTAATCTGCAAGATTATCTCTTCAATACCAGTGACTGGATCCACTCTCTTTACTTTCTTCGGTTGATGTGGCTTCCAGTGTCTGGAATCTCTAAACGCTTTGAACTTCATCAATCCCCATGTGGGCATATCATGCACTCTCACTGGATAAGACAATGTTTGGACTTTGGGAAGCTCTTCGACATCCCACCAAGGTAAAGACATGATGTCTTGAATATACTCAAAATACTGCACGCCGAACTCTCTTCTGATTGCATATGCATTAACCTGTGGTAAGTAACCCCAGCTAATGATATCACCAAGCGAGACACCTCTATCTCTTTGATAGTATTTCAACGGTCTTTTGAATTTTCTCTCAGTGTCTTTTCTAAACCATTTCTTTCTTTCTTCACGACTTTCATCTTTCGACGTTCCATCAAAATTCTTATTCTTTAAACATTCTTCAACTTTCCTTCTCAGCTCATCTATGTTCTCTTGACTGAAAAATTCAACCAGCGTTGGAAAGTTTGAAGTATCAACATTCTCAGACAATTCTTCATCACTACAATCCTCAACTTCAACCCTGTCATAGATATCAGCATCCTCCACATACTTATACTTATACTCGGGCTGCTGATTGATATCTAACTGATTCAACTCATCTTCAAAATCAAACTTGAAGTTAATATATTCAATATGTGTCATCTTGATGATATCATCCAAAGTATAAGTATGTCTGATCTCTCCTTCCTCAATATCAGGTTCAAGGCGAAGAATCAATTTCTCATTATCATCAACATTCTGATCATCAACATTCTCCCCCTCACCATCAGCATTCTCAGGCTCTTCATTTGCATCATCATGAAGATAATCATCAACATTTTCTTCAGTAGATGCTTCAGTAACTTTCATTCCAGAAGTACCCTGATCATCATCGTTTCCATCATCATCATCACTACTACTTGCAGAATAAACATCATCTATCAAAGCATCATCATCATCTTCGTCTTCATCATCATCTTCTACATCATCAATTTCTACATCATCATCAAATACACCAGAAACTGAAGAAATTGGTAAAACAGACGATATTGGCTCTTCTATAGGCTCAGACATAACCATTGCCCTTTCTGTAACATCAACCACTTTTTCACCTTCAAGACCTTTGCCCTTGTCTTTCATTTGAGCTTCCATATCAGCTTTAGGTTTAGCTCTAACTTCTTCAAGCTGTATTTCCTCAAATCTCTGTTCAACTGGCTTGCCAAGCAAATCTTCTATCACTTTCTTTAACATATAATCCTCATGTTCTTTTCTCGCATTGTTGGCTTCTAACTCTTTGTTTTTCAGCTCAACACACAACTGTGTAGAGACTGCTTTAATTGAAATAAACAAAACGGATTTAGAGCAGATTAGCAAATAATTTGAATCCGTGCATGAAGTGAGTAACCAAATTAGCGCAAGCTCCAATTTCGTGAAAGTGTCACCGTAAGGTATCGAAATCAACAAATGATTTAGTGGGGTCGTAGACCAACCAAGTCCACTACGACTCGAAAGAAAAGAACTTTTGCCAATGATCTGAATATGATGCTCTCAATACATCATATGACGTCTTAAACTGAATATACGAAATGGATAAGTTCAAGCAATTGAACGTGGTTTTAGCGTAACCCGGCAATAAACGTATGTATCAACAAAGGAATCTCATCATGGTTACGAAAATAAACCGTGTGTGTAACTTGAAAGGAGAGAAGTCACAAATCAGTAATTAGGTTTAGCAAGGTAACATTTTGAATTTCAATGAAGTGTTTGTTTGAAACGAAGTCACATGCGTAGCAAATGATGCATGTGTGTCATGAAAGTTTCCGAATACTGAAACAAGGAGTACTTGCTAAAATGAAGAAATGACCAAATATCGAAGCAAATGTGTGTTTGCTCTTAGCGAAGAAAATTAACGCGATGCAACTACCATTTAGGGGAGTAGAAATGCTAAAATCAAGTACTTTCTATTTGGTCAACGGAACTGGCATATACGTCAGGTTAATGGTGTCTATTTGAGTTAACTGATGTGGTTCCTAAGTAACAACCTTTACGAGTTTGGACCTGGGTTCCCAAGGTCCTAAGTATATATTTTCTAGATCCTCAAGGTTTCGTATTCTGTGTAAAACGATTGTGTGCATTGTGTAGGAAACGCCATTCTTGTGTACGTTTAAAACAAGTTATTGTCCCACAATTTTCCCCCGGTATACTTTCTTCTTGAAGTTACAGCTACTCGATCATCGATCGGTCGGGAAATACGGGTTGGATCCTCGTAGTTAGTCCAATAAGTAGTTCGTCAATCCTTAGTAAGAGTCGCTGACTCTTGTTGGCTAGCTCGTCCGACTCCTGGTAGTTTGATGTTCATTTGAAAGTCATCGTCCTCTCTCTTGACGAGCAGGACTGGGGTAACCCAAAACGGAAATTTTGGTCTGTTACCTTCCTTCTCTATCAATCACTGAAACTACATTGTCAATCCTTGCATTTCCGAAGATGTCAGTCTCTAGAGTGCATTATCTACAGACGTGGCGCCTGGAATCAAGTCGATGCGAAATTCGACTTGTCGTTGAGGAAATAATTCTGGCAAGTCTTCGGGGAAGACTTCATGATATTCTCTGATCACGAGGGTATCTTCGGGTTTTAATTCCTCGGCTCCCTTGTCCCCGATATGAGCCAGAAAACAACACATCCTTTCTGCAACAACGTTCGTGCCTCCAAGCAATTCGTGATCTGTGGAGGCGTCTCCTGCTTCGTGAGTCACGATCGTACCTTCATTCGTCATCGGGGTGCGGATATCAATCTCCTCTCGATCGCTCGGCAACTAATCCATCCCAATTAACTCGTCGAAGCTTCCCAACTCAATTGGTAGTAGATCTAGCGTAAACTTATGCTCTCAGGGTTCTATCTTGCCGTTTCCAATTACTTCGTTGGCTTCCACTAGCTTCACTTAGCTAGTTCCATCGAGTACTGGGTATCTATCTTACTTACTACTAAAACAAATATATTCTGAAGCTAAAATTCGACAATAATATCAAATAGCACAGACGCACAATATTGACTACTATAAGACGTACCGATGGCCATGTTTGGACCCCCGCGTGCTTCACGAGCTCCGATGTTGGATGTCCCTTTACGGTCTTGGTAAATCCTCCTTGGGTAATTTTTCCTAAAGTGCCCCACGTTCCCACATCGGTAGCAGCCTGGAAATTTATTATTATTATTATTATTATTATTATTATTATTATTATTACTTCTGTCCTGGTTGTCGTCATCATTCCCTCCTTGTCTGGGACTCCCCGCCCAACATGCATCCTTGTTATGTCCTTTCTTTCCACACATACCGCACTTAGGCTTCTGACATTGACATTCGTGGTGGTACTTGCACCCAGCACCTCTCGGATTAGCTTCCACGCAAATCTCAACATTGGCTTGATTGTTGTTAGGGCAATCCTTCTTAAAAATGCCCTTTGTCCCCACAATCAAAACAACCTCGAACGGGTATTTGTTCTTTAATGGTCCTACTTTGATAGTCGTCGTTGTCGTTGCTTCCTCCGTGATCCTTGTTATCAACTTGACCTTCGTTTCTGTGTTTCATTCCGATCTGACACGTCTCCTTGACATGCCCTGCTTTGTCACGGTCATCACTTCTCCCATCCCTACATGGCCCGACATGATGAAGTAAGCAGTTACCGTACTTAGGTAGGGTCCCCGTGTACTCTTTCCTCTTTTTGGCTTTGTTCTCGCTATTCGTTCGGGCATTCTCCTGGAAGTCAGTGGGCTTTCTTTTGTTCTTTCCGGATGACTCCACCTGAGTTTCCTTCTTCTTATCAGGGTTTGAAAGCTTTTCCAGTCTAACTGCTTCTTTACTGAGTGCCGCACTTAACTTGATTACATCGATGGTTGTTGGCGGAGCTGATACCGTCATTAAGCGCAGGACCTGAGGCACTAATCCCCAGATGAATGGCTCCATCGTTTTCAACTCTGGTTCTACTAGGTACGGAACAACCCGCGATAAATCGTGAAGTTTTTGCACGTACTCCGCCACATTTGGACCCTCCATCCTTAGCTTCCAGAATTCGAATTCCAGCTTCTGGATCGCCATCTGAGAACAATACTCGTTACGCATCATTTCCTTCAGGCCCATCATTCGAATCTGAGAGTTCCACCATGACCAGGCCCCATCTCGAAGCGACCCTGATGCCTATGGGACTTGTTGTTCTGGCGTACATCCGCTTACTCGAAAAACAAAATCCATATTTTCGGTCCATTTCACAAAGGTTATGGCATCTCCAGTGCCGTCAAAGTTCGGAGGCTCGCAGTCGAGGAACTGCTTATAGGTACAGCCATGAGGTGGGTTGCTTCCAGAGGTACTTCCGCTATGCTTGGGGCGAAGGGCCTCGAGCTGTGCAATGGCCTGTGAGATGCGCTCTTGTAGTTCTGCAGCTGTTGCTGGCAGAGGGTTGTTGGTCTCGAGGTTCCCTTGTATCGACATCTTTTAAAAGAAGATGGTTAGGTAAAGTCCTTATGCATATAAGTATGTAGTTCGCGTATGTAATAACATTCATCAATCGCAAGTAAACACATAACATCCCATGTCAAAACACAAACAAGTAATTCCAATAGCGTATATAACGAGAATGTTGTGATTGAGCTTTCATTATTTACCAACCACGATTACATTGTCTAACAAACTGTATTTCATCGAAAGGGGGTACAGGGTCACTCTACCCTTACCCAACAAGTATAACAGTGTATCACAATTACGTAGTCAGACGTGGTCTTCAAAAGTCTCCACAATCCCGGCTTATCATTAATGTCTTTACCCAAATATAATGCAATCCGCATAATCCAGAAATCAACTATGCTGGTGACTGAGGTGGAGGAGGAAAGAAAGGTAAGCTGTTAACATGCGTGAACTCCTCCTCGAGCTTGTATATATGTCGAAACAATTAGCTGTTCTGCTGCTTGATAGTAAAGAAATGAGCATCAGAATCCTGGGAACGGTGTAATAGCAACGGTCAAGAGCGCAAAAAGGAACCTTGATGTATGTGGCAGATCAAGGTATGCTGGCAATAGACAAGGTGGAGGATGGGGTGTCTTACATAAACTTTTCAGAATATGCTGTCTTGTGATGTAGGCACTTAAATGAGGTTTTCGGCTATGTAATGTTTTGCATTTGAAGTTACCAAATGTGGTGTCAGCTCAAGCTCCAACATTCTGCGACTCATATCCTCAAACTGCAGTTGATGTTACAGGAGCAACTCATCTCGTGTGTGGCCTCCATAATGTGAGGGATGGCAAGGGTCTAAAGTCAGCATAGTGTATTGTAGGAACCATCGAAATGGCTCGTCCAGCGTCGTAGAGGTGAAAGTAGCAAATGGTGCGGCTTGCGAGGTCGTAGAAAATGCTGCTGTAGCAAAGGAATCGTTATGCGGGTGCTGACCTGGAGTACTCTTCCGGGGTGCGGGCAAGTCCGGAAAGGAAACGATAAGTATGCCAGTGCAATGGGCGTCGGTCTCCATAGGGGAAAAGGAGCAACATTAGCGGTGATGGGTGCAAAAACAAACGTTTCAACCACTAAGGAAATTGTGAGGTGCTGGCACTGGGTCAGATATTAGGGGTGCAATGTCTAGTAAACCAAAAGAAACAGGGTCATGACCAAGTAAGGGTGCAGGATCAGTAGGTGCAACATCAAGCTGACCCAAAAGGTGCAGAAGCTAGCTCAGGAGCAGGCCCTGGGTCGTGTAACGGTGTGGTGCCTCGAGCAGGTGTTAGTGCAGCAGTCATAACAGCGCCGTCGTCTGTGTTAGTAGTATAAAGATGTAATCCGGCCATCTAAAAGGCTGTAAATGTCACAGACTCAAAGGAGTCTGAAATCGGGAGTATACTAGAATCAGAGGGTAGCTTGACAACAGGGGTCTCAAAAGTGAAATGTGTAATAATGTTCTCGTCTAACTTTCTATTATCATGGGCGTCAGTAGGAGGACCATCAATAAGCATGTCAACATCATCGTCAATTGTCCGTCGAGTAGCCAACCGTCGGAAGGAATGTCCACAGGAGGCGCATTGTCGAGGGTCGGAGCCATGGTGTGCTCATCATCGGGATGTCCAGTGACGAAGGGGTCATGGACTGAAATAAGAGTGACAGAAGGATTATTGTCAGAGAAACCACCCGTAAAGGTAAAGTATCACCAAAATCTGGTAGCGCGGACTGTTGGAAGTCATCCTCGTCCTTGGTCAGCATATCTAGATCACTCTCATGGTCTGACGTAAATGTCTCCGGCGCAGATGCAGTCTCATCATCTGTGACGGCGGCCGTAGGGTTATCAATGTCTGATAACTCGCCTTCTAAATAGTGTGACGTGTGTGCCGGTTCATAATAGTCATAGTATGTATACCCATAGTAATAATTAACAATTAGTGTATGCAAAATATTCACCACATATGCACGTATATCAATAATCAGCAATTAAGCGTGTAAGTAATAACAATGTAAGCATGTAATCATCCTAGTCTTCCCCAGACTATCCTACCCAGTCTCTCAGACTAAACTCCCTAGTCTCTCAGACTAACTCCCTGGTCTCTAAGACCAACTCCCTGGTCTCTAAGACCAACTTTCCCAGCCTCTAGGACTAAATCCCTGGTCTCTAAGACCAACCTCCCAGTCTCTAAGACTAAATCCCTGGTCTCTAAGACCAAATCTCCACAGTCCTTAAGACTAATTCCCTGGTTTCTAAGACCAATCCTCCCTCAGTCTCTAAGACTGATCCTCCCCCAGTCTCTAAGACTGATCCTCCCTCAGTCTCTAAGACTGATCCTCCCTCAGTCTCTAAGACTGATCCTCCCTCAGTCTCTAAGACTGAATTATAAACATAAATTTGGAAATGTGTATTTATGCCTTTTTGTTTGTAAAAATGTTTGTTTCCTGGATCTGGACGTTTTGTGTATGCAATGTAAAAATCTTTGAAAATGTTTTCGTGAAAGCCCTGATGATCATAGTCTAGACTCGAGAAAGAATCCTAGTTCGCTATGATCGAGGCTCTGATACCAAGCTGTCACACCCTGACTTTTGCGGAAGCGTGGTTATTGGTGTGACTTCTTAATACCATAGCAACAATCATAATAATGCTATATGATAAAAATACAAGACGTTCATCCATTCATTAAGTTTTTAAAATACCACAACATCAATGTTTGGAAAAGTCGATACTTAAAATAATTTACAACCCATACTTGTCTAAAACGTGTTCATAAGACACAACAAAAGACTTTTAATAAAACGAGGTTTAGGACATGCAACCCGTCCAGGTAAGGGTTACACCTCCTGAACCTATTGCCCGGGATGACATCTTTATTCAACGCAGCTTGACTTATGCATACTTCGCCAGATCCGTTAATTCCCTGAAATACATGTAGTTTGAAAAATCAACATAAAGTTGAGCGAGTTCATGTGTAAGTGAGTATGTATAAACCTTTGTAGTATGTCTGTATGTATGAAAATCCCTGGTATGTAGCAATTAAGGAAAAAGAGATCACCATTGGGTTGCAAAACCAATGATATGTGTGAAGTGATGCTGGAAGACTCAAACCTAGCAGATTTTTGCGTCGGGCTCAAAGTCACCCCATGGTCCGTTCAGTGGACTCAGGAGTTGGGCTCGCTACACCCAAATAGATCTATCGCTCATGACCATCGGTCCTACAATGAGGATTAATGGCCTCAAGTTCCACCTACCCTCTCACATGATCTAAGTAGTAAACCCTCCTTAAGCTAACCATACCATGTATATAAAAGTCTGTAATAATTGTCACATGTATTTCACCCCCGAGTATAAAACTGAAAACAGTAAAGAGAAAAGGGGGAAACATGAACTCACTGTATTGCGTCTTCAGTATGTGTAACCCAAGTCTCTTCAGCCAACACGACTACCTACAGTGTACTAACGTCTATTAGACGAACGGGTCGTGCCTTGTCTTAGTATTTGTGTCTTTGGGTTACGTTTCTGATATTATTCCACGTTATAATAATTATATTTAGTTTTGGAATAATTGTTTATGCAGTGTTTCTGTATTAATACTTCTCAAGTATTTTAACTTCGTATTTCCTTCCCAAGGGTGGGGGTATCTCATACATGTATTTTCGTATTTGTATTTGTATATCTTGCCAAGTAATGGCGTCATATTTCGGTGTATTGTTTTAAAATAAAAATATGTTAATATATTCCCTATATATATTTCCAATACCATATATTTCAAGTCTCACTTAAAAATGTATAAATAAACCTTATTTTGTTTAATCATGTATTGTCCCGGAAAATATATATTTTTCTCAAATATTATATATCTTCTAAATATACTAGGAAAATATATTTTTTTCTCCCAAAAATAATATATTCTCTCGTTGTCGAAAATATGATATACTTAGTAATTTTTACGAAATCATATTTTCACTTCTTTCATTTCCAAAATAATATTCTACCAAAAATATACGTATAAGAGTATTCTTCCGAAATACTACGTAAGTTACGTTCCAGCGTTTCGTAATATAACATTACTTGTGTAACTTAAATAATCATTTTGTGAGAGCGTTGGTATTATTTTGGAATCGTACTTTCATGGTATTTTCAAGTTATATTATTTTTACCCTAAAAATAATATATCTAGTACACAAAATAACAAACAATCACACAAGCATTTTATTATAAAATATATATTCTAAATATATATTTAATAAATTTTATCTATGAAAATCCACCTCCGGTACTTGGTATTTTTGTAATAAAAATCACAGCGAAGTTTATTTTTGAAAACCAAGTTAAAAATATATTTGTAAACGCTTGTTAGAAAAATATTTCTAAGTGTTGTAATTCTAGAAAAATTTCGCCAGAGTTTCCTCTGTAAATGGAGGTGTCCATGCTTTTTAGCATATCATTTTCTTTTGTAAAATCAATCAAACAATTTAACAATCAACATCATACAATTTTTTATCATCAACTTTGACAAAAATGAACATGAACCATAAACTTATGAACTTGAAAGTTTCTAAAAATATGTAGTAAATTACTAACATACTTAGTAGGTCTTGTTATCTTTAAAAATATGATTAGTTTCTTAAAAACTTTATTTTTAAAGAATGTGTATTTTCACAACTTTTAGTCATGGTTTCCAAAAATATTTCGTTGTTAAATTTTCTTGTTACACAAGTGTTCATACACTTGTTTACTTACTAAAATGTTTTTAGTTCATACAAGATCCAGGTTTTAACAAAACTAATATTTTTCACTTGGTTCTTTCGAAAAACCACTTATAGATCTTTAGATCTACAAGTTTACATCTTTATTTTCCAAGAAAACTTGTATTTATTCAAGTTCAAAGTTCATGTGTGGATGGTTTCATCATCCTTCATAACTTTAACCTTTACATCTTACTAGTTCATGTTCTTAAACATGATCTAGCAAGTCTAGGTGATGAGCCATCTTACTTCTACTAACAAACAACATGTATTAAGCATAACAACACAAGATCAACATGATTTAACCATACATCTTCTCTTTATTCACTCTTTATCCTTTATGTTCAAGACTTGTTTAAGTTCTTTAGTGTTTCTTAACATTTATCATTCAATCAACAATTAACCACTAAAAACAAGAACAAGATGAAGTTTTTAAGCACTTACTACTAGCACAAGGCTAGGGGAGAAACAAGGCGTAAAAGCGGTGGATAAAAGAAAACTAGGGTGGTCCTTGAGCTTCCGAGTGCACCAAGCTTGCTTGTTGGACCTCTTGCACCTTTGGTTGTATGAAAAATGGCTTGAATGAGAGTTGATGGTGGTGATATGGTGGAGGGTGTTGGCGGCCGAAGGTGGGGAAGGAGAGGAAGAGAGAAGCTTGTTGATGTTGGGTGTTTGATGAAATGAGATGGTTATCTCTTATACATATTTATAAACCATATTTCTCTATTAACCAACATACATTGTGTTTCTTAATGTCCAACAATTAGCAATTTAATAATCAAAAGAATGGGGTGAGGGTGTACCACCCTCATGACCGTCGAGTAGGGGGGGGGGGGGTAGGGGGGTTGGGTTGTGATGGAACTAGTTACTTGTTTAGTTAGGATTGAACGATATAGTTAGTGATTTAGTGTGTTATATAATATAAAGTGTGTTAGGGTGTTCGGGGACCCTAACTAGCTCAGAAAAGTAAAAACAATGTATTTGGCAATATTTTTATGTTCCGAGTAAAGTCCGGTTGTTCGGTTGGATGTTGATCCGTTAATGTGCTAAACAAAGCTTTAAAGTGTCTTTTATATTGTTTTTAGTGACATATTAAATTCCCAACACTTTGGAAAATGTCTAGGACTATTTTACCAAGTTTTTGCACTTTACTAGCATTGTTAAATGCTGAATTTTGGGTATTAAGTGCAGAATTCTGCATTTAAAGTATGTTTTAGGCACTTCCCGGCACTATAACTATCTCCTAATGACGCAGTTTAATGGTCCTTGATAAGTGGTAAAATACACATATTTGTCCCGTGTAGATTGTATAATTTTTGTATAGTTTTATTTAGTTTTAGTAGTATATTATATTATTTTGTGTTTTGCCAGGTCCTGGTGCAAATGGAGTGAAAACGAGTAATAATTAAATGACCAGCCAGTTGGGTAGAGTAGGGTGCCAGTGACCGAATTAAAATTGCGATTATTTTCCTTGATTGGGTCAAACCCTGTGGTGGCGGCTACACATTCTTCCAATACGTATATTATATTAGAGAAAAAGAAGCTACCATTTAGACAACTATTTCCACATTGGGCCGTGAACAACTGTTTATGTGATGTCTGTGGTTTTGGGCCATTTAAAACATCTATATAATTTATCATCATCATCATACTCGGTATATCCCACCAACAGCAAAGCTAAGGTAGGGTCTGAGGAGGGTAAGATGTAGACAGTCTTACCCAGTGTTGTAGAAATCGGCCTAGGCGGCCGATTAATCGCCGCCTAGGCGCTAGTCGGTAGTCCACTGACTAATTTTAACCTAGTCGGTCCAATTAATCGGTAATCGGTCAAAGTCGGTCGTAGGCGGTCGTAATCGGTGAAAATCGGTCCTAGGCGGTCAAAAATCGGATTAATCGGCCTATATTAATCGGTCAAAATCGGAAAAAATCGGATAAAATCGGTCCTAGGCGGCCTTAGGCGGTCCTAGGCGGTCAGAATTGGTCAAAATCAGTCAAAATCGAACCATACTATCTGAAAATTGAAGTATTTATGTGAATTTTGAAGTATTATTTTTATATTATTGGGTATATATATATAATTTTGAAAAAATACATATAAAAATCCCATTCCGATTAATCCCGATTAATCCCTATTAATCCCGATTAATCCCTAGGCTGTACCTCACCGCCCGACTAGCGCCTAGCGCCTTCTACAACATTGGTCTTACCTCTACCCTGTAGGAATAGAAAGGCTGCTTCCAGTGAGACCCCCCGCTCCGTAGTAGTTTTGCATCAAGCCTTGGACATAAGGCACATAACACAGCAATTGGGACAAAAGCCGATTAGCGCATGTACCCCCTTGTCTTTCGGCTATCAACGTCACCACATGATGCATGATTAACCGTCCCTCGCTTTTTAACGTTATTTTCACAAAATTAGTAAAATAACATTAAAATTAGTGTACTTTCACTTTTGCCCCTAAGGGCCCACACATATATGCATTATATGTGCATACCGCAAGCAAGGCGTATCTATATAATTTATGTTAACCTAAAAAGGAGTCCACCCATAATTGATCATAATATTCTGGACGCAAAATAGGATTGAACGATTGGTGGGAATGGGCGCAAGAGACAAAATTCTGACATTATAATTAGAAAAGGTGGCTATATTTTTTATATATTGGTGAACGAAAAAGAAAAGGCGCAGCCATATTTTACAATAATCATTCGTAAGTGAAGGCAGGCCCAACATCATGCGATCCACTTAAGAGGCCCATGATTTGTATTTGATACAGATTACAACACATGATACGAATTCAATTGGTGGGAGGCGGCTAGTGTTGATTGGCTGCATATATATACATATTTACGAAAACAAAAGAGGATTATTCTAGAGACGCAAGGTCAGACGGAGACGATCAGAAGCGACCAACATCAAGGGACGATTTGTTTGAAGATTGTTTTGCAAGAAATCAAGCATGAGAATTATTGGAGTCAAGTGGGAAGCTTAGAGATCAAGGAATTTACGGGTTCTACCTTAAGATTTCTTTTATTTTCTAGTTTCTTGTTTTTACTTCGATGAATTCTTGTTCTAGACTTTGTGTTTTTGTTTTTGAGATCATGTTTCTTGGCTAAACTTCATAAACTACCTAGGCTAATGACAATAGTTAAATAAAGTTTGGTTCTTTATTCGATTTTTGGCATGGTTGTGGATTTTTCTTGTATTGTAAAAGCTTCAGGAATTTAACTTGGTGCATATGCGTGCTTGACGATTATTTTATCACTGTTTATTGCTTCGTATAATCCTTGGTGATGGTCTTTATCACATAATAGGGTTGTGCTAGGGTTTCTTGATTTAGGTGACGGTCTTTATCACGTAATAGATCATTAATCCTTTAGGGTGAAAATCTAGTAAGTAACCTTAGAAGAAATATTCGGTAATTTAATAAAATCAAGTGTTCTGCTAAACTTGTCGCTGTGAGGCTCGAGGTTATTAATAGGTCTCGGTTTGGTTATAAGTCCTTAACATTCCATTGTCTATTAAACCAAGATTAAAACCCGTAGTTGCTTTAGACGTTCGCGCTGTGAGGTAGAGCGTCTTATATAGGCACTTTCAAGAAACTAGAGGACTGTGAGGAAATCTAGAAAACCGGTGAGCGTAACAGCCTAGGTAGTGCCACAAGAATCGCCTTGAGAGTGTTTGAGGGGCTTAGTGGTGTCTTAATAGGTTTAGTATCTAAAGATCCCGGTTCCACACCACAAAATCATCGAATAGAAATCCATTCTGAGTTTAGCTTGCGTCTAGCCTAGGTAGTCTTCATCATCTCTGGTCAAAGTCTTCGTTCGAGTTCGTGTTAGTTATTTAGCTAATCTAGTTATTCGTTATTTGCATTCTTAGGATTTTTAGAAAACCCCCCCAATCAATAAACGAATAGTTTAAGTCGTGTCAGTCTTAGTCTTTATAGAGTCTTAGCGTAATCCTTAGAGTCTCGTGGGTTCGATACTCGGACTTGCTTTAGCTTTACTACATTGATCGGTACACTTGCCGGTTGTGTGGTTTAGGGTTTAGATCGAGTCTTAGTTTATAAATTTAAAGCTTAGAGTGTCTAAATTAGGGTTAATTTTAGTTGTTTTTGTTAAACCACTTTGTGCACATCAGTCCTCACTTCCCTACACTCCCTACTAGTGTAGTATCCTGTATCTGGCTCATACTGGCCTTGAGAACATTGTCTGTCTGGGTGCTGGCATTGTCAGCATGTCTCTGGGTTATCCGCTCAGTGTGCTAACTATGCTTTGTGCATCAAGTTTGTCACTAAAGTTTGTGTGAAATAAATGGAGTGACGGTATGAAATGTGATGCATATGTATGTATGTAACAGAAATCAGAAAGCAGTTTAATCAACAGTTGTAATTAAGCACAGTCATTAAGCATAAATTTAATATTAATTAATTGTACGGATGCATGCAAAATTGACAGTTGTCACATCAATTAAAGTTCCGTTTTCAAAGATGCAATTGTGTCCAGATGAATGTTAATTTCCATCTGTTTTTCCATAACAGTTTCTTTGAACAAATTAGTAGCTTTACCATTTTCTATACTTTCTTTTTGAATCATTTTGATTGAACGTGATAGTGTGTCATAACCTTCTTTTACATCATTAAGATCATATTTTACTTCGTCGGTATATTTTTTCAATTCTTGAAACTTTTTGTCTTTTTCAAGACAATCCATGCAGGGTTTTAAACAGTTTTCGCATGGTGTTTCAGAAATTGAATCAATCTTTTCAAAAACCTTTTCTTATTTATCAGTTTTAATTTCTGGTTTACCAAACCCGTCAGACTCAGACTCTGATTTTTCTCCTGATTGGACATCCATATTTTCTGATTTGAACTCGGACTCCGTTTCGACTGACTCCTTTTCGATTGACTCTGTTTCGACAGACTCCGTTTTGACAGACTCCGCTTCGACAGACTCCGTTTCGACAGACACTGACTCTTGAGTTTTGTCTACCTCTTTCAGCTTGACCATCAGCGCCTTGTCAGCTATCTCCTTCAGAGTTTCTTCATTCATCTCTTTAGAAACATCTATGATTTCTTCAACCGGAGCTTTTTCTTCGTCATATTGTGGACAAAAACCTGTAGTTGGCTCACTAAAGAATCCTGCAAAAGAATCAAACATGTTAGGAGGCATTATATATTTAAAAGAACTAGCAATGATCTCCTGTTCTGATTGATAATAATAAACTTCTGCTGCTGCCTCTTCAAGCTCTGCCAGACTCTCTTCACTCATCACTTCACCGACTTCCTCAGTTTCAACGACACATTCTGGCTCTTCAATAATCTCTGCCAACATAGCCAAACCCTCACCAGGAATATATTTATCCCAACTAAACCCTTCCGCAACTTTCTCATCATCCTGATTGACCAAAAGAGCCTTTTCAGGTTTGTTTTCAATTTGAGGTCTTTGGTTGAATGGTTGCTGACTAGTTTTGTGATAGATTGCTTGTCGGTAGTAATCATTTGTGAACGGATTCTGATGATTGTTTACTTCCCTGTTTGGACACTCGCGTTTAAAATGCCCTTTTTCTTTGCATTTGAAACACGTAACTTTTGCTTTATCAAATCCAAGCTTTTGATCAGGTCCTAAGAGATTGTTTCGTCCGGTTATTTCCATAAATCTTTGTGCTCTCCTCACTAAGCTCGCCATACCCCCACTTGATATCTATGAGTTCCAGCTCCTCCGGATCGATCTGATCGTAGTCTTCTTTTGTCATGTCAGGATTTCCAATTTTCCCGGCAACAAGACTTTCATAGGACTCAAGTACTGAAGCAAGTAGTGATATATGTTGTTTTGCTGCAGATTCTGTAAACTCTTGACCATTCTTGATGTTCACAGCTATATTGCACAAAATTCCTTGACCATGACTTTGATTATTTGAACTTGATGAACTTTGAGGAGACCCTTGTTCTTGAACCTTAGAATTTGGTTCATAACTTGCAAATGGTGAATAACTGTTGCTTGGTGTGCTTTGAGAAACTCCAGATGTAGGTTCTGCACTAAATGCTGTCTGAATTTTTGGACTTAGGTTAGATGTTGCTGATGAGCTTCCTTTGTAGTACAATGAAACATCTTGTTGTACACTAGAAGCTTTCATTTTTCTAATCTTTGTAAGTTCAAGCTCATGCGATTCAATTTTCTCTATAAACGTGCTAAGATTCATCCCAACATACTCCGATTTATTTTTCAAAACCAACAAATATGTTCCCCACTCATCATATGGTAAAGCATCTGCCAGCTTGTCAACCCATTCTTCATTTGTTTTTTCAATGCTTAAACGCTTCATCTCTACAACCAGATGACAATATCTCTCGATCAACTGTTTTGTTAATTCACCTTTGATTCCGGTAAAAATATCAAATTCCTTTTTCATCAATGCTGTTTTGCTCTTTATCATCGAAACACTTCCAAGAAACTTTACTTTCAAAGCATTCCAGACAGACTGCGAGTTATCCTGATGTTGTAGCAGAACTAAAATATCTTCTTTGATTGCTTGTTGCAAGATACTCATCATTTTCTTTTCAGCTTTAAAACTATCTTGTTCAAGTGGAGTTAACTGATGAAGTGCTTTCTCAATACCCGTTCCAGTCTTCGGAGGTTCATACCCTAACTCAATTTTCATCCAACACACTAAATGATTTGCCTGTACCCAGGTTTTAAACCTTTCTGACCACCCTGAATACTCGTCAATGTTCATTAACTTTGGTGGCTTTTGCATTGTACCAAGCTCGTTTTCCATGTTTACGTTCTGTGTAATACTCGCTGGAGTTTGAGATGCTTTCATTCCCCCTCCGGAAAACATGTTATAATATTCTTGGTTATCCATTTTTACACTTTGAAAAATTTTCCAAGTTTTAGAAAAAAATCACTTTTCAAGCGAAAACACTTCCACACGGAATGAACTTTCATATGGAATGGACACACGAACGAAATGGACTTTCAAGCGAAATCAAGTTTCAAGCGAAATCAACTTTCAAGCGAAATAACACATTCAAACAAAATGAAGTGTCATTTCGTGTGAAATGAGCAAAAAAATCTCTTTTCGTGCGGAATGATCAGACAGTATGGTTTTTCAAACGAAATGGTCCATTTCGTGCGAAATGAACAAATTTTTCAAGCGAAATGGTAAGCTTTCACACGAAATAGTTCATTTCGTACGGAATGAACTCAAATTTTCAAACGAAATGCTGCTCGTTCACACGAAATGAAGTTTTTAGCACATTTTGATCAATTTTTGTCCGAATTTAGGTCTGAAACTTTCAAGGATTGATTAAACAGGTGTTTTACACGTTATATCAAAAGATCAGTCCATTTTGTCCGTGGAATTGTTCAAAAATCCAAGAATGAGTAGAAGTATAGAGTTCTAAGCACTGATTCAGTCGATTTGACTCATCCTGAGCTCTGATACCACTTGTGAGTTCAGGATCGGATCGTAAACGATCACTAGATATGCGATGAATTCGATTTAACGTGCGGAATCCGTTAAATCGAATCGTAATCGTGCGCGAAAATGTAAATAACTATCGTTTTATTACGTAACGACGACAACCGGACAGAGTTTCGACTCGATCTCTACAAAGA
Organism: Helianthus tuberosus; assembly: GCA_030545235.1. NCBI lineage: Eukaryota > Viridiplantae > Streptophyta > Magnoliopsida > Asterales > Asteraceae > Helianthus > Helianthus tuberosus. The sequence continues at coordinate 68,290,746 of CM060427.1, read as the reverse complement.
ACACTCAAAATCTAATAAACTTGACGTAATCAGAGGCGTTCTTGATGTAGATGATGAACTTGAAGAACTTGTGTTCGTACGAAATGAGTTCTCTCTCCTCTGATTGCCGCTCCGTGCGAAATGAGTTTACTGATATTTATAGTTGATCAATCATGCCATTTCGTGCGAAGTCAAATATGCATGCCATTTCGTGCGAAGTCAAATGTGCATGCCATTTCGTATGAATGTATACCTCCCATTTCGTGCGAATTGCCAAAGTCCAATACATTCTAATTGGTTGATGTATCATGCAGACTTCATCCCATGCATATGATATTGTATATGATGTCATCATTGCATAATGATGACATCACTTTGGATCTTGTTCAGTTTCTTCACATCGTGCCGTACTGTATACTGACCTGACATTGCCTAACGACACCTAGTGAAATCTCTGTCCGGTATTTTACAGACACTAGACTTTACATGTACAATTAGATTTCTATCTATGGCCACACACATAGTGCACTAACAACTGAATGAGTCGTTCAGAGTCAAATCTAAGCTGTTAGAGAGGCGGAAATAGTCTAACAACTGAGAATCGGTGATAGAATGGAGTAGAAACAGAGATTTATACTTAAAACAGGTTTTTCATTGATATTCAACGTCAATACACGGAGAGAAACTGGCAGCACTTCGTTACACACTTCTCTATTTCGTACCAAATGAAAAACCAAACACCCCTATTTATAGGGAAACTGATTTCGCACGAAATGGTGACATTCCATTTCGTACAAAATGACAAAGTTTCATTTCGTACGAAATGGTCAAACACCATTTCGTGCGAAATGACTTTCAAACACATATAACTTTACATTTTGACATATTTAACCCTATTACAAGCTACCGACATGACCTAGACTGTTGACGTAGGCGATAGACATCGTGCACCAACAATAGCTTCAAGTGGAGTGGACGCGTTTGTAGATGTGTTAAACTTTGAAGAGAAAAAAAGGGACAAAAAATCATCACCCTACAGGCTGTTCTTGCCAAGTACAATATTTGTAAGTTTTTCCACAATAATAACGCATGTATGAATTATACTATTAATCACGCATGTTTGAACCTTAATATGTTACCCACACATATTGAAATGTAATCACGCATGTTAAGGTTATTAACCAATCATAATAAATGATAATCACGCATGTTTAAATTTAAATGAATACATGTTGAAATGTAATCACGCCTGCTATATGATAATGACGCATGTTGAAATTTAAATGAATACATGTTTAAGGTTAACGAAGCATTCTATATGATAATCACGCTTGTTTAATATTAATGGACCGATGGAAAAAATTACCATAATTTTTGCAGCAAGACGAAATGTTTGGGCCACAATACACAGACAATGATCGATTGAAAGTATTTGCACCAAGCGTAGAGGATATACAGTATCAGGTGAAGAAAGTTGACACATTGGATCTAATCTTCATTCCAGTACTACTATCTGATAATTTCTGGTGCCTATGCTTTCACTTGAAAAATGGCGAAATCGAGTTAATTGATAACTCTAAGTTTGACTTGAATAATAGCAAACACTACCGTGGGCGCCCCGAAAAGCTGGTAATTCTAATTAGCTTTATATTACTACAATGAATAGGTACTAATATGATTTTTTTCGTGATTATAGCGAAGAGTTCTAGTACTATACCTAAAAGGCAAGATTCGACAAAAAGAGTGGATAACAAACTTGGAAACAGCAAGCATAATTCGAAAGGAAATGTATTGGAGAACTCTTCAAAACGGTTGTGACTGTGCTGTCTTCACTATGAGACATATGGATACATACAAAGGAAAATCTCCATGGAATCCGGGTTTTGAGAACGAAGATAAAAAGAAGATTCAAGACTCACAACTTCGATTCTTGCGGTACCGATATCTTAGTAAGATTGTATTGTCCGACTACAATCTTATAAGGAAAGAAGTATTCGACAAAGCTAAGGAATTTACGAAGAAAGCGAGCACCGTAGATGTTTTGCGCGATGTAGATAACAAAATTAAGGACCGATTGGATCAGTTCTTCAACCTTAAAAAGGTGAAACAAAATGCTAAGTTGTAAAACTACTTTTTTGATGTTCTTTGTTGCAAACATCTTAGACATCTTGGTTTTTTAATTTTATATTTAATTCTTAAACTTTCTGATTAATCATAAACTAATGGGACAATTTTCTTATTCAACACACAATTTCCATACAAAATAAAAACACTTAGATAAACATAAAAAACGCATGATTTCACTACCCAGATGATTGATGATACATAATAACCATCAGAAATAGGACTCCAAAAACTTGATCTTCGTGTCCATAGAGCATCCTAATACGGCTATTGCATCCGCAAGCTCCTTCAACTGTTTCTCATCCCGCTTGCCAAGATCAACCATAAACATCATAACCTCCTCTTTGACACTTGAATCTGTCATACCAGACAACAAATTGAAAATCTCGTCTCACCTTTTCATGTTCTCTCTGACCCTAGAAATGTTAGTTTCCAACAAGTCTTTACAAGACTTGTCCTCAGCTATTTGTTCGTCTATCCTCTTTTTAAGATAAACACGCATACCGGATGATGAAGAAGAACCACACGATGAATTAGAAGAATCTTCCATCTTTTAAGATAATATTTGAATGGTCTTCCAATGATATATAAAAGGAAATAGCAAACAAGAGGACAACTAAAATTATTAACCATGACAACTGTATGGTTCACGGGAATCATCCTAGCTGTTTTTTTGGAGTTTTCTTGGTACAGTACAGATATTATGTAACAAATATCACGCATTTACAAAATTATCACGCATGTATTAAAAAATGACGCATGTAACAACTTATCACTCATGGATATAAGCATTATTAAAAATGACGCATGTATAAACTTATCACTGAAATAATCACGCATGTATTAAAATAATCACGCATGTGTTTTATCACTGTGCATTATTTAAGCTACTGAGATTTGTTAAAAAATATTAAACAACATACAGGATACAAGTTGATATAAAATATAATTATGCCTAATAATAATGAAACCTACACATAGACTCTTAAATCGATATGACTAGTCATTATGTAAGATATCTAATTTTAATTACCAAATCTCTCTCAACTACCATATTAATTCACAATCTATATCCATATATCATCCCCCCCCCCCATACATTTATGCAAAAAAAAAAAAAATAACACCTCTCTTCAAAGAAAACAACAATGTCTACTGATCCCTCAAGCGAAGCAATAAAGGAGCTCCTGTTAACCCGCAGGTTGACAGAGCTTGCTTCTAATGTTAACTCTTCTAACTGTATTCTGGATGTGCAGGGGAGGCTCTTAGAACAGCAAAAGAAGGCCCAAGAAGTCTAGGGGAAACTCCTAGAAGAACCAAAGTCTTCATTGAGGGACAATGGCATAGAGATGATGAAGGATCAGACATCTGCAGATAACTTGGTTTACTCATATCTGAAAGATGCAGTGGAGACGATTAAAGAGAAGATGGAGACGTCTGAGAAGGAGCTTGGGAAGATATTGACACCGAACTAAGTGGTATGGCTGATTAATCCACTTTTTTGTTGATTTTTGGGATGCGCTAATGTTTGTTGGTATTTTGAACTATGGTGGTTTTTTGTGTATTAAACTCATATGTGTGTATATTTAGGGAAATCATCCAGGGCTTAATTATAACATGATTTCATACCTTTATCACGCATCTATAAATGTTGTTTTATGATTATTAATATGAAAAATGCATGTTAATTATTATCACGTATGTGTCTTTTTTTATGACGCTAGTTATGATGATGAAAATCTGTGTTTGGGTATGTTTTGGGTGGAAATCGCTGTGAACAAGGGTTAAGACAGGTTATGCAAAAATGTTAGAGAGGGGTTTAATGGTCATTTGAGATCTCCATTTCAGATAGTCCTGTATAGTTATGATTAATCACGCATCTGCTTATAGAAAAGGGGTAAAAAAGAATCAACTGAGATATTTAATCACGCATATCATGGTAAAATGTTGTGAATGTCACAGATTACATAAAGTTGTGTCTTAATAAAATCATGAAATATGGAATGTTTAATTGAATGCAATTATGGTTCAACCATTACTCATCTTCCCATTCAGAATCACTATCATCTGCTTCGTCAACCTCCTCATACTCCTCCTCTTCCTCACCAGTTTCTACCTCCTCGTCCTCTTCGTCAACTAAACCAGGATCATTCTCTAACTGAATTGCTCTTCTTTTCCTCCCCTTCTTATTGGCATTCTTATCGGCAGCACTAGCTTTACCCTTTAAAACCTCGCAAGTACGATTATCATGACCTTTGATATTGCAAACACCACATGTCCGACTTCTCTTGCCTTTTAGACTAATAATTTTCTCTTTTTTTGATTTAATCCGCTTATGTGAACCGCGTCCTTTGTTTCTAATACCAGTTGGCACACGGACTGTAGGAGGAGCATCAGTGTTCGGTTTCTCGTAACCTATTAACCTTGAATATCTATCAAACTTAGGGTCGATGGGCTTGGTTATGCGAAGATCATCAACCATTTCTTTCATCTCCCTCATCCGATCCCTGACTATAAGTAGATGATCGAAATCTTTCATCAAGTTACCAATAAGATACTCTCCGGTCTGTATAATCTCATACGCAACCTCTTTGGCCTTTTTATGCGCATCATTATCATCAACACTTAAATCAAATGTATTATTTAGATCATTCGGTACCACGTCTTTGGTCCATCTTCTCATAACGTACTTGTTGGGAATTTCTTTCACTTTGAACATCTTGAACACAAAATATATATGTTTGCACAACAATCCATATTGTTCAAACCTGCGACAACTGCATGATGCAATTACATCCTCCCCTTTCTTGAAACAAACCTAAACAAAAACAATCGAAAATTAAAAATCAAATAAAAAAGGCACGTTGTTATGTAATAACGCATGTTAGCTGTTCTAGATAGTGTTACCTCTAGTAAACCGTCTCCGTGGGCTTTCCAATCCTGCATACTTATCTTCAAAAACGGTTCCTCAATTTTAGTCTCCATAGGAAGGCACTCGGACAGTGTTCCTTGTAACTCTGACTGTTGATCAGCAAAAATTGACCTGGTGTAAATTTTCATAGCATCATCCTCTAAAGTAGATTCAGAAAAGTTATCTGGGATTGTATTTCTAGATATATGGTCATTCTTCCGATGGTTGAATCTTTGCACGTCCATTGCACCAACAAAATGGTTAAAGAACTCAACAAGGGTAAGTTGAGAATTGGCCACTTGACAGAAAAAATGGTTTTCGCTCTCTGATCTGGAGGTGGTCCGCATAAGCCCAGACATAGGCTCATAACGATAGAAAGCTGGAATCCACGAAGATCTCATGCCAAACATATCATCAATCCATTTATTCTCGGTTAGACCGAATTCAATCATTATCAGCTTCCATTCTATCTCAAACGTTTCTGGCGCAATCGAATAGGTCCATACAATGTCACACATACGTCTCTTGAACTCTTCGTTGTTACACAACTCATGTCCCACCTATTAAAACAAAGAAGTGGAACTTATTGAACAAGGGCAAGTAAAAAAATGAATGTAGGAAATAATAATCACGCAGGTTGTAATAATAACCACGCATGATGAATTTTTTTTGAACTACAGGAAAATAAAAATCAGAAATCAATATAGTTATTACGCAAGTTGTAATAATAATCACGCAGGTTGTAGTTGAGCCTAACCTTATCAGCAAGTTTCTTCATTATGTGCCACATACATAATCTGTGCCTACTCTTATCGAACACTGCTTCGATAGCTTGTTTCATCGCGGGATCCTGATCAGTGACGACCACTTTCGACTGCTTACCAAATGAGTCCAAAAATGATTGTAAAAGCCACTTGTATGATTCAATGCTTTCGGATGCTATCAACCCGGCTCCAAGCGTCACAATCCGACAGTGGTTATCAATACCAGTAAAAGGTACAAAAACCATTTTATACCTTCAAAATGTGGATTAAAAAATGAATAAAAAACAATAAGATTATACAAAAAATAAAATAACAGGAATAACATTGAAGTGAGGACTAACTTGTTGGTTTTAAATGTAGCATCAAACGATATGACATCTCCAAACTTAGCATAGTTACGTTTGCACAAACCATCGGCCCAGAACAGGCCAGTTAATCGTTTGTTTTCATCAACTGAATGAACGAAAGAATAATCAACCATAAACTGCTTTTTATCAGTCAACCTATTGATAACCATATCTGCATCATACTATCCGATATAGCTATGTATCCTAGCTCTAAAATTCTTGCAATCGTCTTTAGTTGCGCCAACATTTTCAAAACCTCCGTATCTTTGTCTCATTATATTGAAGGCTTTCACTGGCCCCAAGATTCAATGTACCAAGTTCCCATATCGTCTCTTCTTGTGTTTCAGAAAGATGTCTATAAGCTGGTAATAAATGCATATCTTTGGGACACACAAATGAATGATTATGCGACTGAACAAACTTATCAACCTTATACAACACCCCATCCGTCGAACAAAGCTTAATTTGAGCTTTACAGCCGGTTCGAATAGTCGGTCTGTTCCTACGTTTATATGGCTTAGACAACTTCGAATAAGGATCATCAAATTCCTGTGGTTTATGCCCCTCCTTTAAACACACAAAGTATTTCGTCTTGATAATACCACCAACATGATGTTCACCTCCTTTTCGAGCAGAGAACCCTGCCTTCTTGGCATATGTCTGGTAAAAAACATATGCTTGCTCTATGGAAGAGAATTCCATTCCGATAACAGGAACACATGATGAAGCTACCTCCGGAATATACAATCTTTCATCTACACATTTTAAAAATGAATTTTTTTTTATTAACATGACATCTAACCAAAGACACACAGGGAAAGAACAAATCACGCAAGTTGTATCAAAATTAATAACGCATCAAAAATAATGCCGCAGGAAGGAAAAAAAGCATCCAGTAATGTGTACTTCATACTAATAACGCATGGTTAGTTAAATTACACAGGTTTCTTCAATACATAGCTTATAAACATGCGTGATTATATTACATTTCAATACATAGGTTATAAAAACATGCGGCATTATATTACATTTCAATACATAGCTTATAAACATGCGTGATTATATTACATTTCAATACATAGGTCTTCTTCATAATAATAACGCATGGTTAGTGAAATTACACAGGGCTTCTTCAATACATAGCTTATAAAAAACGATGCACGAGCAAAAACAACACATCATACAACAATCATTTGGTTGAATTCTGTAAATTGAAACCATTTAATTGACAACTTACCGGTCTGATCGTCTAATATAACGTGGTTGTCTGATGTCAGATTCCTACATTGCTCTGCAGCATCATGACCGGCATTGACCTCAGCATCTTCAAATTCAATATCATCTATGTTTCGAGCATTACTACTCTGTGGACCCATTACAAACAATAAGTGATGGAAACCCTAATCGCCCACAAATAACCGCTAAGTTGAAAATTTGAAAAACAGAAATTATTTTGAAACTGATACGGATCGTAATTACCGGGATGCAGGAGATAACGAACTCGCATAAATCCTTGATGTTAGTAAATGTCTGAATTACCCTGGTTCAAGAAAGAAAAATGTCTAATTTGCCCTTAATGAAAAATCTTAATCGCTGCGATGCGTTAATTGTTTAAAATTAATCACGCTTTAATCATAAAGATCTGACGGTCAGGATAGTCACGTACGTGAAGTATGATTAGGGCTTTTGTACATTATACTTTATATATATATATATATATATATATATAATCCTTGTTACAAATGTGATTACTTATAGTTTATAGAACATGGAGATTTAGTACTTGTGGTGAGTGTTAAAAGAATGTGTACTTTGATAATATATTACCGGTAAGTTAAGTTCGTCGATCGTCGGAAAAAAAATTGCTAAGAACAATACTTTTAAATTAAAAGTATAATAATAAAACTAATTTCGAGAATACGGGATTTAGGTGCTTAATCTTCGAGGAGGACTTTAACTGTGGATTTTACCTCTGTTTACTAACCTAAGGTACGGATTCTTTGGTCTTCTCATCAGAGTAATTTTTTATCATATCTGTTACATTGCAGTACGGATTTTGTCTGTTTCCGTAAGTTGTTTCATTTCACATTTATTATTTGATAAGTTCGTAGTAGCATGCAATAGACTTTAGCAGTGGTAATCATTGTTGCATGTTCTCGTTAGCTTTAATTGTTGTACTCTGTCACCCGAGCATGTTTGGTTTGGTTCGGTTCGGTTTGGTTTGGTTTGGTTTGGTTTGGTTTGGTTTGGTTTATGGAGATGGAACAATGGGTGCACACCGCACTCACCTTCTCAAAGGTGTATGGACTAGCTAGCTGTGTACCTGTTTAGTTGTTTAGGCTCGTGGGTGCTTCCGTCTGATGTGACTTAATTTATTTTAAGTGTAGTCATATAGTGTGACATCTATATATGGTTGATATGTTTCTCATTTTGCCATGATATGTTTCGATATGTGTTCGTTTATGTTCCAGTCAAGTATTGGGTTATACTTCGGACTCTGATCAGTTTTGTTTCCGTAGAAGTTTGGTTTCTGGTCTGAAATAAAGTCTGTTTGGATTTCATACTTTATTATGTCTGTTCTTTACTGTACTTTTGTTTTCTCCGTTACTGAGCAACCTTTGGCTCAGCCGTAGTTTTCTTTGTTGTGTTGTCTTTTTGTTGTCAGGTAATCATGGGAACTTAGGGAACCAGTGATGATGAGAGTAAAATGTGGTTCAAGAATAAAGACTTTGTTTATCTCAATATTCAAATTAATTAAGACTTAGGATTTCATGGTCTGTTTTAAGACTTTGTTTATCTTTCGAACTCAACTTTTCTTCGTTAAATGGATTGTGTTTGGTTTTTGATATCTGTGATAGTGACACGTCAGCCCTATTCGGGTCGGGGTGTTACAGTTATGGTATCAGAGCCCAGGCTCCTTCCTGTAGAGAACTTTAACATTAATAATTAAACGTGTGAGTTAATGGGTAGACGTCGGGTTAGGATATCTCTCTTTCTTCTTCATGTAATTTGAAATTTTCTCCTCTCACACACATATTTCCTTTCAGATGCCTCCTAGAAGAAGTGTGAACAACCGTCGTAACGAGAATAACAACATCCCTATTGAGACCCTCATTGCCAACGCTGTCAATACTGCTATAGCGGGGTTGGTTCCTAACTTGTTGCAACAGCTTCAGTAAAATATCAACAACGGACCACAAGGGGGTAACAACAACAACGGCCCTCAAGGCGGAAATGCTAACCCTCCTGTTGCCATTCATGATTGGCTTGATCGCTTCCAAAAGTTAAAGCCAAAATCGTTTAGTACCGCTGCTACTCCCGTCGAGGCGGAAAACTGGATTGCTCATATGGAGAAAAATTTTGAAGTGTTGGGTGTGAATGACGAATTCAAAGTCAGGCTTGCTAGTTACAAATTGGAGGACAATGCTCATAGATGGTTGAAGACTTTGAAGAATGCTCGTGGAGGAGATAATTATGCAGCCACACTTCCCTGGAACGAGTTTCGCACATTGTTCTATCAGCAGTATTTCACTGATGCTGACCGCAATGAATATCTAAGAGAGTATTCCTCTATTATGCAGGGGGACGATGAGCCTATTATGGATTTTAAAACTCGTTTATGTCGGTTGGTCAATTTTCTAGGTCCGACTGCAGGTACGCTAGAGCAGCAAACCAAGACTTTCAAGTGGGCTATATGTGACCGTGATAGGAAGTTTATTCTGAATCTTCGTTTCACTGATATTAATGAGATTGTTGATGCAGTCAAAAACTTGGATAATGATAAGAAGCATCGCCAGAGGGCGTTAGATGATAATCGTAAGCGACCAAGGGAAGATAACCTTAGTAATTCTTCTTTTCAAGGTGGCAATGATCAATCTCGAGACCGTAGGCACCGTTCTGACAGGAGTTATGTCAATCAGATATAACAAGACAAGAGAAACCTGCCACAATACCGTGACCCTCCTTGTGCCACTTGCGGGAAACCTCATAGCGGGGTCTGTCATTGAGCTGAACGTCTCTGTTTCAATTGTGGAGATGCAGGACACCTGGTTAAAGAGTGCCCTAAGTTTAACCCTAGAGCTAATACTATGGGAAATGCCAGACCCGCTGCTAACGATGCAGCTAATACCCCAGGTATGATTTCCGGTTAATTACATATTAGTTAATGTGATATGCATGCTCTAATTGACACTCTTGCAACAATATGTGATATCACTACTATTTGCTAAGTACTTGATGACTAGGCTTACTAGTTTAGAATACACTTTGATTATATCTACATTATCCAGTTCGAACAGAGTCTGTTATGCGTTTCATATCATTTAGTTAGACTTGATATGTAGTCTCACCATCCGAATCCGTTCGCTCTAATATTTGATATGTTTGATTTTGTCTGATCTCATACAAATTCTTACTCATTTCAGTCCTAGTTTACCTGCCAATTCAGTAACTCGAAAGTTTCTTTTGAATGTGGTGTTCGTTATACAATTATAATATCTAAAGTTTGTTCCATACGCATGTATCTGAATTTTGCTCTTTATCCGTGCTTAGCAATTTCGAGGACGAAATTTTAATTTAGGAGGGTAGATTTGTAACGTAAAAAAAAATTATAACCCTAATGTAGTAAATACTATAAGTTTTACGACAAGTTATGATGGCGGATATTCTGTGATTCTAGTGTGGGTCAAAATTTTCCTTTTTATTTTTTCTGAAATCAAAAAATTTAAATAAATGACGTATAATGATAACAGTCCTTTTCAAACAATTAAAGGTGTGACATATGAACATATATATTTGCAATACATAACATCTAGATATATAGTTGCCATTGTTCCTTTGGTTAAAAAAAAGAAAAAAGAAATAAAAGAATATGTATAGAATAAGATAAATTAGTCAAACTTTACACCCATGATCTCCTCCACTTTTATGAACGGGCCTTCCCATTTTCGTTTTCAATCACCAAATCAATTAAGGCCCCTTCCATATTTACGAATCCCAAGATGAAGATCAGATTATAGTTTTCCATTACTTATAGTTTATAGAACATGGCAATTTAGTACTTGTGGTGAGTGTTAAAAGAATGTGTACTTTGATAATATATGTCACACCCCCAAAATCCACCCTGCGGAGTATCACCGCTTGGAGGCGTGACATGACCAGGATCGAGCCACCAATCATATTGAACAACGTATTTAAGTAAATGAAACCAACCACAATACAATTGGTGACCAAAAGTAAGTTAACCAAGTTCAATTTAATCAGCGGAAGCATAAGACGTTAAACCAAAACATAAGTTCGTAGTTCATAAGTTTTAAAGACTCAAAACATAAGTTTCATAAGTTCATAAGGTTTATTTATTAAGTACGGAACATAACAGTTCGCATCCCACAACGACCACCTCCATGTGCAAGCCCCATAGCATCTAGCGACCTGCAAAGCATGTAACAACGAGTCAACAACAAAGTTGAGTGAGTTCACGGTTGGTTGTCCATTTTAGTGTGACAACCGTCACTTTTACAGGTATCCGTACAGTTAATTAATTCTTAATTTGTGCTTAATGACTATGCTTGATTACAACTGTGATTTAACTGCTTTCTGTTTTCTGAAACATACATACTCATGCATCACATTTTATACTGTCACTCCGTTTACTTCACACAAACATTAGTGACAAACTTGATATACAAAGCACAGTTAGCACAGTGAGCGGATAACCCAGAAACATGCTTACAATGCCAGCACCTAGACAGACAATATTTTTGAGGCCAGTGTGAGCTAGGAGTAGAATACTACACTAGTAGGGAGTGTAGGAAAGTGAGGACCATAAAACTGCGTCACTAGGTGATAGTTATAGTGCCCGGAAGTGCCTAAAACATACTTAAAATGCAGAATTCTGCACTATATAACCAAAATTCAGCATTTAACAATGCTAGTAAAGTGCAAAAACTTGGCAAAATAGTCCTAGATATTTTCCAAAGTGTTGGGAATTAAATGTGTCACTAAAAATAATATAAAAGACACTTTGTGGATTAAATTAGCACTTTAACGGATCAACATCCAACCGAACAACCGGACTTTACCCGAAACATAAAAATATTGCCAAATACATTGTTTTTACTTTTCTAAGCTAGTTAGGGTCCCCGAACACCCTAACACACCTTATATTATATAATACACAACAACACACTAATTATATCATTAGATCTTAACAAAATTGGTAACCATAACATTACAACCCAACCCCATACCCCCCCCCCCCTTGGGCGACGGTCACCATAAGGGTGACCCACCCTTGCATTCTTTTAATTATTTTATTAAGATATGTTGGGTGATTAGAGGCACATTACATGGTGGTTAAAGATGGAAATGGTTTATAAATAAGTATAGTAGTTAACCATTCTCTCACTTCCAAACATCAAACTTCAAACTTCAAACAAGCTCTCCTTCCTCCTTCCTTTGTGTTCGGCCGCCACCCATCACCACCATATCACCACCATCAAGCTCCCATCCAAGCATTCTACATACATACAAAGGTGTTAGAGGTCCAACAAGCAAGCTTGGTGCACTCGGAAGCTCAAGGACCACTCTTGTTTTCTTTTATCCACCACTTTTACGCTTTGAAACTTCCCTAGCCTTGTGCTAGTAGTAAGTGCTTCAAATCTTCATCTTGTTCTTATTTTTAGTGGTTAATAGTTGAAAGAATGGTAAAATGTTAAGAAACTCTAAAGAACTTAAACTAGTCTTGAACATAAAGGATGAAGAATGGATAAAGAGATGAAGTAGTATTAAATAATGTTGAAATCATGTTGATCTTGTATTGTTATGCTTAATACATGTTGTTTGTTAGTAGAAGTAAGATGGTTCATCACCTAGACTTGCTAGATCATGTTTAAGAACATGAACTAGCAAGATGTAAAGGTTAAAGATATGAAGGATGATGAAACCATCCATACATTAACTTTGAACTTGAATAAATATAAGTTTTCTTGGAAAAATGAGTTGTAAACTTGTAGATCTAAAGATCTATGAGCAGTTTTTCGAAAGAACCAAGTGACAGGAACAAGTTTTGTTAAAACTTGGATATTACATGAAATAAACACATTTTTAGTAAGTAAACAAGTGTAGGAACACTTGTGTAGAAAGAAAATTTAACAAAGAAATATATTTGTAAATCATGACTAGAAGTTGTAAAACTTCAAACCCTTTAAAAATAAAGCTTTTAAAAACTAATCACATTTTTAAAGGTACCAAGACTTACTAATTATGCTAGTAAGTTACTACTTGTTTGTATAAACTTTCAAGTTCATAAGTTTATGATTTGTGTTTATTTCTGTCAAGTTGGTAAATAGAGATTATATATTATTGATTGGTGATTGTTTGAATAAATTTTTGAAAAGAAAATGATACGCTAGTAAGCGTGGACGCCTCCATTTACAAAGGAAACTCTGGCGAAATTTTTCTAGAATTTCAACACTTAGAAATATTTTTCTAACAAATGTTTACAAATATATTTTTAACTTGGTTTTCAAAATAAACTTCGCCATGATTTTTATTTCAAAATTTCCAAGTACCGGAGGTGGATTTTCGTAAATAAAACTTGATAAATATATATTTAGAATATATATTTTAAAATAAGACGCTTGTGTGATTATTTGATTATTCTGTGAACTAGATATATTATTTTTAGGGTAAAAATAATATAACATATGATATCATGAAATCACGACTCCAAAATAATACCAACGCTCTCACAAATAAATAATTAAGTTACACCGGTATTGTTATTACAACGCGAACTTTAAAACGTAACTTATGTAGTATTTCTGAAAAATACTCTTATATGTATATTTTGATAAAGTATTATTTTGGAAAATGTATGAAGTAAATATAATATTTTTGGGAAAAATATGTATATTTTGGAATTTAAAATATTTTAGACAAGTGGTTAAAAATATATTTTCTAAGTAGGACTTAAAATATATTTTTCGGAATTATAACGTGTACATGTATAAAAACCCCCATCCTTGGGAAGGAATGTACTTATAAAATAAATAAGAAGTGTGAATAGGAAATAGTTACCTAACCATTTCTCCAAAAACGTTAAACCCTAAGCCAAGGCACGGCCATCCGTCTAATAGGCATTAGTACGTGTAGGTCGTCACACAGCAGATTGAGTTGGAGACTTACGTTTCAGGATACGCACTTCTGTGAGTTCATGTTTCCCCCTTTTCTCTTTACTGTTTTCGATTTTATACTTCGGGGGTGAAATACATGTGACAATTATTACAGACTTTTATATACATGGTATGGTTAGCTTAAGGAGGGTTTACTACTTAGATCATGTGAGTGGGTAGGTGGTACTTGGGGCCATTAATCCTCGTTGTAGGACCGAGGGACATGAGTGATAGATCTATTTGGGTGTAGCGAGCCCCACTCCTGAGTCCGCTGAGTGGACCAGGTGGTGACTATGTGCCCGACGCACAAATTTGCTAGGTTTGAGTCTTCCTGCATCACTTCACACATATCATTGGCTTTGCAACCCAATGGTGATCTCTTTTTCCTTAATTGCTACATACCAGGGATTTTCATACATACAAACATATTACAAAGGTTTATACATACTCACTTTTACATGAACTCGCTCAACTTTTTGTTGATTTTTCAAATTACATGTATTTCAGGAAATTAGGGGATCTGGCAAGGTATGCAATTTCGTCAAGCTGCGTAGGAAAAATGATGTCATCCGAGTTTAGGAAGTGTGACCCTTGCCTGGACGGGTTACAAGTCTTAAACTGTGTTTTTATTTCAAGTCTTTGGTCGAGTCGTATGAACAAGTTTAACTATGTCATGGTTGTAATTCGTTTCATGTGTCGACTTTTAAACAATGTTGTCTTGGTAACTTTTAAAACTTGTTGAATGGATGAACATCATGTGTTCTATTTCATATAGCGTGGTTATGATATTTGCTATGGTATTAAGAAGTCACACCAAATAAACCCACGCTTCCGCAAAAGCCAGGGTGTGACAGCTTGGTATCAGAGCATCGATCATAGCGAACTAGGATTCTTTCTCGAATCTAGACTATGATCACTAGGGCTCTCACGAAAACATTTTTACATTGCATACACTAAAACGTTCAGATCCAGGATACAAAACATTTTTACAAATAAAAGGCACAAATACACTTTTTCAAAATTTATATATTTCAGTCTTAGAGACTGAGGGAGTTCAGTCTTAGAGACTGAGGGAGTTCAGCCTTAGAGGCTGGGGAGGTTCAGTCTTAGAGGCTGAGGGAGGTTCAGTCTTAGAGACTGAGGGGTCCAATCTTAGAGACTGAGGGGTCCAATCTTAGAGGTTGGGGAGGTTTAGTCTTAGAGACTGGGAGGTTGGTCATAGAGACCAGGGATTTAGTCTTAGAGACTGGGAGGTTGGTCTTAGAGACCAGGGAGTTAGTCTGAGAGGCTAGGAAGTTCAGTCTGAGAGGCTGGGAGGGTAGTCTGGGAAGACTAGGATGATTACTTGTTTGCTTTATTTTGGCTAACATGTTTATTTGACTTTATGATTGATATATGTGCATATATGTGATTGTGTTACAGACGTCATGGTTTCATCGTCAGACACAGGAGTATCGGACACACTAGACCCCATGGCGATCGTGTCAGATGACGAGATTTCGTCAGAGTGAGAGGTCTACACATCAGACACCACCAGCACTGACGATGATGATTTCCAGCCGTTCGCGCTGCCTGACGTCGGAGTTGAGCCTGCTGATGGCATTCCTGCTGGGGATCTACCTCTTGCGGTGATCCCTGCTCCCATTCCGCTTGCTGCTTTTCCAGAAGTAGATATGCCACTCGGTGTAGCTTCTGATGACGACATCGATCTGTTTGAGGAGGATCCGCCTGAGGCTGACTATGAGGGCGGGGCCCCTATTGATGCTGACGTTATTCTTCCCATTGCTGAGGCCCCTGTAGAGGAGCTTCCTGTTGGTTCACCTGTCCCGGACTCATTGGAGTCTGTGGCATCTGCATCTTTGCACGACCATGGTGTGCAGCCTCACTCTTCTGACCCTGACATGGTGATGTCAGCTGCACCCGGTCCATCACACGAGTTCGAGTTTGACCACGAGGTCGATGACGCTTTTGAGCCGGTCTTTCCCCCTGATTTCGATCCTGACCACGATATTGAGTTTATTCACATGGATCAGCCCCTAGAGGCGCCTGTAGATCCTATTGATCCTTTGCTTGACATCCCTGCTGATCTTGATATGGATCTTGTCGACCCGGAGCCTGCTGTGGCCCCAGAGCCTGTAGTTGCTCCTGACCCTGCGTTAGAGCATGACCCTGTCCATGATGATGCACCAGCCGTTGCACCTCTTGTTGATGATATACCCGTTGTTGATTTTCCCGCTGTTGCTCCACCCTTAATAGATGATCCTGTTGTTGATGCACCATTTCCCGATCTCATGCCGGTACTGTTTGACCGTGCACCTTTTGCTACTCATATAGACCCACGTTACGCCGACACCCGTAACGGGTGGATCGACGATGACGACTATCCACCGTACGTGGTACCCATCACACCTGTCTCTGCACCCACTGATATTCCACTATTCCACCCACATACGACCGATGCCCATCGTACCGATCTTCCGATTGCCTTTCTCCAGGACATCCCTCCACCACGTCCTGGGGAGGGTTCATCGCGACAGCCTTTTGGTCACGTACCTTTCATATCAGGAGGCGGCCAGTTTATACCTCAGATTCCTCATCCTACTTTTGTTCCACCTGTATCGACGTCTGATCCGGTCATGTGTCAGTTTCCTTCTGTTGCACCACCTACTGCACCATCTTTCATACCGTCGAGCGAGCCATTTTTATGGACTACGCCCCTATCATGCCACTGTCTGATCCGTACCACCCGTACCATGTTGGGTACTCTACGGAGGACATCCTCACTTCCTTGATGATACAGCAGGATGCATTGACGTGTCGTATTCAGGATTTGGAGAGAGCTCCATGTCCATCTTGTCATTGTCAGACCCCCTTTGCAGCACCACACGCTCCTCGTCCACTTTCCCCTGATTCAGACGTTCGTTTCATGACATCTGAACAGCAGATAGCATATTTGCTGCGCGCCTATCGTGCCTTAGAGGAGAACTGGTTACATATGCGTCGCTTGCTTTTCTCTCATTTTCCTCCTCCTCCTCCGCCATCAGCATAGGCATTTTTGGTTTTATGTAGGTCAATCTTTTGGTGAGAAGGTCGCTATTGAGCCAGCTTACGAAGCCTTTTGAGAGATCACACTTTTGTATATGATAGTTGTAGTTTGACTTGTATTTTTGAGGGTGATGTAGCCCCATGATCTTATTCAGATATGTGATGTGCTATTAAACATGTAAAACAATATTGTGGTCGCAATTAATGAAGCTCAATGGCAACGTTCTCACTACATGCTTTGTTGAGTTATATGTTTTAATTTATAACATGAGATGTTATGTGATTGATGAATGCTACTATATATACATTCTTATTATACTTACTATGACCTGACCTACATGATCATCTTTTAGAAGATGCCTCCAAGACGCGATGTACGCATGCCTACTAACGAGGCGGAACTCCAGGGGATAATTGCCGCAGCTATAGCACAGTATGCGGCCTCCCAAACAGAAACGACCAGGAACAATTCGAACAACAACAACAACAACGGCAACAACAATCCACCCCATGGTAATGTGAAGTTGCTTGAGACATATTACCATACATTTGGATATTTATAGCACGACCGCTAATACCATTTGTAAATTCTAATGTATATGCAGGGTGCATCTATAAGCAGTTCCTCGACTGTAAGCCCGTGAATTTCAACGGCACCGGAGGTGCTGTTGCGTTTGTTAGGTGGGCTGAGAAGACAGACTCTATTCTAAGAATGAGCAAGTGTGCTCCCGAACAACAAGTGACCTACATCTCAGGGCTGTTTCTGGACGGTGCCCTATCGTGGTGGAATCTACAAGTGCAAACATTAGGAGAAGCTGCTGCTTATGCGTTAACATGGGCTAAGTTAAAAGAGCTAATGAGAAAGAAGTAATGCTCGCGTGCTGAAATACAGAAGCTAGAGACTGAGTTCTGGCACTTAAGGATGGATGGTCCCAAGATTGCGGAATATATTCAGAGATTTCACGATTTGTCTCATGTAGTACCGTATATGGTCACGCCCGAGTTTAAACGTGTTGAGAGGTTCATCTGGGGATTGGCTCCCCAAATCATGAGTATGGTTACCACGTCCAAGCTTGCAACGATTACGGAAGCAATCGATCTTAGTGTGGCGCTTACTGAGGAGGCCATTCGGTTGAACAAGTTTTCAAAAGTTGAACCAAAGAAGAAAGAGACACATGTTGAGTCGTCTGGTGAAAACAAATGAAAATTTTCCAACTTCAAGCAAGGTACCAGCCATGTGAGCAAGAAGGGTGAGTCGAACACACCGGCAAGAGCTACAACCGGTGTCGAAAACAAAGGAAAGGGTTATATGGGCACTCTGCCCAAGTGTGATACATGCATGCGCCATCATTCTGGCCAGTGAGGATTGAGGAAATGCGAGTCGTGTGGAAAGAGCGGCCACACAAAGTATACAGGCTGGGTTGGTTCAGGCCAGGGTGGCCAAAGGGGTTTCAATAACAACAACCGTGGTGGTAATGGAAACCGCCCGCAAGGGAATAATGGAGGAAATGGTAATCGTGGAAATGCCACAAATCAAGCTGGTAACTGGGGAATAAACAGAAATCGAGGCGGGAATGGAAATGGGAATGGCCGAGGGCCAGGATGCTTCAATTGTGGGGATGTTGGGCACTTTAAGAGGGAATGCCCAAAACTGAATCAGGCGCAAGGCAGAGTCTTTAACATTGGTGCGAGGGAAGCGCGCCAGGATCCAAACGTTGTCACTGGTACGTTCCCTATAAACCAACGCTTTGCATCCGTTCTGTTTGATACTGGTGCCGATTATAGTTTCGTATCGTTAGAATTTAAGAATATACTTGGGTTGACCACTAGTAAGTTAGACGTTTCATACTCGATTGAATTGGCGAATGGGAAGCTAGTTGAAACAGGAGAAGTCATCAGAGGATGCGTGATAGAACTAGGAGGGCACGAATTTACGCTAGACCTACTGCCTGTCGAATTGGGAAGCTTCGACATGGTAGTGGGAATGGATTGGTTGTCCAGCAACAAGGCCGAGATTGTTTGCCACGAGAAGACCATCCGCATCCCTATGACGGATGAAGAAACAATCGTAGTGCACGGAGAGAAGCATGATACGCCGCTGAGGATCATTAGCTGTCTGAAAGCTAGAAAGTGTTTACAGAAGGGATGTGTTGCATTCTTGGCACACATCGTGGATAAAGAAGCCACGGAGCTAAAGATAGAAGACATTCCAGTTGTAAGAGAATACCCTGAAGTCTTTCCAGAAGACTTGCCAGGATTGCCTCCACAGCGACAAGTCGAGTTCCACATTGACTTGGTTCCAGGCGCCGCGCCTGTAGCCAAGGCACCCTATAGACTTGCACCTTCGGAGATGCAGGAGTTGTCAACACAACTCCAGGAGCTATTGGACAAAGGATTCATCAGGCCAAGCTTCTCACCTTGGGGAGCTCCAGTCCTGTTCGTTAAGAAGAAGGATGGTAGCTTTCGTATGTGTATAGACTACCGCGAGCTTAATAAGTAGACTATCAAGAACAGATATCCTTTGCCAAGGATTGACGACCTGTTCGATCAGTTGCAAGGTTCAAGCTTTTATTCAAAGATCGACCTTCGATCAGGATATCATCAACTAAGGATACAAGAGGAAAGTATCCCGAAGACGGCCTTTAGGACTCGTTATGGACATTACGAGTTCTTGGTTATGCCATTTGGGTTGACAAACGCACCGGCAGTTTTCATGGATCTAATGAACAGAGTCTGCAAGCCGTACTTGGATAAGTTTGTGATCGTGTTTATTGATGACATTCTGATCTACTCGAAGACGAAGGACGAGCACGAACAACACTTAAGAGCTATTCTAGAGCTACTTAAAAAGGAGAAGTTGTACGCTAAGTTCTCGAAGTGTGAGTTCTGGCTACGCGAAGTCCAATTTCTTGGACATGTAGTTAATGGAAATGGAATTCATGTTGATCCCACAAAGATCGAGGCAATCAAGAATTGGGAGACTCCAAAGACGCCAACCGAGATTCGACAGTTCTTAGGTTTGGCTAGTTATTATCGAAGGTTCATTGAGGATTTCTCTAAAATTGCTCAACCTCTGACCGCCCTCACACAGAAAGATAAGAAGTTTGATTGGGGTGACAAGCAAGAAGAAGCGTTTCAGTTGTTGAAAAACAAACTTTGTGACGCACCGATCTTATCGTTACCCGAAGGAACGGACGACTTCGTGGTATATTGTGACGCCTCACGTCAGGGTTTGGGTTTGGGTTGCGTGCTGATGCAGCGCCAGAAGGTTATAGCATATGCATCACGACAGTTGAAGGTTCACGAGAAAAATTACACCACCCATGATTTGGAATTGGGCGCGGTGGTGTTTGCATTGAAGATCTGGCGACATTATTTGTATGGTACGCAATGTACCATCTTCACTGATCACAAGAGCTTACAGCACATATTTAACCAAAAGGAGCTTAACATGAGGCAAAGACGCTGGGTAGAGCTGTTGAATGATTATGATTGCGAGATCAAGTATCACCCAGGGAAGGCGAATGTGGTCGCCGATGCCCTAAGCCGAAAGGAAAGGATCAAGCCCATAAGGGTTAGGGCTTTGGAGATGATTGTCCAGACAGACCTCTCTTTGCGCATTCGTGTCACGCAGAGAGAAGCTTTGAAAGAAAGGAATATAGAGGGCGAGTATCTCCGTGGGATGGAGAAGCAGTTGGTGCCAAACGAGGAAGGAACTTTATGCTTCATGAAACGGATTTGGGTTCCTCTGTTTGGTGGTTTGAGAAAGGTTATTTTTTATGAAGCTCACAAATCTCGGTACTCGATTCATCCAGGAGCGGATAAGATGTACCAAGATCTTAAGGATTTCTACTGGTGGCCAAGGATGAAAGGCGATGTTGCAGTATATGTTGGCAAATGTTTAACTTGCGCCAAGGTTAAGGCCGAATACCAAAAGCCCTCAGGTCTTCTACAGCAACCTGAAATACCCAAATGGAAATGGGAGCAGATTTCAATGGATTTCATAACAAAACTTCCAAGGACACCCAGAGGCCACGATACGATTTGGGTGATAGTAGACCGTCTAACAAAGTCTGCGCACTTTTTGCCACTCAAGGAAAAAGACAACACGAGTAAACTTGCTGAAATATACATGAGGGAGATCATTGCATGACATGGAGTGCCTCTCTCAATCATCTCTGATAGGGATGGGAGATTCGTGTCAAGGATTTGGCAATCCTTTCAAGAAGCATTTGGTTCTCAGTTAAATCTGAGTACATCGTTTCACCTGTAGACTGATGGACAGAGTGAACGAACAATTCAGACATTGGAAGATATGCTGAGAGCATGTGTAATGGACCTAGGTGGTAGCTGGGATAATCACTTACCATTGGTCGAATTTTCGTACAACAACAGCTACCACACAAATATTGGAGCCGCGCCGTTCGAAGCTCTTTATGGACGCAAGTGTCGCTCACCACTGTGCTGGGCTGATGCGGGTGATAGACAGCTTGTTGGTCCCGAAATAGTGCAAGAGACGACAGACAAGATCGCACAGATCCGAGAGCGCATCAAGGCGGCTCGTGACAGACAGAAAGACTATGCAAACCAAAGGAGGAAACCTTTAGAGTTTCAAGTTGGGGATATGGTTTTGTTGAAAGTTTCACCCTGGAAGGGTGTGGCACGCTTTGGGAAGCGTGGGAAGTTGAATCCGCGTTACATTGGCCCGTTCAGAATTCTGCAAAGGATTGGGCTTGTGGCATACAAGTTGGACCTACCTGCTGAACTTAATGGTGTTCATGATACATTTCATGTATCAAATTTGAAAAAGAATCCAACACAAGAGACAGTAATCATTCCTGCTGACGAAGTTCATATCGACGACACGCTCCACTTTACCGAAGTACCCGTCGAGGTTACGGATTGGAAAGTTAACAAAACACGCAGGAGTAGTGTCAAGCTTGTCAAAGTTCGATGGAATGCAAGACATGGGCCAGAATTCACGTGGGAATGTGAGGATCGTATGAAAGAAAAATACCCCCATTTATTTCCCAAGACCCCTGCAACTAGAAGCAGAGCCTAAAATTTCGGGACGAAATTTCTCTAACGGGGGGAGAATGTGACAACCCTCACTTTTACAGGTATCCGTATAGTTAATTAATTCTTAATTTGTGCTTAATGACTGTGCTTGATTACAACTGTGATTTCGGGACGAAATTTCTCTAACGGGGGGAGAATGTGACAACCCTCACTTTTACAGGTATCCGTACAGTTAATTAATTCTTAATTTGTGCTTAATGACTGTGCTTGATTACAACTGTGATTTAACTGCTTTCTGTTTTCTGAAACATACATACTCATGCATCACATTTTATACTGTCACTCCGTTTACTTCACACAAACATCAGTGACAAACTTGATGCACAAAGCACAGTTAGCACAGTGAGCGGATAACCGAGAAACATGCTGACAATGCCAGCACCTAGACAGACAATATTTTTGAGGCCAGTGTGAGCCAGGAGTAGAATACTACACTAGTAGGGAATGTAGGAAAGTGAGGACCATAAAACTGTGTCACTAGGTGATAGTTATAGTACCCGGAAGTGCCTAAAACATACTTAAAATGCAGAATTCTACACTATATAACCAAAATTCAGCATTTAACAATGCTAGTAAAGTGCAAAAACTTGGCAAAATAGTCCTAGATATTTTCCAAAGTGTTGGGAATTAAATGTGTCACTAAAAATAATATAAAAGACACTTTGTGGATTAAATTAGCACTTTAACGGATCAACATCCAACCGAACAACCGGACTTTACCCGAAACATAAAAATATTGCCAAATACATTGTTTTTAATTTTCTAAGCTAGTTAGGGTCCCCGAACACCCTAACACACCTTATATTATATAATACACAACAACACACTAATTATATCATTAGATCTTAACAAAATTGGTAACCATAACATTACAACCCAACCCCATACCCCCCCCCCCTTGGGCGACGGTCACCATAAGGGTGACCCACCCTTGCATTCTTTTGATTATTTTATTCAGATATGTTGGGTGATTAGAGGCACATTACATGGTGGTTAAAGATGGAAATGGTTTATAAATAAGTATGGTAGTTAACCATTCTCTCACTTCCAAACATCAAACTTCAAACAAGCTCTCCTTCCTCCTTCCTTTGTGTTCGACCACCACCCATCACCACCATATCACCACCATCAAGCTCCCATCCAAGCATTCTACATACATACAAAGGTGTTAGAGGTCCAACAAGCAAGCTTGGTGCACTCGGAAGCTCAAGGACCACTCTTGTTTTCTTTTATCCACCACTTTTACGCTTTGAAACTTCCCTAGCCTTGTGCTAGTAGTAAGTGCTTCAAATCTTCATCTTGTTCTTATTTTTAGTAGTTAATAGTTGAAAGAATTGTAAAATGTTAAGAAACTCTAAAGAACTTAAACTAGTCTTGAACATAAAGGATGAAGAATGGATAAAGAGATGAAGTAGTATTAAATAATGTTGAAATCATGTTGATCTTGTATTGTTATGCTTAATACATGTTGTTTGTTGGTAGAAGTAAGATGGTTCATCACCTAGACTTGCTAGATCATGTTTAAGAACATGAACTAGCAAGATGTAAAGGTTAAAGATATGAAGGATGATGAAACCATCCATACATTAACTTTGAACTTGAATAAATATACGTTTTCTTGGAAAAATGAGTTGGAAACTTGTAGATCTAAAGATCTATGAGCGGTTTTTCGAAAGAACCAAGTGACAGGAACAAGTTTTGTTAAAACTTGGATATTACATGAAATAAACACATTTTTAGTAAGTAAACAAGTGTAGGAACACTTGTGTAGAAAGAAAATTTAACAAAGAAATATTTTTGTAAATCATGACTAGAAGTTGTAAAACTTCAAACCCTTTAAAAATAAAGCTTTTAAGAAACTAATCACATTTTTAAAGGTACCAAGACTTACTAATTATGCTAGTAAGTTACTACTTGTTTTTATAAACTTTCAAGTTCATAAGTTTATGATTTGTGTTTATTTCTGTCAAGTTGGTAAATAGAGATTATATATTATTGATTGGTGATTGTTTGAATAAATTTTTGAAAAGAAAATGATACGCTAGTAAGCGTGGACGCCTCCATTTACAAAGGAAACTCTGGCGAAATTTTTCTAGAATTTCAACACTTAGAAATATTTTTCTAACAAATGTTTACAAATATATTTTTAACTTGGTTTTCAAAATAAACTTCGCCATGATTTTATTTCAAAATTTCCAAGTACCGGAGGTGGATTTTCGTAAATAAAACTTGATAAATATATATTTTATAATAAGACGCTTGTGTGATTATTTGATTATTTTGTGAACTAGATATATTATTTTTAGGGTAAAAATAATATAACATATGATATCATGAAATCACAACTCCAAAATAATACCAACGCTCTCACAAATAAATAATTAAGTTACACCGGTATTGTTATTACAACGCGAACTTTAAAACGTAACTTATGTAGTATTTCTGAAAAATACTCTTATACGTATATTTTGATAAAGTATTATTTTGGAAAATGTATGAAGTAAATATAATATTTTTGGGAAAAATATGTATATTTTGGAATTTAAAATATTTTAGACAAGTGGTTAAAAATATATTTTCTAAGTAGGACTTAAAATATATTTTTCGGAATTATAACGTGTACATGTATAAAAACCCCCATCCTTGGGAAGGAATGTACTTATAAAATAAATAAGAAGTGTGAATAGGAAATAGTTACCTAACCATTTCTCCAAAAACGTTAAACCCTAAGCCAAGGCACGGCCATCCGTCTAATAGGCATTAGTACGTGTAGGTCGTCACGCAGCAGATTGAGTTGGAGACTTACGTTTCAGGATACGCACTTCTGTGAGTTCATGTTTCCCCCTTTTCTCTTTACTGTTTTCGATTTTATACTTCGGGGGTGAAATACATGTGACAATTATTACAGACTTTTATATACATGGTATGGTTAGCTTAAGGAGGGTTTACTACTTAGATCATGTGAGTGGGTAGGTGGTAATTGGGGCCATTAATCCTCGTTGTAGGACCGAGGGACATGAGTGATAGATCTATTTGGGTGTAGCGAGCCCCACTCCTGAGTCCGCTGAGTGGACCAGGTGGTGACTATGTGCCCGACGCACAAATTTGCTAGGTTTGAGTCTTCCTGCATCACTTCACACATATCATTGGCTTTGCAACCCAATGGTGATCTCTTTTTCCTTAATTGCTACATACCAGGGATTTTCATACATACAGACATATTACAAAGGTTTATACATACTCACTTTTACATGAACTCGCTCAACTTTTTGTTGATTTTTCAAATTACATGTATTTCAGGAAATTAGGGGATCTGGCAAGGTATGCAATTTCGTCAAGCTGCGTAGGAAAAATGATGTCATCCGAGTTTAGGAAGTGTGACCCTTGCCTGGACGGGTTACAAGTCTTAAACTGTGTTTTTATTTCAAGTCTTTGGTCGAGTCGTATGAACAAGTTTTTAACTATGTCATGGTTGTAATTCGTTTCATGTGTCGACTTTTAAACAATGTTGTCTTGGTAACTTTTAAAACTTGTTGAATGGATGAACATCATGTGTTCTATTTCATATAGCGTGGTTATGATATTTGCTATGGTATTAAGAAGTCACACCAAATAAACCCACGCTTCCGCAAAAGCCAGGGTGTGACATTTAGAGTTGTTTCCAAAAACGTAGTTTAATCTTAATCAGCTATCCAGCCGTGGGGGTTACCCCATAGTTCGAAAACATTTATCAGTTAACCACCCCATGTCCACCTTCCCTGGCTATCCAGCCCGGCACTTCGGCCGTGGGGGCTACCCCATTATTTAAACTACCAAACTCGTTTATCATATCGACTACTAACGAATATTACTTGTGCCCTAGCGTCGGTGTCTATCATCACTGACGTGCCATAGTCCATTAGTACACGCCCGTCCGACTGGCACGGTGTGAGGTTTGTTAAACCTAATAGCGCTATTAACTAATGACCCGCTCGCCATAGCCTTGGCGATTAAGTCGATACAAAAAGGGAGGGACTTCGCTGATAGAGTTCTAGTCCAGTAAGTCTAATCCGTCCCAACAGGACGAGGAATATACATTCCTGAACACGTCCCAAAGGACGAGGAATCCCTATTCCTGAACCCATTCCCATTCCCACCGGGAATTACCATGCTTTGTAGAAAAGTGTGAACTCACCTCGGTTTGCTCGGTTAGACTCTCAAATATAGCTAACAGTCAAGGTCGGTCAATCACGTCCTAGTATAATTACCACTTAGTTTATTAGTGACTTCACATAAGCACAAAGTTCCTACACGCATCTACCACATAACACGCATTACTTTAACGGTTCATGCCCATATACACTTCCCATCTATTCCCGTTCATAAGCAAACATACGACAATACACATAACACTTTTATTGACATATAACATGTTAGATCATTCTTAGATAACCTACCCGACATTTAGACACGCAAATTACTACTTATGTCGTTTCAGCTTTTATATTCAAAACTGGGCTGTTTTCAGGGATTTTAATAAAATAATTAACTTGTTCCAAAAATTCCCAACTTTTTACAGAAGATCTTAAATGATCCAAATATTATTGTGTAAAAATATCGGGGTCCAGTTCATTACCAATATTTTATAAAAAATCATTTTCCGGACTGTACTCGGATTTATCTTTTTCTGACTGCAGTCCACGGAATAATTTATTTAAAATACATCGTACGTCCGATTTATGAAATTCCAGTGAGGGAATTACAAATACATCGGTGGTAATCTATAGTACAAATTTCATGATCTAACTCTACACAGAATTCAAGTTATGACGGAAAACAAAACGCATATTTTCAGCAGTAAAAATGCAGCTTGAGCTGCTATCCAAAAACAGGTCTTTAAAAATAGTAAACGAAGTCCAAAAATTATAATTCTAGTGCCATTAGAACCGTATTTCGAAATAGCCTGTTATAGACTTCAGAAAATCAATTTTTCGTTAAATATTGACCTGTTTACAGCCAACTGAAGTTGGCTGTAAAAGTTTGGATAGAAGCTGTTTTTCAGCTTTTAGCTTTCTAACTCGTGTTCGATTGATTCCGTTAACATGTTTAGTGATCACAACAACATCAAACATCAATATTAACAAGCAAATCATCAGATAATCAACAAGAATCAAAACAACTTCATGTTAACATCATGTTTTCATCTTATTTCATCATCATGTTACTTTATTTTCAAGACTTTGTTTATGATCCTTTAGTGTTCATGGATTCTCATCATCAAATAACTATTAACCACTTAAATAACATGAAGAGAATGAAGATCTAAAAGACTTACTACTAGCACAAGGCTAGGGGAGTTCAAGAGTATAAAAGTGGAGGATAAAAGAAGATGATAGTGGTCCTTCAACTTCCGAACACACCGAGCTTCGTTGTATGTCTTCTAACACCTAAGTATGCCCTTGAAAAGCTTGAAGATGATTGAATGATGTTGATGATGGGGGTGGTGGGTTTCGGCCGATCAAGAGAGGAGAAGATATGAAAGAGTTTTGTTGTGGTGAGTTGTGTGAAGAATGAAGTTATAACCCTTGGTTTTATAATGAAATCTTCCAACATTCCATTAACTAGAGGTTAATATGTTTCCAAAGGACAAGGCATGATCTAATAAACAATTAGATAAAATCTTGGGGGTCCCAAGTTCCATAACCGGTTTTGGGGGGTGGGGTTGGTTTAGTTAGGTTGCAATGGATAGTTAGTTTATCTAGTTAGAAGGTTAAGTGATTTAGTTAGTGGTTTAAGTGTGTTATGTAATATATAGTGTGTTAGGGTGTTCGGAAACCCTAACTAGCTTAGAAAAATAAAAACAATGCTTCTAGCATTATTTTGGTGTTCCGGGAAATGTTCGGTTGTTCGGTTCGGTGTTGTTCCGTTAAAGTGCTTAATTAATCCGTAAAGTGTCCTATATATATATATTTTTGTAACACTTTTAATTCTCAACACTTATGAAAGCACACAGGACTATTTAGTAACTTTTTTGTATACTACTAGTATGTTAACAAGCACATGTAAGTATATCACAGTAATCAGAGAGCAGTTAAGTAATTCCACACAGTCGTCAAGCACTTTAATTATCATTTAATTAATCGTACGGATACATGGAATTACGAGGGTTGTCACAATATATTACCGGTAAGTTAAGTTCGTCGGTCGTCAGAAAAAAAAATTGCTAAGAACAATACTTTTAAATTAAAAGTATAATAATAAAACTAATATCGAGAATACGGGATTTAGGTGCTTAATCTTCGAGGAGGACTTTAACTGTGGATTTTACCTCTGTTTACTAACCTAAGGTACGGATTCTTTGATCTTCTCATCAGAGTATTTTTTTATCATATCCGTTACTTTGCAGTACGGATTTTGTCTGTTTCTGTTAGTTATTTCATTTCACATTTATTATTTGATAAGTTTGTAGTAGCATGCAATAGACTTTAGCAGTGGTAATCATTGTTGCATGTTCTCGTTAGCTTTAATTGTTGTACTCTGTCACCCGAGCATGTTTGGTTTGGTTTGGTTCGGTTCGGTTTGGTTTGGTTTGGTTTGTGGAGATGGAACAATGGGTGCACACTGCACTCACCTTCTCATAGGTGCATGGACTAGCTAGCTGTGTACCTGTTTGGTTGTTTAGGATCGTGGGTGCTTCCGTCTGACGTGACTTAATTTATTTTAAGTGTAGTCACGTAGTGTGATATCTATATATGTTTGATATGTTTCTGATTTTGCCATGATATGTTTCTATATGTGTTCTTTTATGTTCTAGTCAAGTATTGGGTTATACTTCGGACTCTGATCAGTTTTGTTTCCGTAGAAGTTTGGTTTCTGGTCTTGTGACATCTGTGCTTGTAATCATTGTACAAACTCTGAATAGTTCAATTATCAATAAAACAATGTTATTTGATCCCTGTTTTTGTTTATTTATGTTTGACATTTTGCATATTTTGATTTTTGTTCAATTTCAAACTCTATATCGCTTTCTGGAGAGTTATACGCAAACCGATGCGTAAACGTAATCAGTTTAACTTGACAAACACTCCAAAACATCAATTTATGCTTAACATACCTTAAATAACCTAGGGACTAATTTCGACAAACTGCGAAAGTATGCCGATTCGTACCGTAACGAACATTCCGGAACTTGATCATAAGTTAAACATGCCCTAAATATCCTTTGCATAGCTTAGAAATGGCTTTGAGGGGTTCGGTGTGCTAAAATAAACTTTTTGATCAATCAGGGACTAAACGTCAAAAAGTGCATAAGTTTGCATTTTCACGCATATCTTACGTTCTGAATATATCCGGACATCCAAAAGTTTTTGTAATCATTAAAATATTTTATTTTAGTGATTGGCATGATAAAATTCCATTCGTCGCGTAATTTGGATCGTTTTTCGCGTCCGTTCGTGTTTCGTTATAATTAATCGAATAACGTGATCGTATGACCAAACGAACCGACATCCGGCATATTTTCAAGCATGTTTCATGTCCCCTATGCTTAGCCATCATTGTAGAGCCTTGAAAACGGCTTAACGGGCCTTAAAAACATCGAAAATGGGCTTAAACACTTGCAGGGACCAAAGCTGTAAATAACAAAACTGTTTCTGATATCCCAGGCGGTCGCGGGCCCCTCAGATCAGCCAAAAGTTGTTTCCAGCTATATCCAGCTATTCCCTTGTTTTTGCACATGGTTTAATCAATCTATGGGCTTGTTTTGGGCACCCATAGATTACCAAAACAATGGGCACACATGTAAGGCTCAAATTGAAGCTCGTTTATCGAGGAACGATCCTAACGGTGGCCCGAAATCTATAAATACCCCCATGTTTTCATTTGAAAACTCACACTTGATCTAATTATTTCTCTAAGTTGGAGTTTCTACACTTCATACCTGAGAATTTTTAGAACAAATCTTCATCGCTTGGACCTCTTGTAAGTTTCTTTCGTTCTTTTGCGCGTTTTTAAGCACGAAAGACAAACAGTGTTTGACTTTTTGCTTTGACCAGTCAATGGTCAACACGAAGTTCATTTGAACTTCACAACGTGAGCATAATCACAATAGTCATAGTCCTTTGTGACTATACCTACTGATTACCACGTTATTTAGGCATAGTGATGAGTCATAGTTTCGGTCAAAATACGCGTTTATGCGTATTTTGAAACCAAACTATTCTTGGATATCAAAACCCTTTGTTTTGATATCAAAGTTGTTTTCTAACTTCGTTAAACATGTTTTAACATGTTTAACTCGTCACTTTTAGTTTAGTGATTATATAGGGTCGTAAGATAAGCGGTCTAAACAACCGCTTAGACTTTCGAACCCGACCCGTTTGGTCGATCATTAGGATCCGACCAAACACATTTTGTGACTATAGTTGTATAGGGAATAACCTTCTGAGGTTATACCTTATGGTCACTACGTTTAGTTAGTTGTATGATAGGTAGTTTATATGCCTTAGGAAAATCACCAAAATGCCCTTTTTGCACGTAATTTCATTTTAAGCATATGTAACTTAAATTTTGACATCTAAACTGATTAGGCAACATTATTAGACATGTTAAGTCATATAATACTTGTCATAGGACTATTTAGGCGGTCCGAACGCGTTTTACGCGAACGACGCGTTAAAGTAGCGTAAGCTACCTAAACGAGTCGTAATGGGTCATAAGCACTTAGGATAGGTTCCGTTTTAGAATGTAGGCTTTGTTAAACCATATTACATGAGTTCTTATACTCATTTGGTTTACGAAACCACATTTTATCCGATCTTTCGATTTAGGTCCGGTTTATTAACATAGTTACCTATATTAGGTGCCGATTGATTCCGTGATCTTTCTAGCATTGCTTGGTTGTTATCCAAAGACTATTGAGCAATCTCAAGTGAGTACATAGTCCCCTTTTTTACTGTTTTCAAACATTTTGGGGTGAAACACATGTGCCTACTTGTTACTTTTGTGCTTTTCATGTTTTTATATCATATGCTTGCTACGTTCATATAGTACATGTATAGTACATGATTTCATCCATGTTTTTGCTATGTATGTTTTATTAACATGCTAGTACATTGATTTCATAAACACATTTGTTTCATATGTTCATTTCAGCATATGTATACATTGATTTACATCATGTTCATGCTATGTATGTTCATTTTTGCATACTTAGTACATTGTTTTCACATAACATGCTTACATTTGGTATGACATTTGGTTTGTTTAACGGGACAAATGTACGTTCATTAACATTGGTCATGCCGCCCGGTAGTAAGTAGTGGTACCATAGGAATTGACAACTCTCATTTCTGGCTTCCTAGGTTTGTTTGGAAGTAGGAAATGACTGAATCCGATATTCATAATTTAGATAAACCTTTAATTTGTTTAAGGGTTTGTCACCACAGTCGCAAGGCTTGAATGTATGCGTTTTAACAATACCACATAGATGTTTGTATCAGTAGAGCATGCATTTATTTTACAAAACATAACTTTTGATTTAAACTTTGATTTATTCAAATACATTGTTTTGTACATTTTACATATGGTTAGAGTAGATATTTTTATTTACTTTGCCATACATAACATTTGATTACACATTACATGATTTACATTTGACAATAGATATCGTATACATAAACATTTGACATTTGTTTAAACAAGACGTGTTGGTGGTTTGTTTGGGTAAGTGATTTATATAACGAGGCGTGTGTAATATGATAAAAGCATGGTGGATATGCCGCTGGTACTTCCTATACATAAGTGCTTTTATGATATTACATATCGTAGCGTTATGTAAACCATTTCAATTTAGACATATTACATATTATACAAAGAACATATTTTCACATAAACATTGTCTTACAAATAACATAACTTGTGCAAATTCATTTTACTTGGTTATTTATGTAACCACACATCTTTCTTTTATATATCATTTAATTACCTATCAATTTTCATATGATTTATAAAAGAAAACCTTTTAATAAGATTCATGACTAACTTTTTAAAACTTTTCTTTCAAATGCAAGTCATGAATCCTAAATCAATAAACCTATGTATCTCATAGGCATTTTTATGCTGACGTACCTATTTTCACATGTGTTTTCAGGAGCTGATGCATAGGATAAGCAAGATACACTTAGGCGGACCTGTGCCTTAGTGACATAAAATGAAGCTAGTCTAATTTAATTTTCGTTATGTACTCTTTGTTTCTGTTGTTTTAAGACAATGTGACTCCTTTGTTAATAAATAAAACAAAAGTTTAATTACCATGGTTGTGAAACAATAATTCTGTTGCTACACTCCCCAACGTTTCCGCCGCGGTTTGTTGTTTTACGCGGTCGGGGTGTGACAGGTCTGAAATAAAGTCTGTTTGGATTTCATACTTTATTATGCCTGTTCTTTACTGTACTGTTGTTTTCTCCGTTACTGAGCAACCTTTGGCTCAGCCGTAGTTTTCTTTGTTGTGTTGTCTTTTTGTTGTCAGGTAATCAAGGGAAGTTGGGGAACCAGTGATGATGAGAGTAAAATGTGGTTCAAGAATAAAGACTTTGTTTATCTCAGTATTCAAATTAATTAAGACTTAGGATTTCATGGTCTGTTTTAATACTTTGTTTATCTTTCAAACTCAACTTTTCTTCGTTAAATGGATTGTGTTTGGTTTTTGATATCTGTGATAGTGACACGTCAGCCCTATTCGGGTCGGGGTGTTACATGCAACATATTCGCCTCCTCGATCGCTTCGCAAACCTTTTATCTTCTTTTGAAGTTGATTCTCAACTTCATTTTTATACAAGATAAATTTACTTATTACTTCATCTTTACTTTTTAGTAAATATACATAGCAATATTTAGTACTATCATCAATAAATGTGATGAAGTACTTATTTCCACCTCTTGTGGGTACCGCTTTTAAATCACCAATATCGGTGTGAATTAAATCAACAGGTTTTTAAATCACCAATATCGGTGTGAATTAAATCAACAGGTTCAGTTATTCGTTCAACCGATTTTGATGATGATCTTGTAAGTTTGGATTCTACACATGTTTCGCATTTATAATGTGAATCAATATGGAATGTTGGTATACAATTTAAATTGATTAAACGGCGTATTGAATTAAAATTTACGTGACCTAATCTACCATGCCATTTATTCGAATAAGAAAACTCAAGCATATAAGTAGAAGTAGTAGCAATTTTTTGATGTTCTTTTTTACATCCATTACATTCAACTTGAACATACCATTTTGGGCATAACCCTTACCAACATACATTCCTCGTTTAGTAAGTACAAATTGATCGCTCTCAAATACTAAACGAAATCCAAACTTATTAAGCAACCATCCCGAGACTAGGCTCTTGCGCAAGTCTGGAACGTACAACACGTTGCTTAAAGTGAGCTCCTTCCCCGAAGTCCATGTGACATCTGTGTCTCTTTGACCATCATACGAATACAAAACCAATGAAATCTTGTGTTTCATACTTGGGATTTGTATAAATATGTGTATCATTTGCACATATCAATTCTTGTTCAAATTCGAGCTTTAAATCGCTTTCTGGAAAGTTATACGCGAACTGATGCGTAAACATAATCAGTTTAATGCGAAAAGCACTCTGGAATAGTGACATAGGCTTAACATACCTAAAATAACCCTTACATAACTTAGAAATAAGTTTTGAATGGTTTGGTGTGTTGAAAACAAGTTTATTCGATCGTAGGGACTATTTGTGTCAAACTACGAAACTAAGCCGATTTGTATAGTAACGAACATTCCAAAACTTGATCATAAGTTGAACATACCCTAAATATCCTTTACATAGCTTAGAAATAGGCTTTGAGGGGTTTGGTATGCGAAAATAAACTTTTTGATCAAACAGGGACTAAAAGCGTCAAAAAGTGCATAAGTTTGCATTTTCGCGCATATCTTACGTTCTGAACATATCCAGGCATCCAAAATTTTTTTAAATCATTAAAATATTTTATTTTAGTGATTGGAATGCAAAAATACCATTCGTCGCGCAATTTGGATCGTTTTCGCGTCCGTTCGAGTTTTCGTCGTAATTAACCAAACAACGCAATCGTACGACCAAACGAACCGACATCCGAGATGTTTTTGAGTATATTTTAAGTTCCCTATACTTTAACTTCATTGTAGATCCTTGAAATGGGGTTAACAGCGCTCAAATACATCGAAAATGCATCGAAAACCAAGTTTCAAGCCGGCAGGGACTAAACTTGACATTCTGCCAAACTTGCTTAGGAGGGGCGCGTAAGACTCGGTATGAGTCTACGCGGCCCATGACAGACTATCAGACAGAAGCATTGAATCTGGTTATTTGAGCTGGTTTTGATGGTTTTGATCATTGATTTGGAATACCATTTAATGGTTTTTGATGTCCCCTTGTATTGTAAACCATGGGCAAGACATGTAAGGTCCAGATTCAAGCATGAATTATGAGAAACAATCCTAACGGTTCTTCTAAATCTATAAATACCCACCATTTTTCATTCATTCAACTTACACATTTGCTCTAATCTGCTCTAAGTTGAAGCCTTAGCTTCATACCTGAGTATTTTAGATCAAATCTTCCTTGCTTGGACCTTTTGTGAGTATTCTTTCATGCTTTTTTATGCTTTTCAAGCATGAAAGTCAAACAGTGTATGACTTTCTGCTTTGACCAGGTTATGGTCAACACAAAGTTCGTTTGAACTTTGCAACGTGAGAGTAATCACGATGGTTATAGTCCCGTGTGACTATACCTACTGATTACCACGTCGATTAGTCGAAGTGACGAGTCAAAGTTCCGGTCAAAATGCCGTTTATGCGCATTTTGAGACGAAACTATCCTTGGGTATCAAAAAAATTTGTTTTGATATCAAAACCTGTTTTCTAACTTAGTTAAACATGTTAAAACATGTTTAACTCGTCACTTTTAGTCTAGTGCTTGTTTAGGGTCGTAAGATAAGCGGTCTTAACAACCGCTTAGACTTTCGAACCCGACCCGTTTGGTCGATCATTAGGATCCGACCAAGCATATTTGTGACCATAGTTGTATAGGAAATAACCTTCCGAGGTTATACCTTTTGGTCACTTAGTTTAATTAGTTGTATGATAGGTAGTTTATATGCCTTAGGTAAATGACCAAAATGTCCTTTTCATGCATAATTGGATTTTAAGCATATGTAACTTAAACTTTTGTCACTTAAATGATTATGCAACATATTTAAAACATGTTAGGGCATATAATACTTGTCATAGGACTAGTTAGGCGTCTCGAACGCGCATTTGTGCAAACGACGCGTTAAAGTGGCGTAAGCTACCTTAATAGGTCGTAACGGGTCGAAAGAACTTAGGATAGGTTCCGATTTAGAATGTGGGCTTTGTTAAACCATATCACATGAGTTCCAATACTCATTTGGTTTACAAGACCTCGTTCTACCCGATCTCCCGATTTAGGTGTCGATTTATTAACTAGCGATCCTATTACTAGGTGCTACTTGATTTCTTTGGTTTGTTCGAGCGTTGTTAGTTCACTTTAATCAAGGATACTTGCAATTCAATGTGTGTACATAGTTCCCCTCTTTTACCGTTTTCAAATATTTTGGGGTGATTCATATGTGCCAAACGATTTCGAATTTTCTAAAACGAATGCTATGGTTTATATTGAACACAACGACTTCAATTATATGAACTATTGAACCACTGGAACTATGCGAACTATTGAACTACTGGAACTATGTGAACTATTTGAACTGTTTGAACCATTGGAACTATTTGATCTATGTGAACTATTTGAACTATTGAACG
The DNA here is from genome assembly GCA_030545235.1 of Helianthus tuberosus. Classification (NCBI taxonomy): domain Eukaryota; kingdom Viridiplantae; phylum Streptophyta; class Magnoliopsida; order Asterales; family Asteraceae; genus Helianthus; species Helianthus tuberosus. The sequence continues at coordinate 68,254,492 of CM060427.1, read as the reverse complement.
ATTGGGTTAGGGTAAGTGATTAGGTAACGGGGCGGGTGTAATGTGATAAAATCATGGTGGATACGCCGCTGGTACTTCCTATATATAAGTGCTTTTAACACATTACATATCGTTGCATTATCTAGATCACTTGGGCAAATGTTTTCAAAACGAAGTTACACTACAAGGCTTTTCTAACGATGTAAACCATTCGAGTTTTATTACGAAAACGATTTACGATTTGGGTTTGCATAAACAAATGTTTTGAGTTAAGATTTTTATAAACTATAACCAATCTGTTTTGACTTGGTTATTCAATTTACGATACAAACATTTTACAAAACTAGGTTTTCTAATTTCGATTAACGAGGTTGTACGAATTATTTCAACATGTAAACGGGCCATGAATCTGACACACACACAAAACCTATGTACTCACCGGCATTTTTATGCTGACGTATTTTCACATATGTTTCAGGTACCATAGTTGATGATGTTTGATGATGATATTGATGCATGCTCACATAGGAATGGACGAGGCCTTAGTGACTTAATAACAATGAAGGACAATATGTTCAAGCTTTGATTTTAATATTCGAGACAATGTAATAAACTTGATTCAATAAAACAAAACTTCAATCCATGTGTTGTGAAACAATGATTCTGTTACGACACTCCCTGACGTTTCCGTCGCGATTTGTTGTTTTAACGCGGTTGGGGTGTGACAGTGCACTTCAAAATCACAGTTCCTTCACTCTTGATATCCGTGGTGGCTGCATTTCCCATGTACAGCTTCTCATCTACTGCAAGCTCTTTGAAGGTGGTAAAGAGGCTCCTGTCTAGGCACACATGACGGGTCGCGCCCGTATCAACCCACCATCCTTTTGGAGTGTTGGTCACAGTATTGACCTCATCCATCATTGCGGTTTTGTCAGAAATCATTGCCACCAAAGGCATTCCGTCTTCATCCACCATGTGCGCGCGCTCACGCTTTGGTTTCTTGCATTGGTTAGCCCAATGCCCCGGCTCGTCACAGTTGTAACAAGTCCCTTGGAACGCTTGAGGTTTCTTTTTCACAACCCCTTTCTTCGGTCCAAGTTTGCTAGCCTTTGCTTTCTTTTTGTCCTTTTTCCCCTTACCCTTATTGCCTTTAGAGGATTGCCCATGCTCAACCAAATTTGCGCTAGCAGAAGTTTGCGCAAGGGTGCCTTTTTGGGCAATTCTATTGTCCTCTTCAATCCGAAGACGCATAATAAGATCCTCTATAGTCATCTCCTTTCGTTTGTGTTTAATATAATTCTTAAAATCCACCCAACCAGGAGGTAACTTCTCAATCATCGTTGCCACTTGGAATGTCTTGCTAAGTGTCATGCCTTTCGCGAGGATGTCATGTAGTATAATTTGTAATTCTTGGACTTGATTCATGACTGTTTTAGAATCAACCATTTTGAATTCCAAAAAACGGGCTACCACAAATTTCTTTGTGCCAGCATCCTCCGTTTTGTACTTCTTGTCCAAGGCATCCCATAAATCTTTGGAAGTCTTGACATTGTAGTACACATTATACAATGCATCCGAAAGCCCGGTTAACACATAGCCTCGACATATGAAATCCGAATGCTTCTACGCATCTACCGCGTACTGTCTTTGTACGTCGGTCTCCCCTTCCACAGGTTGGGGAGCGGTTTCAGTTAAGAACCTCGCAAGGTTCATGGTGGTCAGGTAGAAGAACATCTTCTGCTGCCACCTCTTGAAGTGTAGACCCGAGAACTTCTCGGGTCGTTTAGCGTGATTAGCCACTGTGGACGCTCCCACAGTGGTGGCGTTCAGGGGGGTTCCCGTCACAACATTCGTGTTGTTGACGTTTTCATTCGACATTCTGAAAAATAAAATTACCAAGTTTAGTCCAAAAAAATTTGTTTTACCCAACTAAAACAAAAGTAACCAGTTAATTTTATTTTAATGTCACTTAGATTTACCACAAATTTACTGTTTCGACTTCTAAGTCCAACTTTGAAGACCAAAAAACAGAGAATTTATAATTTTTAGAACTTACTGATTGGCTTCTAAGTCCAACTTTGAAGACCAAGTCAGAAAGTTTTTAGCAAATTTAGGACAAATTCTGAAGGTAACAAGAACTGTTTTCAACCAAAGTCGCTCCTTTGAAGATGAAAACAGGAAAAAAATCTGTTTTTAAAACACAAACTGATTGAAACAAAACTGGTTTGAATCACCAAACAGAATGGTTTTGATTACACGAACGGTGTTTTAAAATTTGTTTTAAGATTGTAGGAACTGTTCGCGTAATTTAAATAAAATAAAACAAATTTTATTTGAAGATTACAATACATAAATTAAGAAAGCAGAAATACTATTACAATTACAACTGAAATAAAGGAAATACAAGAAAAGGATGAAATCGAAGAATGAGGCACGTGTTCAACACGCTTCCCTTGAAACAACTTCCGAGTCTCCTAGGAGTACTCGTTTTGTTTCCCAGGGTACAACAGCCGAAGTAGTGGTACTACCGGAGTTGACCTACAACCCGAATGCTAGCTTGAAAAGAGCAAGTAGAAGATCAGAAAGTTGTTGAGAGAAAGTTGAATTTGCTGTTGTGTTGCTGGTGTCTTCTGCAGTGACTAAAATGCTGTATTTATACATTCTCTGATTCGAAACAGCCAAAAATAGATCAAATGGGAGGAATAAATTTCATTAAACGTCTTCAATGCAATTTAATTCGTCATTTAAAACCGTTTGACTCGACGTTTTCAAAGTTGGACTGTAACTGCACTGTCATTTAATGCTGGAAGCTTCTGCGCGCGTGCGCGCCCCCTTGCGAGTGCAAGTCTGCACGTTCATGCGCTCGTGCGCCTGTGACAACTCTTATTTCAAACCTTTCTTTGTACTTTGATGTAACCAGTGTGAACTTTGATTTTAATGGAATGTTATGTTGTTATGTTATGTAGTTATGTGTGATATATGTATGTATGTAACGTGATCGCACAACACGAACCCAACCGCACAACTCCAACACGATCGCACAAGCCCTTTGGGCCATACATTCGGCCCAATCATGATGCCCGTTTTGAATCCGTGACCCTAGGCAACCCAAGAATGGGTTCGGCCCCTCCCCTTAGGCGCATACACATGTTACCTTAGGGAGTTTTGTTTCTCACAAATTCCAAATCACCAACACACACCAAACCCTAGTTCTCTCCTTCTCCTTACTCGACGACGGCAGCCCTTCTTCCCCATTCGGAGCTCTTTCATTGATCAAATCAACTCATTCTACCTTTTGGTTAGTATCTCATTATTTGTTTAATTTGTTAATACATGAGGCTTGATGTTGTGATTGATCTGGATCGTTGAATTGATGAACCAATGCATGATGTGTGTGTCATAATGATCTTGCATGTTGTTTTAGGGTTTAGAATTGTATGATGATTTATTGATTTAGTGATTCGATTCAAGGTTGATTGAGGACTATGATCGATTGTTGTTGTTCTAGTCTAGCCGATAAATAGGGTATTGGGAGGAGAAAGGATCACCGTGTTGATGATGTTAATAATTCAGTTTGGATGCTAGAATGTTTTATTGATTGTAGTTAATCGATGTGGTCCAAGATAGTAGTTAGTGTTCATGATAATTGGGGTGTATGAACGTGTATGATTTCTGATTTGATTATTGATGTTGATCCGATTTGATTGGAATGATAGGTGTTGTTCATGATTGATTATGTTTCAGGTACATGATAACCGATTAGGGATTGATTGATTGTAAATTGTGTAATTATAGAATGTGTAACTGATATGCATGATTTGAGGAAAAACATATAACTGATTGCACAAGTTTCCAATCGCACATCTAGCCGATCGCACAAGCTAGTCCTGATCGCACAAGTTCCCTCTAGTCGCACAAGAGCTAGTCGCACAAGCTCTGGTCGCACAAGGGAATCGCACAAGCTAGAATAGGTTTGAGTACAACAGTTAAAGCACATTGTATAACCCCTTTAAGCTCAGTCGCACAACATCCTGTGAATCGCACAAGGTTTGTGCTGATCGCACAAGATGTTGGGCCACCTAAAAGTCTAAGCTGTTGGGCCGAACAGCCCAAAACCCAGTCGCACAAGTTATTCTCAATAGCACAAGTTCACTTGGACCGCACAAGAAAAGTGTTTGTTTAATTGTTTGGGCTGTATGAATCATGGCTTGCTTATGTTATTTAGGCCGGGTTATTTCAGTCGCATAGCCCATTGTGAGTCGCACAAGTTGTGCTGGACGCACAACAGGTTGGGCCGGGTATTATTGGGCTTCAACTAGTGAAGCGCACAAGGCTGTTGGACCACTAAACTTATGCGAGCCCAATCATTTGAGTCGCACAAGTTCGGATAGGATATATATACTTGACTGTAAACATGTTGAATATGTTTGCCATGATCATTACGTGTTGTAACCTGTTAGTTTATGTGTAAACCAATGTGCACTACTTGAACCTAGACCTGGCTTGTACGGTAACCATGTTAGGACATGGTTGACTTCTAGCAGCTCGATTTGACCTTTTGCTTATCTGCCGAGCTAACCTAAGGTGAGTTCACACTTTCTACAAGGCATGGGATTCCCGGTGGTTGGGAATGGGTTAAGAAACTAAAACGGAACCTGCATATTCTCCTTGGGTAGAATATGTACCTCCATCCTCCATGGGAAGGATGACAACATTGAAACCTGCATATTATCCTTGGGTAGATTACGTACCTCCATCCTCCATAGGAAGGATGACAACATATAACTTACTAGACAAAACTCTATCATGAAGTCCCTCATTTTTATATTGACTTAATCGCCGAGCCAATGGCGAGAGGGTCATTAGTTAAATAGCGCTATTAGGTTTGACAAGCCTCACATCGTGCCGCAGAGGATGGGAGTGGACTAATGGATATGGGCACTTAGTCAATGATGATAGACATTGACGTAGGGCACATAAACATGACTCCAGTCAGTTGTCGATATGGTAACGGGTCTAGTGGTTAACATGGGGTAGCCCCCACTAGTATTGGTTTGGGAAACAAGGAATTGGATAACTCATGGTTTTCAAGTGAACTTATGGTTTTTTTGGAACAATCTTAAAAATGGACAACCAACTGTGAACTCGCTCAACTTTGTTGTTGATTCGTTACTATATGCCTTGCAGGTCGTTAGGTGTTTACTTGGAGCTTGCACGAGAAGGAGAGGTCGTTGTGGGACATGGACTGTTGAGTTCCATGTTAAACTTTCGAACTTTAAAACTTATGTTTGATTTTACTCTTTATGCTTCTGCTGATAACTTGAACTTGGTTAATTGTTTTGGACACCAATTATATTGTGGTTGGTTTTATCTTTATTATCATACATTGTTCAATATGATTGGTGGCTTGATCCTGGTCATGTCACGCTCCCTACGGTGATACTCCGCTTGTTGAATTTGGGGGTGTGACAGATTGGTATCAGAGCCATTGGTTATAGTGAACTTGGTTTTAAAAAGGGAAAAGCTTTTTGACAAAATCATACTATAACCTGTACAGTGCTCAACGATCCACAACGACACTTCGCTCCATGTGCAAGACTCAACAATGTAGGTAATATGGTTTATGTTCGTATTGCCTGCCTGTTAGTTTAAGTAGTGCATTTGATCATGGTATGCTTAGTTGGGGTAACAATTATTGCTTGAAACCCTATGTGCTTGCTCTCTTCTGTCATTCCACACTTACGCACTTTTGCGACACTTTTCTCACTTGTGTTTCCTTCGATGTGAAGATCATGAGTGGACGCCTGAACTTGACTCAAGCCCAGCTGATGGCTCTAATCAACGAACGAGTTGCTGAGGCACTCGCAACAGCTCCAGCAGGAGGTATAACCTGCCGTTTTGACCTATCCTAGGATGTTTAGATCCTACTCTCGCGAACCAACTCTCGTGCTTAATCTTGTCTTTTCTTTCTCGCGCGACAGGTCAGCATGCTCAGCCTCCTGTGTGTACGTTCAAGACCTTTATGGACTGTCGACCTAGTACCTTCAGTGGTACAGAAGGAGCTGTAGGTCTCCTCCACTGGTTCGAGAAGCTCGAGTCTGTCTTCGAAATGTGTGAATGCCCTGTTGCTAGTAGGGTGAAGTTTGCTACGGGAACTCTTGAAGGAGTTGCACTCACTTGGTGGAACGCTCAGGTTCAAATGCTAGGGTTGGCAGCTGCTAATGCCACCCCATGGAACGACTTCAAATATTTGATCAAGGAAGAGTATTTTCATCGTGATGACATTCACAAGCTAGAAGTGGAGTTCTACAATTTGAAGATGACGGGGTCTGAGATTGAGGCGTATACGAAGAGGTCTAACGAACTAGCTGCTTTATGTCCTACTATGGTGGACCCTCCCTGCTAATGTATCGAGCTTTATATCAAGGGTTTAGTGCCAGAGATTCAGAGTATGGTGACATCATCTAACCTCCTCATGAGTCAGTAGGTCATTCGATTATCCCACCATCTCACTGATCAAGCAGTTGAGCAGAACAGGCTGCCTAAGCGTATTAGTGCTACCACTACACCTGATGCTCCAAGCGACAACAAGCATAAATGGGATGGAAATTCAAGCAAGGGTTCAGTCTCTGGTCAGTCCCAGTCTCAGCAGCGAAAGACTGACGACTACAGGAGCCCTGGTCAACAAGGACGGTACAAGGGAAATCAGCCCAAGTGCAACCGTTGTAACTTGCACCACAGCGGGCCATGTAGCAAGGGTCGCTGTCATAGATGCAACAAGCTTGGTTACGCAGCAAAGGATTGCAGGAGCCCATATCCTGCGAATCAGAATCGTCAGCAACAGCAACAAGCTCCACAGAACCAGCAACAACAGGGTACTAATAAAGGGTGCTTTCAGTGTGGTGCTAAAGGCCACTTCAAAAGGAACTGTCCCCAGCTGAACCAGAATCAGAACAACAACCAAGGAAATGGGAACAACAACGGGGGTAACAATGATGGCAATGGTGCCAGGGGACGTGCTTTTGTGATTGGTCAAGTTGATGCGAGGAACGATCCCAATGTTGTGATGGGTAAGTTCCTACTGGATGACTTCTATGTTTCTGTTTTATTTGATTCGGGTGCCGATACTAGTTATGTGTCCCTAAAAGTTAGTCAGATGCTTAAGCGTGCCCCACTTCCCTTAAACACCAAGCATGTCGTAGAATTAGCAAATGGTAAAAGTCTTGAAGCCACGTACATAGTTAAGGGTTGTAATCTTGTTCTTGCTGGTCAGACCTTCTCTATCGACCTTATTCCTATCATTCTTGGTAGCTTCGACATCGTCATTGGGATGGATTGGTTATCCCAACATCGAGCAGAGATCCTTTGCAAGGAGAAAATCGTCTGCATCCCTCGTTCTGGTGAAGAACCTCTCGTTATTCGTGGTGACAAGAGTGGTGCTGTTGTGAGCATCATCTCTTTTCTTAAGACCCAGAAGTGTTTGCGAAAGGGCTACACCGCTATTTTAGCTATTGTTTCTGACAATTCAATGAAGGAAAAGAAGATAGAAGATATCCCAATTGTACGCGACTTTCCTGAGGTATTCCCTGAGGAATTACCTGGTCTTCCGCCTCATCGTCAGGTCGAGTTTCAAATCGAGCTAGCTCCTGGAGTAACACCCATAGCTCGTGCACCTTATCTCTTAGCCCCATCAGAACTAGAAGAGCTGTCTACGCAATTACAAGAGCTTTTAGACAAGGGTTTCATTCGTCCTAGCTCTTCGCCTTGGGGAGCTCCAGTCTTGTTTGTGAAGAAGAAAGATGGTACCTTTCGAATGTGTATAGACTATCGTGAACACAACAAGGTGACTGTGAAGAATCGTTATCCTTTTCCTCGTATTGATGACATGTTCGACCAGCTGCAAGGGTCGAGCTTCTACTCTAAGATTGATCTGAGATCAGGCTATCATCAGCTGAGAGTCCGAGGCGAGGACATCTCCAAGACAGCATTCAGGACTCGTTACGGCCATTACGAGTTTTTGGTTATGCCTTTTGGGTTGACGAACGCACCTGCGGTCTTCATGGATCTTATGAACCGAGTGTGCAAACCCTACTTGGATAAGTTTGTTATTGTGTTTATCGACGACATCCTGATCTATTCCAAGAGTCAGGAGGAACACAAGCGTCATCTATTACTCATTTTGGAACTTCTTCGAACAGAACAGCTGTATGGTAAGTTCTCAAAATGTGACTTCTGGCTTCGTGAAGTCCATTTCCTAGGCCACGTGGTTAATGAGGATGGAATTCACATTGATCCATCCAAGGTTGACTCGATCAGAAATTGGCCTGCACCTAGAACCCCAACTGAAATCCGTCAATTCTTGGGTTTGGCGGGTTACTACAGAAGGTTTATAAAGGATTTCTCCAAGATTGCGCAGCCTCTCACTGTCCTTACTCAGAAGGGTATCACCTACCGTTGGGGTGATGCTTAGGAAACCGCATTTCAGCATCTGAAGTTAAAGCTTTGTAGCGCACCTATTCTCTCATTACCTGAGGGCACAGAAGATTTCGTAGTTTATTATGATGCGTCAATCCAAGGACTTGGTTTTGTGTTGATGCAACGTGAAAAAGGCATTGCTTACGCATCACGATAACTTAAGGTTCACGAAAAGAACTACACTACTCACGACTTGGAGTTGGGAGCAGTGGTGTTTGCTCTTAAGATATGGAGACATTACTTGTACGGTACCAAGTGCACCATTTACACCGATCACAAGAGTCTCCAGCATATCTTCGATCAGAAGGAGTTGAACATGCGACAGCGTCGATGGGTCGAACTTCTTAACGATTACGAATGCGCCATCAAGTACCATCCAGGCAAAGTCAATGTTGTGGCTGACGCCCTCAGTCGTAAGGAAACAAAACCTAAGCGTGTACGTGCATTACAGCTTACCATTCACTCCAACCTTCCCGCTCAAATTCGTGAGGCTCACGTTGAAGCATTGAAAGAAGAAAACATCAGGGCTGAGTCCCTGCGGGGATCGAAGAAACGGTTAGAACTAAGGGAAGACGGTTCTTACTACTTGGCGGGGCGCATCTGGGTACCATTTTATGGTAATCTACGTGAGCTTGTGATGGATGAAGCCCACAAGTCTCGTTACTCAGTACATCCTGGTTCAGATAAGATGTACCACGATCTCAAAACCATGTACTGGTGGCCCCACATGAAAGCTAACATAGCGACCTATGTTAGTAAATGTTTGACCTGTGCTAGGGTCAAGATTGAATACCAGAAACCATCAGGCCTACTTCAGCAACCAGAGATTCCAACATGGAAATGGGTGCAAATTTCCATGGATTTCGTTACTGGCTTACCTAGATCCCAACGAGGAAATGACACCATCTGGGTGATCGTTGATCGATTGACAAAGTCTGCACACTTCCTGGCTATCAAGGAAACGGATAAGTTCTCCACTCTAGCAGACGTCTACCTGAAGGAAGTAGTTTCGAGGCATGGGGTGCCAACCTCCATCATTTCTGATCGTGATTCACGTTTTACCTCTGATTTGTGGCAAGCGATGCACAAATCCTTTGGCTCACGTCTCGACATGAGCACAGCATATCATCCTCAGACGGATGGGCAGTCTGAACGCACCGTCCAAACCCTTGAAGACATGCTTCGAGCATGTGTAATCGACTTTGGTAACGGCTGGGAAAGACACCTACCTTTGGTAGAGTTTTCGTATAACAACAGTAACCACACCAGCATCCAAGCTGCTCCATTTGAAGCATTGTACGGACGAAAATGCCGATCACCTTTGTGCTGGGCAGAAGTTGGAGATAGTCAAATCACTGGCCCAGAACTAGTCGTCGACACGACATAAAAGATTTCCCAAATACGACAACGAATGGCGGCGGCTCGTGACCGTCAGAAAAGCTATGCTGATAAGCGCAGGAAACCACTCGAGTTCCAGGTTGGGGATCGAGTGCTACTGAAAGTCTCACCTTGGAAGGGTGTAGTTCGTTTTGGTAAAAGAGGCAAGCTAAATCCAGGTTATGTTGGACCTTTCGAAATCACAGAGAAAATAGGCAGGGTGGCCTATAGACTGAACCTACCTGGAGAACTCAGCGAAGTTCTGATCGGTACATTTTAGGTACACTCTTGTTTATATTATTATAATAAAAATGTATCGATACTATTATAAAAAAGATACTACTTGGATCGATTTTGTTATTTTATAGGTTGAATAATAAAACGAGCTTAAACGATTTTATTAATTGATTATTAAAATACAAAATAACTAATGGAATTAATTGTAGTGGTTAACTTTACGTTTCATCTAATGAAACAAAATGGGTTAATTATTTTTAAAGTGAATGGATATAGTGTGGAATAAGTGTCAAGTTATATGAATTGCCATTATATGCATGCAGAAAGTAAACCAATGGATGTGGACACGTGCAGTACAAAGAAAAAAATGGACAACAAGTTAATTATTTGGTTCATAAAATCGTTGGGCTTATTGGGCCGTAGTAGGCCTCCTGAATGATGGTGGCCGTTGTTGACTAAAAAAAAAAAGAAAAGAGACGTCACAAGGAGGGGGACGGTTACGAAGAGGAGGTCGCACAAGTAACAGCCCTTGGCTGCTTTGCACGGGGACCAAGAAAAGAAAAGAGGATTTTGGGTTGACGATTTTTGAACGCGATGCGCGGCTAATCTCCTAGCGTTTCGCCCCGGTGTAGACATTGTAAGGATTCTAGGGTTTCGACATTTTGTATTTGATTTGATTCCGTGACAATTTGTGTTTAACTATTTGAAGTTTATGATAATCGTCTTACGTTTGTATTGAATTCACGAATTGTCGAGTGAGTAATGAAATTTGACTTCGTGAAACGAATATGCGTAATTATGCCTTATCATAGATAGGATTTATATGTTCTTGGTAAAGAAGTGCACTGCAGTCCGTTGTCTTTGACGTTGATAGCTTTTGGTACCTAAGCCACGTGACACTAAATGCGTTAATTATCAAATCAATTGAATCAAGTTAAAATATGTAGGAACCCTAGGTCTTGCAATTGTCGAACCGGGTGTGATCCGTATTCTCATTTCTTGTTTTAACTTTCTAGTTAGTATTTTAGTTGCAATTTTAGTTAATCACAAGTGTTTTAGATAATACCCCTTGTCGGTTCACTCCGATTTATTTTCAAACTAATTAAACAAATAAAATTAGCAATCTTCATAATCACTTTGTACATTATTTGTAAATAGTCTAACTAATCGAACGGGTCGTGCGATACTGACCACCCGCTCTTCGTGGATATGATACCCGACTTACCCTAGCTACCTAGGTTTAATTGGGTTTTTGACTGATCGGGACGACACGGTCACGATCAAAATGGCGCCATTGCCGGGGAGCTAGTGCGCTTAGTATTTCATTGCTTGTTCGATTTTAGTTTAGTTTTTCTTACTTGTATATTCGTGATTTTACTTTGGGTGGTCGAGCTTGTTTGTGCAGGTACATGTTTTGCAGGTATCATCTTTCAATATGAATTGGGTAGATGATGATCCGTGTGAGTGTTGCGGAAGCGGAGAGCATTATTTAGAGGATTGCTCTGTTTTCTACGAAAAAGTTCAAGCCAACAAGGATCGGGAAGACTACCTTAGCGGATTGTATGATTATAGGAGGGCGGATTATGAAGATTTCAATGGTCCATCCTCACATTATCCATACACTAGACCACCTCCACCACCAAAGCAAGATCAGTCATGCCCTTGTTGTGGAAAAGTTCACATACATGAAGATTGCCCAGTGTTTTGGAAAGGAAAAATAAAGTCCGGTTACAAGCCACCTTCATATCAGGGATACCATCAGTCAAATGTCAACAACAATTATGAGCCAAAATGGGATTATGATTGTTATGAACCCAAGATGCCATGTTTCCCAAGTTACCAGGATGAGTATGACGACTACTATTATGAATACCCCCAACCGGCATCTGAAGAACCTCAAGATTCAACAAGTTCCAAGCTCGATGCAATCATGAATGCTATCATTACTTCAAATCAAGATATTAAGATGGAACTGAAGAAGGAACTTGAGCGAAAGATAAAGCTAATGAAGCCTTGGCAAAGAAAGTGGGTCAACTCGTCGAAGAATTGGCTCAACTTAGACGCGAGCGGGAGGTTTTGGCTAATGGTATAATGGTGGATGGTGATGTGGTGGAAGAGGTTATAGATCTTCCGGAGCAAGAAACTGAATGTTTGAACCGAGCAGAAGACATAACGCCACGAGACGGGTCAGAGACAAAAGAAGCTCAAATTCATATCCATCCTTCTCCCATACTTATCAATCCAACCAACAAAGTTGGGGATGCAGGTTCGGGCATAAGGATTCGAAGGGTGGCATTGCAAGACATTGGACAATTCGTTAAGAAACGACCCCAAAGTTGTTTAATACGCATGCCGCGTAAAAGAAAAAGATAGTGGATTCGGCATGCCAAATACCGAGCATATGTTGGAAACTCTGTAGGCAAATGCTCACTTCGACCACCATGAGAGGCAAATCAGGTATGATTGTTGTAGAGTTTGTACTAGTATTCGTTTATTTTATTTTCTTAGTTAAATGAACGTTGTGGGTGTGTTCCCTATATAACCCTCACGAGACCTACTCGTCCTCCCGAGCTATCGGGTGGTTTAAAAGGGCTTGTTGCATACGCTAAATGCAACCGTGATTCCTACGAAAGTGAGTTAGGCTTGTTATTGTTGTAAATTATTTTTTCCACATAAATCAAAGTAAATTAATGTATGACTTGGTAATATTTTTATAAAAGTGGTAGAACTAGGTAGCTAATAAATTTTAATGGTTGTGAGAAGCATGCTTCTACACAAGGTTTAAGATTTGTAGGTACATTATGTTCGTGGGACGACCGCTTTCTTGAAGAGAAGAAGAGCACACGAGGAATGAACTCAAAAATCAGGTGCATACGTTTCTTTTTACTTTTGATTTTTAGTTAGCGAATAAGTGAATTGTAAATTGTATTTTATTTTCCGGGGTGAAATTTTGGGGAGGTTAGCCGTGTCACATCCCTTGTGCGTTTTAAAAACTCTAGTTCTCACACATTGAGGACAATGTTTGCCTCAAGTGTGGGGATGGGGGAGTTAGTAAAAGTTTTCGTTGACCCGTTCATTTAAACACTACACATTGAGGACAATGTTTACCTCAAGTGTGGGGATCGGGGAAAAATTTCAAAAAATTTTCAAAAATGTCTTTGTTTGAAGCAGTCTAAAAAGCACAAGTAACTAAGTCAACGAGGGATGGCACAACCCATTTGGTCTATTGTCATGGTCAAGTTCAAATAATTAGCATGACGGGTATTTAGCGGGTGGTTATTTGGGAATAATCCGCCTAAGAAACTAGCATTTGATGCATGTCACATACCATACCCTTTATATATGTGAGGTTTTGAGTCACTTTTACATCATAGGATTACATATTCATGTTTCTTTGTTTGAGTGGACCATTAGTCATGTATTGTAGAACTTGCGACTGTTGATACGTTTGAGACCATAGACCGAATACAAGCACGAGGATGATTAAGGCATTAGGTGAACCTTTTCCTTTAAAACCATTTATCTATTCTTACCCAAATAAATCCCCTAGTCGCCCACTTTGAGCCTAATCCTTTCGTTTGACAACCCTTTAGCCCATAACCTTAAAACATTTTTCTTTTTAAACCCGTGTGATGAAAATTCGATTATAGGTCTATTTGATTGTATAGTTGTGTTTCGTAAAAAAAAAAAACAAAAATTCAGAAAATGTTGCGAAAAAAAAATAGAAAATCATTGAGAAAAGTACAAAAATACGAGTTAGTAGTTGTTGAATAAAAGGCTAAAGTTGTTGCCTTGTAGTTGATGTTTATAGTTTAGTTTTGTTTAGAGTAGTCGTTTGTAATAAAAATCGAATTTTTTTTATCACCTTAGCCACTTAAAAAAAAAATCCTATTCCATACCCTTAGCCTAGCCCCGTTACAACCCTTACAAAGACCTTATGACTTGTGCTTAGTATTTGTGTTCGGTGGTGGAGAATGATTGAGTTGCAAGCCTATGCGGGTACGTGTTCTAATCGGTTTGAGTGATTATTTCAAAAGCGCTAAAGGATCAATTATTAGCCAATTTTAAACCGAGTGGAGAGAACATTGTGAGGGATGTGCATGATTTATTAGTTTCAAGGGCGGGTTAATTTTGGATAACCATTTTATATGTGATTATTCACTTTACCGTTAGATATTTAGTAAATTGTAAAAATTTTGAACCGGGTATGACATTAGACCTTAACTTTAGACTCGATGGGATGTGTGTTTCTCATTCGACCCACGTGAAAGTGAAAAATAGATTTGCTTGAGGGCAAGCAAAAGATAAGTGCGGGGATGTGATCGGTACATTTTAGGTACACTCTTGTTTATATTATTATAATAAAAATGTATCGATACTATTATAAAAAAGATACTACTTTGATCGATTTTGTTATTTTATAGGTTGAATAATAAAACGAGCTTAAACGATTTTATTAATTGATTATTAAAATACAAAACAACTAATGGAATTAATTGTAGTGGTTAACTTTACGTTTCATCTAATGAAACAAAATGGGTTAATTATTTTTAAAGTGAATGGATATAGTGTGGAATAAGTGTCAAGTTATATGAATTGCCATTATATGCATGCTGAAAGTAAACCAATGGATGTGGACACGTGCAGTACAAAGAAAAAAATGGACAACAAGTTAATTATTTGGTTCATAAAATCGTTGGGCTTATTGGGCCGTAGTAGGCCTCCTGAATGATGGTGGCCATTGTTGACTAAAAAAAAAAGAAAAGAGACGTCACAAGGAGGGGGACGGTTACGAGTTCGGAGAGGAGGTCGCACAAGTAACAGCCCTTGGCTGCTTTGCACGGGGACCAAGAAAAGAAAAGAGGATTTTGGGTTGATGATTTTTGAACGCGATGCGCGGCTAATCTCCTAGCGTTTCGCCCCGTTGTAGACATTGTAAGGATTCTAGGGTTTCGACATTTTGTATTTGATTTGATTCCGTGACAATTTGTGTTTGACTATTTGAAGTTTATGATAATCGTCTTACGTTTGTATTGAATTCATGAATTGTCGAGTGAGTAATGAAATTTGACTTCGTGAAACGAAGATGCGTAATTATGCCTTATCATAGATAGGATTTATATGTTCTTGGTAAAAAAGTGCACTGCAGTCCGTTGTCTTTGACGTTGATAGCTTTTGGCACCTAAGCCACGTGACACTAAATGCGTTAATTATCAAATCAATTGAATCAAGTTAAAACATGTAGGAACCCTAGGTCTTGCAATTGTCGAACCGGGTGTGATCCGTATTCTCATTTCTTGTTTTAACTTTCTGGTTAGTATTTTAGTTGCAATTTTAGTTAATCACAAGTGTTTTAGATAATACCCCTTGTCGGTTCACTCCGATTTATTTTCAAACTAATTAAACAAATAAAATTAGCAATCTTCATAATCACTTTGTACATTATTTGTAAATAGTCTAACTAATCGAACGGGTCGTGCGATACTGACCACCCGCTCTTCGTGGATACGATACCCGACTTACCCTAGCTACCTAGGTTTAATTGGGTTTTTGACTGATCGGGACGACACGGTCACGATCAAGTTCACAACGTATTCCATGTGTCGAATCTGAAGAAGTGTCTGTCATATGAGGCCCTCATAGTTCCTCTCAAGGAACTCACCATCAACGATCAGCTGCAATTTGTCGAGGAACCAGTAGAGATTACTGACCGAGACGTTAAGGTTCTCAAGCGTACCAGGATACCCATTGTTCGAGTTCGTTGGAACTCCCGTCGTGGCCCAGAGTTTACCTGGGAACGAGAAGACCAAATGAAACACAAGTATCCCCAGTTGTTCGAGAAAAGTGAAACCACTACTGAGGCTGAAGCTACTGCGGAATTTCGGGATGAAATTCAAAACCAACGGGGGAAAGATGTGACACCCCAGGAAAACCAGGAAACCATGCAACTTAACTAGCTTCCTCCGTAGCAACGTGCTAAATTTCGGGACGAAATTTCTTTCAACTTGGGGATGATGTGACAACTCGTATTTCAAACCTTTCTTTGTACTTTGATGTAACCAGTGTGAACTTTGATGTTAATGGAATGCTATGTTGTTATGTTATGTAGTTATGTGTGATGTATGTATGTATGTATGTATGTATGTATGTATGTATGTATGTATGTATGTATGTATGTATGTAACGTGATCGCACAACACGAACCCAACCGCACAACTCGAACACGATCGCACAAGCCCTTTGGGCCGTACATTCGGCCCAATCATGATGCTCGTTTTGAATCCGTGACCCTAGGCAGCCCAAAATTGGGTTCGGTCCCTCCCCTTACGCGCATACACATGTTACCTTAGGGAGTTTTGTTTCTCACAAATTCCAAATCACCAACACACACCAAACCCTAGTTCTCTCCTTCTCCTTACTCGACGACGGCAGCCCTTCTTCCCTATTCGGAGCTCTTTCATCGATCAAATCAACTCATTCTACCTTTCGGTTAGTATCTCATTATTTATTTAATTTGTTAATACATGAGGCTTGATGTTATGATTGATCTGGATCGATGAATTGATGAACCAATGCATGATGTGTGTGTCATAATGATCTTGCATGTTGTTTTAGGGTTTAGAATTGTATGATGATTTATTGATTTAGTGATTCGATTCAAGGTTGATTGAGGACTATGATCGATTATTGTTGTTCTAGTCTAGCCGATGAATAGGGTATTGGGGGGAGAAAGGATCACCGTGTTGATGATGTTAATAATTCAGTTTGGATGCTAGAATGTTTTATTAATTGTTGTTAATCGATGTGGTCCAAGATAGTAGTTAGTGTTCATGATAATTGGGGTGTATGAACGTGTATGATTTCTGATTTGATTATTGATGTTGATCCGATTTGATTGGAATGATAGGTGTTGTTCATGATTGATTATGTTTCGGGTACATGATAACCGATTAGGGATTGATTGATTGTAAATCGTGTAATTATAGAATGTGTAACTGATATGCATGATTTGAGGAAAAACATATAACTGATTGCACAAGTTTCCAATCGCACATCTAGCCGATCGCACAAGCTAGTCCTGATCGCACAAGTTCCCTCTAGTCGCACAAGAGCTAGTCGCACAAGCTCTGGTCGCACAAGGGAATCGCACAAGCTAGAATAGGTTTGAGTACAACAGTTAAAGCACATTGTATAACCCCTTTAAGCTCAGTCGCACAACATCCTGTGAATCGCACAAGGTTGTGCTGATCGCACAAGATGTTGGGCCACCTAAAAGTCTAAGTTGATGGGCCGAACAGCCAAAAACCCAGTCGCACAAGTTATTCTCAATCGCACAAGTTCACTTGGACCGCACAAGATAAGTGTTTGTTTAATTGTTTGGGCTGTATGAATCATGGATTGCTTATGTTATTTGGGCCGGGTTATTTCAGTCACACAACCCGTTGTGAGTCGCAAAAGTTGTGCTGGACGCACAACAGGTTGGGCAGTTTATTATTGGGCTTCAACTAGTGAAGCGCACAAGGCTGTTGGACCACTAAACTTGTGCGAGCCCAATCATTTGAGTCGTACAAGTTCGGATAGGATATATATACTTGACTGTAAACATGCTGAATATGTTTGCCATGATCATTACGTGTTGTAACCTGTTAGTTTATGTGTAAACCAATGTGCACTACTTGAACCTAGACCTGACTTGTACGGTAACCATGTTAGGACGTGGTTGACCTCTAGCAGCTCGATTTGACCTTTCGCTTATCTGCCGAGCTAACCTAAGGTGAGTTCACACTTTCTACAAGGCATGGGATTCCCAGTGGTTGGGAATGGGTTAAGAAACTAAAACGGAACCTGCATATTCTCCTTGGGTAGAATATGTACCTCCATCCTCTATGGGAAGGATGACAACATTGAAACCTGCGTATTCTCCTTGGGTAGATTACGTACCTCCATCCTCTATAGGAAGGATGACAACATATAACTTACTAGAAAAAATGTGACAACCGTCACTTTTCCGTACATTCCGTACACGAAATGAACAGTAATTTGTGCTTTAATGACTATGCACGATCTGGTTTACCAGACAAATAAATTTTGAATTCCATGCAAGTGAATTCATGCACGTGTTATACTACAAGAATTACTTTATGATAGCGTTGCGTCAAAAATATTAGTAAACTCACCGGTAGGACACATTGTGTCAACATTTCTGCAGAAAGCAATTAGACAATAGAATTGGAGCCTAGGTGTAGGTCCAATGACAAGAATACAGTAAAACCCAAGAGTACATACAAGGGTTAACATATAGACATTCCGAAAGCTAAAATACGCACTAAAAAGCACCCGAAATACATTTTAAAAGCTGAATTTTATATAATTCAGCAAAATTCAGCATTATGACAAGTTTGTAGCATGCAAAAATATGATAAATTGATCCAGAATACTTCCCCGAGTGTTGGGAATTGAAAGTGTCAAGAAAGAATACTTAAAAGACACTAAACGGTGCAATTTAGCACTTTAACGAACCGGTATCTAACCGAACAACCGGACATAACCCGGAACATCAAAATATTATTAGAAGCATTGTTTTAATGTTTCTGAGCTAGTATTGGTCACCGAACATCATAACATACTCTAAACACCCTAAACACATAAAAACACTAACTAATACCATTACTTTCCAACCAAATTACTTAACTAATATTTGGAACCAAACTAGCACAACACCCCCCCCCCCCCCCAAACCGGTTATGGAACAAGTGGGACCCCCCATGATTTTAGTTTAGTTGTTTATAAGATTTGTTAAGTCCTTTTGAAACACAAGGACTAATGGTTATAAGGATGTTGGTGGATTTTTATTATAAACCTTAAGTCTTTCACAACTTATCATCTTCATCATTCAACACACTCCAACCTCCATTCTTTCTCCTCCATTCTCGGCTCAACCACAACTCCACACCACCTCCATTTTCGGTTATCATACAAGTAATCCAAGGTCTTCACAAGGTGTTACAAGGTGTCTAACGAAGCTTGGTGCTCCCGAAACTTGAAGGACCTCTTCCGTGTGCTTTTATCCACTCCATTTGTGTCATTGTTCTTCCCTAGCTTTAAGCTAGTTGTAAGATCCTTTTTCACTCTTGTTACTTCATGTTCTTAGTGGTTAAAAGATATAACATGTTGAAATAACAAGAACACTAAAGAACATACACTTAAATCTTGAAACATAAAGCATGAAATATGATGAATCTTGTTGTTATGATGTGTGTAGTGCATAAATGATATTTGCTTGATGATTTATTGAGAAGATGATGTTGAACCTCACATGAAGCTTGCTAGATGGTGTTTAAACACATAATCTAGCAAGTGGGAGGTGATTATGTAATAACATATGATGATCACCTTCTAGTAAACACATGAACTTGAAGATTAAAATGATTTCTTGAAAAAAATAATCATTAAAGTGAGTTGATAACATTGTTAACTCTAGACTTGTGAATGATTTTCTAAAAAGAACCAAGTTCAAAATGTGATTTTTAGAAGATCATGATTTTACATAAACCTATATTATTTTTGGTGGAAGAACAAGTATAAGAACACTAGAGAAACAAGAAGGTTTAATAAATAAACATTTTTTTTAAATTATGTTTACAAGTTGTAAACACCAAATCTCTTCAAGAATGAGATTTTAAAAGAAGTAAACACACTTTGGAGGGTAACTAAACCCACTAAACACCTTACCAAGATACTACGCGTTTTCGTAAAATATCAAGTTCATGATGTGGGGTGAATCACTTGATTTTGGCACTTGATGAATGTAGAATAAGTTGTTGACGTTTGATGATGATTTAAAAGAAAATAAACACATGTTTTGAAAACATGGGAAACCTCCATTTTTAGGGGAAACCATGTCAAAATTTTTATAAATTTTGACACTTAGAAAATATAAGTTTTGAGAAACTTATTCCCTAAAAATGTATCTAAAAATATTTACCAAGGTTTCCTTAATTTTTGTGTTAAGAAATAATGATTTCTTCAAAGATAAAAATTGATATTAAGTATGTATATTTTTGAGAAAAATATATATATTTATTGATCAGCAAATTTTGTGCTAAGTGTATGTAGTATATATTATACTTGATAGTGTATTAGGACTTGAAAATACACTAAATACTCCTAAGGAGTGAAGATACAAAAAATACACATACAACATACTTAGTCAAATACAAGATACTTATATTTATTTTCAACAAAATAATATAAGTAAAACACATAGTTAAAAATATAAATTATTTTTAACACAAGAACACATATACAAAAGATAGTGCCTTGTACTTGTGCGATACAAGTCTAGTGACTAACGCTAAAAACACGTTTAGGTCACGACGCTAGATAAGCAAATCCGGTGAAGTTTACGACGCAGGAACGCAAAGTTGTGAGTTCATGCTCCCCCTTTTCTTTAACTGTTTTTGGTTTTATAACTCTCGGGGGTGAAATACATGTTACAAATAATACAATGTTTATAAATGGTATGATAACAAGAAGCACTCTTGGTGAGAACGAGTACCAAGTATGATGCGATTTGAAAATACTAAAATACAAGAAGCACTCTTGGTGAGAACGAGTACCAAGTATGATGCGTTTTAAGAGATGCCTAGGAAATACTAGATCATGTGAGCACAGACATAATACTAAAAATGCCATAAAGTCTTGGTGAAAACTAGTACCAAGCCATCAAAAACATTCACTAATTAGGGACGAGGGTTAGATCTAACGGGTACGGCCGAACCCCACTCATGGTCACAACTAGTACCTAGCAGTGCTTCGGAGTCCCAGTCGAGGTTAATCGACACAGTCGAGGTTAATCGACACAGTCGAGGGTAATCGACACAGTCAAGGGAAATGGACACAGTCGAGGCTAATCGACACAGTCGAGGAAAATCGACAAAGGTATGAGCCATTACGAGTGCTCCCTATGAGCCATTACGAATGCTCCCTAGGAGTCATAACAAGTACTCCCATGTCCTTAAGGAGTCATAACAAGTACTCCCCATGTCCTCACATGCCTTAAAGTCTCTCAAAGATTTTACAAGAATACTTTATTGGTACAAGAATTGTATCACAAGAATACTTTATTGGTACAATATTTGTATCACAAGAATACTTTATTTTACAAGAATACGTTATTTCACAAGAATACTTTATTTATACAAGATGCATACCATGTTCCATACAAGGTATGCAAAACGCATGAACTCGCTCAACTTTTTATTGATGTTTTCCAAAATTACATGTATTTCAGGTGACAGGATGGATCTTGAGCGCGGGTGTCGTAACTAGAAGTAGACTTCAAGTTTAGATGTCATCCACTTTTGTTAAATTATAACCTAGGCGAAGGTTGTGTTTTTTAAACTTAAATAATAAGTGTTTGTAATTCTCAAATTTTCATGAATGGATGAACATCGTTTTGATCATGTAGTTGTGTATTACGATTGAATGCAATGATATTAAACCGGTCACACATCATACGCTTCCGCAAAAGACAGGGTGTGACAGTTTGGTATCAGAGCTTCGATTGTAGTGAACTAAGATTCTTTTTCGAGTTTAGACTACAATCACTAGAGTTCTCTCACAAAAACATTTTGCAAAAAAAAAGGGGGAGTTTTCATTGCATTCACGTAAGCGCCAAGATCCATGAGTCAAACACTTTTCAGAAAGAGACAAGGCAAGGACATTAGTAGGGAATACCCTCAAGATAAGGTGCCAAGTAAGGCATAGTCTACACGAGTTAGACTTGCCAAAGATAAAATACACTCTTGGTGATAACTAGTACCAAGTAGTGTTTTTGTCGTAAATCGACAACTAGAAAAATGACCCCCCCCCCCAAAACGAGAGTTATACGTGATATAATGCATCAAGTTGCTTGTTTATGCTTAGTAGCATATTTGTTATTGATATACATATATACGAATAAGTGTACGGAATAAATATTGACGTGAATACAAACAAATAAGTGTGCGGAATGATTATTGACGTGAATAAGATACTTTCGACTCCGACTCCTATTACTATACGTAACTCGCATGATGAAGCTGACGACCTCGCGTTCATTGCAAAGCTCATAGCTAGAGTGATTACCAGACAAGATTCTGAGCTTGCTTCCGTAGGAGATGGCTGCTCTTCCCTCTCGATCGTGAAAGTGCCTAACTACGGTGATGATGACGAGGCAGGGGCGGCAACCTTGAATGAATTCTTAATCAATGGGACGAGATCCCTGCGGCTTATGTTAAGCAAGATTGACGACGCACTTGACCAGAAAAGTGAAGATGAAGTATCCATCTTAAAGGTGCCCCTCCAACTACTAGGAATTCTCTTTATTCCTATCATCGTGCCTATGCGCGCGTAACGATAACGAGTGTTTGCGCGTGGACCATCACAATGGTCCTTTCCATGACAGAGGTATAAGGACAATAGTGTCCCCTCCTTGATTGATCATCTGCTTGGGCGAGAGAAAATTGGGGTAACTGTGCAAGACAATTTATTATTACGGGGGCTCACGTAATAACGACTTGTAGTGCACAGAAATCTTGGTGGACTCTGCGGGCCAAGCTAACGATCACTGCACAAAAATAAACTCTAGGTGTTCACACCTTCAAATGGTAGAACAAAACCTAGACCAGTGCTTTAGCACTTTATAAAGAAGGAAAGCTATCTTGCCTACTTCGTGCCTAACTTTTCCTACTTCATGTACGAGACGTTTGAGAAACAATATTTAAGCAAGAAAAGAGGAATAACATTCAGAAAGAATCAGTGGCGATACACTCTCTATCACCTCTACACAAACAACCCCATCTAAGAGAAAATATACACACCAGTAAAGCTAAAGACCTAAGAAAACCAATGTAGCAGGAAATAACTAAAATGACCAAGGCGATGTAGCCTCGAGTTCATTTTTCCATTACAAACAATAAGCCAAGTTGGCAAGCCTATGTGAAGGCTCAGTAATTGTTTCCTCGCTCATACATTGATTATATATACATGTGAAATTGGGTGATTACATGATGGCTTATGGTGCTATGTACCTCATAGACAATTATGGAATATTGTCTAACCTACTTCATACCATTTTGACAGAAGAGAATGCCGCCCAGACGTGACACAAACACCAGTACGTTACCAAGGACAGAAGCCGAGTTGCAAGAACGCATCTCACAGGCAATTGCACGACATGAAGCCCTCCGCTCGGAGCACAGCAGTGGCACTACTGGAAATAACCCTCCAACTGGCTGCACTTATAAACAATTCCTGGACTGCAAGCCACTGAATTTCGATGGCACAGGAGGTGCTGTTGCATTTGTACGTTGGGCAGAAAAGATTGACTCCATTCTAAGAATGAGTAATTGTTCGCCTCAACAGAGTGTTACCTACATCTCAGGGTTATTCTTAGATGGCGCACTCTCCTGGTGGAACCTTCAGGTTCAAACCCTTGGCGCAGATGTTGCTTATGCACTGAGCTGGGACGAGCTCAAGGAAATGATGGAAAAGAAATACTGTTCTAGGGCTGAAATCCAGAAACTTGAGGTGGAGTTCTGGAATTTGAAAATGGACGGACCAAAGATTCCTGAATACGTCCAGCGATTTCACTACTTGTCTAGAGTCGTCCCCTACTTAGTCAAGCCAGAATTCAAGAGAATTGAACGATTCATTTGGGGACTTGCACCTCAGATCAGGAGCTTGGTTACTACCTCAAGGCCTCCAACCATCGCAGAGGCTATCGATTTAAGTGTTACACTTACCGAAGAAGCTCTACGTGCAGGAAAATTTTCAGAATCTGAGGCTAACAAGAAAGAGACTCATGTGGAGTCATCAGGCAATAAGAAAAGGAAATCTTCGAACCTAAAGGTGGGCACACAAGTCGGCTATGGAAGCTCTAAAGCAAACAAAAGAAAGAAAGTGAATCCGCCGCATGGCAGGAAAACTGTTGGAGCCACTAATAAGGCCGGTGGTGGAGCTTACTCGGGGGCTAAGCCAAGGTGCGGGGAATGCAATTATCACCATAAAGGTCGATGTCTGAGGCCTAAGTGCGGAAAGTGTGGAAAGGAAGGGCACAGCAAGTACGCCTGTTGGGCGAAGAACCTAGATGGAAGAAATAAGAGAATACCAGGTTGCTACAGATGTGGTGGAGCAGGGCACTTTAGGAAAGATTGTCCTGGGAAGAATCAAGCAAGGAAGGGTTTTCACGATCGAAACTCGTGAAGCACGCCAGGATCCAGATGCGGTTACGGGTACGTTCCCTATTAACCAACCTAATGCATCTACTTTTAATTAATACTGGCATCAACTTTAACCTTGCATGCTTTGAACATAAGAAACTGCTTGGCCTAGTTTCAAGTAAAATAGACGTCACGTATTCTTTAGAAATGGGCATATAGAAGGCTAGTCTAAGCAGACGAAGCCATTAAGGATTGTATTTAGGGACTCAGAAGGCCGGAACCTTCTGTTACCATTTACATGAGAAGTCATAATGTGATAGTCAGCATGGATTAGATATCCAAGTATAAAGCCTGAAAACATCCCCGTTATGGAAGAAATTCCAGAAGCAATTTTTCTGAAGATTTGCCAGGAACGCCCCTCCACAAGCGACAAGAGGAGTCTAGGGTAAATCTCGTGCCAGGAGCGGCACCAGTGCCGAATGACGCCTTACCGACTAGCTTCGTCCGCGAAGCATGAGCCTCTGATGTAGCTGCAAGAGCTGCTAGACAGAGGGAATTAAAGACATGACATCCTTAGTTAAGGACACAAGGAGAAAGCTGATAGACTCCACTGTGCATAAATTCTAGAGAATTGAGAATCAGAATCCTTTGCCAAGGATTGATGACATGAATAGACAAATCATAAGGTACTAGATACCACTCAAAGATCAACTTGAAGACAAGATGTCCGCAACTGTGAATACAAGAAGGAAATATCCCTTAAACGACCTTTAGGACTTGCTTCGAGCATTACGAGTTCCTTGTCGTACCATTTGGCTTAACACATTCATCGACAATATTCATGGACCTCATGAAATCGAACGTGTAAGCCATACCTGGATAAATCATGATTATACTTATTAACTACATTCTCATATGGTCAACGACCGAGGGAGGTCATGAGCAACAGCTGCAATTTACCTTGCAACTCTTAGAGAAAAGAACAGTTACGTGCTATGATGACGAAAAGCGGATTTCGAATTCGAGAAATGAGAACTTTAAGATACATGGTGGATAAGAACGAGATTAATGCCAACCCTGCAACCAAGAGCTAAGGAGCTAGAGTTGCAATTATGTGACGCTTCTCAACAAAGTCTCAATTGTACGTCGATGCAACGAGACCACGACATTGCATACGCGACACATTGATTAAGGAATCATAAGAAGAAACCTTGAGCTAGATACAGTAATTGCACGCCGCAAACTTCGCGTCACTACCTGAAAGAAAACGCTGCACGACCTTCACTGAACACAAGGGTTGCAGCACACCGTTGATCGTAAAAGCTTGAATAAAAACATAGATGGACTAATCTACTGAACGATGCGGACTATATGAACACGATACGTGCTTGTGTGATAAACTTGATAAAAAGTTGGAACACTCACTTGCCCTTAGTAGAGTTTTCCTACAACAGTAGTTATCACACCGCCGTTTAAACCGCTTCGTGTGAAGCTTTAGATGGAACATAATAAATCGATCCCCGTCATGTTGAACGAAGACCGGAGATAAACAATATACTGGCCCGAATTGGTCCAGGAAAAACTAGAAACAAGATCGTTTAGATATGTGATCATATCGAGACAGCCACGGAATACAGAAAGATTACGCCGATGAGCGGCGGAAATCATAAAAATTGGAAGCAAGAAGTATGACTCAATGAGAGCCTCGCCTAGAGAAGGCGTAGTGTGATTTGGAAAACAAAAAGGTTGGATCCCGATGTGGGGATCAGAACCATTGTTAACCAGATGAAACTTCCAGAAAAAGATCAGTAGTGATCGCGACGCATTCATGTGTCTAGTCTTCAGAGGAGTCTGACTCAAGGAACAGTCGTTGTTCCCACAAATAAGATTCACATCAATGACAAACGACAAAAATACTATAAAACCTGTTAAGGTTTCGGACCAAGAGTCCACAATACTATGAAACCTGTTAAGGTTTTGGACCAAGAGTCCACAATACTATAAAACCTGTTAAGGTTACGGACCAAGAGTCCCCAGAACACAGAAAAGACACAATTGATTTACTTGAGTACGATAAAATACATGACATGAGAACATGAAGACAAATCATGAACCTAAGTGACCACATTCAATTCACAACTTCCCTGCGACCAATGGCATCGCTTGAATTTCGGGACGAAATTCTTTTAACGGGGGGAGACTGTGACAACTGTCACTTTTCCGTACATTCCGTACACGAAATGAACAGTAATTTGTGCTTTAATGATTGTGCATGATCTGGTTTACCAGACAAATAAATTTTGAATTCCATGCAAGTGAATTCATGCACGTGTTATACTACAAGAATTACTTTATGATAGCGTTGCGTCAAAAATATTAGTAAACTCACCGGTAAGACACATTGTGTCAACATTTCTGCAGAACGCAATTAGACAATAGAATTGGAGCCTAGGTGTAGGTCCAATGACAAGAATACAGTAAAACCCAAGAATACATACAAGGGTTAACATATAGACATTCCGAAAGCTAAAATACGCACTAAAAAGCACCCGAAATACATTCTAAAAGCTGAATTTTATATAATTCAGCAAAATTCAGCATTATGACAAGTTTGTAGCATGCAAAAATATGATAAATTGATCCAGAATACTTCCCCGAGTGTTGGGAATTGAAAGTGTCACGAAAGAATACTTAAAAGACACTAAACGGTGCAATTTAGCACTTTAACGAACCGGTATCTAACCGAACAACCGGACATAACCCGGAACATCAAAATATTATTAGAAGCATTGTTTTAATGTTTCTGAGCTAGTATTGGTCACCGAACATCATAACATACTCTAAACACCCTAAACACATAAAACACTAACTAATACCATTACTTTCCAACCAAATTACTTAACTAATATTTGGAACCAAACTAGCACAACACCCCCCCCCCCCCCCTAAACCGGTTATGGAACAAGTGGGACCCCCCATGATTTTAGTTTAGTTGTTTATAAGATTTGTTAAGTCCTTTTGAAACACAAGGACTAATGGTTATAAGGATGTTGGAGGATTTTTATTATAAACCTTAAGTCTTTCACAACTTATCATCTTCATCATGCAACACACTCCAACCTCCATTCTTTCTCCTCCATTCTCGGCTCAACCACAACTCCACAACACCTCCCTTTTCGGTTATCATACAAGCAATCCAAGGTCTTCACAAGGTGTTACAAGGTGCCTAACGAAGCTTGGTGCTCCCGAAACTTGAAGGACCTCTTCCGTGTGCTTTTATCCACTCCATTTGTGTCATTATTCTTCCCTAGCTTTAAGCTAGTTGTAAGATCCTTTTTCACTCTTGTTACTTCATGTTCTTAGTGGTTAAAAGATATAACATGTTGAAATAACAAGAACACTAAAGAACATACACTTAAATCTTGAAACATAAAGCATGAAATATGATGAATCTTGTTGTTATGATGTTGTGTAGTGCATAAATGATATTTGCTTGATGATTTATTGAGAAGATGATGTTGAACCTCACATGAAGCTTGCTAGATGGTGTTTAAACACATAATCTAGCAAGTGGGAGGTGATTATGTAATAACATATGATGATCACCTTCTAGTAAACACATGAACTTGAAGATTAAAATGATTTCTTGAAAAAAATAATCATTAAAGTGAGTTGATAACATTGTTAAGCCTAGACTTGTTAATGATTTTCTAAAAAGAACCAAGTTCAAAATGTGATTTTTAGAAGATCATGATTTTACATAAACCTATATTATTTTTGGTGGAAGAACAAGTATAAGAACACTAGAGAAACAAGAAGGTTTAATAAATAAACATTTTTTTTAAATTATGTTTACAAGTTGTAAACACCAAATCTCTTCAAGAATGAGATTTTAAAAGAAGTAAACACACTTTGGAGGGTAACTAAACCCACTAAACACCTTACCAAGATACTACGCGTTTTCGTAAAATATCAAGTTCATGATGTGGGGTGAATCACTTGATTTTGGCAGTTGATGAATGTAGAATAAGTTGTTGATGTTTGATGATGATTTAAAAGAAAATAAACACATGTTTTGAAAACATGGGAAACCTCCATTTTTAGGGGAAACCATGTCAAAATTTTTATAAATTTTGACACTTAGAAAAATATAAGTTTTGAGAAACTTATTCCCTAAAAATGTATCTTAAAATATTTAACAAGGTTTCCTTAATTTTTGTGTTAAGAAATAATGATTTCTTCAAAGATTAAAATTGATATTAAGTATGTATATTTTTGAGAAAAATATATATATTTATTGATCAGCAAATTTTGTGCTAAGTGTATGTATTATACTTGATAGTGTATTAAGACTTGAAAATACACTAAATACTCCTAAGGAGTGAAGATACAAAAAATACACATACAACATACTTAGTCAAATACAAGATACTTATATTTATTTTCGAGAAAATAATATAAGTAAAACACATAGTTAAAAATATAAATTATTTTTGACACAAGAACACATATACAAAAGATAGTGACTTGTACTTGTGCGATACAAGTCTAGTGACTAATGTTAAAAACACGTTTAGGTCACGACGCTAGATAAGCAAATCCGGTGAAGTTTACGACGCAGGAACGCAAAGTTGTGAGTTCATGCTCCCCCTTTTCTTTAACTGTTTTTGGTTTTATAACTCTCGGGGGTGAAATACATGTTACAAATAACACAATGTTTATAAATGGTATGATAACAAGAAGCACTCTTGGTGAGAACGAGTACCAAGTATGATGCGATTTGAGAATACTAAAATACAAGAAGCACTCTTGGTGAGAACGAATACCAAGTATGATGCATTTTAAGATATGCCTAGGAAATACTAGATCATGTGAGCATAGACATAATACTAAAAATGCCATAAAGTCTTGGTGAAAACTAGTACCAAGCCATTAAAAACATTCACTAATTAGGGACGAGGGTTAAATCTAACGGGTACGGCCGAACCCCACTCATAGTCACAACTAGTACCTAGCAGTGCTTCAGAGTCCCAGTCGAGGTTAATCGACACAGTCGAGGGTAATCGACACAGTCAAGGGAAATTGACACAGTCGAGGCTAATCGACACAGTCAAGGAAAATCGACAAAGATATGAGCCATTACGAGTGCTCCCTTTGAGCCATTACGAATGCTCCCTAGGAGTCATAACAAGTACTCCCATGTCCTTAAGGAGTCATAACAAGTACTCCCCATGTCCTCACATGCCTTAAAGTCTCTCAAAGATTTTACAAGAGTACTTTATTGGTACAAGAATTGTATCACAAGAATACTTTATTGGTACATGTTGGGATCGTAGGCTCTTATGAGAGTGTTTGTTTGTGTAAATTGAACAATCAATGAATATGAAAACATGTAAAGTGCAGCAGAAATGAACAACAAACTTTCTAAACACAATCATAAAGAGAAATAGATTTGATAAACACATGAATTGCATCAGTCGAAAGATTACAAAGTAAATCAAATGATTACAAACATGCTTACAAATAAACTCCCCCTCAGCCTGATACTCCAGTGGTTGGTTGCACAAGATGAAAGGATTGAATTGAGGAGAAGAACTCACTCAAGACGATCAAATATAACAGTACAGGGTACTGTTATATTTATAGGCAAACCAACCCACTGATGTATCTCAGCTGACGTCACCATGAAAGTGACATCCAACAACCTAACAACCTGTAAACACTGTTCTATACAAACTACTGATGTCTAACAACTGATTGATAAGAAAATATAAAACATGGGTAAACTACTAATTCACTTTCCACTGTTGTAGCCTAAACACTGATGTTTGAGCATTAGTGTTTTCTTCAAAGGTGATTAGTCCTTGAATGGGCAGTGCTTGTGTCTACAGCAGTACTTAAGGGACAGCAGTAGATAGAGCGTCAGTGTTTGTCTTTAGCAGTCTTTAGCGTTTCATCAGTGTTTGGTTCATCAGTTGTTCTTCTGAGCAGTACTTAAAGTATATCAGCTGTTAGATAACCACTGTCAAGGGGAAAGCTTAATGTAAACATATGCTTATTGTGAATCCACTGTTGTGAACCGGTTTTGGCTTTCATTATCTGTTCCTCTGGTAGGGTTCAATCCCAACAATCTCCCCCTGGAACAGATAATGCCAAAACCCTTCATTATTCTGGATTTTTATTTCTCATCAGAAGTTCTTTGACTTGTTCTTTAAATTTTAGCTCAAAATCCTGAGAACTTGTATCATCTTCATCCCGGCACAGTGTAAGCTCAAGGAGATCTTGTAGATCTTCAACACCCAGGCCTAGTGCTTGATTCCTTGATATATGCTTCACTTCTCCATTGGTTCTGACCAGAGTCAATACATGGGTCTTTTGATCAGAGAGCCACTTTAGTATTTTTAAACCAAATGGGTTTCTTTGGAGAGACTTATTTGCTGATGAGCTAGGAGTTTTTGGCCTTGAGAACATTTGTACAGCAGTATCTTGAACTTCAGACATTCGTTTGAAAGCCTCTTCTATGACTTGATTTGCTACAGCTATGTCTTCTGCAACTTCTTTGTCAATTTGCTCTTGTCTCTGTTGTTGATCAGACTCACTGTCTGTGATATCTGCTGATGATGATTGGCTCAAAACCTTTTTGTCAAGATCTTGTAGCTTTGCTGATTTTTCTTTATCTAAAGCCATTTTCTTGATGGCTTCTTCAAAATAATCAGTTTCGTTTTCTTTTTCTTCTCCAACAGTCAGTTGTTCCCTCTTTTCTTTTCTCAACATTGTGACAGAGGTTTCTGCTGCGTTGATCAGTGTTTCAAAAGTCTTGATCTGCTCCTTTAGCTTTTTGTAGTCAGACTTTTTAGGAGTGTCAGAGACTGTCATCCTCCTTTTCTTAAGCCTTTCATAAGCTTCATCTGTTTGCTACTTAGTCCATTTTGCTATGGCATTTGCAGTGTCCACCCTTGCATCCACCAGCTCCTGCTTCTTTCTTTTATACTCAGAAGTAAGATCAGCAATAAACTTTTTGTATTTATTCCAATTTGGAGCTGTCTTCTTCTTTCCTGGATCATTTTTAATCCTTTCAATCCTGTTTGCTTCATGCTTCAAAGCGATCAGTGGCCACTCTTCGAATTTGTTTTCTTCAGCTTGATAGAACTTTTCTTTCATTATATATGCAAGATATTCTTTTCTCATTGCTTTTCGTTGATCTGTCTTTTCTTTGATCAGATCTTGTGCATAGTCTTCCATCAGCTAGACTTTTCAGAGCAAACGTACCATTCTTTCTGCAATGGCTTCATCACCTTTATCTTTGCATTCAAGTTTAGCTCTAATCCTTGCTTGCCTTGCTTTCATTTCAAGATATTCATCCATGTTTTCTGGGACTATGAAGCCAATGAGAGAAGGGAATCTTCTTTTTGAAGGATCTTCCTCGGTGTAAAATTGTCTCATCTCATTTTTCACAGCATCTAGTTCCAGTGGGTATTTTGCGGCAACAGGATCATATTTTTCATCAGTGGCTTGAGTTATTTCTTTTTTTCTTTTGTGAAGCTTTTCGGATGAAGAGGGTTTTGGTTGTGATGTAGGAATGATGAGAGCAGTGGTGGATGGTTGACTAACAGCTGTTGAAACAACTGGTGTTTCAACCTCTGTTGTCATTACAACTACTGATGTGTCAGTAGATGTCTTCTGCTTTTGAGCAGGGGTTGAAGGTGGTGAGGTAGTTTTTGATGGTGGTGGTGAATCATCATCAGGAATGAAAACCCTTCTCCTTTTTATTGTAGGAGAGGCTGATGATGTCTTGAGTGGATCAGTTGTTGTGGTTTGAGTGATGGAAAGTGTCTGACTAACAGGTGTTGAAACAACTGGTGTTCCAACCACTGTTGTCATTACAACAGATGTTGTAACATCTGGTGTCTTCTGCTTTATGGCAGGAGGTAATGATGATGATGTGATTTTAGATGATGATGGTGGTAGGACAGTGGTTTTGGTGGTGTGTGATGAGTGGTGTGTGTTAAAGATATGGCAGCTGTTTGGCTAGCAGTTTTTGTAACTACTGCTATATCAGCTGTTTGGATGGAAGTTTGAGATTTTGAGCCTTTTGGAGGTGGTTTCGATGTCTGTTTTTCTTGTACTGGTTCAATATACAGACCATCTTCTATTCTCTTCTTTTTCAACTGGATTTTCTCCCCCTTTTTGGCATTATCTGCAAGGGGTTTATCCATGAAAAGAATAGTGGAAGGAGCTTTTCCAGTGGTACTTTGGATGCTGGCCTTTATAGCCTTGATATCTGCTTGAGTATCTTTAAATCTTAACTCCACCATGTTTGTCAGCATTTTTACATGCATTTCATGCTGCTGATCAGCCGTTTGTTTTTGTTTTTCTAGTAAGGGTTGAAAAAGATTCCAGAGCTCATTTGCAGCAAGTGCTTGTGGTGGAGCAGGTGCTTGAGGTGGAACAGCAGTGGATTGTGCTTTTTGAGCTTTTAACAGCTGTTGCACCATATCCTTTATTTCAGCAACTAATGTTTCAAGTTTTTCAACTCTGTCCGTCAATTCCTGATATTTTGAATCATCACCCAAGTTAATGGGATCACCTGAATCCCCACCAGTAGTGGTTGTACCAATGTTTGACTTAGGAACTGAGTCCCAAAAATCACCCATTGATGCCCCTTGGTCTTGGTACTGGGGACTTCTTTCTTCAGCACTCGAAAACCCTTTGATGTTGCCAGTGGTTAGAACAAGCTCACTGGTGGTTGCCGAAGGTGCTACAGAAGAAATTGCCTTCAAGGGAGTCTTACTAATGAAACAACTGTCCAATTGAAGATCTGTTGATCCATCAGTTGTAGTTGCTGCTCCATTTGAACTACCACCGAGAGTTACTTGTAACTCAGGGGGTGTAACCTCCTCAATTGTTGCTGGGATAGCAGGAGTAGTAGCATCAGACCCAGTCACTTGTGGGAGTATACTCTCAGTGACAGGTGATAGAGAGGAACTGGTTTGTGTCTGAGCTATAGCAACTGCATGCAACAAAGGTATTATTGATTGTGGCATTATGATTGGTGAGGGTATGGGTGTTGAAAGAGACATGTCCTTGGGATCAGGACTGAGGAAGATGGATCCGATTGGGTCCAGAGCTTCATAATGTGGGGTCCCTGTGCTTACAACCTGATCCTTTTGTGAGGATGCAGGAGGAGTTTGAGGCGATGGTGGAGATCTTTCTACCAACTGCTGTAAGGAAGTAGCAGCAGTGGTTTGTGGTGACATTTGTGTTGTCAAAGGCAGTTGCTCTGGGATCTCATCTTCCAGAGTTGCCTTTTTCTTGGGTTTGGTGGGCTTTTTGTAAGATTTTCTTTTGGTCTTTTTGGTGATGTCAGGTGTGGGTTTCAAAGCAGTGGTAGTGCTGCTATGATCACCTGGAGCAGTGGGCTCAACAGTAGATGCCTGAGGAGCAGTGGTAGCTGCTAAATTCTGCTCAGGCACCTCTGCTTTTGTTTTTATAGGTGCCATCATTCTTGAGAATGTTTCAGTTGTTAGCCCTTTTATTTGAAAATAAGCACCTTGTTTAAGCAAATTTTCATTTTCTTTTTCAATTTTTGTTTAAAATAATAGCTTAAAAACCTTGGAAAAAGTAAAAATGATTTGCTATCGGCATTTTTTACTAAGTCATTAAAGATCTCCTGGGAATAGTTGTAATTTTCATTATTTAAAATAGCATAGCCCAGACATTGAATCTTCAATGGTATTTCGTTAAACGCTGTTGTTTTATTTGAAACACAACTCAAAAGTGTGTGAAATAAAAACCTAGGTGCAGAAGGGAAGTAACCTTTTTGTAAGGTATCTACCCTTGATTGTTCTGCATACCCTCTTTTTAAGAAATCCTTTTTCAACTCGGTTTTATCAAAAGAAGGTTTACCTTTCTGATCGTCGAGTTTAAAGACTTCAGAGATTGATTGTGGAGTGATTTGAATCACTTTACCCTGTATCGAGGAGTTAATGGCTATGACTTTATCATCTTGTTTTTCAAGCGTCACCTTTTTCCAAAACTCTCTCTGGGTTTGCAGATAAATTGGAGCATCTGCGGTCAGCAAAGTTTTGTACTTTGATTTAGACAGCGTATCAATGATGGAGTCGAAGGTGTGGTTATCGGTGGGTTTTGTGAGTAGACCCAGATAATTATGCGGGGATTTGTACGGGATTTCAATGGATTCAGAGGCCGTTTGAGCAACCTCTTTAGAAGATGATGATGGCTTTGATTTTGATTTTGTCATTTTTGCGGAGAAGAACGAAGAATGATTTTGGGAAGAAAGATTGGAAACTGCTTTGAGAAGAGAATTTTTGGAATTCAATTCGACAGTGTAAAGCCCTGTTTGGGGTTTTGATCAGGGTTTTATTAAGGAAAAAATGAACACTGATGTGGCAGCGGTTATTATGATCTGAAGGCTAAAAACTGACCACGTGTCAACAGATGATGAAGAGGTGAATTATGGAGAACAGTTGTTTTGGAAACCACTGATGAAGCAAGTATCAGTGGTTACAACGGTCAAAATGAGGACAGTGGGTGATTTTTACTATCAGTGGATAGCATATCAGTGGTTGTAATGCAGATTTTGAATATCAGTGCTTATAATGAAGATGGAAGAACAGTGGTTGACTTTCAGCAGTGGACAGTAGTTAGAGAGCAGATGTTTGAACAAAGCAGTGTTTAGAGGTGAGATAATGATAATAATTTGAAAGCCCATTATGTCAGCAACTTTTAAAGAAATTTTCATTCAAGGTTTTGCCACATGTCATTTTCACATTTCGAAGCTTTTACGAAATTCTGACAGTGGTATAGTACCCCAGATGGTGAGAACTTTTTGCTAAGGCAACTCATTTTCGTTTAATATCCAAATTAAAACATGAGTGCCCCAGTAGTTTAAGCACAGTTTAACAATCAACCTTTGATTAGTGTTTAAAACAAACCTGAGTATGACATGACCTTGACATAAGTACCATTTTTTCTTTTGACCCATTTATGAGGACAATAATACCAACAAAAATAAGGTACTATATCCTGACAGGAAATTGACACTATTGCCAATAAAAACGAGCAAAAGTTCAAAATATATTATTCTTTAAAAAATCGAATAATTTATCCTGGTTATTTGAGGAAAAACCTTCGTATAAAAATGGTTAAAGGCTTTTCTGAGAACAGCATCAAAAGGATCTGGTATATTTTTAATAAAATACGTAATCATATCATTCTCAAATTTATGAAAATGGTCAGTGGTTTGACAGCAGTGGTAGGAAATTTTGAATATATTTTGACCACTGTTTGGTACCATTTTCTTGTTAGTTGATTGCAAATATGAGGACACATGGACACATGAGTTTTGAAGATCCTGTTATAGATCTCGTTACCATGTGATGATTTTGAAGATTTGTCTATTCCTCTTGAAGTTCATTCACTGGAATTACCATTTTTACCTGAACCTTTTCCTGAACAGATGAATGCACACAGTTGCTTAATGACCATTATTACCCTAAACTTTGACTCTTAAGTGTTTTATACTCTTTTCTTTTGACTTCAAAAGTTTTGAGATAAACACACTTTTGAGTTTTTGTGAATCTTCTTCTTCCCTTTTTACCCTTCCCATTTATAAGTAATGAATTACTTACTGGGAGGTCTTTGAGAGCAACCTTAATCCAATATCATTTTGCAGTAATGTTTTGAGAGAATTGGTCATGTTTGCACAGGTTTTTCCACCAATCTCACACTACATATGATATGGACTATGTTGATCCCTGATTTTCTGAATGTATTTTAACATAGTTGATTTTGTCCTTTTGAGGATCTCAACCTGTTTTCAACACATAAGATCTGAATGACTAAAGTTTTAATTTCCCTCTTTATAGGTTATCAAAAACACTAATGTTTTATGAACATAGGTTTTTGTTAATCTGAGGTTCATACTTTAGCATTTAAAAAAAAACATCACAAATTTCTTAACAACAGTTGAAATCAATTTTAAAAAGAAGAAGTAATACCATAGTTTAACAGACATGTTTTCAGATCTGAAAACTATGAGTGACTTGTGCACGATATCAATTGTTGTGTGAGATTTGTGTGTCATATGACATCTTGGTTGTTTTACAGAGTATTTGAATGGCAGTTTTAAGCATTGTTACTCGTTACTCTGTTTTTCAACAAAATACAACCAACCTTAGTATCAATGAATTTTGAGCCGAACTGTTATGTCAAATTGATTGTTAGATCGAATTTGACTGTCCAGGCTCTAATACCAATTGTTGGGATCGTAGGTTCTTATGAGAGTGTTTGTTTGTGTAAATTGAACAATCAATGAATATGAAAACATGTAAAGTGCAGCGGAAATGAACAACAAACTTTGTAAACACAATCATAAAGAGAAATAGATTTGATAAACACATGAATTGCATCAGTCGAAAGATTACAAAGTAAATCAAATGATTACAAACATGCTTACAAATAAACTCCCCCTCAGCCTGATACTCCAGTGGTTGGTTGCACAAGATGAAAGGATTGAATTGAGGAGAAGAACTCACTCAAGACGATCAAATATAACAGTACAGGGTACTGTTATATTTATAGGCAAACCAACCCACTGATGTATCTCAGCTGACGTCACCATGAAAGTGACATCCAACAACCTAACAACCTGTAAACACTGTTCTATACAAACTACTGATGTCTAACAACTGATTGATAAGAAAATATAAAACATGGGTAAACTACTAATTCACTTTCCACTGTTGTAGCCTAAACACTGATGTTTGAGCATTAGTGTTTTCTTCAAAGGTGATTAGTCCTTGAATGGGCAGTGCTTGTGTCTACAGCAGTACTTAAGGGACAGCAGTAGATAGAGCGTCAGTGTTTGTCTTTAGCAGTCTTTAGCGTTTCATCAGTGTTTGGTTCATCAGTTGTTCTTCTGAGCAGTACTTAAAGTATATCAGCTGTTAGATAACCACTGTCAAGGGGAAAGCTTAATGTAAACATATGCTTATTGTGAATCCACTGTTGTGAACCGGTTTTGGCTTTCATTATCTGTTCCTCTGGTAGGGTTCAATCCCAACAATCTCCCCCTGGAACAGATAATGCCAAAACCCTTCATTATTCTGGATTTTTATTTCTCATCAGAAGTTCTTTGACTTGTTCTTTAAATTTTAGCTCAAAATCCTGAGAACTTGTATCATCTTCATCCCGGCACAGTGTAAGCTCAAGGAGATCTTGTAGATCTTCAACACCCAGGCCTAGTGCTTGATTCCTTGATATATGCTTCACTTCTCCATTGGTTCTGACCAGAGTCAATACATGGGTCTTTTGATCAGAGAGCCACTTTAGTATTTTTAAACCAAATGGGTTTCTTGGGAGAGACTTATTTGCTGATGAGCTAGGAGTTTTTGGCCTTGAGAACATTTGTACAGCAGTATCTTGAACTTCAGACATTCGTTTGAAAGCCTCTTCTATGACTTGATTTGCTACAGCTATGTCTTCAGCAACTTCTTTGTCAATTTGCTCTTGTCTCTGTTGTTGATCAGGCTCACTGTCTGTGATATCTGCTGATGTAAACATCTGCTTATTGTGAATCCACTGTTGTGAACCAGTTTTGGCTTTCATTATCTGTTCCTCTGGTAGGGTTCAATCCCAACAGTACAAGATTTGTATCACAAGAATACGTTATTTCACAAGAATACTTTATTTATACAAGATGCATACCATGTTCCATACAAGGTATGCAAAATGCATGAACTCGCACAACTTTTTGTTGATGTTTTCCAAAATTACATGTATTTCAGGTGACAGGATGGATCTTGGGCGCGGGTGTCGTAACTAGAAGTAGACTTCAAGTTTAGATGTCATCCACTTTTGTTAAATTATAACCTAGGCGAAGGTTGTGTTTTTGAAACTTAAATAATAAGTGTTTGTAATTCTCAAATTTTCATGAATGGATGAACATCATTTTGATCATGTAGTTGTTTATTACGATTGAATGCAATGATATTAAACCAGTCACACATCATACGCTTCCGCAAAAGACAGGGTGTGACACAAAACTCTATCATGAAGTCCCTCATTTTTATATCGACTTAATCACCGGGCCAATGGCGAGCGGGTCATTAGTTAAATAGCGCTATTAGGTTTGACAAGCCTCACACCGTGCCGCAGAGGACGGGAGTGGACTAATGGATCTGGGCACTTAGTCAATGATGATAGACATTGACGTAGGGCACATAAACATGACTCCAGTCAGTTGTCGATATGGTAACGGGTCTAGTGGTTAACATGGGGTAGCCCCCACTGGTATTGGTTTGGGAAACAAGGAATTGGATAACTCATGGTTTTCGAATGAACTTATGGTTTTTTTGGAACAATCTTAAAAATGGACAACCAACTGTGAACTCGCTCAACTTTGTTGTTGATTCGTTACTATATGCCTTGCAGGTCGTTAGGTGTTTACTTGGAGCTTGCACGAGAAGGAAAGGTCGTTATGGGACATGGACTGTTGAGTTCCATGTTAAACTTTCGAACTTTAAAACTTATGTTTGATTTTACTCTTTATGCTTCTGCTGATAACTTGAACTTGGTTAATTGTTTTGGACACCAATTATATTATGGTTGGTTTTATCTTTATTATTATTATTATACATTGTTCAATATGATTGGTGGCTTGATCCTGGTCATGTCACGCTCACTGCGGTGATACTCCGCTTGTGGAATTTGGGGTGTGACAGCGCCACACTGACTCAGGTCCATGCGCGCCTGCAAGCGTGTGCCACGTCACCTGTGAGCCTATACGAGCACGCCACACCGTCGCGCCGTATTGTCTCACTCTGGTGCGCCGCGCACGTCACATCAGGCCCCATGCTCAATGCGCGCAACCACGTGCCTTCATGCCACGTGTACTCGCGCGCGGTGCTAGACTGCCACGTCATGCGCCACTGTGCGCGGACCCACCAGGGTCATGCGCCTGCATGCCACGTCACTAACCACCTGGTCCTTGCAACCCTTGTGCTCCACCACGCGCACGTGGTCAAAAATACAAAGGCGGCTCTCAAGCGTGCGAAGTGCAAAGTCCGCCATCAAAGCACCACATTGCGCCTCATCGCCCACGCCACGCGCGCGCGCGCGAGGGCGAGTTAGGGTGCTCCGCACCCTTCGCGAGTACACTTAGTGTGTGCTTCCATGAAACAATAAGGATGGAGAGTTCCCACTTAAATACCCATTTAAGTTTCATATCTCATTCTATGTGGGACAAGGTGTCACTTTCCCTTTTGTTTCAGCATTCAATGTTTCAAACACCCAACTTTGAGCATTGATATCTCATTCATCTTACCTCCGTTTTGGACGTGATTTAGTTCGTTGCGAAGCTCTTCCAACATAGAACACAAACCCACAAATAAATATATAAAGAAACCTCTGTTTCTTATATTTATTTCTAGTCCTAAATACGAAAAAATCATTTTCCTATATTTGTGAAAAATGATATTTTCACCAAATTTCCAACATACACCACCACTACCTCCTCAAAATTAATAATAAAAAAATCGAAATTGATTCAATTAAACTAGATTAATTATTGAACGATACAAAAAGGAATGAGTGGACACCACTACCATAATAAAAATCATGAATTCCACAAAATTGAAATCGGAATTTAATATATATGAAATATCATTACAATAATAGAAGAAATTAATGTAAAAAACAGAGTAAAAGAATGTGAATTATGGAAAACAGAGATGGGTATTATACGTACACATACCTGTAACAGAATTTATGGTCGGAGAAGGTGATTGTTGGAGTAAAAGAGTGTGAATTATGGAGGTGTCGGCTGGGCGACGAGGCAGCAGGTGGTTGTCGGAGGAGGTGGAGGTGGTGGCGGAGGAGGTGGAGGTGACGGCAGAGAGGGGTGGAAGAGAGGTGCTAGGGTTTTGATTAAAGATGTCCGTGTTTTGAGATTATGAAAGAAGAAGAGGTTGGAAGAGGTAGGAAGACATTGGACCATGTTTGCGTGTGGAAGAGGACGCACAGAGGTTTAAAGAGATTTTTTAATGAAATGTCTTCTAAAAAAACAAACGGTTTGCAGAGCTAAACATTTGCGTGTGGTCTGCGCGATGCAGACATAAGAGGCTAGGAGAGGTTTTTCTGAAAAAACAAACACCACCTTAAGTGTGTTGTTATTTCTAGTTGCTAATTGATGTTTTTCTATTGGATAAAAAAAGTTTACCTTGTTTTTATATGGGAAAACGTTAATAGCCAAAACTAGAAAAAGAAAAATATGTATAAAAATAAAGAGTAAAGTACATGGATAATCCATATGGTTTATTAAAATTTTGGATGTGGTACATAGTTTTTCAAAAGTACACGAGTGGAATCCTGGTTTGCTTTTAGTAACGATTTTTATTAGAATATTAATTATTATGGAACCGGGATCTTAAAATTCTAAACCTTTCGAGATAGCGAACAAGACCCTCAACCCTTCTCAAGAGACACTTATGGCACCCTAGAGGATGTTACGAACACCGGTTGGTTAGACTCTCTCTCAAGACGTCTAAGGGGTTTATGAAAGTACCCTAAAAGATTCACTCCCTCTCAGGACATAAACCTAGGATAGACTTGGGTTCTCGATTAGACTTGTTAGACAACAGCTAATAGGTTTACTCCTAACGAAGCTCCCACCTTACGGTTTAATGACTTGTACCTAACAATAATCTCGCATCTCTCAGCTATTGAGAATTAGTAGAACACTTAATTTATTTGATTACCGAATATTACTTTTAATGTTTATTGCGCAATTTAACCCTAAAGATTAAAGATTTATTATGTGATATAGACACTCACCAAAATCTAAAATCTACCACGACTCTATTATGTGATAAAGATCGTTACCAAGATTCATGCGAAGCAATAAATAGTTTTCAAACAACTTTAAGCATGCATATACATCTAATCAATAATCAAGTCGACTACAATTCATAAACAATTCATAAATATTAACTATCCATTATAAAAATCAAAACTTTAGCGAACCATTCATCCAAGTCTATGTAGTTTAAAAGATCTAGCCAAAAAACATAACCAAGAAAAAGAAACAAGTCTCGAATAGTAAATAATTCATAGTATCAAGTAAAAAAAACACAAAGTTATTAAAACCGAATATAAACTATTTGTAAACCCATACTTAAATCTTGATCGCGGCCTGAATCCTCAAACCAATCTTTTTTCTCTCTGATCGCCTGATGTGTAGCCGTCCAGAACGTTCTTCGTCTGATGTTGTGCGTCCAGGAGATGCATCTCCAAATTTGGTTAACTTATAATCGATTAATATATATTATCATTCTTTTTCTTGTCCACCTTTTTCTCTGACGTCCCTCCAAGGAAAACAATATAACCGCCTCCAACTTTTATATTATGTATACTAGGTTATAACCTGGAAACTTCCCGGGTAGGAAAATTTAATTTATATTAATCAAATTATTTATATTATTTTCATTGAATTCAATAAAACTCGTATGTGCAATTGTCTGCCTTTAACAGTTAAAGTATGAGTGTCTCTTAGAGAAATCAAATACAAAAGAATGTGTCTCATCTATTCTCGAATGTTGGGATTCTAAGCAAAAAAGTAAAATAAATTTATGCAAAGGTCTAGGGTAAGGGGCAGACCTAGTAAAGGGGGGGGGGGGGGGGGGGGGGGGCACCCTTGAAAAAAACATTAGCATATTTTATTGGGAAAAATCCCTTGAAAATATAGTTAAACCCCTTATTTGTACCCTTTGAAATATTTTCTAGGTCCGCCACTACTAAGGGTGTGCAATAACTGAACCGTTAATCGAAACGGAACCGAAAAGTGATGAAACTGAGCTGAAATTAACCGAAACCGAATAAACCTAAAGTTAGTTATCAGTTATTTTTGTACCATCAATTACCCAAAAATTAACTAACGGAACCTATTATATTTTCGTATATTTCTAGTTTTTATATCACTATTTCACATA
Organism: Helianthus tuberosus; assembly: GCA_030545235.1. Lineage (NCBI taxonomy): Eukaryota > Viridiplantae > Streptophyta > Magnoliopsida > Asterales > Asteraceae > Helianthus > Helianthus tuberosus. The sequence goes on along the minus strand of CM060427.1, from coordinate 68,212,212 downwards.
TTTCATGTATTTATACCTCTATTTCATGTAATTATACCTTAATTTCATTTATTTATTCATCTATTTCATGTATTTATACATCTATTTCATGTATTTATAAGCAAAATTTGAGCCCTTGTTTAATTTGGTTATTAACCAAAATTAACCGCACCGAACCAAAAACTAACAAATTAACCAAATCAACCGAACCGATTAACCAATGACTTCGGTTACGGTTAATGCTAATAACCGAACCGAACCATGCACACCCCTACACAGGCCTATGTTTTAAAATGTCCCAAAAAAGTTGAGTCGCACCTTTAGATCGACCCATTCATCGTAAGTAAGCAAACAAATAGGAAACGTTAGCTGCAATGAAAGCAACTCGGACATATCCAAACATGTCCTTTGTGTATTCAAGTTCTAAATATTTTCAACAACAAAGAATAAGATTGTTTAGTTGTACCACATGGTATAATAATGTAAGAGAACATAGTGAGGGAGTTTCTTAGGTCAGCCCAATTCTTTATACCAAATTTATCTATGTAATATATAAACCGTTAAAAGAATCTTTAAATGGTACAACTTCAATTGTTTTTACTTCTTAACTACAACTAATTTATTTACTTTTGGTTTCTGATGAATACTTTCGTGTGTTGGATCACTTTGGATCTACAATGCCATTAAGTAGAACTTCAGTAGTAAACACAATCAAATGCATCAATATATATTGATAAATGCCCAGAATTAATTACAACTAACAATTTGATATCAGACAAATAGGTTCTTATATGCTTTGTGCCTTTGTAATCAAATCTGTTCTTTTTGTCTGTACAATGTTGATGACATAATACCATTTTTGCCTTTCGATAAGTTTAAAGTAATGTGTTTGATGTTTCCGGTGTCGTCTGGACACCATTTGAACTTAAGTGAGGAATACCATCATCTAATGTATTTAATTGGTCATTGGTTGCAAGATTAAAGGCCGGCGAGAAAAGTGAGAAGCAGATTCCAGCAAAGAAACATATGTGAACAAACCAACCAAAGTGCTTTTCCCAAACACCTGAAATCCCCACATAACAAAAAATGTTTGGCCCAACATTCATATGCGAACATGTTTCAAGCTAATAAATTTATCTTGTAGTGCATGACCTTGATTGCTCTTCAGCGAGTTCAATAAGAAAATTTGCAGTCCCTACTTTCGCCTTCGACTTTACCACTTCAATTCTCCAAATCTTTTTTTCTAATAATAATAAAAAAAAAAGTTTAAACTGCAATCAAAAGTTAAAAAAGAAAAAATCAAACATTTTGAATTTAAAAGAAAAGTTTCAAATGTTCTTACTTGGAAGCAAGAATCAACCAATGCCTGTTTATTATTAGCTAACGAAAAAAACAATTAGAAATTAGGATATTGGAGCATGTTGGATCATTATCGCAAGTAAAAAAAGATAATCCAAAACAATTTCATTAAAATTAGTAATATTAGTGTACCCATGATGATTTTTGAAGGTAAAAAGTGTACAGGAAAATATGAAAAACGTACTGGCTAGTAAACAATCGGCGAATGAGATACGAAGAAAACGCAATCGGCGAGTAGAGTATGAGAAAGTGTATGGGGAAAAAGTGTTAGTAGAAACACTATCATTATACAAAGCATTATATAATGGAACAATCTTTTTTTTAGTTACGATACACGTAAGATGAGATAAGGCTGGAACAGTGGAACATGTGGGTACGCATGACATTATGATGTGTTGACTTATTTGCCAATCATGTGTAGTAATGTGTAAAAAATAAAAATTTGGTCAAATTTCATAAGACGTCTTAGAACATGTTTTCCTTAATTAACCCTACACTTCCTAGGGGTGGCTTAGCTGGCAAACCAATATAAAAAAATAACTACACAAATAAAAGAAATTAACCTTTCTTTCAGGTGCATTGCTAAATGTTAAATGATCTTCTAGCAAGTCGTCATCAAATCATCATCCTCTACAAGAAAACAACAAATCCCAATTCAAGGTTACATTTCAAAACAACTTCTATATAGAAAACAGAGAGTAATTTGGGAAAAAAACTAAATTTTGTACAAAATATTGAATACTTTCTCAACGGAAAGAAATTGATTACATAACCAACTCTCACCAACACCTTTTGTTTGTGAAAAGTAACTAAACGGAAAAAAAGAACTTAAACAAATGTTCATGTGGGTAAAATTTGTTCACAATTTTGTGAAAAATTTTTCTCACCATTCTCACAAAAAAATGGAGTGTTCTTAATGAAAACAAGTCTTACCACCAAATGCCAAGTCCATTGAGCCGATCATCAACCAGCAACCCAGTGAGATAGTGATTCAAAGGGGTTTTCGTTATCAGTTAATAAGCTGAAAAGTCAGTGGTGGGTCAAGCTATGCCCCAAAGCTAGTGGATCAAGCTATTGTGGCATGACTAACAGAAATCTAAGTAAAACTACATCAAAAATAAATCAGATTATTTTAATCTCCACTACATGTTGGACATATGATTGTCCTAGCATTGAATCATAAAAAAAAAATCCTTTTATCCAACTTTAAAAAAAAACAGTTCATTGTGAAAGTAAAAATAAAATACTTAATAAAGATGGTTTAAAGAAAATAGTTCTTATTTACCTTTCTCCCAAAAGGACCAAATCGACCAACACGGTGAATGTAAAGCTATCGATTACTTGGAGGTCACGATTAATCAGTAGGAAAAAAACCGGAAACAGATGATTAATAAACATATCATATGGTATGCACATGAGTTTAATCCTCTCCAACTACAAAAAGATGTTAGTTAAACAAACTTCTATTGAGTTTTTACTTGGCTAGCATAAGTGTTCAACAATGTGAAATAACATAATTAAGATAAGTAAGAGTATCTGCACAACTTAGTTGTTATCATAATAAAGGTACATTTTGGCATGAACTTGTTTTTGACCCATTTACCTAATAAATGTAAACTGATCAATTTCACCACCTCTAAGTTTACCATTTAAAAATAATAGAGATCAAAGATGGCATAAACATCAAAATGAAAAAATGTATCACCGAGTTCTTTCGCAATACCTTTGATTGACAGTGAACCAATAACTGAAAACCAAAAACAACTCAAAAGGTGAATTTTCAATTAATTGTTCTATAGCCTGAACCAATACCAATCCAACTTCAGATCTACCAAGAACTTAACAAATTACAACTTTATATTTACAAACTAATCACAGATCTGAACCATATAACCCAAAAATTCTAAGAGAAACTAATCACAGATCTGACGAAATCAGATCAATTCTGATGCAAATTCACATAAACTAATCACAGATCTGACGAAATCGAACAAATACATGCAAAATCACATCACCTTATTCTCCGATTTGGCTTTCAGCTTCCTGAAAACGGCGGTTTTGTCGGTGAAAGGCTCGATCGCCATTGAAGAAGCTGGTGCTCCGAACAGAAGTGAAATCTTGCATAGTTAATTTCTGTTTCTCTCTTCAAATAAACTTTGTAACAAAGTGGTCTTCCATGGGAAAGATTGGATTTATGGTTTTGGAGATCTGAGGAATGAATTTGAATTTTGAATTAGAGAAAGTTGTTTTTGGAAAGCTGGAGAGAGAAGGTGGGCAGAGAGAAAGTGACGGGTTAGAAGAGGGAGAGCTTGACACGTGGGAAGAAGAAAAGGGGGGGGGGGGCTGGATGTGAGGACACGTGGCCTACTAAACTTTTCCTTTATTATATTACTAGGTTAGAACCCCGTGTATTACACGGGTTTAATAAATGTAATTTTATATATTAAATAATAAAAAATTATATATTTATGAACCCCGCATATTGTACGTGTTAAATAAATATAATTTTATATATCAAATAATAATAATAAATTATATCTTTAAAAACCATGTGTATTACACAGATTAAATAAATGTAATTTTGTATACTAAATACTAAAAACGTCGTATCCTTAAAAAACCCGGGTATAATCGGGTTGAATAAATCTACCAAATAATAAAAATATATATCCTTAAAAACCCCGGGTATAATCGGGTTGAATAAATCTACCAAATAATAAAAATATATATCCTTAAAAACCCCGTATATTACACGTGTTAAATAGATCTAAAAAAGAGTCATAGTGTATTACACAGATTAAATAAATGTAATTTTGTATATTAAATACTAAAAACATCGTATATTTAAAAAAACACGTGTATAGTCGGGTTGAAAAATCTACCAAATAATAAAAAAATTATATACTTAAAAAACCCCGTATATTACACGTGTTGAATAAATCTAATTTTACATAATTACAAATGATAAAAAAGTTATATCTTTAAAAACTTCGTGTATTACAACCTAAAATATAAAATGAAAAATATAAAGCTGATTTAGTCAAAAAATTTGGATTTTATAATATATAATGTACAACCTAAGTTCTTCGTTTTATTATTCAACACATTTTTTTTGCTAAAAAACAAATTGATATTGTTATCTCATTTGACGTAAGTCAAGTTACATTATTTTGAATATTAATATATTAGATAGATTAAATAATGTTTTTTTCTATTCTTGACAAAACTTTAATTATCACAAAAATTTAATTTGATTCCAAAAGGGAAAGTAAAACTTACGAAATTTATATTAGACTTTAGATTTACAATTAAGATAAAATTCTAATATAATATTTAAATCTTTTTAATTTGAAATTTAAAATTTATCTATAAATTATTAATGCCCTCATTGAATGACATGTGTTCAAAATAAGGTTTCTTTTATTATATAGTATAGATATAGGAAGATCAGTATATGTAATATTCAATTCTTGTTTCAACACACGGGCTTGTCATCTTCTGGCCGCCCAACACTAAGCCAATAATGGGCCCCCATCTAATTAATATAGCCCTACTCAAATTCTACAGTATGATGGGCTTGGCCTAGAAAATAAAAGAAATATGGAACGGTGGCATATTTTGTAATTAAGTGGAATTGTCTTTTAATTGTTGTTGATTATTGGTTCATCGTGCATTGATTTTCTCTTTTTTAATTCTTTGGTCCAGAATATATTGCCTTATAATAATAACTAGTAACATCCCCCGCGCTTCGCGGCGGGAATTTTATCGGTATCCGTTTGTTTTGTAACGGTATTGCAATGGTACCAACACTCGGTATAACAACTTAAGAAAATCTAAAAAGAAAAGGCCGAAAGTATGTCTACATGTAAAGATCATTAAAAAGTAGCTTTCAAAAACTACTGAATGATAAATTTATAGTTAAAGAGCATAAAGATTTTTAATAGAAAGTTTGTGTATAAATATAATATATCGATGTTGATATAGTATTAGACTATCAGGACACATTTTGGCAAAAAGGAATAAAGGACCGGTACTATTGTAAATTAGATTCAAAGTTTGGACAATTGTTTTTCTGTTCACAGGCGTTGACGTAAATTGTATTATACTAGTGTGATTCCCCGCCGCTACGCGGCGAGAATCCTATTGGTAAAATTTCGGTTCGTAACAATACCAACATTCACTATCGCAACTGAAAGAAAAAACAAAAGAAAGAAAACTAATTAAGAAACCCGTGATGCGTTCAAAATGATGTCTACATGTAGTTTACACTTTACATCCATCAAACTCGGAAAAAGAAATGAAGATCGGTACCGATACCGGTAGCGATCCTCATCATAGTAACTATACATATAAGTGTACTTTACGAAAGAAAAACTCTATTTTTAAGCAACTCCATTTTCGGTGAGTAAACTTCACTTTTCAAATGTATTTAAATGGCAAATAAATTGTGTAGAATATTAATTAATTACTTTTATCATGTATTAAGAAATAAGTTGTGTAGAATCCATTCAATGAGAGATGCTTACAGCACTTCCTCAATGAAAGCAAGTTATCCCAAAAGTCATACAAAGGTCAAAATCCAGTTGGTTCAATATTACATTTCCCAACTTAGTTTATGCCACACAAAGATGACTGCCTCATGCATACATCTATCCATAGAAACCAGCAGCAGTTACATGAACCTGAGGTGTTTTGTGACACAAATCAAAGCCATTTTACAATATATGATTTGGTAAACTGTAAAACATAGTCGTAGTCTCAGTTGTGATATTGTGACCTCTTTTAAAGGAGATATTAATGCAGCTTTATCAAATACAAAAATGTTGAGAACTAACTACATCTAAATCAGGTCCCAATATCACAACTGTGCAATAGAGAATGAGATGTCGTGACCAAACCATCTAAAAGAAGAGCAGATGTGCTACCACTACTTTGCGCTGGATTGGTAGAATTGTTGCTTAGCTTGGAATGAACGATATGTAAGAACCGTATTCTTCAACCTGTCATGAATCCCAATTTGTGCTTTCATTAACCTGAAAATTAATTTTGCAATTCATTTATCAGATCGCTTTTTCTCCTTTTCGCAACTTTATATATTTTGGAACCAAATATTTTCACAACTTCATATATTTTGGATCCAAATATAATCAGTTTTATGGGAAACCGAACTCACATTGAAATGGTGTTTGCCATGCCAAACGAACAAATATATAACCTTTATTCAATGTTCAGCAGTTACAGGTTGAAGAAGCCTTAGATGAATCAAAGGACAAACATCATTGGCCCAACATAACAATCAGCAAGGCAACAACCAAAATTAGGAAAGAAACCCAAAACAAACCAAGGCTTGAATTCTACAGAATAAACTTGTGTCCGAAATGAATAGATTCAAACATATTTTGTAAACAACTATTTTATTTTTCTAAACAAATATTAAAAGAACCTCAGATCCGTAAAACTCAAGGTCGTGGTCACTCTGTGGCTCAAAGTTCCCGACAAACACATGGCTGCAAGGCGGGTTGCAGGTCCAAATCCCACCATCCACCGTCCTTGCCACGCCATCTTCATCATTTTTTCGAAAAGAATTTGAAGTCATCACAGCCAGGCAAGAAAACCGAGTAGATTTAGAACTAATCGTAACAACCTACAGTTAAACGGCATGAACAAAGTAAAGTGAAGCTAGTCAGAGGCCACCAACAACTAACGCCACCACCAATCAACCAAACCCTAAAGGGTTAAAAAAAACAAATCAAACCAGAAACAGATAGTGCACACCATCTCAAACGACCGTCGCCAACGGCGTTTGAACTGCCGAGAACAAACGGCAAAACATCACACATCCAAAATACCTACAGAGCCAACGAAAAATACTGAAAATAGCCAAAGTATTGTTCAAAGGCTCAAACCAGAAATAAAGATGGTGAACATCATCTCAAACAACCGTCGACTACGACTACAGCGTTTGAACCATCGGGAAGAACCAGCGTCAACAGCGAAGCAGTCGAGAAGAACCGGCATCAAAGGCGAAGCAGACGCCGGACCTGCCCCGTCTCTTCGGTAAACAACCAAACCAAAATCAGTCAGCCGGTAGACACCATCGGAAACGACGGTGGTTCTAGAGAGAGGGAGGAGGCGATGGGGATTTTAGAGAGAGAAACAAACACAGCACCTTCATATTCTCTCTCTAATGAGAGAGTACGCATTTGAGTAAAAGAAAAGAGTTCACACCGTTGGATCCAAAAGGAACAGCTGGGATTGTTTACTGTTCCTAAGAGCGACGTGAATTGTTTATATAGAGTAACTAGTGTTACGCGCTGTCGCATTGCGAGACGCTAAACCGAATATTTCTTAGTTTAATAACATGTACGCCTTTATTTCGGTTACTTATACATGCTACTTATAACACAATCTCAAAAACAAGATACATCGATTCAACCAATTAAACCAAAACACTATCATAGTTTTGCCAAAAAAATAATTAAAACGATCGCAAGCATGCCATTTAGAGCTGGGGGCAAAACAATAATTTGTTAGGACGAATTAGCAAGTGCTAGGCAGCTGTTTGACACGAAAAAAAAAACTACACTAAGTCAACGAAGTAAAATAAAACACTACCATAGTTTTGTCCAAAAGAAAAAAACGATGGCAAGATTGCAAATTTGAACTGGGGTAAAATCGTAATTTTGAAATAGAGGCAAAATCATATTTTGTACCGAGGGCAAAACCATAATTAGTAGATTCTATCCCATCTCCGCTGCTGGGCGGATTGATTTTTAACAAAGTTTAAATGAAAACGTAGACAAAATGGTATTAATAAAAAAAACAAAAACAAAAGAGATTGTAAAGAAAGGAAAAAAAATTATAACCTTATTAAAAAGCAACTAATTTATGCATATGAGAGTTGTACAATTGGCTTTGGGAGCTTTTCAAAAAAAAATTGAAATTTTCCTTTTTGACCCTAAAGTTTTAAACTTTGACAATTTAAGTTTAAAGTTTTAATCTTTGTTTCATTTTTAACCTTAAAGTTTTAATCTTTGACAATTTAAGTTTATAGTTTTAATCTTTGTTAATTTAACCCCTTTCATTAATTTGATTTTTCACTTCTAATTCAAAAGTTTTCATCTTATACAATTTAACCCCTTTGATTAATTTGATTTTTCACTTCTAATTCAAAAGTTTCCATCTTTTGCAATTTAACCACTTTGATTTTTTTTACTTATGTGTTGTAATCTTGGCTTTGGGAGTTTTTCAAAGAAAAAATGGTTATGCATATGGTTGTTGTAACCTTGGCTTTGAGGGTTTTTAAAAAAAAATTGATTTTTTTTACTTTTCACTCAAATGTATTTCATAAATTACCTTTAACACAAAACTATTTGTTTTTTTACTTTTAACATAAAACTTTTTATCTTTTGCAATCTATCCTCACAACTTTTTTTACTTTCAACTTTGGTCCTTTATAATTTTCATTTTCCGCAAATTTTTCGCTTTATGCTTCGTTCTAAATTTTGTGACTAAACACATCGAAACGTGCGTCTTTGGTTTAACGTTTTTACGTTTCGTTCTAAATTTTGCGAGTTAACACGACGCAACGTACGTGTGTGGGTGAACGTTTTTACATCGTCTATTTTTTTCCCGTTTGAAAGGTTCAACATAACGTGGCGTCCTAAATCGACTTAGTTATAACTAAAGAATCCCCGCCGCATTGCGGTGGGTCGTAATTCTAGTTGAGAAAAAATATTATGATGTGGGTATCAGTATCGGTTAGGTTCCGTTCATTACGGTATCGATTCGGTGCACTTTCGTTCATTATGGTATCGATTTGGTTCGCTTTCGTTCATTACGGTATAGACCTGGCACTCATTATAGCAACCAATAGGAAAAAACATAAAAAATAAAAATAAGTTCATGACAGATTTGCATCAATTGAAAACCATAAAAATTAGTATTTGTAACCGTTAGACCACCCGTAGTGGGGCGGTTTTTTTTTTTAAATTAAAAAAAAAACGCTCAAAAACGCCCCCCCCCCCCCATTACACTAGGCGTTGTTTGGCGTTTTTTTTGAAAAAAAATCAAGTTGGCGTTTTAAATAAAACGCTGAAGTGTGCATAGGGGCGAGAGATATGACCGTTGCTAACGGTCAATTCTTTAATATTTTTATTTTTTTTTAATTCCAAAATTTACCCACTATATAAATAATACCCACTTCTTCCTATTTTTTATAAAAAAAAAGTCACACTTTCTCTCCTACTTCTTCTATATTTTATACAAATATGCATCCATTCCGACCCCCCTTTGGTCTCCCCGCAAGACCCATGAACCCGAACACAACCCAACCGCAACACCCGTATAACCTTCAAGACATGGACCCGAGCGTTTTAACGTACGCGGCTTACTTGAGTGGCGCCACTCCGTTTGTGCCTCCCACCTTCGGCTATGGTCAAGCCGGCGGGTCGCAACCTTCTGTTTTTTTTTCGGTTTTTTTTTTATTTTTTTTTATTTCAAGTAGTGTAATTTTTATTTTAAATTAATGAAGATTTTTATGTTTTAAATTAAAAAAATAATAATTGTGAAATGATTGCATGGGCGTTATTGGGCATTATTCCCACTACGCCACTTTTGCAATAATGTCCCATGCTGACTGGACTGCCACGTGTCGCAAAACGCCCCATGGTGGGGGCATTATTTGGCTTAACCACAACACATGGTCTTAGTATTCGCAATGTATTAATATTTAAATCAGAAAACTGTATCATTTATGGTTTTATTTTCAAATTTCGTTTATCGTGTCTAAAATCTCTGAAAATATTTCATGTATAAAAAATACTATTGAATCTATATATTTAGAAACCAAACTCCAATATTAACTGCCTAATCGATTCGACTCTTTATCATCACAATCTTTTATTATGGATTTTATCATTTAATTTAATACGCTAAAATCTGAAAACATAAAAATAAAAATGGCTAATCGATAAAAAGCAATACACTTTACGTATTATTTATCCTAAAATATTTATGCAGTAACAATAAATGATACTACTTTGCTAGAAAGGGTAGTGTAGGTAATTTGGTTGGTACCGTAGCTAATTTGGTTGAGTTTGGAGACGAGTGTTTTTAAATGTGGGAAAACCGGCATATGCCGGTCATATGCAACCTGAGAACTGTCACTGTTGTTAAGAGCATTCAACATTTGTTATTATATAAACTAGTTTTTGAGGACCTGTATGTTGCTGCGGATTCATAATAGCATACGTATACGTATTTTAGGTAAATCACATGAACCATCCAAATATGTAAATGGGTCATTGAAGAATTTCAGTAACGTTAAAATGGTTGTATTATTATTTGTTAAAATTTTAAGTTCACATTTACAAACCCCACCACTATATAACCATTAGTCCATTACTATGTAATATTTATCTTAATTTGGTATATTTATATTCTTAAACGTGCATCAGCATGTTGTGCATATAACTATACATATTATATATGCTATGAATATAGAGTAGGTGTGTTATTTTTTTTTTTTTGAACGGCAAACTCACTTTATATATATATATAAAGAGCCAGCAAGATGCTGAAAAAACAAAACAAGAAACAGAAAAAAACCGCAACACAGAAACAAGAACTACAACATAATGGAAATATCAAAATCTAGCCACTTATCCCAACTCGGCACCGAAAGCTTAGAGCGAGTACTAATCCAAAGGAAAGCGTCCTCTTTTATCAACTCCACCGTTTTGTGAATCGGGATGAAACGACCTTCAAAGACCATTTCGTTTCTAGCTTTCCAAACCCTCCAAAATGTGGCCAAAAGAACCGTATAAACAACACTCTTCCACTGTTTTCCGCCCGGTTGGTTTTGGATAAAAGAAAGCAGATCCCCCATACTAGAAATATCAAGAGGGTAGCTAATTCTCATCCAAACTAACAAGTTCCACCAAATGCTTTTAGACCACAGACAATTCACAAAGATATGATCCGGATCCTCTTCGTGGAGACCGCACCGAGGACATAAGCTATCTGCTAAAGGAACGCCCCTACGGATTAATCCAACCTTCGAAGCAACTTTTCCAATCAACGCCCTCCACAATAAATAATTTACTTTCGGAGGAGCCAATCTATTCCATCCAAATATCAAACTATTGGACCCAGCTTCCAAACTAACCGACTCGATATCCAACCTAACTTGCTTTACCGAAAAAGCACCGTTAGGATCCGAACGCCATTTCCAAGTCCCACCATCATAAATTAAATTATCTTTCAGGTTTAGCCCAACTTTAGCCAAAGAAGCATCCACCGAACCGATATCCTTCCAAATACCCGGAATAGATTTTTTGAGAGGAAAGATCACGGAATTGGAAGCTCCAATACCCTTATGAATCGCGTCAACCACCGAGACCCAAAGCTGATTCGGAAACATTTTAAATCTCCACCACCATTTCGCAAGCATCGCAAAGTTAAAGTTTTGAATTCCTCCAAGCCCCATCCCTCCCCTATGTTTAGCTTTCATAATGAAATCCCACCGAATCCATCTCAACTTATTTCTCATAGCAGTTTTTCCCCATAAATTCGAAATATGTGAGAAGACATTATAATTAGAAAAAGAATTTGAAAATTAAACGCCTTTTTCTTTTACCATACCAAAGGCAAAGGTAATACAAAACCTGACATCCAATCCACATCACCACCACCATCTCCGAATACAACACCACCACCACCTAACTCACACCACCATCGGTTGATGTTGGCCACCTTTCACTTCGGGCACAGGTTTCTTTCGTTTTGCTTTGTTTTGTTTCTGTATAGATCTCCATCTCTGATCTCCAATCTCCTTGTTGAACCCCTTCCATACAGATCTGGCGTCACCTTGTTCAGCTTTCCGCCGAGAGAGAGAGAGAGAGAGAGAGAGAGAAATCTGGATAGACATACAGAACTTTGAAACGATGTGAACCTTTCTTCACCCAATCCAACGAAGTTAAATATTAATCAACTGTGGTGGTGGTGGTTTTGGTTTTCCGGCGAGGTTGTGTAGTGTGTCGGCTGTGGTGGTGAAAGAGTTCGGGTTTGTGTTTGATAGCCCCAAGTATGCTTCAGTGCTTCACTAACTTGTAAATTAACTTTACTTGTGCATTATTAACTCTACTTGTGCATTATTATTATTAACTTGTAAAAAAATAACAGTAAAACTAACTAACAAAGCAAATTTATAAATTAATATAGAGGAAATTTAATAATAATATGGCAGCCTTTTAATTTATAAAATAGAGATAGTGCATTGGGGCCAATCATGTAAAATGGCTGAAATTTTACTTCGGTCACTGGCGGTCAACTCTACTCAACTAGATGGTTATTTCTTTATTACTCTTTTCCGCTCCATTTGCACCAGGACCTGGTCCAACACAAAATAATATAATATAATGCTAAAACTAAATAAAAACAAATAAAACTTATACAAAAATTATACACTTTACACGGGGCAAATATGTATATTTTACCACACATCAGCAAGAGTACTGATCTTTTCCAAGATCTCAAATTGTAACAACCCTTGCCAAAAATATTATTTCTTATTTTATTAGTGCACATTAGGAAACCCTAATTGAGACCCCCAAGTAATATGGCATGACCCATAAATTTTAAAAACGATCAAAACTTGGATCAGGGCACCCTAAAACTCGAGGGGGATATCCCCTAATTGATAATTATCGTCCTAAAACGAAGATAACTCTCAATTTTTCGTTCAAACTGACTCAGCAAGGCTAAGCAGGACACCAGTCTACCCTAGCCTAAATTGGTCGCTGTCACGACACGCGCCAGGGGCTAGGGAGCCTGGCGCGACACGCGGGGGAGGCCAATTTTCAGTATATATAGTAGGGGTTGGCACTTGCATGGAAAACTTGTTACGACAGAAAAATTTGTTACGTACGAGAAGTTATACACTGTTTCGTTCAAAAACACACAATCACGAATCTCTGCTGCGACAACAGGGTAATAACTCGATCACTGCTACGATACAATGTCCGATTGATTGAAACCGATCCGATAGATGTTTAAGTGCTGCCTGAATTCGGGCTATACTTTGTCATTCGTCGTGAGGGTTTTGATTTCGGGAGTTTATCGTAAATGTTGTATTAAGTTACTAACCTAGTTTCGTGTGCATTGTTAATTAACTAGGTTATCAAGCTTAATCAGTAGGCCAAACTCTGCCCAACTAAACTTGCAATGTGAGTCATTCTCTTTTTATCAAAACTGTTTTACAAAACCTCAAATTATTTTCAAGTTATATTTTACAGGGGGTAAGTCTTTGTTATCTTAAATTACTGGCTGTAAGTGGGGTATTGTGCACATTACTACTGTTTTTTCACTTTTAGGTGGACGAACCTAAAGAGTGATAATCATCACTATTGGGTGAAAGGACCCAATGGTGGTATGACCATAGTCACCAGGGTGTGACACTAGACTAGATAATTGTAAGATAGTGGCAATTGTAATTGCTCTTAATCCTGTAGATTATAACACTATGTCGTTTTATACAAATTAAATGACTCGCCAGTATTTCCCCGCTGATAAAATCTTTTTAAACATGTTTCAGGTGATTTACTGTGAACCAGGGAAAAGTGCCGTGTAGCACCACCAGCTTGGATAAAGTGTCTCAGTAAATAAATAAACATGTTTTTGTAAACAGGGAATTTCCTCGTGGAATTCCTTTATTGTAAACGACGGGGGTTTGTCCCAAAAATGTGAAATAAAATAATTGGGCATTTTCAGTTAAACGATCCTGTTAATATTTTCGTTGCCAAATTAAACACCAATACCACAGGTTTCTGTCCCACGGCTTCTACACCGGGTAAAACCGGGACGGAGGCCGTGACAGAAAAAGGTGGTATCAAAGCCACTGATCTAAACCAATTAAGTATTTAGAAATACTTAATTTTCCTATTTGCCATTCTGTGATTTTGTGAAAATTTAATTTAATAAAAAAAAATTTAACTTAAATTTATGTGTGTTTCTTCATGTGTGCTAACAGCATGAATGAACTGTCGGAGGCACTCCGAAACTTTACTATCCATACCACCGATATGGATACCACAGGAACTCAATCCGGCTATCAGGAAGATACTGAGGAGCCAATAATGTTCCAGGCCCAGCCGCTGGAGAAACCAAAGCCGAAAAAGAAGAGAAGAATCTTGGACTGGAAACGCGGACGTAGGAAGAAGCCAGCTGCCCAGAAGGTTAAAAAGACTGAGGATCCGAAAGACAAAGGGAAAGGAAAGGAGATCGGGGAAAGTTCCGGGCAAGCCCAGGAAATGCCACCATGGGAGGAGCTTGATCACAAACTTGCAAACTGTGACCTCATCGGACCAGCCGACGAGACCCTTTTCAATTTCCCTGCCCAATCTGAACTTCCAATTAACCTTGAACCTGCTATTCCAGACCCTATTGTCAACCACCAACTTCTACCCGGAGAATTGGAGGAATGGTGGACGAGTGACTGGCAATTTCAGAATTTCATGAATAACCCAACGTTTATTTTCCCCAGTTTGATCCTGAACCTGCACCATACCCACCTATGAGCACAGAAAACTTAGCTGAACTCCGCCACTATGGCGAGGAACTGGTGGATGCGGGAAATAGAATTCGGGATGTGGGGGAGAAGATCTCATGGAAATACGACGAGCGGGAGCGTCGTTTCTGAAAGGCCAGCTGACTGTGGTGGTGTGGTTGTGTAATAATATATAAAAACAATATAATAATAATAGTAATATAATATTGTATAATAATAATTAAAATAAAACTTTTGTAAAATAAATGGGGTGTATCGATGCATACTAATATATAAAAATATAAAAGTCGCAAGGTCGACAATTTTGGCTATATGTGTTGACTTGATTATGTGTGATTGCCCTGTTGTGTGTTTGGTTGCTATCTATTTTGTGAAAATAATATATTGTTAATTATTCAGATGGAAAATGTGGAAAACCAACCGGTCAATGTAGTTAATCAATCTGAACAAAACAATGAGGATCACTTCCTTAATAGGCAAGACATAGAAAATATCGTTGCCCAGGGAATAGCCAACGTGTAACGACCGTCTTAATTAAACAAGATTTTCATAATAAGATATACATTTTAATGCTAAAATGTGTCTTCACAAAATCTTGTCATACTAACATTCCCATATGTTTACAACATTTCAAAAATATATTTATAAATGTTTACATAATTCACTTTTAGCAAAACAACTCTAGATTTGACGCAGAAGCTTCATTTAATGTGTGTTCGGTTCTTGCTCGCCGCTTGATCTTCATCCGGGACTCTTGACATTCATCTATGATCAAAACCAACTTAGAAGTCAGTTTTGATAGTTACATAACAAGTACAACAAGAAAATCGGGTCAAATAATCGAAATAAACAAAATAAAACAAAATTTGCAGCATTTAGGCCGTCGCCGCGCGCGACGGCAAAAGGGCCTGGCCGTGGCGCGACGCCACGGTCTTGTTTCGACGGAATGTTGATGCTGGTGCTGCATATTCCCAGCATAACCCGATTTCACGGAAACGAGCATAACTCTCTCGTTTTTAATCCGTTTTACCCGATTCTTTTTTCTACGCGTCCGTAATTTAATTCTCCATCTTATGGAGTTAAAATCCAACATCCGACATAGTAAATTTTGAGACTTCTAAGCCTTCGACTCATTACCTTTTTACCAAATTTTAACCCGTTTATGCATTTATCAAACAAACATATTTGTTTGATCCTTATTTCACATGCACCTCTTCAATTCAGTATTATCTACCATGTTAGGTTCTATGTGACACTCTGGATTTTCCCGAGCAACCTTCTTGTTTCGGTATTGCGTGTACATAATATTAACTGGAAGTTTGTGATTTATCTGATGTGCTATGTGTTATTGAGGTGTACGTATTTTATTATGTGAGAAACTGTTATTATTGAATGTACATTGTGTGACCTCCTCATTGCATTATGTGTATTAATATATATATATATATATATATATGTAAATATATATATGCGAGAATTGAGCCGTATGTATATCGAGACAGTAAGGTCTCGACCCGAGGCCACTAGGTCTCGAGTGACCCGAAACAGTGGGCTGCACCCACTCACATAATCTGGCCCATCAACCCTTCAGCCCATTCGAGAACCCATTAGGGTGCATTAACTTGGAACGGGTATAAAACCCTTATGACCAGCCAACATTAAGAATGATTCTAGGACAATCATTCACCTCACCAATCCCCAAAACATTCTTCTCTCCTTCTAACCCTCCCTCTCTAAGAAAACCCTAACACCATAAATTCTCCTCTACTCCTCTTAAATCTAACCGGCAGCAAGTAGGGATCTCGGATCAACCCGTGTTCATCCCTCAGATTCTCTTTCATCAAATCTGCGCACCTTCACACTCTTCAACCGGTTAGTGTACATTCTTTTGTGTTAGGATATTATGAGATAAGGGTGCCTATTTGTTGGTGATTTGTTTGATAATGTTAATGATGGCAATGTGTGATAAAGATGCTAACTTGGTAAATGATTTGCGCAATAAAAGATTATAAGTAATAATGATTCATGTTTTGAAAGTGTTAATGAAAATATGATATTGTATTTCAATGAAACATTGTAGATGATGATGTTGTACTATGGGTTTAGGCATGTTCATACTGAAGTTGTTTATAAGAATGGTGTCCAAATGATTCTAGGATAAAATGATTTTTGGCATGTTCACACTGATTTAAATGAATGAAACAGGGATGCATGTTAGAGTTGTTTTGATAAGATGATGAAAAACCCTAGTGATGAACTATTTGAATATGATATGAATATTTGAAATTTCTATGTTTTGATCTGATTTTCGGGGTGTATGATAATGGAAACATGTTAGTGAAATCTGGTTGGTTAGTACATGCTTGTGCAATATGATTGGGTAGTACAGAAAGCTAGCAATGTTCTAGAAAGATTCCTCAATGGTCTCGACTCAGCAAGTGTTTCTCTCCTGGTGACAACTCGAGACCAAGCAGCAGACTTCATGGACTCGAGACCATCAAGGAGACAACTCGAGACCAAGCAGCAGACTTCGTGGACTCGAGACCCGCCAGATCTCGACTCGAGATTTCCTGATCTCGATTCGAGACTAGACTCGAGACTCCCAAGGCTGCAACACAAATATTCACAATTCGAGAACTCTTGGTTGCGACTCGAGACCTCATGATCTCGAGTCGAGACCACCTAGTCTCGACTGGAGCTACTTGACTTAGTTTCTGGGCCATCGTTATTTGGGCTCACTGTTAACTGAATTGTTTTGGGCTGTGTATCCCTGCTACTGTTTGACTGGGTTGTGTATTGTTTAAACTGATTAACTGTTGGAATAGGCCCGGTACTGTACATGCTTGTATGACGTGTATGCTATGTGTTAGATACGTGTAGAATATACGTGACTTCTTTACACCCAAACCTGACCTATACTGGTAACCATGTTAGGACGTGGTGACCGACGTGTTTGACCAAGTAACTAAACTGCCGAGCAACCCAAGGTGAGTTCACAACTTTTAAAGCATGCGTTCCCGGTGGTTTTGGGAAGCGAAACTTAAACAACGCTATCCCTTTGTAAGGGATACAAACCTACTTTTCTCCCCTTATATGGGACCCTTAGTTAATTACTGTTTATACGGTATGCAACAAGCAACGCTAAACAAAACTCTATCACCTAAGTCCTCACTTCTTAATACCGATTAGTCGCCGGGGTCAGGCGAACGGGTTATTAGTTGATAGCGCTATTTAGGTCTAACCAGCCTCACACCAACCCTTGTTACTGGGAACGGGAGTGAACTAATGTACTCTGGCAAACCGTCAATGATGATAGAACATTGACAAACGGGGCACTGCGGAAACGTACGGTTAAGTAAGTATTCGGTATTGTAAAACAGTTTAGTCGCTTACCTATGGGGTAGCTCCCCATCGCATGTATAAACGGATAAATTAACTGGTGAAACAAGTTTTTGGTAATTAAAACTGGATAACTCGTGAACTCGCCAACATTTTTGTTGATACCCTACTGCATGCTTTGCAGGTACCCAGTGACTCAGGAGCTTGCAGCTTGGGAATGTGTAGTGGTCGTCTAACCCATGTGTTGGGCTTTAAATAATTGTGAACTTTGAACTTTGTTTGAAACTGTTTGGTCTATGCTTCCGCTGTTTACTTAAACTGTTATTTGAACTTAAACTTTTAAACCTTCGAACTATAATGTTTACTAACTTCTGTGGTTGGTGAACATTTCTACTATTCGACCAATGCTCAGTATAATTGGTGGCTAGATCCTGGTCAGTCACGCCTCCAAGCGGTGGTACTCCGCATGTGGGTTTTTGGGGGTGTGACATTCTAATTACAGATTTCTTACACAATTTTAAACCCGTTTTCGCTCGTATGCTTATTTTGACCCGTTAAGGGTATTTAAGTATATTTTAAACATGATTTGCTTTCATTTGTATCTAGCTTTATATTTCCACATTTCTTACCAAGTAATCTTCCACCACAACTATGTTTGAGGTGGATTCAATGTGGAGATATATATATTCCGAGTTTTATCCCTCGGACTATCATTTTATGGCAAAGACCCATATAGAGTCATTTGACCCAAAAATTCGCATATTTCACTTTTTATACATATTCCAAGTATCTATTTGATCACAAAACTCATTTCTAAACAACCTTTAAGGGTCGTTTGCTCAATTTCACTTATAAGGGCATTTTGGTCGCTTTTACCCCTCCTATTACGACGAAGGACCTTTAAAGCCATGTTCGACCAAAATCCCACTTTTAAAACTATAATCTTGTTTAGAAACCATTATATTTATAAAACACCATAATCATAACTCAATTTATTCGGTTTACCTCAGAGACAACCGAATATCTATATTTTATCCTTGTCTAACTCTTATAGAACCTCAAGTTCTACATAATGAGTTGAATCATTATACAAACCTGGCTCGGATCAATATATTGACCCGTTTCGATACCTTGCTTAGTGGCCGCTAAGTAATAGCGATGTAAACATCCATGTGCTATTTATTCCTAAATCACACAACTCGACAAACCATTAGTCAATATTATCAAAGGGTGATATTTTCACCTTTTGACCCATTTGGTCTAAATGACCATGAATCTTTATGAGATGTTATTTATTACCATCTTATCTATATGACTCACTCCGGTTTACACCGTATAGTCTCTTTTACTGATAAATCATTTATCGATTCTTTTGACCCATTATAACTTACGTTATAAAGTGTCTTTCACAACTAACGGTTATTATGAACAAGTGACCAAAATACCGTTTTACTCTTGTTATTTGCAATGGTTTACCTTTTAAGGTAACCATTTAAAAACTCGTTATCTTTTAATCATTTCATGACTAAGTAACCGCATTAGCTCCTTTTTAACCATTCCACATGGTTTATGACCATTGTCTTTTGTTCCGGACCGCACTTGTCGTGTCGGAACATCATAATTTAAATAAGACTTATCATTCATAACCTATTAAATCATTAGGTATTAAATAATTAGAGTGTAAGGTTTACTTACCTTACATCCAAATTATGCTTTTCCGTCATTCATGCTTCGTTTGACCCGCTTCCTTCCCCAAGCTTTCACCTAGCTTGCCAAGCGTCAAACTATCATTGTAATTGTAAGATGGTTAGGTTAGTCATAATCATTTACGACTATTCCATCCTACGCTTCTTATGTCAAATTTACCATTCGATCATAGACTTGGTCGGCTTGACTTTTTAAAGTAAATCGACTTATCAACTTATTCAATGCACATTTGGTTTATTGAATTTCACTTAGGCATTTTAACGAACACCTAACGGATATAATTTTTACATATTTAAAATCAAGTTCACAACTTGTTATTTTTTCCCAATATAAACATGCATTTCAATTCCCTTATATCAAGCATGCATACTATTATCAGAATCATCTTATAGAAATCAAGTAGCACCACTTTTGATAGTCATAATTCTTGTGTTCATCCTATTTCTACAAAACCCATTTAACTTATAAATGGATTATCATGAACTTCATAATCTAAATACAAATTCAGCAAGTTATTGACTAGGGTTTACTCCTAGACATGTTTTCATTACTAATTTCATCTAAACATCAATTAATCAAGCTCAGATTTCGATTTCACAAATTATCAAGAATTTGAGACAAAACCAAATGATGAAATTTAGCATACCTTATGATCCCTTCACCGAGGTGATCACGAATTTGTGCTTGGATTTCGATTTGGGTTAGATTTACCCCTTCAATTTGCTAATTTTATGCTTGTTAGGGTTTGAGCTAGAGAGCTTCTTGGCTCCTGTGTTTATGTCGACCATAACACACACTCAAGGTGTGTGTTTTGGTGTTGGGTTTTTATTTATTAAAAACTAGTTTCTAGTTTAACACTTTTAACCCCTCTACTTTTCCCAAGTTTTATTCAGGGTGTTTTAATCAAGTTTCCTCATTACTACAAGACTTGTAATTAACTAGGTTATTTATTTCCTAGTTATTTTTATCTTGTTCATAACCCGTTTTATTTTTAAGTCCCGTTAACTCGGGCCTTTCGTAAATTTATTTTCTCAAAAGTCTTCGTATAACCTTTATTTAATATTAGGTTTAATTATTTAAATCCTAATATTTACCGGGTAAATTGTACCACTAACGGTGCTTTACCCGTCTTTTAGTGTTAACGTGGTTTGATTACCAAACCCATTTTCGGGGTGTTACAAGTCTACCCCCCTTAAAGAGGTTTCGTCCCCGAAACCTTTCTCACATACTTTATTAGTTTAAATCATCCGAACCTTAGTTTCGGTGATCACTTGAGCATTGCTCGCACATGATACCCTTACCAGGAAAGTATGGTAATATGCTTTCAGTTTCAAAGCGTATATGCCTTTTATGTGTCTGGCCTCGTAGGCCGATACTTTCATCTTGTATTTCTTATTCTAGTCACTTAATTGACCGAGTTGTCCTCTGATCACTCGGTTGTATTTATTTCCGACATGTTTACTTCAAGTTAATCTTATATCGACAAGCGCTTTGTATAAGTCGTAACACTATTCTGACCTTGAAAGGTTTAACGGCTAGTCTGATTAGTCGCCGTCACTTTATACCCCGTCATTCGGGTATATCTTATTGCCAACCCGGCCTTTTGTGTGTTTTCTGATTTCATATCTCGTAACTCACGTTACGACATGGTTATATTCTGTATCACTTTTTTTTTGTGACCATGATCATATCACATCACGTCTTGTTTAAGTTTATGTCAACTTTTCATTATCGAATATATCACTTTTCAAATATATCGTCTTGCACCTGTCAGTGTCAAGACTTATATCTTTCATGTTTACTATTTATACGTCTATCAGAATTCATATTTGTAAAAACGTTATTTCTTACCAAAACCGAAGTTTTAGTTTAGCGTCTTCTCTTTAACTTTTGTCAATTATTCATACCGGGATATTGACAGTCTAAAATTTATTCTTTTACAGTCTTTATTTTATGCGAGGATTTTCAATTTATTCCTTCGCCTTGTCTAATTAACCCATAGGTTTTATCACTTAGCCTATGGGTTATTTTATTAGACCTTCACCTCTTTAAGGCGAGGTCCTTATAATCTATTTCTTTCTAGTCATGACTCGTGGGTCGTTTTAGTCTCGTAGACCTTTCCATTGTTTAGAACCCCAAGGGTTAGGTTGATCCCGTAGATCATTCCTTACTCATGTCATTCTTAAAATACATGTTTGGTGTCAAGGCATCCTGTTTTTGTTTAAAATTATTTATTTTCGCCTTGGTATTTTCTTTGACCTTGACCGTAGTCTAAGGCTACATTCGTTTCCTTTCGGACAATTTTTCCGACTTTATGACTTCTCTCATCATTTATGCGTCGGTTTATCTTATGCTCACCATCATCCAGTTTACATACATTCGTATTTGATTATGTCCCATTACCGGGCTCATTATTCTCTTGCTTTTAACGCTACCATTATCCCGCTTGCGTTAACTCATGCCGTCCGGCATGATATTATATTCGACCCATTCAACTTTAAAATAGTTGAACATAATTTATTCAAAATTTCTATTTACATTATCTTGTCGTCTTTTAGTCATGACTCAAAACCCGAGTCTTTTAACTTTCCATCCCAGTTCCCGTTTCTAGGTCTACGCATGTGTTTAATTCTTACCCATCAATCGGGTGTTTTACTAAAGTCGTTATTATTGCAACCCTCCCGGTATGCATTAAGACCTCGCTTCATTTTTATATTCCTACTTTGTCCTCAAGTTTGACGTTTTACAAAAACGGCCCGTCAAGAGGCATATTTGCATTTTTCGGGTTCGAGTGTAAGTACACTCCCTCCCAATGCATACCCTAATCATTTTACATGTTTGCATTCTCTAGTTTCGAGTGTAAGTGCACCCCCTCCCAGTGCATACCTTAATTGTTTTACATGTTTGCATTCTCCGGGTTCGAGTGTAAGTACACCCCCTCCCAGTGCATACCTTAATCGTTTTACATGTTTGCATTCTCCGGGTTCGAGTGTAAGTACACCCCCTCCCAGTGCGTACTCTAATAATTTTATATGTTTCTTTGTCCCTTCACTCGGGCTCATTATCATAATATAATACGCTTCCGTCACTCGGCTGTGTGTTTACATTATTATCAAATATTTTGCTCATTTGATTGATTTGGGTACTTTTTAATTTGTCCCACTCACCCCGTCCTTACTACATCGGATGTAAGCATGTCCATCATAAAAAGTTCATGGTACCACGTGCTCACCACTTACTTGGCCAGAGTAAGCGATCAGTACCTGGTATACATGACCTTTTTATAATTTTCACATTACACCCCATGTAAGTAATGCCTCTATTTGTTTCTCTTGGAAACAATATCCCGAATAGATTTTCTATTCGGGTTTTTCCAAGTTTTTTTTTATCTACATATGCAACTTTCAATTTCTATATATTTTTTGCATATTACTTTTTTTGCAATTAAATTTAAAATGTGCACCTGGTAATGCTTGCCCTAACGGGCTTTTCTTGCCATTAGCCTTGTTCGCGACCGCCACGCGATTTAGGTCCTTGATGAGCATACTCTTTGGACCGTTCCTCTATCAAATTCGTGATTTGTTAAACTCTCGCTATATTCATATGCGAGTGTCCTTCAACTAAAACATTTACAACAATTAGTAATTTCGACATTAATGGATGCCCGTATTATAATACAAGGCTTTTCTACTATACGCATCAACGCGTGTAATTTCGTTGACTATATCTACTCCATATCGTTTTTATTGGTATAACGTGTATTACACGATAACCATATGTGTTGTTCTCAACACTTTAATCATACTAAACCATTGATATACATGTACTTACCGGATTTGCGATCAAGCCTCGAACCGAACACACTTTATTCTTTAACCTTGAGCTCTGATTACCAACTTGTAACGACCGTCTTAATTAAACAAGATTTCATAATAAGATACACATTTTAATGCTAAAATGTGTCTTCACAAAATCTTGTCATACTAACATTCCCATATGTTTACAACATTTCAAAAAGATATTTATAAATGTTTACATAATTCACTTTTAGTAAAACAACTCTAGATTTGACGCGGAAGCTTCATTTAACGTGTGTTCGGTTCTTGCTCGCCGCTTGATCTTCATCCGGGACTCTTGACATTCACCTATGATCAAAACCAACTTAGAAGTCAGTTTTGATAGTTACATAACAAGTACAACAAGAAAATCGGGTCAAATAATCGAAATAAACAAAATAAAACAAAATTTTCAGCATTTAGGCCGTCGCCGCGCGCGACGGCAAAAGGGCCTGGCCGTGGCGCGACGCCACGGTCTTGTTTCGACAGAATGTTGATGTTGGTGCTGCATATTCCCAGCATAACCCGATTTCACGGAAACGAGCATAACTCTCTCGTTTTTAATCCGTTTTACCCGATTATTTTTCCTACGCGTCCGTAATTTAATTCTCCATCTTATGGAGTTAAAATCCAACATCCAGCATAGTAAATTTTGAGACTTCTAAGCCTTCGACTCATTACCTTTTTACCAAATTTTAACCCGTTTATGCACTTATCAAACAAACATATTTTTTTGATCCTTATTTCACATGCACCTCTTCAATTCAATATTATCTACCATGTTAGGTTCTAATCACAGATTTCTTACACAATTTTAAACCCGTTTTCGCTCGTATGCTTATTTTGACCCGTTAAGGGTATTTAAGTATATTTTAAACATGATTTGCTTTCATTTGTATCTAGCTTTATATTTCCACATTTCTTACCAATTAATCTTCCACCACACCTATGTTTGAGGTGTATTCAATGTGGAGATATATATATTCCGAGTTTTATCCCTCGGACTATCATTTTACGGCAAAGACCCATATAGAGTCATTTGACCCAAAAATTCGCATATTTCACTTTTTATACATATTCCAAGTATCTATTTGATCACAAAACTCATTTCTAAACAACCTTTAAGGGTCGTTTGCTCAATTTCACTTATAAGGGCATTTTGGTCGCTTTTACCCGTCCTATTACGACGAAGGACCTTTAAAGCCATGTTCGACCAAAATCCCACTTTTAAAACTATAATCTTGTTTAGAAACCATTATATTTCTAAAACACCATAATCATAACTCAATTTATTCGGTTTACCTCAAAGACAACCGAATATCTATATTTTATCCTTGTCTAACTCTTATTGAACCTCAAGTTCTACATAATGAGTTGAATCATTATACAAACCTGGCTCGGATCAATATATTGACCCGTTTCGATACCTTGCCTTAGTGGCCGCTAAGTAATAGCGATGTAAACATCCATGTGCTATTTATTCCTAAATCACACAACTCGACAAACCATTAGTCAATATTATCAAAGGGTGATATTTTTATCTTTTGACCCGTTTGGTCTAAATGACCATGAATCTTTATGAGATGTTATTTATTACCATCTTATCTATATGACTCGCTCCGGTTTACACCGTATAGTCTCTTTTACTTATAAATCATTTATCGATTCTTTTGACCCATTATAACTTACACTATAAAGTGTCTTTCACAACTAACGGTTATTATCAACAAGTGACCAAAATACCGTTTTACCCTTATTATTTGCAATGGTTTACCTTTTAAGGTAACCATTTAAAAACTCGTTATCTTTTAGTCATTTCATGACTAAGTAACCGCATTAGCTCCTTTTTAACCATTCCACATGGTTTATGACCATTGTCTTTTGTTCCGGACCGCACTTGTCGTGTCGGAACATCATAATTTAAATAAGACTTATCATTCATAACCTATTAAATCATTAGGTATTAAATAATTAGAGTGTAAGCTTTACTTACCTTACATCCAAATTATGATTTTTCGTCATTCATGCTTCGTTTGACCCGCTTCCTTCCCCAAGCTTTCACCTAGCTTGCCAAGCGTCAAACTATCATTGTAATTGTAAGATGGTTAGGTTAGTCATAATCATTTACAACTATTCCATCCTACGCCTCTTATGTCGAATTTATCATTCGATCATATACTTGGTCGGCTTGACTTTTTAAAGTAAATCGACTTATCAACTTATTCAATGCACATTTGGTTTATTGAATTTCACTTAGGCATTTTAACGAACACCTAACGGATATAATTTTTACATGTTTAAAATCAAGTTCATAACTTGTTATTTTTGCCTAATATAAACATGCATTTCAATTCCGTTATGTCAAGCATGCATACTATTATCAGAATCATCTTATAGAAATCAAGTAGCACCACTTTTGATAGTCATAATTCTTGTGTTCATCCTATTTCTACAAAACCCATTTAACTTATAAATGGATTATCATGAACTTTATAATCTAAATACAAATTCAGCAAGTTATTGACTAGGGTTTACTCCTAGACATGTTTTCATTACTAATTTCATCTAAACATCAATTAATCAAGCTCAGATTTCGATTTCACAAATTATCAAGAATTTGAGACAAAACCAAATGATGAAATTTAGCATACCTTATGATTCCTTCACCGAGGTGATCACGAATTTGTGCTTGGATTTCGATTTGGGTTATATTTACCCCTTCAATTTGCTAATTTTATGCTTGTTAGGGTTTGAGCTAGAGAGCTTCTTGGCTCCTGTGTTTATGTCGACCAGAACACACACTCAAGGTGTGTGTTTTGGTGTTGGGTTTTTATTTATTAAAAACTAGTTTCTAGTTTAACACTTTTAACCCCTCTACTTTTCCCATGTTTTATTTAGGGTGTTGTAATCAAGTTTCCTCATTACTACAAGACTTGTAATTAACTAGGTTATTTATTTCCTAGTTATTTTTATCTTGTTCATAACCCGTTTTATTTTTAAGTCCCGTTAACTCGGGCCTTTCGTAAATTTATTTTCTCAAAAGTCTTCGTATAACCTTTATTTAATATTAGGTTTAATTATTTAAATCCTAATATTTACCGGGTAAATTGTACCAATAACGGTACTTTACCCGTCTTTTAGTGTTAACGTGGTTTGATTACCAAACCCATTTTCGGGGTGTTACACAACGCTATCCACGCAATCGTCGCTGCTGTTAAGAACCCCGTTGAACCTTCACAAGCCAACCACAACAAACGTACTCACGACGACAATTTCAGTAACAGTGTAAATGGGGGCGGCAATAATAATAATGATGTGGTTCAAGCCCCATTTCTTAAGAAAATGAAAGCTGCAACACCTGGTTGCCCTTACAAAGAATTTCTTGCCTGTAAACCGGTCGAATTTGCAGGCAATGAAGGGGTAACTGCCGCACTGCGTTGGTTAGAGAAAACCAAAGCAGTAATTAAAATCAGTAAATGCGCAGAGGAAGACAAGGTTATGTATGCATCCCATCTTTTCAAGGAAGAAGCATTAGAATGGTGGAACACGGTGCTACATGCCAAGGGAAGTGATGTGACTTACGCCATGAGCTGGGAGGAATTCAAGGAATTGGTAGAAAGGAAATTTTGTCCCGCCTACGAAAAGGAATAAATGACGAATAAATTTCTGAACCACCTGATGGTGGATGTTGATTTTTGATGATATACTTCAAAAATTTTCGAGTATGCTCGAATTGTACCAACTTTGGCTTCGCCAGAACCGGTACTTATTTCTCGCTGTATTTGGAGTTTGATTAGCGAGATTCATGATATCGTCAAAGCTGCGAGACCCCACACAATTGACGATGCTGTTGAACTGGCCAACACTTTGACAGACGGACTGGTACGTACGCGAGAAGAAAATAGGAAAAAGGAAT
The DNA here is from genome assembly GCA_030545235.1 of Helianthus tuberosus. Lineage (NCBI taxonomy): Eukaryota > Viridiplantae > Streptophyta > Magnoliopsida > Asterales > Asteraceae > Helianthus > Helianthus tuberosus. The sequence continues at coordinate 68,184,509 of CM060427.1, read as the reverse complement.
TGGCCCAGAAAATTACCCAAGGGTTCCGTGGGGGTAATACTAGTAGCAACTTCATGAAAAAGGGAACTGGGCAATCCTCCACCCCGCCATTTTGTAGTACCTGTAAAAGAAAGCATTTTGGAAAATGTAAAGGGTATTGCAACTTCTGCAATAGACCAGGGCACCCAGAAGAAGAATGCAGGAGGAAGAAATCAATGATTTGCTTCAACTGCGGAGAAGCTGGGCATTTTAGACCAGAATACCCAAAATTAGTCAAGCCAGCTGATAACAAAGCCAAACCTGCTGAAGGAACTAATAAGAAAAATGCAAGAGCCTTCCAGCTAACCACCCAGGAAGCAGATCTGATTTCAGATGTGATAGCTGGTACGTTTCTTGTACATGGCGTTTACGCAAAAGTATTATATGACTCTGGTGCAAACCAAAGTTTTATCAATACTTTATTCTGCCAAGCTCTTAACTTACCCTTAACCAAACTTAGGCAAATTTTTACGGTAGAAACGGCATATGGTAATTCTGTTAAAATAGATAAGGTTTTGCAAGAAGGAAAAATAGAACTTTCAGGTCATAAATTTTTGGCAAACCTGTTGCCTATGAATTTAGCTGGATTCGATGTCGTACTAGGAATGGATTGGTTAGTGGCCAACCATGCTTGAATCCTTTGTGATAAGAATTCCATAGAAATACGTACGCCAACATGAGAAGTAATTATGGTTACAGGAGATAAGCCGCGGAAACCAATGAAGTTCATTTCAGTAATGAAAGTTGCTAGTTATGAACGAAAACAAGGAATAGTGTATATGATTTCGGTAATCATTAACACTAAAAGTAAGGAACTTAAGGAAATTCCAGTAGTCTCAGAATACCCGGATGTATTCCCAGAAGAGCTACCTGGATTACCACCAGATAGAGTAGTAGAACTTAGAATTCATCTAATTTCTGGAACTACACCAATAGCTAAGGCACCTTATCGGTTAGCACCTACCGAAATGTTAGAACTAAGAAAGCATTTAGATGAATTATTAAGCAAAGGATTTATACAACCTAGTTCATCCCCTCGGGGAGCACCTGTGTTGTTTGTGAAAAAGAAGGATGGTTCAATGCGAATGTGTATCGATTATCGGGAATTAAATAAGGTTACAATTAAGAATCGATACCCATTACCTAGGATTGATGACCTTTTTGATCAACTTCAAGGAGCTAGGTATTTCTCTAAGATAGATTTGCGCTCCAGATATCATCAGTTAAAGGTACAAGAGGAAGACATACCTAAAACTGCCTTCAGGACTAGGTATGGTCACTACGAGTTTACAGTCAAGGCATTTGGACTAACTAATGCTCCTGCAGCATTTATGGACATGATGAATAGAATCTGTAAACCGTATTTGGATAAATTCGTAATTGTCTTCATCGACGATATACTTATTTATTCCAAAAGCCAGGACGAGCATTGTGAGCACCTACATGCACTCTTAACTCTGTTAAGAAAGGAAAAGCTTTACGCCAAATTCTCGAAGTGGGAATTTTGGCTACAGGAGGTGCAATTTTTAGGTCACATGGTGAATCACGAAGGTATTCACGTAGATCCCTCCAAGATAGAAGCGATCACCAATTGGAAGCTCCCACAATTAGCGACCGAAGTTCGAAGTTTTCTAGGATTAGCTGGATACTATAGGCGCTTCATTAAAGACTTTTCAAAGATAGATGTGCCATTAACTAAGCTAACCTATAAAACAGTTAAGTTTGAATGGGGACCCAAGCAAGAAGAGGCCTTTAAGATTTTAAAGCAAAGGTTAACAAACGCCCCAATTCTTACCTTACTAGAAGGAACATAAGATTTTGAAGTTTACTGTGATGCTTCTAAGTTAGGGTTAGGATGTGTACTAATGCAACGCAATAAGGTAATTGCGTATGCATCAAGACAGTTGAAGAAGCACGAGGAAAATTATACGACTCATGACTTAAAGTTAGGAGCAATAATTTTTGCCCTTAAGATTTGGAGACATTATATGTATGGGAGTAAGTTTACTGTCTATACGGATCATAAAAGTTTAAGGTACATATTTGGGCAAAAAGAATTGAACATGAGGCAAAGAAGATGGATGGAGATTCTAAGTGACGACGACTGTGATATTCAATATCACGAAGGAAAGGCAAATATAGTAGCAGATGCCCTAAGTCGTAAGTATCACAAAAAGCAACGACGAGTTCATGCTCTAAGATTAAATCTCCAATTAGATTTGATGGAACAACTAAAGAACGTTCAAGAAATAGCAATCAAGGATGATGCTGAAGGAATGAAAGGAAGAATAAAAGAATTAGAGCAAGGGACTGATGGAATTTGGAGATTCCATAAGAAAAGGATTTGGGTACCTAAGCAAGGAAATTTAAGAGATAAGATTTTAGAGGAAGCTCATAAATCTAGGTATACCATACATCCTGGTAATAATAAGATGTACCAAGATTTAAGAAATAACTTCTGGTGGATAGGAATGAAAAAGGACATAGCTAGGTATGTATCTAAGTGTCTAACTTGTTCGCAAGTGAAGGCAGAACAACAGAAACCTTCAAGGTTACTTCAACAATTAGAAATGCCAGTATGGAAATGGGAACTAATAACAATGGACTTTGTTACTAAATTACCCAAGACCAGGAAAGGTAACGACGCAATCTGGGTGATTGTAGATCGATTAACCAAATCAGCTCATTTCCTGCTGATGAAGGAAACCTTTAGCATGGAGAGATTGGCTAAGTTATATGTAGACGAAGTAGTATCACTACATGGAGTTCCACTCTCCATTGTGTCGGATAGGGATAGTCGCTTCACTTCGCATTTCTGGACAAGTTTCCAAGAAGCAATGGGGACGCGATTAAATTTAAGTACGTCATACCATCCCCAAACAGATGGACAAAGTGAAGGGACGATCCAAACTCTAGAAGACATGCTCAGGGAATGTGTAATCGACTTCGGTGGAAACTGGGACGATCATCTACCATTAATAGAATTCTCCTATAACAATAGTTACCACACCAGCATTAATGCTGCTCCATTCAAAGCACTGTATGGATGAAAATGTCAAACTCCCGTATGCTGGGCAGAAATAGGGGAAAGTCAATTATCAGGTCCCGAGATTGTACAGGAAACCACCGACAAGATAACTCAAATCAAGGAACGACTGAAGACGGCTCAAGACCGCCAGAAAAGTTATGCAGACAATCGACGCAAGCCATTAGAATTTCAAGCAGGAGATAAGGTACTTTTAAAAGTTTCTCCTTGGAAAGGAGTAGTTCGATTCGGTAAGAAAGGAAAGTTAAGCCCAAAGTACATAGGACCATTTACCATTACCCAACGAATAGGACCAGTTGCCTATAAATTACAACTATCAAAAGAGCTAGCCGGGGTACATGACGTGTTTCATGTATCTAATCTCAAGAAGTGTTTATCTGACGAATCACTGGTAGTACCTCTTCAAGATATAGAGGTAAACGAAAAGCTGAAATTTGTTGAGAAACCTATTCAAATAGAAGATAGAAAGGTTAAGTTCCTTAAGCACAAGAGACTGGTCCTGGTCAAGGTAAAGTGGGATTCAAAGAGAGGACCTGTCACGGCCCCCAACCCACCCTGGACGGAATCGGTTGCCGCGAACAGCCCGGTGATTATTTTGAAAACGTTGCAGCGGAAATTTCATTAGGACCGTGAGTTAGGAAAAATATCAGAGTTTAGAAAACACTGGATTTTATTTATTAAATAAATGGGATAAACCCATGTTTTACAATGGTAGCTTTAATAAAGATAAATTTGATTACATAAAACAATATTTCTTAATTTGATTAATTAATAAAATAAGCCACTTCTTGATGCCTTTCAGTGCCGTATCCATCTCTTACTCCAATCTACTGTAATTACCTGAAATGCGTTTTAAAAAGGTTTTGTCAGCGGGAAATACTGAGTGAATCATTCATTTTTGATAAAACGTATTTGTTATAATTTACAGCATTAAGAGTTTTTACATTTGCTTCTTAAAGATTGGCAAAGACTTAATCACTGCAAAGTATAACTAGAAACCAGTGTTATAAATTACAGTATTAAGAGCGATTACAATGTTTCTGATATCAAACCAACTACCCACAGTACTTGTCACTCGAACATCCATCGATAGCCTCTTTGCTCGATGGTGTCTGTGACTATGGTCATATCACTCATTGGCTAACTCGTTGTCCAATAGTGACGGTTATCAAGTAATGTATACAAAACCCCACATACCGGCTGTAACTTGGTGATTACATAAACTTAATCCCTGTAATTATAACTTTTGAAAATAAACTTGCTTTTGAAAATAAATTTGATAAAAAGAGAATGACTCACATTATAATCATGCAGATTCATACGGGCAAAGTTTAGTCTACAGATAAGCCTTGATATATTGCAGATTTATACAGGCAGCTTAGCCTATTGATTTAGCCTTGTAACCTAGTGCACACGAACTAGGTAGGTAACTTAATACAGCAATTACGATAACTCACGAGATCAACCCTCACAACAAATGACAAAGTGCTATGCTTAAACATCCATCGAATTAACGACTAATGACAAAGCATCACCCTAATGTGGGCAGCACTTAAACATCCATTGAGTACATTGATCGATCAGACAATGAATCGTAATAGCGATCGAGTTATTACCCTGTATCGTAGCAGCACCCCCTACTAATTAGTGTTTTTGAGGTTGTTTTTGCTATAACTCGAAGTGTATAACGAATTTCTTCGTCGAACGAACGCCAGAAATCAAGTGCCAAACGCTGCTATTTATACATGAATTTGGACTAGCTTACGGACCGTAAGCCTAATAATGTTACGGTCCGTAAGGGTCGAAAATAGGCTATAGGGTAGCCACGTGTGGGACTAGGCCTGCTGAGTCAACAGTTTCTTAAAATTCTATTTCGACAACGAATTAAGTGGATAATCGTTAATAGAAAATACCCCCCTCTGAGTTTTAGGGGCCCTGATCCTGATTCTGATTGTTCTGAAAATTTTAGGGTTTGTACAGAATCACTTGGGTGTCTTAATTAGGGTTTCCTATTAGATAAAATAATAAAATAAATAGGACTTTTTAATGAGGGTTGTTACATTCTCCCCACCTTAATAAAAATCTCGTCCTCGAGATTTACTGGAATGAGTAGGAATACTTTTTCTTCATCTCAGATTCCAGCTCCCAAGTGTATTTGGGTTATAATATTTCTTTTAGATTTATGTCATATTTTAGTCAACAAAATGAAACAGATTTAAATATCAAATTTTGTGAATACAAGTCGTATAATAGGTAGGATTCAATGGTTCAACTGATTTAGTTCAAGAAATTGATGACAAACGGATGAGATGAAATGATATAATTTTCCAAGGTGACTTAAGTTCAAGCCAAAAGATATATGATCAATAGATATTTTAAAATGAATGTGAAGGACTTTTAGAATTAATAAAATTCTTGGTCAAAAGAAAGCTTACTTTGATTGGCAACTGAGGAAGACTTAGAATTGACAAATTCCAAATAAAATAAAAGCATGAAAATAATTTGTCAAATATTTATGATATAAGAAAATCAAAGTGTTGAAATGAGTGAATTACAAAGATACATCAAAAGACAATAGAGTTTGTGATAATACACTTTTTAGGGATCATATTTTTCATACTATGTCCTAGAGATTGAAATATGATAAAAACAAGTTGTTTTGGCATGACCAACTATTATATTATATTTGTAAAGCAAATGTAATATATATTATTTGTGTTCCTGTCTGAACCGTATCAAATATACATACTATGTAATATATATTATTTGTTATACATTTTTACTATATGTAAATGGTCACTACTTTTAAATAAATATTATTTTAGCATTTTACTATACTATGTAAAACAACTTATATTTACTATGTAATATATATTACAAGATACTGCATTGAAGTTATTTCTTTACAAATATTTTAATATTATTATTTTGTAAAAGAAATCACTTATTATTTATAACGTTAAATAAAAGTTGTAAATAAAGGTGTAAAAATATTTATTGTACAAAAGTATTTGTAAAATATTTTATAAATATATAACACTTAATAGGTCGATTCTATTTGATTACTTATTTTCATTTTGAAATCATATAATTTTGTGGATGTATTTACAAAGGTTGTAAATAAGTGAAAACGGAGAATATTAAAATGTTCCCCTAACCCAAATGTAGTTGATGACTACCATATTATTCTTATATGGTCATTTTCTTGCCAGAGTGTTACATAGTTACCACAAAATATGTGATACTTTAATTAAATATCTTTTCCTTTTATATTATCATAAAGTAAAATACTAAATTAATATAGATAGTTTTTAAAATATCAAAACCCGTGGTAATTTCAACAAAATAATAATATATGTTTTATATGTTGATCCAAATATCCTAGAATTCACGATCATCATTTTTAAACTCAAATATGTTTAACTGTAAGATTTACAATAAAATATTTTAAATCATAAAAGTAAAATAGTAAATGTTTATTTTAATATCAAGCATACTTAAATATTGGCTTGAGTAAATAACATTTGATATTTTAATATATATTAAAATACATATATTATAAAAGTATTGTAGATTATTTAAACAAGATGAACAATTACATATAAGTATAAATGTCTTGTTCATGAATACTTAGACAGTTATTTAGATAATTTTATTCGTTCCTCTTATTCTTGTACTGTTTTATGAAAATATATCTTTTTCTTACAGTACAAAGTAAAATATTTTTATATATAATTAAAATTTACTAAATAAATATGATGACTTAATTTATATATATTAACTAGTCATTATCATGGTTGGATATTGGTTAGTGCTGCCTTGTTTAAGCATAGGTGATCAGTCCATGCCTAACTAAGGCTAGGCTATCCAATACCTGCTCTTGATAATAACCTTAGTACTTAAAAATAATATTAATACTTCTGTTTTTAATTTATTACTAATAATAAAATAAATAACTTAAACATAAATTTAAATGAGAGTATATCTTATTCATACTTTTATAAAAATATAAATTCTTCACCTCAATGGTTTAACAAGAATTTTAAATATAGTAATACTATATTGTAATTTAGGTAATTACTTATATATATATAATCAATTAAATTTATTACAAAAGGCTCGATTAATGCTGTAAGAACCATTAAGAGATATATTAAAATATGACATAACTTTGTATATTATTATCTTAGCACACAATTGTTTTAATATTGCTTTTATAGAATAAATCAACAAAGCGGATTTGATATGAATAAATAAATAATTAATTAAATGCAAGCTTTAATTTTATTTAATTGTCATCACAAGGTGATCGTAAAATAATTCAGTGAAGTCAAAGGCCAAGCAAAACAATTGAAGTGCTTGTTGGTACTATTTTGAATATGATAGCTTCAATCTATCATATGGGATTTTGAAATGAATATGTAATGTGAGAAAGTTCAAATAGTTGATTTTGTTTTGAACAGAACAAGTTCATGTATTAATAAGAAAGTTCGGGCATGGTTACTATAGAAACTATGTATGTCAAAGAAAATTAAAATTTTCAAGAAATTTATTGACTCGATATCAAGGAGTTATTGTTTTTGCAATAATGTGGTTCACAGTACAAAAAGCGGAATGATAATTGAGTTTGGATAAAATAACAAATCGGAATGAAGCCCTCCAGTGGTCTTTTATAATTCAAATGAATCAAATGCATAATAAACAATGCATGTGTAACGTTGGAATTTACCAAGAAATAAAATAGATCAATATTCGCTATTATGAAAGAAATCCTCATGGTATGATGACTATTAGGGGAAGTAAAAACACGAAAGTTAATTTATTATATGCAAAAGTCAGAATTTCAACGAAAGAAATATAAGAACTTTTATCTGGAATTTCGTGTAATAACTGTTGTTAAGTGACATTACCAGGGAAAGTGAATAAAATGAAATAGGGAATTTGCAAAAGTATGTGACTCCTTTTTCAATGATAATAATTCTGATTAGACTAGGTACCGATGGTTGTAAAAATTTTGTTACAACGTACCTCAGCGATATTCATGTCGTTTGTAAGATCATGTGATAAAATGCTGCTTTTTAATTAGTAGCTTTTCCACTGACGGAATTAGCCTTGTTGTCGTTGTGTCCAACTATATTTTCAAGAGGTCTTGCCTTGAAAGTCGTGTGTGATATACTTCAACTTCTGTGGACTTAAATTTTTATGTGTTTTCTTGTACCTTATCACAACTTTACATGCTTCTTAATTGTGTTAAAAATTTATGGTAACGCGTTAGAAATTCTTTACACTTTTGATGGTATCCCAACTTAATGGGTTTCTATTGTTATTATTATTACTCGAGTTACGAGGCAGATGATCAAACGAAATAATGTTTGATATCGGAAAAGAGATTCCTAATAAAGAAATCTAGACACATATGCTTGTGTTTTATTTCAAATTGTCAATCCTTATACCTTATAGATATACATATCTATATAATCACATATTTCACATGCTGTAATATACATACCATCTATCAGGTCAATGTATTTAACAAATTTATATTTCCAAAAGCAAGTCAGATATCAGGTCATGATACTATTTAGGGAAATCTTGTCACTTGTTTGACATATTATATATCCCGTCTTATCCGATTCGCGCCGGAGCGGTAACCTCAGTATATTCGGACAAACTGGAGAGTCTGCTACACCATACCCAGTCTTGTTGGAGAAAATTTTTTATTTCCCATAAATAGTATCTTTTCAAAAGTGCCTCTTTTATTAGGGCTTTTATCCAGAATCAAGGAAACTTGTATTCCCATAACATATCTTATTCTAGACCAAGTAATATCAATAAGCAATAATTACTATTAATTCTTGCTTATTTATCATATCTTGCAATATTCTAATTACCATTCTTATGGTATATCAAAACACATCATAATTTATTCACATAAGTACTTAGCTTATCTTGAAGCTGATACTAAGGCATATTTTCTTAAGTTCAAGTCTAAATGCTATCATGTGTGCTACCAGTTAACAGCAATCTCCTAACTCTTTTATATAAACTTAGGTATTATTATTACAATACCTAAAGGCTTGAAGCAGTGGCTCTGATACCACCTTCTGTCACGGCCCCCGACCCACCCTGGACGGAATCGGTTGCCGCGAACAGCCCGGTGGTACCGGTGATTATTTTGAAAACGTTGCAGCGGAAATTTCATCAGGACCGTGAGTTAGGAAAAATATCAGAGTTTAGAAAACACCGGATTTTATTTATTAAATAAATGGGATAAACCCATGTTTTACAATGGTAGCTTTAATAAAGATAAATTTGATTACATAAAACAATATTTCTTAATTTGATTAATTAATAAAATAAGCCACTTCTTGATGCCTTTCAGTGCCGTATCCATCTCTTACTCCAATCTACTGTAATTACCTGAAATGCGTTTTAAAAAGGTTTTGTCAGCGGGAAATACTGAGTGAATCATTCATTTTTGATAAAACGTATTTGTTATAATTTACAGCATTAAGAGTTTTTACATTTGCTTCTTAAAGATTGGCAAAGACTTAATCACTGCAAAGTATAACTAGAAACCAGTGTTATAAATTACAGTATTAAGAGCGATTACAATGTTTCTGATATCAAACCAACTACCCACAGTACTTGTCACTCGAACATCCATCGATAGCCTCTTTGCTCGATGGTGTCTGTGACTATGGTCATATCACTCATTGGCTAACTCGTTGTCCAATAGTGACGGTTATCAAGTAATGTATACAAAACCCCACATACCGGCTGTAACTTGGTGATTACATAAACTTAATCCCTGTAATTATAACTTTTGAAAATAAACTTGCTTTTGAAAATAAATTTGATAAAAAGAGAATGACTCACATTATAATCATGCAGATTCATACGGGCAAAGTTTAGTCTAAATATAAGCCTTGATATATTGCAGATTTATACAGGCAGCTTAGCCTATTAATTTAGCCTTGTAACCTAGTGCACACGAACTAGGTAGGTAACTTAATACAGCAATTACGATAACTCACGAGATCAACCCTCACAACGAATGACAAAGTGCTATGCTTAAACATCCATCGAATTAACGACTAATGACAAAGCATCACCCTAATGTGGGCAGCACTTAAACATCCATTGAGTACATTGATCGATCGGACAATGAATCGTAATAGCGATCGAGTTATTACCCTGTATCGTAGCAGCACCCCCTACTAATTAGTGTTTTTGAGGCTGTTTTTGCTATAACTCGAAGTGTATAACGAATTTCTTCGTCGAACGAACGCCAGAAATCAAGTGCCAAACGCTGCTATTTATACATGAATTTGGACTAGCTTACGGACCGTAAGCCTAATAATGTTACGGTCCGTAAGGGTCGAAAATAGGCTATAGGGTAGCCACGTGTGGGACTAGGCCTGCTGAGTCAACAGTTTCTTAAAATTCTATTTTGACAACGAATTAAGTGGATAATCGTTAATAGAAAATACCCCCCTCTGAGTTTTAGGGGCCCTGATCCTGATTCTGATTGTTCTGAAAATTTTAGGGTTTGTGCAGAATCACTTGGGTGTCTTAATTAGGGTTTCCTATTAGATAAAATAATAAAATAAATAGGACTTTTTAATGAGGGTTGTTACAGGACCCGAGTACACTTGGGAACTAGAATCAGAGATGAAGCGAAAGTATCCTTACTTGTTCCAGTAAATCTCGAGGACGAGATCTTAAACAAGGTGGGGAGGATGTAACAACCCTTGCCAAAAATATTATTTCTTATTTTAATAGTGCACATTTGGAAACCCTAATTGAGACCCCCAAGTAATATGGCATGACCCATACATTTTAAAAACGATCAAAACTAGGATCAGGGCCCCCTAAAACTCGAGGGGGGTATCCCCTATTTGATAATTATCGTCCTAAAACGAAGATAACTCTCAATTTTTCGTTCAAACTGACTCAGCAAGGCTAAGCAGGACACCAGGCTACCCTAGCCTAAATTGCTCGCTGTCGCGACACGCGCCAGGGGCTAAGGAGCCTAGCGCGATACGCGAGGGAGGCCAATTTTCAGTATATATAGTAGGGGTTGGCACTTACATGGAAAAGTTGTTACGAAAGAAAAATTTGTTACGTACGAGAAGTTATACACTGTTTCGTTCAAAAACACACAATCACGAATCTCCGATGCGACAACTGGGTAATAATTCGATCACTGCTACGATACAATGTCCGATTGATTGAAACCGATCCGATGGATGTTTAAGTGCTGCCTGAATTCGGGCTATACTTTGTCATTCGTCGTGAGGGTTTTGATTTCGTAAGTTTATCATAAATGTTGTATTAAGTTACTAACCTAGTTTTGTGTGCATTGTTAATTAACTAGGTTATCAAGCTTAATCAGTAGGCCAAACTCTGCCCAACTAAACTTGCAATGTGAGTCATTCTCTTTTTATCAAAACTGTTTTACAAAACCTCAAATTATTTTCAAGTTATATTTTATAGGGGGTAAGTCTTTGTTATCTTAAATTACTGGCAGTAAGTGGGGTATTGTGCACATTACTACTGTTTTTTCACTTTTAGGTGGACGAACCTAAACAGTGATAATCATCACTATTGGGTGAAAGGACCCAATGGTGGTATGACCATAGTCACCAGGGTGTGACACTAGACCAGATAATTGTAAGATAGTGGCAATTGTAATCGCTCTTAATCCTGTAGATTATAACACTGTGTCGTTTTATACAAATTAAATGACTCGCCAGTATTTCCCCGCTGATAAAATCTTTTTAAACATGTTTCAGGTGATTTACTGTGAACCAGGGGAAAGTGCCGTGTAGCACCACCAGCTTGGATAAAGTGGCTCAGTAAATAAATAAACATGTTTTTGTAAACAGGGAATTTCCTCCTGGAATTCCTTTATTGTAAACCACGGGGGGTTTGTCCCAAAAATGTGAAATAAAATAATTGGGCATTTTCAGTTAAACGATCCTGTTAATATTTCCGCTGCCAAATTAAACACCAATACCACGGGTTTCTGTCCCATGGCTTCTAGACCGGGTAAAACCGGGACGGAGGCCGTGACACAAATGGCCCACTATATCGTGGATTTAACTTTGCACGCTTCCCAAATCTGGCTACACCCTTTCAAGGCGAGACCTTTAACAAGAGTTTGTCTCCTACCTCGAAGGATAACGACTTTCTTCTCCTGTAGGCGTAGCTCTTTTGTCGATCACGAGCCTCCTTGATACGGTCTCGGATCTGAAAGATTTTATCAGTCGTCTCTTGAACTAACTCAGGACCGACCAATTGTTTATCTCCAACTTACGCCCAACATAGCGGAGAGCGACATTTACGACTATTAAGTGCTTCGAACGATGAGACTTGTATGCTTGTATGGTAGCTGTTGTTATAGGAGAACTCAACCAAGGGTACGCGAGTATCCCAATTACTGCCTAAGTCCATCACACATGCACGAAGCATGTCTTCAAGGGTTTGAATGGTTCGTTCGCTCTGGCCGTCAGTTTGTGGATGGAAGACAATGCTTAGATCTAGGCGTGATCCAAAGGCCTGTTGAAATGATTGCCAAATCGTTGATACAAAACGACCGTCTGAGATTATCGAAATAGGCACTCCATGACGAGGCACTATTTCTTTCAGATACAGCTCAACGTAGATGGTGATGACACCGCCGGCATTATTCCACAACTGTCGATCTTATGATTGAAACTTAAAAGCAAAGATTATTATATTATATTATATTATATATATGAATACAAACTCACCATGAATAGTAATTTAATATTTTTGTTTAATATTGTTTTTTTAGTTTTCATTAATTTATTGTTATATTACTTTAATTGGTTTTAATCATATTTATTCTTATATTACTTTTAAGATATGGTCAAAGTATGTGTTATTAAACAAAATACTATAAAAATGAAGGCATATTGGTACCTATTTTTTTCGGTTCAGTTCGGTACGACAGCGATACAATAGGGTGTCGGTTTATGGAAAGCATTAACAAGAAAATTAAATATTGGTACCGATTGATACATAAGTTGTTTAATCGGTTTCAATTCGGTTTGGTACGACAGCGATACAACGTCCATTTTAAAAAAAAAAAAAAAAATATTGCAATGTTGAAATATAACAAAGAATGCAAACGAGGATAACCAATATCCGGTGAACAAGATCATTACTGGTATTGATATTCGTTTTTATTGTTTTCGATTGATGTTATGTTTACTTTTGGAATGATATTGCCGGTACCGTAACGAACCGAACTAATACCGACTGATTCCCGCTGCGAAGCACGGGGGAATCTCACTATTATGCATATTGATGAGAAGTTTCCATGAACAGTGATTCATTCATACAAGTTTATTTAATTAATTTTTATACTTTATTTAAAATAATATATCAATATATTAATAAAATATATATATATGATTTAACAAGGTTAGGAATTAGTGATTGTCCCTGATTAGTCGATTGGATACTTGACACTCATAGATTGGAACGCATAAATTTTTTTTCAAGATTTTGATAACTGATACCAATCAAATGATACCGAAACTGATATCGATATTTGTTTTTATGGTTTTTGATCGATGTAAAGCATGTGTCGATTGATAAATCGAGTGCCAGTATCGTACTGGTACTATAATGAAACAAACTAATACCAACCAAAATCCGCCGCGAAGCGCGGGAAAATACTACTAGTTTATATTAGTTTGAAGTTCTCATGAACAGTAACATTTTAGTCTATTTATTATTTAATATTATTTAATATTTAGTTTTTTATTATATTTATTATTAGTATGTTGTTATAACTAATTATTATAATAATTAATTTATTTTATCTCTTTACTATATATATATTATCCTTCTAACCCGTTTAACTTTTTAATAATTTGTTTTTTCTCTAATTACTTGCATTCTTTTGCTTAAGAAAAATTAATACGAAGTTGTGATTGATTTTTTTTCTCGACATTTCTATATAAATTTTATTAAAAACGCGGTTGTGTTTGAAATATAGGTTTTTTTTTTGGTATCATGTGCTATATCAAGTGCTGGTGTCACAACGGTTCCATGATGAACGGAACCAACACCGATCGAACCACATTGATACCAGTATTAGTATTATCAGAACCAATATCGTTATATTCTTACAAAAATATATGTTTTAGCCCATCTGTTGTTATTCAGTTTGATTTCCATCCGATATCTCGCGTCAAGTATCTTTTTATAAAGTACAATACAATTGATAGCAGCGGGTTCGGGTCACTTGAAACGGGTGGGCCAATGACCATGGGTTACGGTTGCAGCAAAATGGAGCCATGTTTTATTTTCTATTTTAGTTTCAATTTATTTTCTTTAATTCCTATGTTTAGGTAGTTGTTTATTTTTCAGTTTTATTTCCTAGATTAAAGCTACGTGGGGTAGTGCATGGATCCTATATGTATTGAATTTGAGAATTATTCAAGGGAGTGAGTTTATGTTTGAGAAAAGAATTTTGTTGATTTATCTCTTGAGTGTGAGAGTTAAATTAATTGTCTATGCTAGCTCAATTTTGTCACATTGGGTGATGTTCTTAGACACGATTTCTGAACCGAAGTGGTGAATCTGTCTGTATCTTCGGTTACAACATCGCAACCCTACCGTTTATTTGGTGGTGTTTACTGTATCCAAACGAACCGTAGAACTATCTTAAATTTTATTGTTTGTTTTGAACCGGTGATTCGGGGTTATACTCCTATCAACAATACTGTGTATAAAATATCTCGCCACCAAAACCGACAATGACATCAGTATTGCTATAATTATTATGGGAACCGACACCTGTATTCGTTTTTTATGATTTTCAATGTAAAACACATTATTTTGAACATATCATGAATTTAAACAGAGCATCGGTACCGTAACGAATTGAACAAAACTGACGGAATTCCCGCCGCATCGTGCGGGCAAATCCACCCAGTTATAACAACGATAAAAGAATCTTTAGAATAAAGATAAAAGAATCTTTAGAATAGTATACGTCAAAAGAAAATGGTGGTTTTGGTCAACAAATATAGATATTTCTTGCCGATGAGGGTGCAGCCCAGCGGTAGGAAAGAACTTGGGCTCGCTTGAGGTCTCCGGTTCGATCCCCGTTGGCTGCAAAGGAGGTGTGAGGGTTTACCCACTTCGTGGGGTTCCCGCACGGGTGGTCCGGGTTAGACTCTACGCTAAAGCGTCAAACCCATGCAGACGGTTGCAAACCCGTCATAGTTGTAGTTTCGTTTGCCCGCTTCTTCAAAAAAAAAAAAAAAAAAAAAAAAAAAAAAAAAAAAAAGATATTTCTTCAACTTTCCTTTCATATTTCCTTCTAGATGGTTTACAAAAGAAGTAGAACCGTCCACTTTTGAAAAAATAAAACTATCGATTATATGTTTCAAAAGGTTCCACGTGGAAAAACCGTTATATGTTCTAACAACCGTATATCCTAAACAATCATTTTTTTCATTCTATAACCTCCCCCACACTCACACATACACAAAATAACAAAAAACATACTTTTAAAAAACACTCAGTAGTTCCACAATGACATGTCACCACCATACTCCACATCATCACCACCACCATATGGCGGTGGAGGCGGCAACATTAGCCCCTCCGCCATATTCGCCAACAATCCCGGCATACCAAATTCCTCCTCTTCATCCACATACTCCACAATCCCACCGAAATCTTCCACCGCCGCCTCGCCAGCCGTCGAACCGCCATTACCATCCTCTGGTTGCCGGAACCCCTCCGCCGCCTCCACCGCTGCCTTCCGAATATCCTTAGGGTCCAACGAAGCCGGAGTCGGAAGCCTCCAAGAAGAATCCGCGAAATTCAAACACGCAGACCGCCCGCGAAACGCCAAAGCCGCCACGTCGTGAGCCCGGGCCGCCATCTCAGCGGTCGGAAAAGTCCCTAACCATATCCTTGACTGCTTATACGGCTCCCTCACTTCACACACCCACTTCCCGGAACTCCTCTGCCTCACTCCCCGGTACACCGGATGCCGCGTTTCTTGAAACTTCTTCCGTCCGGCCCGCTTTTTCGGGTGGCTCGCCGCCAGCATCACCTCCTCCGATGACTCTCCGATCTCCACCCCGGGTGTCCAACTGTTACCCCCATATTCAAATTGACCACAATACCCATTAATATTGTAATTGTTCATATCCATATGAAAAGTTGAAACTTAAAACAATTATGTTGTTGACTGAATCTTGGTTTAATTGACATATATATATACACATGTAAATATGTAACATGTGTGTGACAATATGTTGGGGTGGGGTGGGGGTGGTTATGCGCAAAAAAAACACGGAGAAGTTATTGTAGGAAGGAGGAGGAGCACACAAAAAAGAAGGAAAGGAGCAAGTGAAAAGTGTCATAGTTGTGACTAAAAGTGGATAATGTTGTATGTACACCTGTTACCTTAAATGGGTCCTACGATGTTATATGGGGTATGACACGTGTGAGTTTCGTGTCGTTTGAAAATTACTTCTGAAGCTACTTACGTTTCGCCTTTTCAATAGGGGGACAACTTACATGCCATTCATGTCTCCTCAAACCATGAAATTGTTTTTTTTTTTTAATTTTCTTTTCATAATAACACAATTCTAGAATATCATTTTAACCTCTTCAAGTTCTTAAAGTTTTAAATTTCTCACTTTCGTTTCTTTATTTAAAAAATAATTATTATTTTTACGTGCTTATTTTTGCCTATATGTCGGCATAAATTCGAATTGGTCTATGTTTCGATGTAAACTTTCTTTTTGTAAACAAGTAAGGTCGATGTAATACGTTTTTGTGCTTATTTTATGTACGTTTCCAGTTGGTTTACATCTCGACATAGATTTTGTTCCGAAAAAAGTGGAGTTGAATATAATACGTCTTAATTCAACGGTATAAATTTAAGTAACTCTGTGTTTTGACCTCGTCGTAACGCGCATCGGGTAAAATTAGTATTATATTAAATATTATTATATATCTATCCGAAACCCCAAAGTCATTGATGTTTACATCTCTTAACCTTGGTCCTTTCACTTTGTAAAACACTCATATTTACTCAATGTGTTTTCTTTGTCATTTTTTGCCTTTTTTTTTCTTTTAAAAAACTCTAATTAATCTTTTCTTTTTATTACATTTGTTGGTTTTTCTTTTATACATGTTTTAAGCTTTGAGCCCTTTTTTGTTTGCAGTTATCCTAGATGAGTTGACAAAGTTAATTCAGGAGACTCTTTCATGGTACTTACTTGCGAGGTTAGAAGAGTGGCGAGCAACTTTAGAAGGCAGATGTTTAAGGATTAGTCAATCTAAGACTGAGTACTTGTATCGTGACTTTAGTGGAGTAGGCAACGACGAGGACATTCATATCACCATTGACGGTCAAGTGGTTCCGCAGATGACTAAGTTCAAGTATCTAGGATCATTTGTTCAGAGGGATGGGGAGATAGACAGTGACGTTACCCACTGCATCCAGGTTGGATGGTGTAGGCGGAGAGCTGCCACTGGGGTATTGTGCGATAGGAGGTTTCCAACTAAATTGAAAGGGAAATTTTATAGGGTTTGTTAGCGCGTTGTAGGACCGTAAACGACTACCGAATGATTGCGTAATGACACGTGTGACGTGCGGAATCCGTACACGTGCGTGGACCGAACACAAGAACGTATATAATCTGATTCTATAGAAAGATATTACAATGTACAAGCACCGTGAATCACCTTGCTACTTTCTCTCTCTAATCTCCAAGCTCCAAAGTAACAAATGCCAAAAGTCCAAAAACATAACCCTAAGCCTCCTTTTTATAGGAAAGGCTCCTAAACTAAGATCAAGGTAATTACAAGTTTGCCACCTTGACTTTTTCGTCTATATTTTACAATATAAGACCTTTACTTGATCAGTATCTTGCTACGGTTTGAATTGACGGAGGCGATAGACATAAATGCACTCACAGACTCCCCCTTGGATATTGCCGCAATCAATCTCATAGCATCTTGTCTTTTCTCTCTCTTTGAGTCTTCTTGAAGTTATCACATCTTCAGCAACCACAGACTCCCTCTTGCTCGAACAGACTCCCCGTGGATCTGTCTTCAGCTTCAGTTGCTCCCCCTTTCGTTTAGACTCTCCCTTCAGGCTCCCCCTTTCGTTAAGCTTCCGTGCTTTTGGGATCGACACCTGGCTTTCCGGTTACAAGCTTGTTAGTCCCGAAAAACCCATGATATCACTCGACGGTTCAATCGAACGCGGAATATAAGATCAAACCGTATGAACAAAAAGAAAATTTTCAATACAAAACTTAGTGCCGCTGCTTAGATCGCATACATTCATAAGAACTGTCTGGTACGATCTTTGAGAACCTTGCACACAATCTCTAGGATTGTCGGGTACAGGGTTCTCCTTTGGAGATTACATGATTACACAATAGGAGAGCTCTACCCTAATAATCTAGATAAGACTATATATAGGAACCTCTACCGCATTGGCCCACATGGCCTAGCCCATGCTCAAGACATAATTTAAAAACCAAATAAACATAAAAGAATGTAATAAAGATGAGCGTAAAACTCTGGACCTAACAATCTCCCCCTAGTTTTATGCTCTCTTTATTACGGTTTAGACGATCTCCAACCTTGGGTCTTCTCCTTTAGTGGCCCAGCAGTAAACGAGCCCATCAACATATCTCGGATGATATGAGGCTTGATTTCGGATGAAAACTGAACAATGTCGGATGAAACACGGAAGGACCGATGATAAATGTTGATGAATATTCAAGAGGATGAAGATTCGAGATGATGATTACGGATGAGAACAATATATCTCGAATGATAAGGGGTGATCCGGATGAATTGAGATACAATGAAGTAGACCCGAGATGGATTTCGAGATGTATTATTTAACTAATGTCGATGTCTGATGAAAATGATATAATATGGCTGTATCAAATGATCTCGGATGAATCACGGATAGAATCTGGGCTAAAAACTGTTGGGCTTTCATTACTTGGATCAACAACATCTGGGCTTCTTTCTATTGGGCTCAAACAAAACTTATCATCCTTAGTGACTTCTCGAATGCACTGTTGGTCCCACAGAATTGTTGCACAAAATTCACAACCAATCCTAATCATTGATTCCTTCAATCATCCAATGGTGCATAATTAATAGGGTTTTTGAGTGACAACCTCTGCAGCCGCAATGGAATGTTCTTCCTGACGTCAGCAATATGAAGCTATCTTTCTCATGACTTACCGGAGACAATCATCGGACGCTATTATCTCCAAACAACCTGCAATAACACCTCCGCCGATCACCTTCTCCGAATCTCTTCTGACAACAGCTGCACACTTCGTCATCTTCCATCGGAGCACCGCTACCGAACACCGTTCATATCCGAAAAGCCACCACCATCACCGTAACACTTCTGTCATTCTTCTTTACTCCGTCGTTCACCGTTTTCAACAGTTACCAACCACCGCTATTCATCTTTTCCGATCAATGACCACCTTCGATCACCGTAACATCGACGACCACAGTTATCTCCGGCGACTGCACTATTCTGTCTTCATCATCTTCATTTCTGATCGTTCACCATCTCCTTCATCGACATAAATCATAGTCCGAGACCATCATTATATCCCATCATCATCTTCGTCATCATCTTCAACATCTACGATCACCGTAACTCTCCGACTCGAACTCCGATCATCCTCAATTATAAGACAATCTCCTCCGTTCAGCTGTCGTTGAGCCGACACCATCTTCAACAACGACTGAACCTTTGACGAACATTCATCCCCCGACACGACATTGTGCAACGCTTCTTCTTGTTCTTCGAGTGATATCAAAACCGAGCCTTTGAAAGACTTCAATGGCTCTGATACCACTTGTTAGTCCCGAAAAACCCATGACATCACTCGGCGGTTCAATCGAACGCGAAATATAAGATCAAAATGTATGAACAAAAAGAAAATTTTCATTACAAAACTTAGTGTCGTTGCTTAGATCGCACACAGTCACAAGAACTGTCTGGTACGATCTTCGAGAACCTTGCACACAATCTCTATGATTGTTGGGTACAAGGTTCTCCTTTGGAGATTACATGATTACACAATAGGAGAGCTCTACCCTAATAATCTAGATAAGACTATATATAGGAGCCTCTACCCCATTGGCCCACATGGCCTAGCCCAAGCCCAAGACATAATTTAAAAACCAAATAAACATAAAAGAACGTAATAAAGATGAGCGTTAAACTCTGGACCTAACAAAGCTCCCCCTTGCGTCGAGCTCTTCTTCAGACTCCCCCTTAGACTCGGCTATCGGGATCTTAATCTGGTACAATATCTGCAAATCTCAAGAACTTAACAATGGAAGCATTTTGAACATCCAGGTTTGAAAACCTGGCATTAAAAATCTTCTAATCAAGAACCTGGCTCTATGACACAAATATAACAATATGAGAATATCCAGAATTACTTGACTTCACTCCCCCAATCAAATGACTTTATAGATTTTACAGTTTAAGCAACCAAGACTGTAACCTAGCTCTTTACAACAGATTTTAACAATTTAAACATCCAAAATCCTCTCAGATAATCTTCCAAGTCCAAATTAAAGACCTTGGAGACTTCACAAACTGTTTTTGATTTTAAAACTACAAGTTTCAAATTAATGAACTTGTTTATTTTTAGAAACACGTTCAGCATACTTAGATTTCGAAACTCGGCTTTCAGACATCGGTTGTCGAAAATAAAATGGAATCAAAATCTTTTTTTATTTTTCTGAAACTTAAAGCAGTAAACAAATATTTACAAACATATTTACAGACAATATTTTTTGTTTGAGTTCATGTCAGAGGATCAAATCAGATTATGACAAATCACTAGCACCGTTGAGCTTTAAACACTTTAAGTTCTAAACGATTCACTTAGATTGTCAGTATACTGATCCACTTAAATTTTCACACAAAGTTCAACTGATTCGAGATACGGATTTAATGTTTTAAGCACTTAACTTATTCGCGTGTCCCACCTCAGAATATACTCCTGTATCAAAATTCCCTAGATTCAGTCTTACAGGTGAATATACTAGATTGATATCTGTTCTCTGGGTTAGTGCGAGACCTTGAGAGCTCAGGTATGAACTACCGTTCAGTCAAAGAGATGAAGGCTCGAGTTGAGGTGTATTCCCTTTGGGAATCTTCTTTACAACTGCACTTGAATTATATCTTTCGATATTTTTCAATTTTTATGCAGAGGGTAAGCTTTCAAAGCGCGAAAAGTATTATACGAAGTCTAGGCCATTGCTTCCGCAATATCAGAAGACCAGGTATATCCGAATCAGGAAATTTTCAAACAAGATTTCGGGGGTTACCCATATATCCGAGAGATGTTCCCCACGAGATAAGAAAGTATTTGATATTTAGGTTTATATCTTGAAATCAATCTACTAAATGTATAAAAACCTACTGGCACATCATTAGTCAGGCCGTTTATCACATTTCACTTTCCATTTCTTTAGCGTACTGTGATTGTCTACTGATGTACTATCATTTCCTCTTTTTACACAAAACTCTTTTTTGAATTTTATCATGTTTTTGGCTTTTTCAAATGTTTTTGGATTTTTTGACAACGCTTACTCCCCCTAAAATTCAAAACATTTAAATCAAATTTGATAAATGATGCAGATAGCTTTGTCTCACCATCCATTTTCTGCTTCACATTCTCTGTTTTGCATAAAATATACCCCCATGATTTAAAACACATTGATATTTGACAGTGTGACAACTGGCACCAAACCGGTAATTTCCGTACAATTTAATTAACACTTGATAACTGCAATTATGTGCTTAAATGTTAACATTGTCTGATTACATACTATACAAGTGAATTCATGCACGTTTTATACTACAAGATATTGCTTTATGCATTAATGAACAGCGTTGCGTCAGAAATACTAGTAAACTCACCGGTAAGACACATTGTGTCAACAATTCTGCAGAAAGCAGTCAGACAATAGAATTGGAGCCTAGGTGTAGGTCCAATGTCAAGAATACATTAAAACCCAAGAGTATATACAAGGGTTAACATATAGACTTTCCGGAAGCTAAATTATGCACTAAAAAGCACACGAAACGCACTTTAAATGCAGAATTCTGCACAAATCAGCTATAATTAGCTTTTTAACACATAAATATTACGCAGAATTCATGTTTTATTATCCCGAATACCCTCCTAAGTGTTGGGAATTAAAAGGGTTACAAAAGGATACTTAAAGGACACTAAACGGTGCAATTTATCACTTTAACGAACCGGTATTTAACCGAACAATCGGATATTACCCGGAACATCAAAATATTACTAAAAGCATTGTTTTAATGTTTCTGAACTAGTTATGGTCCCCGAACACCATAACACCCCTTATAACATAATAACACATCAAGTCCCTAAACTTTACACTTGAAACTAACTTATTTATGAACTAGAGATTAAAAGTTACACATTGCCCCCCCCCCCCCATTTTTGTATACAGTAAAGGGGTGGTCCCACCAAATATTTGCCAAGATCTTGCCAATATTTCCTTTGATTCACAAAATATATTATGATCTTTCTTGGATTCTCTAAGATATTGGAAAGATCTCTATAAGTATGGCATGTATCTTCATAAGATCACTTCAACCTACTTCACCACTCCACCTCCCTCGTACTCTCTCTCTCTCTCTCTCCCTCTCGGCCTAGAAGTGCCACCACCACCACCACCACCACCATATTCAACCACCATTCATCCAATTTCAAGCTCATTTCAAGTGTTAGAAGGTGTCTTGTGGAGCTTGGTGCTTGAAGAATTTGAAGAACTCTCATCCATTGCTTTCACACACCATTTTCATAATCTTTTCTTCAAGTGATCTTCCCTAGCTTTTGAGCTAGTTGTAAGCTTCTTGTTACTAGTTTTTATTTCTTATTTTGTTGGTTAAAAAGATGTATATTGTTGAGAATCACAAGAACACTAAAAGAACATAAACAAGAATCATAAGCATAAGTTTACATATGATGATTTATGGATGAAATGAGGTTGTTAAATACATGCATGACACTAGATTGTTATTTACTTGAAATTATGATGTTGATCATCATAAGGAGCTTGCTAGATTGTGATTAAACACAAGATTTATCAAGTTAGAGGATGATTATGTGTTAACCCAAGAAGATCATCCTCACTTATAAACATGAACTTGAAAATAAAATTATTTCTTGAAAAATAGTAAATAAAATGAGCTAGTAATTTTATGAACCTAAGATTCATGAATGATTTTCCAAGAAAACCAAGTTCAAAATATGATTTTTAGTAGAACTTGATTCTTACATAAATGTACATTGTTTTTGGTGATAAAATAAGTGTAAGAACCTTTTGTTTACAAGAAGAGTTCCAAAGAATAATTTTTGTAGAATATGTTTACAAGTTGTAAACATCTAAAATTTTCAAGAAGGAAGTTTATTAAGAAATAAACACACTTTAAGGGGTAACTAAGCCTACTAAATATATTACCAAGTTACTATGAGTTTTTGTGAAAGTTCATGTTCATGTTGTTATATACACTGTATAATTTTTGCTCTTGAGAAGTGTAAGTTTTTTAAGGATTGATTGTTGATTGTTGTGATGATTTTAAAAGAAAATAAACACATGTTTTGAAAACATGGGAAGCCTCCATTTTTAGGGGAAACTATGTCAAAATTTCTATAGAATTTGACACTTAGAAAAATATAAGTTTTGGTGAAACTTATTCCCTAAAAATATTTACCAAGGTTTCCCTAATTTTTATGTAAACTCCAAGTTAAGAAATGATGATTTCTTCAAAATAAAAATTGATATTAAGTATATATATTTTTGAGAAAAATATATATATTTATTGATCACCAAATTTTGTGCTAAGTGTATGTAGTATGTATTATATGTAATGGTGTGTTAAGACTTGAAAATACACTAAATACTCCTAAGGAGGAAAAATACAAAATACACATACAACGTGCTTAGACAAATACAAGAGAATATAGTTATGAGAATATATTACTTGATAGAATAAATAACTTGGACAAGTTATGAACATGAAATGAAGTTTTGGACAAAATACATAATTCGGGTGAAAAATACAAGATACTTATATTTATTTATGAGAAAATAATATAAGTAAGACACAGAGTTAAAAATATAAATTATTTTTAACACAAGAACAAATACATAAAAGATGGTGACTTGTACTTGTGCGATACAAGTCTAGTGACTAACGTTAATAAAACACGTTTAGGTCACGACGCTAGATAAGCAAAACCCGGTGAAGTTTACGGCGCAAGAAACGCAAAGTTGTGAGTTCATGCTCCCCGTTTTCTTTTAATTGTTTTCAGTTTTATAACTTCGGGGGTGAAGTACATGTTACTAAATGTTTACAGAAAAGTGAAATTATGTCCCCACTTTTAATCTTTTACATACTTTTTAAACTTGGGGAAAATACATGAGTTATGGTATGATGGATACAAGAAATGAGGAATGATACTTGAAATAGTGTCACGAATAGGGTACCAGAAGCACCATTAATCGTGTACATACTAAGACTGCAGAACAAAAGGTTAAATCTAATGGATTTTCGGGCAGCCACACTCTTGGTGAAAACTAGTACCGAGTAGTGCTTTTGTGTCTCCGTCGTGAATCGACAACTAGAAAAATGCCTACGGTTTGGATTGCTTCCTATGTCGTGTCACATGTTAATGGCCTTGCAACCCATTAACAAACTTGATACATACAGGAATACTTGATTTATACAAATTACATACCATGCTTTCATACAAAGTATACAAACGTTCAATACAGAAACTGCATGAATTCACACCAACATTATGTTGACGTTTTTCCAAAAACTCACATGTATTTCAGGTAACTAAAGTGGATGTGCGCGCAGTCATACACTTGCTCTTGGATGTTGTTTATGTTTGTCTTTGAATAAAGTTGTAAACCTTTCAGACAAAATGCATTCTTGTGATGTAAACACTTAAACTATGTTTTCAGTTATGTAATGTCAATGGCATTTGAAGTTATTTTTACGAGCATGTAGTATGTTTACCATTCGTATGCAATGAGAACCTTTCATGATCATACCTCGTGCTTCCGCCTTAGAAAGGGGTGTGACAGATTGGTATCAGAGCTGCGATTGTAGTGAACCAGGATTCCTTCTCGAGTCTAGTCTACAATCTTTAGGATCCTTTCACAAAAACAATTTTTCAAAGAGTTTTCATTGCATAAAACTTTTCGTGACATCCACTACCTGAAACTATTTTCAAAGAGTCAAGTAAAGACACTACGAGACTTAGGGTGCACTGGAGCAGCACTTGACTTTGACTAGAAATTACTTGCGACTATGTGTGATAATTGATACATACATATACTAGAAATAGAATATCTCAGGTACTCGTGGCTTTAACTGAAAGCAATGGCCTATCTGAAGGAAGTGATACGAGGATGAAACGAACTGTGCGGACTGTGCAAGGAGTTACATAATTATGGATGCATACGTAATTATGGAATTCAGTGCACAGAAACCACAGCAAGTCTTGTCACGTATCAAACGAGATTCCTTCAATACAAGAGAAGGTCAAACATGAACACCCTCCCCCAGCCTATTAAATACTCTTTTGGAGTAATAATTTAGGGTATAAAGACAAGAACCGCCAATGTGAATATCTTATGACACAACAGTATTTATCTATTTATGCATGCTTGTTGCTGTATGAATTGATACGTTTGGCGGATTGTTTGATGTCACTTACGTGGTATATGCCTGTATATATATACTACTACTGTCTCGCATGACGATATCAAACAAATGTCTAACCCTGTTGTGCTATGTTCCGACAGAACATGGCACCTAGAAGAGTTGTGAACAATCAAGGTTCCGATCAACCTCCTCCTCCTCCTCTGCCAAGGACTGCTAAAGAATTAAACGCCCTACTAGAGGAAAGGATCTCCGCAGCTATCGCTCAATACGAGGCGAACCGCACCGAACAAAGTGGAGGACCAAGAAATGCTAGACGTAATGGGAATGGAGATTCATCGGGAGGAAACGCAGCTCAGGGCTGCACTTTCAAGCAGTTTCTCGACTGCAAACCACTGATCTACGATGGCACTGGAGGTGCAGTGGCTTTTGTATGCTGGACGGAGAAGACAGATGCCACTATCCGCATGAGCAAGTGTACCGCGGATCAGCAAGTCACTTTTGCTACGGGGTTGTTTGTTGATGAAGCTTTGACTTGGTGGAATTTGCAAGTCCAGACTTTGGGTGATGATGCTGCGTACGGCATGATGTGGGATGCGCTAAAGGAACGTATAAGAGAGAAGTATTGCTCTCGTGCTGAACTCCAAAGGTTGGAGACTGAGTTTTGGCACTTGACCATGGAAGGTGCTGACATTACTGGTTATACTCGAAGGTTCCACGATCTGTCGAGAGTGATCCCCTACATGGTGACTCCCGAATTTAAGCGCGTTGAATGCTACATTTGGGGACTGGCCTCAGAATTTCGCAGCATGGTATCTTCGGCCAAACCTCAAACGATCACTGAGGCTGTAACTCTGGCTGTCAGCCTTACTGAAGATGCTGTTCGAATGAAGAAGTTATCGCTGAACCTTACTGAGAAGACCGAGACGCATGCTGAGTCGTCTGGTGACAAGAAAAGGAAGCATGCGAACCTGAATCAAGCGACACGTAACACCAAGGGTTCCAACAACAGGAAACGAGACTCCAACCCGCCTCAGGAGGCGAAAACTCTTGCAACCATGAATGACGCTCCTACCAAAAGGTACCTGGGCACTCTGCCCACCTGCAACCAGTGCAAGCGTTATCACGAAGGAGTTTGTCGCGTTCCAAAATGCGACAAGTGTGGTAAACTGGGTCACCATACTGAGGATTGTTGGGGAAAAGAAAGGAACGGGAACGGAAACCGCAACGGCGCTGGTAATAGGAACAATGGCGGAAATGGAAATGGAAATGGTAACCGGAATGGTAATGGAGCTGGGCAAAACCAAGAATGATTCGGTTGTGGAAGCAAGGATCATTTCGTAAAAGGCTACCCAAGGGGGAACAATGCTCAGGCTCGAGCGTTTGTGATTGGAGCAAAGAACGCACGCGAGGACCCTGATGTGGTCACCGGTACGTTTCTCGTTAACAATCACTTTGCATCCATACTATTTGACACTGGTGCCGATTATAGCTTCATGTATGTGGAATTTAAACATATGCTTGGAATAGAATCTAGTAGATTAGATATTCCTTATTCCATAGAACTAGCCAATGGTAAACTTGTTGAATCGAGCGAAGTCGTTAGAGGTTGCACATTAGAACTTGGTGAGCAAAGATTTAGCATCGACCTCTTACCTATTCAATTGGGTAGCTTCGATGTAGTGGTCGGAATGGACTGGTTGTCCAAGAACAAAGATGGAGTTATTTGTCATGAGAAAATCATTCGTATTCCTTTGGTGAATGATGAAACTCTCATCGTACATGGAGAAAAACGAGACGCGCATCTGCGAATCATCAGTTGTATGAAGGCACATAAGTGCTTAAGGAAAGGATGTGTTGCTTTCCTGGCGCACGTTGTAGATAAGAAGGCTGAGGAGCCAAAACTCGAAGACATTCCTGTGGTGAAGGAATTCCCTGATGTTTTTCCCGAAGACCTGCCAGGGCTACCTCCGCAACGACAAGTCGAATTCCATATAGACTTTGTTCCAGGAGCCGCTCCTGTAGCCAAGGCACCTTATCGGCTTGCACCATCCGAAATGCAAGAATTGTCTACACAACTCCAAGAGTTGTTGGATAAAGGATTCATAAGGCCAAGCTTCTCGCCTTGGGGAGCTCCAGTATTGTTCGTGAAGAAGAAGGATGGAACACTGCGGATGTGTATCGATTATAGAGAACTGAACAAGCTCACTATCAAGAATCGGTACCCACTACCGAGGATTGATGACTTATTTGATCAATTGCAAGGATCGAGCTACTCTTCCAAGATCGACCTTCGATCGGGATACCATCAGTTAAGAATCCAAGAGGAAAGTGTGCCAAAGACTGCATTCAGAACGCGTTATGGGCATTACGAATTCCTGGTGATGCCATTTGGACTAACGAACGCGCCAGCGGTATTTATGGATCTGATGAACCGCGTATCCAAACCATATCTCGATAAATTTGTGATTGTATTTATCGATGATATCCTGATTTACTCACGAACGAGAGAAGAGCACGAGAAACACCTCAGGACCATTCTGGAACTACTGAAGAAAGAGAAACTTTATGCAAAGTTTTCAAAGTGTGAATTTTGGATTCGCGAAGTACAGTTCCTTGGTCACGTTGTGAATGAGAAAGGCATTCATGTAGACCCATCCAAGATTGAGGCAATAAAGAATTGGGAAGCCCCCAAAACCCCAACTGAAGTTCGACAATTTTTGGGCTTAGCGGGCTATTACCGACGGTTTATTGAGAATTTCTCAAAGATAGCCCAACCGCTAACGACCCTTACGCGGAAAGACAAGAAGTACGACTGGGGTGACAAGCAGGAAGAAGCCTTCCAACTGCTCAAAAATAAGCTATGCGATGCTCCGATACTATCCTTACCCGAAGGCACAGAAGACTTCGTGGTATACTGTGACGCTTAGCGTCAAGGATTGGGTTGCGTGCTTATGCAACGTCAAAAAGTCATCGTTTACGCTTCAAGGCAGCTGAAATTACATGAAAAGAATTATACCACTCACGACCTGGAGCTAGGCGCAGTGGTATTCGCCTTGAAGATCTGGCGACACTATTTATACGGTACCCGATGTACAATCTTCACAGATCACAAAAGCCTACAACACATATTTGATCAGAAGGAATTAAATATGCGTCAACGACGTTGGGTTGAGTTGCTGAACGATTATGACTGTGAGATTAAGTACCATCCTGGAAAGGCAAACGTTGTAGCAGATGCGTTAAGCCGAAAAGAAGGGGTTAAGACCCTAAGGGTTCGAGCATTAGAAATGACTATTCAAACGAACCTCACTACACATATTCGTGACGCACAACAAGAAGCCCTTAAGATGGAGAATCGTAGAACTGAATACCTCCGAGGTATGCTAAAGAATTTGGTGCCAAACAAAGAGGGAACCTTGTACTTTAAGGAGCGTATTTGGGTTCCGCTCTATGGCGGTATGCGAGAAGTCATTCTTAATGAAGCTCATAAGTGAAGATACTCGATCCATCCAGGATCGGACAAAATGTATCAAGACTTGAAGGATTACTATTGGTGGCTGAGACTTAAAAGCAATGTTGCTATTTATGTTGGAAAGTGCCTAACCTGTGCTAAGGTTAAGGCTGAATATCAGAAACCGTCTGGCCTACTGCAACAACCAGAGATACCTATGTGGAAGTGGGAGCAAATCTCGATGGATTTCATAACGAAATTACCCAGGACCCCGAGAGGGCACGATATGATATGGGTGATCGTTGATCGATTGACGAAATCTGCGCATTTCCTACCAATCCGAGAGAAAGACAGCACTGGAAAGCTTGCTGAGTTGTACTTGAAAGAAATCGTGGCATGTCATGGAGTGCCTATCTCTATTATTTCAGACAGAGATGGATGTTTTGTCTCAAGGATCTGGCAATCCTTTCAGGAAGCCTTTGGATCTCAACTAGATCTAAGCACGGCCTTACATCCGCAAACAGACGGTCAGAGCGAACGGACCATACAAACGCTGGAAGATATGCTTCGCGCATGTGTTATGGACCTAGGCGGCAGCTGGGATACTCATCTACCTTTAGTTGAGTTTTCCTACTATAACAGTTATCATACGAGCATAAAAGCCGCACCATTCGAAGCTCTGTATGGCCGCAAGTGCCGCTCGCCCTTATGTTGGGCAGACGGTGGAGACAAACGTATGGTTGGGCCTGAACTTGTGCAAGAGACAACCGACAAGATTACACAGATCCGATAGCACATTAAGGCGGCTCGAGATCGACAAAAGAGCTACGTTGATCGAAGGCGTAAACCATTAGAATTTGAGGTGGGAGACAAAGTTTTGTTAAAGGTCTCACCTTGGAAGGGCATAGTAAGATTCGGAAAACGTGGAAAGTTGAATCCACGATACATCGGACCATTCAAGATCTTAGAAAGAATTGGTACCGTGGCATACAAGTTGGAATTACTGGAAGAACTTAACAGAGTAAATGATACGTTCCATGTATCCAACCACAAGAAGAGTCCAACACAAGAAGACGTGATCATCCCTGCGGATGAAGTGCATATTGATGACACCCTCCGATTTACAGAACAACCCGTTGAGGTTACAGACTGGAAAGTCAACAAGACCAGAAGGAGCAGTGTCAAACTTGTCAAAGTACGTTGGAACTCTAAGCACGGACCCGAGTACACGTGGGAACGTGAAGACCAATTTAAAGAAAAGTACCCCCACCTGTTCAAGAAAACTCCTGCGAGAGATAGATCAGCCTAAATTTCGGGACGAAATTCTTTTAACGGGGGGAGACTGTGACAACTGGCACCAAACCGGTAATTTCCGTACAATTTAATTAACACTTGATAACTACAATTATGTGCTTAAATGTCAACATTGTCTGATTACATACTATACAAGTGAATTCATGCACGTTTTATACTACAAGATATGGCTTTATGCATTAATGAATAGCGTTGCGTCAGAAATACTAGTAAACTCACCGGTAAGACACATTGTGTCAACAATTCTGCAGAAAGGAGTCAGACAATAGAATTGGAGCCTAGGTGTAGGTCCAATGTCAAGAATACATTAAAACCCAAGAGTATATACAAGGGTTAACATATAGACTTTCCGGAAGCTAAATTATGCACTAAAAAGCACCCGAAACGCACTATAAATGCAGAATTCTGCACAAATAAGCTATAATCAGCTTTTTAACACATAAATATTATGCAGAATTCATGTTTTATTATCCAGAATACCCTCCTAAGCATTGGGAATTAAAAGGGTTACAAAAGGATACTTAAAGGACACCAAACAGTGCAATTTAGCACTTTAACGAACCGGTATTTAACCGAACAACCGGACATTACCCGGAACATCAAAATATTACTAGAAGCATTGTTTTAATGTTTCTGAACTAGCTATGGTCCCTGAACACCATAACACCCCTTATAACATAATAACACATCAAGTCCCTAAACTTTACACTTGAAACTAACTTATTTATGAACTAGAGATTAAAAGTTACACATTGCCCCCCCCCATTTTTGTATACGGTCATAAAGGGGTGGCCCCACCAAATATTTGCCAAGATCTTGCCAATATTTCCTTTGATTCACAAAATATATTATGCTCTTTCTTGGATTCTCTAAGATAATGGAAAGATCTTTACAAGTATGGCATGTATCTTCATAAGATCACTTCAACCTACTTCACCACTCCACCTCCCTCATACTCTCTCTCTCCCTCTCGGCCTAGAAGTGCCACCACCACCACCACCATATTCAACCACCATTCATCCAATTTCAAGCTCATTTCAAGTGTTAGAAGGTGTCTTGTGGAGCTTGGTGCTTGAAGAATTTGAAGAACTCTCATCCATTGCTTTCACACACCATTTTCATCATCTTTTCTTCAAGTGATCTTCCCTAGCTTTTGAGCTAGTTGTAAGCTTCTTGTTACTAGTTTTTATTTCTTATTTTGTTGGTTAAAAAGATGTATATTGTTGAGAATCACAAGAACACTAAAAGAATATAAACAATATTCATAAGCATAAGTTTACATATGATGATTTATGGATGAAATGAGGTTGTTAAATACATGCATGACACGAGATTGTTATTTACTTGAAATTATGATGTTGATCATCATAAGGAGCTTGCTAGATTGTGATTAAACACATGATTTAGCAAGTTAGAGGATGATTATGTGTTAACCCAAGAAGATCATCCTCACTTATAAACATGAACTTGAAAATAAAATTATTTCTTGAAAAATAGTAAATAAAATGAGCTAGTAATTCTATGAACCTAAGATTCATGAATGATTTTCCAAGAAAACCAAGTTCAAAATATGATTTTTAGTAGAACTTGATTCTTACATAAATGTACATTGTTTTTGGTGATAAAATAAGTGTAAGAACATTTTGTTTATAAGAAGAGTTCAAAAGAATAATTTTTGTAGCATATGTTTACAAGTTGTAAACATCTAAAATTTTCAAGAAGGAAGTTTATTAAGAAATAAACACACTTTAAGGGGTAACTAAGCCTACTAAACATATTACCAAGTTACTATGAGTTTTTGTGAAAGTTCATGTTCATGTTGTTATATACATTGTATAATTTTTGCTCTTGGGAAGTGTAAGTTGTTTAAGGATTGATTGTTGATTGTTGTGATGACTTTAATAGAAAATAAACACATGTTTTTAAAACATGGGAAGCCTCCATTTTTAGGGGAAACTATGTCAAAATTTCTATAGAATTTTGAGACTTAGAAAAATATAAGTTTTTGTGAAACTTATTCCCTAAAAATATTTACCAAGGTTTCCCTAATTTTTATGTAAACTCCAAGTTAAGAAATGATGATTTCTTCAAAGTAAAAATTGATATTAAGTATATATATTTTTGAGAAAAATATATATATTTATTGATCACCAAATTTTGTGCTAAGTGTATGTAGTATGTATTATATGTAATGGTGTGTTAAGACTTGAAAATACACTAAATACTCCTAAGGAGTAAAAATACAAAATACACATACAACGTGCTTAGACAAATACAAGAGAATATATTTATGAGAATATATTACTTGATAGAATAAATAACTTGGACAAGTTATGAACATGAAATGAAGTTTTGGACAAAATACATAATTCGGGTGAAAAATACAAGATACTTATATTTATTTGTGAGAAAATAATATAAGTAAGACACATAGTTAAAAATATAAATTATTTTTACACAAGAACAAATACATAAAAGATGGTGACTTGTACTTGTGAGATACAAGTCTAGTGACTAACGTTAATAAAACACGTTTAGGTCACGACGCTAGATAAGCAAAACCCGGTGAAGTTTACGGCGCAAGAAACGCAAAGTTGTGAGTTCATGCTCCCCCTTTTCTTTTAACAGTTTTTAGTTTTATAACTTCGGGGGTGAAGTACTGTTTACAGAAAAGTGAAATTATGTCCCCACTTTTAATCATTTACATACTTTTTAAACTTGGGGAAAATACATGAGTTATGGTATGATGGATACAAGAAATGAGGAATGATACTTGAAATGGTGTCACGAATAGGGTACCAGAAGCACCATTAATTGTGTACATACTAAGACCGCATAACAAATGGTTAGATCTAATGGGTTTTCGGGCAGCCACACTCTTGGTGAAAACTAGTACCGAGTAGTGCTTTTGTGTCTCCGTCGTGAATCGACAACTAGAAAAATGCCTATGGTTTGGATTGCTTCCTATGTCGTGTCACATGTTAATGGTATTGCAACCCATTAACAAACTTGATACATGCAGGAATACTTGATTTATACAAATTACATACCATGCTTTCATACAAAGTATACAAACGTTCAATACAGAAACTGCATGAATTCACACCAACATTATGTTGACGTTTTTCCAAAAACTCACATGTATTTCAGGTAACTAAAGTGGATGTGAGCGCGGTGATACTCTTGCTCTTGGATGTTGTTTATGTTTGTCTTTGAATAAAGTTGTAAACCTTTCAGACAAAATGCTGTCTTGTGATGTAAACACTTAAACTATGTTTTCAGTTATGTAATGTCAATGGCATTTGAAGTTATTTTTACGAGCATGTAGTATGTTTACCATTCGTATGCAATGAGAACCTTTCATGATCACACCTCGTGCTTCCGCCTTAGAGAGGGGTGTGACAGACAGTTTGAAAAACGTTTTTCAATCTTGTGAAATTAATCATGTTTGTTCTACCGTGAGGGTTTCAGCATATTCAATCAACATATTTTTGAAATTTTTTGATTTTTGACAAATTTAAAAACAAACACATATTTTTGGATTTTAAATTTTTTCAATTTTTAGGGTTTTTGGATTATGGTTTATTTATGTACAGAAACGAACAAACTCCCTGTTTCAGTTTCAGGGTTTTACAGCCTCCTCCTTTCTGCCAGGCTGCTCCAATACTCCTCTAGATGACATTCAGATTTCTTGAGCACCTGTACATTCAATGTATTCAATTACTTGAACAATTTAGCCTAGGCATGTTTGACCTTAGGCATTTCGACACAATAAGCTTCATTCAATCTTGGAAAATTATCATCATTTGGTACAAACAACTTTTTATCTTTTACTTCATCCTTTTTTATTGAATCAGTTTTCTATTCAGAAGTAGGTTGTGTCATAACCACCCAGTTTTGTCCTTTTGAAGCACTTCTTTTGTAAAAATTTGAATCATTCTGAGTGTTTTGACTTTGAACAACAACTTTTGGTTTCCAAAACTGACTTGGTTTCGTTGCATCAACAGTTGTTTTCCAACTATTTGTTGTTCTAAATCTGGGTATATGAGAATTCCAGGTTTGTCTTGAATCAAACTTAGTCTGGTTTGATTTCCAAGTTTGATTCGAAGCAAACTTGTTTGTGTTTTACCTCCAAGTTTGTTTTGAATCAAATCTGGTTTACCTTTGTTTCACATCCTTAGATTTCTGTTTTTCAACATCAACATGCTTTGAGTTTGGACACTTGCGTGCAAGATGTCCAGTTTGATCACATTTAAAATAAGTTCTCTTTGAGACATCTTTGGCCTGTTGTTGTTGCTTTTTCTGAGCACAGAACTCTTCATTAGATTGTCTTCTAAATTGGAGTTCTTTCTCTTCTTCAGAACTTGTTCCGTGAACAAAATTCATCTTTTTCTGATAATTTGGCGTTTCATTTCTTTTCCAATTCTATTTCTTTTTATAACCCAACCCAGCCTTCATGTTTTTCTTTTTGTAACCAGGTTTGTTATAAAAAGTGTTGCGACTCTTTCCAACAAACATTGAAATCTCAGATTTTTCAATTTCAATCAATTTGAACACTTTGTCAATCTTTTCTGAAATCACATTCTGAATCGGGACTTCGTTATCTGAGAGTAATTTGTCCGATCCAATCATGGTATACACCAATCCTTGTGAATCATCATTCGCCTTTTTCTCAGATTTTGAGTTTTTAAGATAACCTTCATGAAAACTACCTTCATTTTCATCCTGTGATTCAGATTTACCTGTTAAAACTGACTTTTCTTTCAAAACACTTTCAACAACCTTACCTGCCACCTCTGAATCACTAGAATCATCAGATTTGGAATAGGTTACGTCAATGTTATCTGGCAATTGATCAACCATGTTGAAAGCTTTTTCCACCTTTTCGTCATCATAGAATGTGAATTTTTCCTCAAACGGTGGTGGAACCTGATGATACTCTGAGCCAATTCCTTTCTTGTTTTGCTCAGAATCTTTACCATCCAGTTTTAGATGGAAAATGCGTTCAAGAACAGATGATGAAGCGTGATAACTGTGTAACTTGTTGTTATCTTGTTCTAAATCAGCTATTTCACGCTTTAGCTTAGCAACATCTTTAATGTAAGAATTTACAACTTGTTGTTTTATTTCATATTGTCGCTTAAGCGTATCAGATGTTTTAGAACAATGTTTCAATCTCGATTGAACAAGTTTCATTTGACTCTTCACGTTTTCATATGATTCTTTTGTGATATGATATGCAAGTTTTTTGAATCATACTCTTTTTTCATTTCTAGAAATGAATTTTCTTTTTGCAAACATTCTTTAGTCATTTTTGAAACCTTTTCTTTCAAAATCTCATTTTCCTTTTCTAAACTCTTGCATTTTTGTGTTAGCTTTTCGTCATTATCTTTCAAAATCTTTTCATTTTCTAACATTTCTTTGCATTTTTCTTTGAAAACTTTTTCAATTTTAGTGAATTCAATGTCTCTTGCTCTGAATTTTTCATCTTTTTCAGTACAAGCATTGCACGTTTCCATGCATTTCTTGCACTGTTTAACAGTTTTATTTAAAACTTCAGAATCAGTTGAAGTATTTACCTCAGTGATTGGCACCTCAGCTTTTTCTGCCGTCTGTGTCTGATCAACTTCTCTCTTTTGATGTCCCTCATCATCATCAGCACCGATCTCTTCAACCGAACTTTCCAACTTCACATCATCTTCTCCTTTCTTTTTCAGATCATCTTCATTCTGCTGTTCTTCAGTAACAACTTCTTTTTCTTTCACATCTTCACTCTTTTATTCACCTTCTTCATTACTCACTGTTTCTTCCAAATCTTCCACTATCTTCTCAACACTCTTCTTCATTCTTTCTTCAACCCTCTTCTTCAGACTTGCTGTCATTACATCTCTAATATTCTATCCAGCTTTTTCAGATAATTTTTATCTTTTTCAACATTTGAGTAGTATTCGTCGGATAGAGGAATAACAGCCAGTAAATCATTGTACACCACTTCTCGTCTATGAACAACTGGATCTCCATTTTTGTTGATGTAACACTCTCGCTTCTTGTTGTACCTTCCATAAAGTTCTCTTCTTCAAACTCTTCATGCATCTTTTCAATTATGCAATCTGCAAAGAATCGTTCTCTATCAGTTTTCTCTTTAAGAATTTCTTCCTTTGTTTTCTCTCTCACAACAGCAATACAAGCTCTATGTTTGTTGAATCCATATTCTTCTTCTGGAAGAAATTCACTCCAGTCGAATCCTTCATCATCTTGGATCACTACACATGCTCTTGAATTTTCTTTAGAATTACTTTCAATTTGTTTCATCTTTGATGGTTCCTCTATGCTCATTTGATAGATCGCTTTACGATAGTAGTCGTCTTTAAATGGATTAGTGGTTTCTTCAACAGCAGAGTTTCTGCATTCTCTTTTAAAATGACCTTTTTGCTTGCATTTAAAGCAAGTCACTTTTGATTTGTCGAAGCCCAACTTTGTTGATGGTCCACCGAGTGATTGTCTTCCAGTTATTTCCATGAACTGTTGTGCTCTTCGAATGCAGCTAGCAAAACACCATCTCAGATCAATAAGTTCCATCTCTTCTGGATCTATCTGGTTGTAATCTTCCTGTGTCAGCTCAGAGTTTCCAATTTTCCCAGCCACCAGACCTTCATATGATTCCAGAATCGATGCCAGAAAACTCATTTGTTGCTTAGTAGCGTTAATGCTCATTGCTGGAGAAT
Organism: Helianthus tuberosus; assembly: GCA_030545235.1. NCBI lineage: Eukaryota > Viridiplantae > Streptophyta > Magnoliopsida > Asterales > Asteraceae > Helianthus > Helianthus tuberosus. The sequence goes on along the minus strand of CM060427.1, from coordinate 68,147,157 downwards.
TTTTCAGCTTTAATGCGATGTTGCAGAGAATTTCTTCAGATTCTTCAGAGTTTGAAGTTGAGGAAGATGAATGATATCCTGAATTGTAGCTTGATGAGCTTTTCTACGAGTCATTCAACTTTTCAACACTGATTGCAGTCTTTGGCGATTCACTGACTTTCACCGAAGGAACACTGCTTTTGTAGTAAAGACTCACATTCTGTTGATCTGACGAACTGCTCATCTTGCTTTGTTTCTGCAATTTAAGATCGTGACTTTCAATCTTTTCAATAAAAGCATCAAGAGTAATCGTATCATACAATACATCATTTTTCAAAATAAACACAAACGTTTGCCACTGATCAGCTCGTGGTAACACGTCAATGATTTTATCAATGAGCTCCTCATGTGTTTTAGTTATACCGAATCTGTTAAGCTTAATTTGTAAGTGACAGAACCTCTCGATCATTTGCCTCACAGACTCACCTTTTAAGCTATCAAACAAATCAAATTCTTTTTTAAGTAAAGCAATTTTGTTCTTTTTGATTTGTTTTCCTCCCTCGGCTTTAACTCTCAAAGCTTCCCAAACTGATTTTGACAAACCATCATGATTTAATAGTGCAAAAATATCATCTCTGATGGACTGTTGGATTAATGCAATCATTTTCAGTTCGTACGAAAATTTCCTTTTATCTTCATCTGATAAGCTATTGAGATTAATTTCTTCGTTTTTATCATTCACAGGCCGACTGTACCCGAACTCCAGACAAAACCAACTTTCGTAAGCGTAAGCTTTCGTCCAGTTCAAAAACCTTTCTCTCCACCAAGTATAATCTTCAATGTTTTCGAGTTTCGGTGGTTTAGAATGTGTTCCGTAAAAGTTATCATGTTTTATGTTATCATTTATAGCTTTCGTAATCGTTTTCGGTGTAACGATTGATGTTTCGGAAGACTCGGAAGTGAAGGCCTTCTAAAAGGTGTTGTAGAACTCTTCAGCCATCTCTTTCGTGCATTGCACTTTGAATTTGCACCTTGTTTATCACTTGCAAACAAACAAATACAAGATCAGTTTGTCAACGGAAGCAAAGTGATCGGATGGGAACTTTTGATGAATACTCGATCGGATGAGGTCAACTTGTCAACGAAAGCAAAGTGATCGGATGGGAACTTTTGATCGGATGCCAAATCAGACGAATGAAGATCCGAGCGGATCACTATCCGCTTGATAACTTATGAATATAATGTGTTCACCGATCGAATGAAGATTCGATCGGATGAATATCCGTTGATACAACACCTTTTTAAATGGACCTTCAATTCTATTGGACCGAACTCTTTTTGGACTGATAACAACTATTGGGCTTCAAACTTTTTGAGATTATCACATGGACCGATGCAAATATAGTGTATATGAAATTTTCAACCTCCAACCTTTGCTATTGGACCGATATGTTTGATATATGGTCAAAATGATTAATGAATTCCAACACTTAACTCCTTTATTGAGCTGCACCATTTAAATGGATCACGTGAACTGACAACATACAATGTATCTTGATTTTAATTGGACCACTCCTTTATAATTCACATGCAAGATATAGAAATGGGCTGACAACAGAAATCACCACTTTAATTTTATTGAACCTAGATGAGTAATGGACTGACAATTTTTAACTGATCACATGTGACATTGAATTGATTGGTCCGATCAGATGACAAAATGTATGTTTTGATTGTAAATGGCTCGGATTGCCGTTCGGTTGGCGGACCGTCCGAGTAAAGTCAATGTAATTTTAGGTCCTCTGATCGGATGACCCCTTTACTTGATCGGATGACAATCCGATTGCTTGCAAAGAAAAATTATCAAGTGCCATAATGTCCAGATGGTCATCCGAACGGATGGCCATCCGGGTGAAAAATAAGAACAGTAACAGCAGCTATTTTCAACATTTTCGGACAAAAAATCTTCGATATATCGAAAGCGACTCTGAATCTGACGATACTCGTGAATTCTTATGAGTGTGATCCGTGCAATCGAGCTCCTGCTCTGATACCACTTGTTAGCGCGTTGTAGGACCGTAAACGACTCCCGAACGATTGCGTAACGACACATGTGACGTGCGGAATCCGTACACGTGCGTGGACCGAACACAAGAACGTATATAATCTGATTCTATAGAAAGATATTACAACGTACAAGCACCGTGAATCACCTTGCTACTTTCTCTCTCTAAGCTCCAAAGTAAAAAATGCCAAAAGTCCTAAAACATAACCCTAAGCCTCCTATTTATAGGCAAGGCTCCTAAACTAAGATCAAGGTAATTACAAGTTTGCCACCTTGACTTTTTCTTCTATATTTTACAATATAAGACCTTTACTTGATCAGTTTCTGTAACACCTCATAAAATCACGTCCAATGATGTGTTGACACGTGCACTAAACCCTAATGAAGTCAAACGTTGACTATTAGGGACTAATTTTGCGAAAAATCAAAAAATTTGAATGAGAAAGGACTGAAAGTGTCAACATGCTTAAACTAAGCCTCTGAATAACATTACACGGTATTCATATTCGCAAATGAGCCACTTGTTGGTCGAGAGGAGCCTTTTTCATAATTATTTGAAAGTTTCTATGTTGAAGGGTTAAAAGCGTCAACATGTTAATTCTTACCTTTGAGTGACCTTTGAACAAACCAAGAGCTTCATGATGTTTGATCATACTCTCGAGAATGCCTAATATTGGCCATCTAAGGCTTTTATGCCAATAAGTGATGTTACGCGCAAGTTTGCAAGTTAAAGGGGTTAAAAGCGTAAACATGTTTAATTATACATCTGAATGACCTTTTAACGAACCCGAAGCATCATGATGTGCAATAATACTCTTGGGAATGCCCAATACGGGCTACATAGGGCTTTGATGCTATTAAACGATAATATACGCAAGTTTGCACGTTAAAGGGACCAAAAGCGTCAACATCTAAAACTACACCTTTGAGTGACCATTTAAGTGAACTAGAAACTCCGTGATGTTCGGTCATACCCTTGGGAGTATTTAATGCTGGCCATGTAAGACTTTTATGCCGTTTCGCGATGATGCGCGCGAGTTCGCAAATTAAGGGGTTAAAAGCGTCAACACGCGAACTACACTTTAGGGTGATCTTTTGAGTGAACCAGGAACACCGTAATGCTCAGTCAAACTCCCAGGTGTGCCAAAGAATGGCCACTAACACTTTCACACCTTGTAATGAAAATATACATGAAACTAGAAAGTTATGTGCCATGTATGTCATTTTTGAAAGATTTAAAAGCTGAACAAAGAAGACAGTGTGACACCTGTGCTTGTAATCATTGTAAACAGTTCAGTTATCAATAAAACAATGTTATTTGATCCCATTGTTTGTTTATGTTTGACATTTTTCACGTTTTGATTTTTATTCAATTTCAAACTCTATATCGCTTTCTTGAGAGTTTTACGCAAGCTGGTGCGTAAACGTAATCAGTTTAACGCGAAAAACACTACGGAACATCAATTTATGCTTAACGTACCTTAAATAACCTTTACATAACTTAGAAATAAGTTTTGAAGGCTTTGGTATGGCAAAATCAAGTTTATTCGCTTACAGGGACTAAATTCGACAAACTGCGAAAGTATGCCAATTCGTACTGTAACAGAAAATCTGGAACATGATCATAAGTTAAACATGCCCTGAATATCCTTTACATAGCTTAGAAATAGGCTTTGAGGGGTTCGGTGTGCTAAAATAAACTTTTTGGTCATTCAGGGACTAAAAGCGTCAAAAAGTGCATAAGTTTGCATTTTCGCGCATATCTTACGCTCTGAATACATCCGGACATCCAAAAATTTATGTAATCATTAAAATATTTTATTTTAGTGATTGGCATGATGAAATTCCATTCGTCGCGTGATTTGGATCGTTTTTCGCGTCCGTTCGTGTTTCGTCGTAATAAACCAAATAACGTGATCGTACGGCCAAACGAACCAACATCCGACATATTTTTTAGCATGTTTCATGTTCCCTATGTTTAGGCATCATTGTAGAGCCTTGAAATTGGCTTAAAGGGCCTTAAATGAGTCAAAATGGGGCTTAAACACTTGCAGGGACCAAAACTGCAAATATTGAAACTTGTTGCTGAACTGTGCATCTCAGGCGGGCCGCGTAAGCCCCCTTTGGATTCTACGCAGGGCGGGAGAGCTGCCCAGATGTGCAGAAACTTGATTACAGCTTGATCCAGCTGTTTCCAACACTTGCAAACGGTTTTTGGACATCCTAGGGGCTATTTTGGGGCACCCATGGTATTCTAAAACCAAGGGCACACATGTAAGGTCCTGATCGAAGCTCGGTTTTCGATGAACGATCCTAACGGTTACCCGAAATCAATATAAACCCCCAAGTTCTCAACCCAAACTCACACTTGATCTGATTTGTTCTCTAAGTTGAAGTGTAAACATTTCATACCTGAGAATATCTAGATCAAACCTCCATTTCTTGGACCTTTTGTAAGTATTCTTTCGTTCTTTTATGCGTTTTTAAGCGTAAAAGTCAAACAGTGTTTGACTTTCTGCTTTGACCAGTTTATGGTCAACACAATGTTCATTTGAACTTCGCAACGTGAGCGTAATCATGATGGTTATAGTCCTTGGTGACTATACCTATTGATTACCACGTTGTTTAGGCATAGTGACGAGTTATAGTTTCGGTCAAAATGCGTGTTTATGCGTATTTTGCAACCAAACTATTCTTGGGTATCAAAAACCTTTGTTTTGATACCAAACCTGTTTTAGAACTTCGTTAAACATGTTTTAACATCTTTAACTCGTCACTTTAGGTTTAGTGCTTATATAGGGTCGTAAAGGTAAGCGGTCTAAACAACCGCTTAGACTTTCGAACCCGACCCGTTTGGTCGATCATTAGGATCCGACCAAACACATTAGGTGACCATAGTCGCATAGGGAATAACCTTTCGAGGTTATACCTTATGGTCACTACGTTTAGTTAGTTGTATGATAGGTAGTTTATAGGCCTTAGGAAAATGACCAAAATGCCCTTTTTACGCATAAATTCATTTTAAGCATATGTAACCTAAATTTTGACATCTAAACTGATTAGGAAACATTATTAGACATGTTAAGGCATATATTACTTATCATAGGACTAGTTAGGCGGTCCGAACGCGTTTTACGCAAACGACGCGTTAAAGTAGAGTAAGCTACCTAAACGGGTCGTGATGGGTCGTCAGCACTTAGGATAGGTTCCGTTTTAGAATGTAGGCTTTGTTAAACCATATTAAATGAGTTCTTATACTCATTTGGTTTAAGAAACCACATTTTACCCGATCCTCCGATTTAGGTCCGTTTATTAACGTAGTTACCTATATTAGGTGGCGTTTGATTCCGTGATCTTTCTAGCATTGCTTGGTGGTTATCCAAAGACTATTGAGCAATCTCAAGTGAGTACATAGTCCCCTCTTTTGCTGTTTTTCAAACATTTTGGGGTGAAACACATGTGCCTACTTGTTACTTTCGTGCTTTCCATGTTTTCATATCATATGCTTGTTATGTTCATTAGTACACTTATAGTACATGATTTCATTATGTTTTTGCTATGTATGTCCATTTAGTGCATACTTAGTACATTGTTTTACATTACATTTCATGCTATGTATGTCCATTTAGTGCATACCTAGTGCATTGTTTTACATTACATTTTATGATATGTATGTTCATTGTTGCATACTTAGTACATTTGTTTTACATCACATGCTTACATTTTGGTATGACATTTGGTTTGTTTAAATGGGACAAAAATACGTTCATTAACATTGGCCATGCCGTTCGTTAGTAGGTAGTGGTACCATAGGAATTGACAACTCCCGTTCCTGAAATCCTAGGTTTGTTTGGATGGAAGGAATGACCGAATTCGATACACATAATTCAGATAAACCTTTAATTTGTTTAAGGGTTTGTCGCCACAGTCTCAAGGCTTTAATGTATGCATTTTGACAATACCGCATAGATGTTTGTATCAGTATAGCATGCAGTTATTTTACAAAACATAACTTTGATTCACTTCAATACCTTGTTTTGTGCATTTTACCTATGGTTTAGTTGATATATTTCACTTGCCATACATGACATTTGGTTACACATTACATGATTTACATTTGACAATAGACATGGTTTACACAATAACATTTGACAATTGGTTTATACAAGACAACTTTGGTGGTTTGTTTGGGTAAATGATTTAAGTAACGAGGCATGTGTAATATGACAAAAGCATGGTGGATACGCCGCTGGTACTTCCTATATATAAGTGCTTTTGTGATATTACATATCGTAGCGTTATTTAAACCATTTCAATTTAGACATATTACAATTTACATAAATAACATATTTTCACAAGACATTGTTTTACAAACAGTTTATTTTATATAACTCATTTTAATTGGTTATTTAATTAACCATACACCTTTCTTTTATGTAATCTAATATCTTATCAAGTGTTCGTATGATTTATAAAAGAAAACACTTAACAAGATTCATGATAAATTTTTATTAAACATTTCTTTAAACTTAAGTCGTGAATCCTATTTTAACAAAGCCTATGTATCTCACAGGCATTTTTATGCTGACGTACCTATTTTCACATGTGTTTCAGGAGCTGTTGCATAGGATGATCGAGATACACTTAGGCGGACCTGTGCCTTAGTGACATAAAACGAAGCTAGAACTAGTTTAATCGTGTTATGTAGTCTTATTTCAGTTGTTTTAAGACAATGTAACACCTTTATTTATAAATAAAACAAAACTTTAATTACCATGGTTGTGAAACAATAATTCTGTTGCTACACTCCCCGATGTTTCCGCCGCGGTTTGTTGTTTTACGCGGTCGGGGTGTGACAGAAGAGTTGGTATCTGAGCCAATGGTTATAGGGAATTAGGTTATTAGTAATGTTTTGACCTAGACTATAACCTTTCTAGGACCCTAACACGAGTTATCTTGTGTTTAGATCTTAAAACATGCACTTCACCTCTCCTTAGGTGATTACCAAAACAAGAACTCAATTTTTCTGAAACAATTTTTGAAACTCAATCATCTGTTTTTAAATGATTTATTATAAGGTTTTGAACCCTTCAATTTTTCAGAATGATTTTGAAAATTTAATCATCTGTTTTTGAATGATTCTTTTGGCCTTGTGCCTTCTAAGTTTTCAAAATCTCGTCAAAGTTTTGGGTCTAAATAGTATGAACATGTGCAAACTGGAAGGGTGAATGCCTGTACCTCGAATTTTCTGTCTAAGGCTAGAGTGTTTGTACAAATCCACATAATCGGACCAGTCACTCTTACCTGGGAACTCTTGGGGTGAGTGTTCACTTATAGGCGAGCATGTCTTCGTGATACATTATTTTTGACCCATTTACTTTGATTAGTCACTGTGTGTCGTTTGTTTACTTTGTGGTACAAACGAAAGACCACCATCTTCGCTTTTGTCGATTTTTGTATCACCTCATTCTCTCCATCTAATCATCTCACTCGTTTTCTCTCATGTTTCCTGTTTTAGAAGGCTCCTCGATGCGAAAATCCGCTACCTAATGCCGAAATGGCAGCTATCATGGCGTAGCATATGGCTGCTGTACTCCCAGACATTATTGCTCAAGTTAACCAAGCCAACAATAACCAAAATGCTCCATGCAACTTCAAGAGTTTCAATTCGGCTACACCACTCAAGTTTAGTGGTTCTGAAGGAGCAACAGGGCTCCTAGAGAGGTTCGAGAGCATCGAGAGTACATTTCGTCATGTTCAGTGTCCTGATAATCGCAAAGTCGAGTTTGCTTCCAGCGTGTTTCAGAAGAGGGCTCTTACATGGTGGAACGGGGTTATGAGAGATCGTGGTGCTGAGGTTGCTTTAGCACAAACCTGGGCCGAGCTTAGGGCTCTTATGATGAGGGAATTCTGTCCTCGTCATGAGCTAAGGGCTTTAGAAAGGGAGTTTGATGACTTGAAGCAGGATAGTGGTGAGCACCGGGCTTACACTGATAGGTATGAAGAGTTGAGTTTGCTATGCCCTACCATGGTTACCCCACTCGAAAAATCTATCGAGAGGTATATTGATGGCTTACCTGACTCTGTGCAAGACATCGTCACAGGTAGTTGTAGGATCGGTGAATCGATCAAAACGAGACGATCAGAAGAGTTCTAGACCAAATCAGAGGCGGAATTCATTGATTTGATCTTCATTCAGCTTGATATGCACTAAGAAGTAGATTAAATGTCGATTAGATTGATATCACAACATTTTACAGGCTTGGCGACACTTCGGCAGAGCTTCGCTACCGGAATCAGAAGTTACAAATGACAAACACAAGAGCACATATATATAGGGATGCCAGTTCGCACGAACCAGCACTTGTCCAGTTCGCACAAACTTGTCAGTTCGTACGAACTGGCCACTTCGTGTGAAACGGCTGGTTCTGCACTGTTTCCCGTTTCTCTCGAACTACGTGTCCTAGTCTATCAATCTAGATACAAGACTCGATACAAGACAAAGTCGACAGACATATGCACCAACAAACTCCCCCTTGGATGTTGACGAGTCTTCAGTACGAGTCTTCGGTATGACGAGTCTTCAGTCTTGATCAGTCTTCTCGCTCTCTCCAAAGTATCTTTCTTTGTAAGCATCCTTCAATCTCTCTCTTAGAATCTCAACCTGGCTCTATTCTCTTTCTAATTCTCTTGATCAGATCTCTTGATTCCTTAAGCTTATCAGCATCAACAACTTCTATATCTAACAATGTTCCAGGATCTGAAACTGGCTCTTACGTCCTCAGACTCCTCTTTGCTAACAAACTCCCCCTTAAATTGTTCCTGGATCGCAATTTGACATAGCACTTTGTTCTAAGATCGTATCATGGCTTAAACTCTGCTCAGTCTTGGACACGGGGATCTGCACAAATCTCTACCCAAAATTAAATTTCACAATTTTAAGATTTGACAGATTTAGAAACCACTTGCAGATATTTATTTATAACAATTTTAATCTCTGCTCAACCACTTGTATTCGTAACACACAAATTTGACCATTTAATCATTAATTTGAAACCATTTAATCATTTCAAAATCATTTCTCATTTTCAAACAAACTCTCCCAAACCTGTTGTTCATCATGTTCAGCACTTGGAATTTTGAAAATCAGCTTTCCAACATCAGTTGTCGAAAATAAGATGAAATAAAATCTTTTTGAATTTTCAAAATTTTATGCTAAAACATACTAATGAAAAACAGTAAAGAAATATTTACAGAGAATATTTTTGTTAGTTTGTGTAAGAGGATCATATCAGTTTTTGACAAATCACTAGCACCGTTGAGCTTTAAACACTTTAAGTTCTAAACGATTCACTTAGATTGTCAGTATACTGATCCACTTAAATTTTCACACAAAGTTCAATTGTTTCGAGATACGAGATTAGTGTTTTAATGGACTTAAACTTATTCGCATGTCCCACCTCAGAATATACTCCCGTATCCAGACTCCTATATTCAGTCTTACTGGTGAATGTACATTAATGATATCTGTAAGGGGTAAATGCGAGGCCATGAGAGCTCAGGCTATTGCTTCCGCAAAATCAGAGAGATGATGGCTCGACTTTAGGTGTGTTCCCTTTAGAGAATCTTTTCTTCAACAGCACATGATTAGCATTTTTCAATGTTTCATCATTTTTTATGCTGAGGGTGAGCTTTATGATAAAGCAGTGCAAAGTATTATACGAGGACTAGGCTATTGCTCCCGCAAAATCAGAAGTCCTGGTATAATACCCCAGATATCATCACGCACAAAGACCTAGTATGTCAGAAATAGAAAGTCCTTCAAACAAGATTTCAGGGGTTACGTATATATCCGAGAGATGTTCCCCACGAGATAAGTAAGCATTTGATATTTAGGTTTATATCTCGAAAAACAATCTACTAAGAGTGTAAAAACTACTGGCATATCATCAGTGAGACCGTTTATCACATTTTAACTTTCCAATTCTTTAGCGTACTGTGATTGTCTACTGATGTACTATCATTTCCTCTATTTCACAACAAAACTCATTTTGATTTTTCTATGTTTTTGGTTTTTAGATTTTATCATGTTTTTTGGATTTTTCAAATTTTCAAAATTTCTAAATTTTTTACTCCCCCTAAAATCAAAAATGTGTTTCAATTTTTGATTTTCCGGGAAAATTTGAAAAAGAAAACAATAAACTGTACAAATCAAATGACAAACGGATGTGAAATGCTTCAATTCGCCATCCACTTGGCATAAACAATCAGAACTTCCCCTGACAACAAACTATTTTCTCATTATGATTTCAAAACAGTTAAGTTTGTTTTAATCAAATGGTTTTATTTTCTCATTTTGTTGATACCACATGTAAGATCGGGGATTCATTCATCACTTTGTCTTTTAACCACTTGTAAAAAACTAACACTTGTATATTTTCACAAAACATTTTTCAAGAAAGATGCCGATTCCTGCTCCACGATTACCAACTTGGAAGCTCCGGCAAGTCAGGATTTTTAGTTAAAGAGATTCACCCAAGCCTGACGGTCCTTGGGTGATTCCGAGTCATCATCACTCGGTTTCTTTCCTTTCTTTTTCTTTTCATAGAATTCCTTTACCCCTTTGACCTTCCCGTCAACCATTTTTCCAAAAATATTTGAACTTCAGGGTTAAAGGTTTTTTCAACATCAAATTCTTTCTTTTCAGAAAAGAATTGATTTGAAATCTCAATTTTGCCAATTTTTTGCTTTAAGTTTCCGTTTGACAATGGTGGAAAATTTGCATCATCCATTGTTGGAACGGAATTATCACATTTTAGCTCAACTTGTGGCTCCTCTGACTTTGACGAGTCAGATTCATCGCCAGAAAGTGCTTCTGATTTCTTAACAACCCACTTTTGATTGTTAAGATTCACTCTTCTTTTGTAAAAACTTCTTGAACTCTCACCAACCTCAAATTTTGAATTTTTGAGCACTTTAAATTGTTCGGTTGGTGGTTCATTATCAACCATCTTTTCTTTCAGTTTTTCAGAGACTCCCTGTTTTGTGTTGGTTGCCTTTGGACAATTCCAGACGATGTGACCAACTTCATTGCATTGATAACAGGTTCTTATCTCCTTTTTCTGAGTAACATCATTCTTCATTCCCTCTTGCTTCTTAGCAAGGAATTCTTTGTTCGTCTGCTTTCTGAACAAATTCTCTTTTTCTTCTTCAGAAGATGTTCCTGATACAAAAACAACTTTCGATTTAAAATCTTTAACATATTTTTCATTTTCTTTTGGAATAAAACCTAATCCTTTCTTTTTGAAATTACTGTTATGGTTTGGTTTCTTTTGATAACCCGAACCAGAACTGTAACCTTTTTTCTTGTTCAATCTTTGTTGAACTCTTGAAGTGTATTTTTTAGGTTTTTCAGGAAGATTTACATCTTTTATTTCAGAAATATTAATTTCTGTTAATTTAAAAACCTTGTTAATCATTTCATTTTTAACACCTCTTATTGGAAATTCTTCATCAGAATATAATTTGTCAGAATCATTCAAAGTATATGCTACTTTGAATGTTTCATCATTCAAATTATTTTGTGACATCAGAAAATCTTTATTGTAAACCCTTTTGTCCTTTTCAACTGTTGGACTTGAAGTTTCAGACTTTGACTTTGACTTTGAACTCTTAGATTCAGACTTTGACTCTAACTCCTCATCCTTATCCAACACCTGATCGACCACTTTCTTTATTAACTCAGACTCATGATCAGTGTCAGACGATGTGAATGTAACGTCAATGTTGTCTGGCAATCCATCTGAAGGTTCAGATTCCCACTTTAAATTGGTTGCCTTTTTTACTCTTTCTGAATTAGGATTTCGTGGAGAATATCCTTCTTCAAGCGGAGGTGGACACTTTGTATAATTGGTACTACGTTTCTTACCAGTATTCCTCTTTACTTCAGGTTTCTTCTCCTCTTCAAACGCTTTCATGCCTTCTACTGTAGGATAAATCCTGTCAATCACATAAGAAGCACATGAATAACTTTTCAATAACCTGTTTACCCTCTCAGTTTCTATCCTCTGAGTTTCCAATTTTTGTTCAAGTTCAGCACATTTCTCAATGTACTGATTGATGATTTTCTGCTTCGTCATGAGCGCTCCATTAAGTGTCTTTATAGCAATCGCTTGTTCATTGCTTGACTTGTTATATTGATTCATAGCTTTGTTTAAAACATCATAAGATTCTTTCAGTCTGTTCATGTTATGAATCAATTTTTTGTTGTGCCTTTTCACAGTATCACAGTGTTCACACTTTTCAGGCATCTTTTCAGTATAGCTTCCTTCTCAATCTTGATAGCTGGACTTTCTTTAACCTGCTTCTTTATCACTCGAACATTTTCATCATCACTGTCATCTTTTTCTCTAACAGTTGCTGCCTTATGATTCTTCTTTTTCGCAACTTGTCTTTCTTTGATCTCTTCCATTTTACCTACAAAATACAAATTATATCTTTCAGTTGAAAATTCTCTTTTATAAAATTCAAGTTTTTGAATTTCTCCACTATCATCATCACTCTCTTCATCTGATGAGTGATCAAAGATTGGTGCTTTTTCTGCAGCCTCTTTTATTGAAATTGGTTCTTCTTCTTTCTTTTTAGGACTATATTGCTGAGATTTGTAATAAGCATACGCCATTTCTTCTTCAGCAGTTGAATCTTCAAAGATTTAAGCAACAAATGCCTTAGAATTTGACGGTCTGTTAGGATCATCCCAATTGAAACCTTCTGGAATTCTTTCATCATATTGATCTATCAGACCATAACAAGCTCTCTTTGATGGTTCTTCGATCTCCTTCCTAGCATGTGAAGTTTGTGGCAATTGTTGTTGATGCGGAGCAACTTGATGATAAATCGCCTTTCGATGATAATCATTGTTGCCGAATGGATTTTGAGCTCCACTTGCTTCGTGATTTGTGCATTCTCGCTTAAAATGCCCTTTCTCCCTGCAACGAAAACAAGTAACTTTAGATTTATCAAAACCTAAAGGTGAAGTTCCAGCATCACGGAAATCATCTCTTCCAGTGATCTGTTTAAACTTCTCAGCTCTTCTCAACACACTAGCCATACAACACTTTATATCCATTAATTCCATCTCTTCTGCATCAATCTGATCATAATCCTCTTTTGTCAACATAGGATTTCCGATCTTTCCCGCAACCAAACTTTCATAAGACTCTAACACGGTCACTAATAAAGACATATGACCTTTAGCAACCTCTTCCGAGAAATTTTGACCATTCTGAAGATTTAATGCGATGTTGCATTGTAGTACTTTGCCATTATTGGTTGCTGAAAAATTTGGATCAAATGATGGATATGACGAGAATCTAGTATTGTTGTTTGATCCTTGAGATGACCCTCCAGAAGAACTGTTTGCGTTGAATGCAGTTTTGATCTTTGGTGCAATGTTGGTCTTATCAACCGTACTTCCTTTGTAGTACAAACCAATGTCCTGTTCACCATTAAAGTCCTTCATTTTCGCCATCTCCCGTTGTTCCATCTCTTAAACTTTGAGTTTTTCAATAAACTTACTCAATGATAGATTTGCAAAATCATCATTATTCTTCAACATCATAAGATATGTGCCCCAAACATCTTGTGGCAATGAATCGGCCAATTTTTCAACCCATTCTTCTCTATCTTTCTTGATATCCAATCGCTTCATGTTAACCACCAAATTGCAATATCTTTCTATAATCTGCTTGGTGTTTTCAGTTTTTAATCCACGAAATAGATCAAATTCTTTCTTCAAAAGCGATTTTTTGTTCTTGATCATGTCTTGACTTCCAACAAACTTTGTTTTTAGTGCTTTCCACATTGAGTGTGCATTTCCGTTGTGTTGCAATAAAATCAAGATGTCTTCCTTAATGGCTTGTTGCAAAATACTGATCATCATCTTTTTCACTTTTGTATTTCTTTTTCTCATCATCATCTAAATCTTTGATAGCAACAACCTCTCTGTATTCATCAATTAGTCTAACATATCGTTGTTCAACACATTCCCATGCATCTAAATGATTCGCTTGAACCCAATTTTCAAAACGTTCTTCCCAACTATTATATTCCTCGATATTCATGAGCTTAGGCGGTTTTTGCATGGTGCCCATTTCATTCTCTAAGTTCATGTTCTGAGCCATAGTGATCGGAGTAGCAAATGCGTTGTAGAATTCGTTTTCCATGTTTCGGTTTCAAAAATTTCACAAACTAGATACTTTCAAGCGGACTGGAGATGTTCACACAAACTGGAACCTGGTTTTAAATGACCTGGAATGATTTTAACCCTCTTCGTGCGACCTGGATACTATCAATTTATACGATCTGAACCTATTCCAAACGATCTGGACCAATATTCAAACGGTTTGGACCACTTCCTGTGAACTGATGATGTTCAAACAACCTGAGTTCAAACTTCAAACAAACTGGATTAGTTCAAACGACCTGGATAAATTTCAATCTACGCGACCTGAAGAGATTCAACTCGTGCGGCCTGAGTTCAATCCGTGCAAACTAAGGTCAATTTCAAACGACCTGGTTATATCTCAAACCATGTGAATTGAGTTTAATCCGTGCGACCTGAGTTCAAGAAACCTGATAAGTTCAATTCGTGGGATTGATCAAACTTCCACGCGACCTGAACTACCTCCTGACTTCCTGAATTCACTTCGCACGACCTGGTTCAAACGAACTGGGTCAAATCGTGCGACCTGGTGAACTTCTAAACAACTTCGTGCGAACTGGCTGTAATTCCACACGACCTGATTCAACTTTCATGCGAACTGAAACCCTAATTTCACACGATCTGAGCCATGTTCGAACGAACTGATGTGTTTTTGTCAAATTTCATCAGGTTTTAGGTTGAATTAAGTTCTGATTTTTACAAGGATTGATTAAAACTCAATTCGTTGAAATTTGATGAAAAAATCAGTCCATTTTAACCGTAAATTCGTTGAAATTTGATGAAAAAATGTAGAAAAGTAAGAAGAAATGAGTAGAAGTCAGATTTTTCCTTGAAAACAAGCTGAAATGGTAAGAACTCTTCCTCCTGAGCTCTGATACCACTTGTAGGATCGTTGAATCGATCAAACAAGACATTCAGAAGAGTTCTAGACCAAATCAGAGGCAAAATTCATTGATTTAATCTTCATTCAGCTTGATATGCACTTAGAAGTAGATTAACTGTCGATTGTATTGATATCACAACGTTACACAAGCTTGGCGACACTTCGGCAGAGCTTCTCTACCGGAATCAGAAGTTACAAATGACAAACACAAGATCACTATTTATAGGGATGCCACTTCACACGAACCAGCACTTGTCCAGTTCGCACGAACTGGTCAGTTTGTACGAACTGGCCACTTCGTGTGAATCTGCTGGTTCGTCACAGTTTCTCGTTTCTTTCGAACTACGTGACTTGGTCTATCAAACCTATTACAAGACTCGATACAAGACGAAGTCGACAGACATATGCACCAACAGTAGTAACCCTACCTCAGTTCGTCAGGCAATCGAGTTAGCTGCGACATTGACTGAGTCGCAGGTCCGAAAGGGTAAGTTACACAGGAAGGGTGACAAGGGTAAGAAACAATCGTCTATGAAGGATGAGAGTAAGAAGGGAAAGAAAATTGGGTCTGCAAGGGGATCTAAGAAGCGCAAGGCTTCTCAGAATTTCGCTATTACCGCGCAACCAAACCAGGTTGCTCCCAACCAACCTGCACAACTGCCAGCAAAGAAACGGTATGCGGGGAATGCACCGTTGTGCAACAGATGCAATAGCCACCACCAACCGTAAGTTCAATGTCGTTTCTGTACTAACTGTGGGAAGTCGGGTCATCTTGCCGATGTTTTCACTTTGCTCCCAATCAGGTCGCACTTAACCCAGCTCAGCAGGCTGCTCAACCGCCTGCTCAACAGCAAGCACAAGCTGCACGACCCCACTTTCCTCCTGGTTCGTGCTACAATTGTGGGGACCTGACTCATTATCGCAACCAGTGTCCAAGGCTGGCCAACGCAAATCAGAATCAGGCTCAGGCTCGAGGTTGAGTCTTCAACATGAATGCCAATGAGGCGCGAGCAGACAACGAGGTGGTGAACGGTATGTTCTTTGTTAACAATCAATCTGCTTCTGTTCTTTTTTATTCAGGTGCCGATAAGAGTTTTGTGTCATTGTCTTTTGAGCCTTTGCTTCGCATGTCTAGAACCAAACTAGGAAAGCCTTTGACAGTAGAAGTTGCTAGTGGTGAGCCCATTGTTCTTGATTCTGTTCTTCGTAATTGTCAGTTGAACCTTAACAACCATCTTTTTCCTATCGACCTCACACCAATGCAACTTGGGAGTTTCGACGTTATAGTAGGTATGGATTGGTTAGCCAAGCATCACGCAGAGTTAGTTTGTTTCGAGAAGATTGTTCGTGTTCTGCTCTCGACAGGTGAGATCCTACAGGTTCGTGGTGAGAAACCTGCTAGTAGTCTCAAGCTCATGTCTTGTACTCAGGCTCGGAAGTATCTGCGAAAGAACTATGTGGCCTTCTTGGCACATGTTGTAGCAGATAAAGGAAAAGGTAAGTCTATTCAAGATATCCCTGTTATCGGGATTATCCTGAATTGTTTCCTGAAGAGTTACCTAGTTTACCCCCAGCGCGCCAAGTCGAATTTCGTATTGATCTTGTACCTGGTGCAAATCCTATTGCTAGATCTCCATATCGTCTTGCACCGTCTGAGATGCAAGAGCTATCTAAGCAGCTTCAGGAGCTTTCTGACAAAGGTTTTATTCGTCCTAGCTTTTCACCTTGGGGTGCTCCTGTTCTTTTTGTCAAGAAGAAGGATGGATCTTTCAGAATGTGCATTGATTACCGTGAGCTTAACAAGCTTACCATCAAGAATCGATATCCCCTACCTCGCATTGATGATCTCTTTGATCAGTTACAGGGTGCTTCTTATTTTTCAAAGATTGATTTGCGTTCTGGGTATCATCAACTTCGTGTGCATGAAGAAGATATTCCCAAGACTGCTTTCCGCACTTGATATGAGCATTATGAGTTTACAGTTATGCCTTTCGGTTTGACTAATGCTCCTTCTGTTTTCATGGACTTGAAGAATAGGGTTTGTAAGCCTTATTTGGACAAGTTCATCATCGTTTTCATTGATGACATCTTGATTTATTCTAAGACACAAGCTGATCATGAGCAGCATCTTTGTCTTACTCTGGAACTCCTGAAGAAAGAGCAACTTTTCGCTAAATTCTCCAAGTGCGAATTTTGGCTTAAGGAAGTTCAATTTTTAGGACACGTTATCAACAAACAAGGTATTCACGTAGATCCCTCCAAGATCAGTGCGATTAAGGATTGGGATACGCCTACTACACCCACCGAAGTTCGTTCATTTCTTGGTCTTGTGGGTTATTACCGCCGCTTCATCGAGAACTTCTCAAAGATTGCAGTTCCCCTAACTGCTCTAACTCAGAAGAACAAACCCTTCGAATGGGGAACCAAACAAGAAGAAGCGTTTCAGACCTTGAAGCATAAGCTTTGTGATGCGCCTATTCTATCTTTGCCTGAGGGCAATGATGATTTTGTCGTGTATTGTGATGCATCCAACTTGGGTCTTGGCTGTGTTCTCATGCAAAGGAACAAATTCATAGCATATGCATCTGGGCAGTTGAAGATACATGAGAAGAACTACACCACTCATGATCTTCAGTTAGGTGCAGTTGTATTCGCTCTCAAGATCTGGAGACACTATTTGTATGGTACAAAATGCGTGGTTTTCACTGACCACAAAAGTCTTCAGCATATCTTTAATTAGAAAGAACTCAACATGAGGCAACCACGTTGGGTTGAACTTCTAAACGACTATGACTGTGAAATTCGCTACCATCCTGGTAAGGAGAATGTTGTGGCTGATGCTTTAAGTTGTAAGGAACGTGTCAAGCTTCACTGTGTCAAAGTTCGATATGATATTCAAACCCGCACCTCTCAGGCTCAACATACTTGTGTTTCACAAGGTTTGATGGGTAAGGAATTGCCATTTCATATTAAGCCTGATCTCGAGCTGAAAGACAATGGATTGTATTATTTCATGGACCGTTTGTGGGTCCCAAGTCAAGACAATCTTTGCACCTTGCTTATGGATGAAGCTCATAAGTCTCGTTATTCTATTCATCCTGGTGCAGACAAAATGTATAAGGATCTTCGTATTCAGTATTGGTGGCCTGGTATGAAGAAAGACATTGCCTTATACGTATCCAAATGCCTTACTTGTCTTAAGGTTAAGGCTGAACATCAACATCCTTCTGGTTTATTGGAGCAACCAGACATTCCAGTTTGGAAATGGGAAAACATTGCTATGGATCTTATTACCAAACTTTCGCGCACTAAGAGAGGTCATGATGTTATTTGGGTAGTTGTTGATCGTCTCACAAAGTCAACACATTTCTTGCCGATCCATGAGGATCTATCTGCTGACAAGCTTGCTAAAATCTATGTGGATGAAATTGTATTTAGACATGGTGTTCCTTTGAACATTATTTCTGACAGAGATGCTCGTTTCTCATCTCGTTTTTGGAGGACCATGCAATCTGCTATGGGAACCCAACTTAATTTGAGCACAGCTTATCATCCGCAAACGGATGGTCAATCTGAAAGAACAATCCAGACTTTGGAGGATATGCTTAGAGCTTGTGTGATCGATTTGGTGGTAGTTGGGATTTGAATCTTCCGTTGATTGAATTCTCCTACAACAACAGTTATCACTCCAGCATCAACATGGCTCCTTTCGAGGCTCAGTATGGTCGAAAATGTCATTCACCAGTCTGCTGGAATGAGATCGGTGAGGCTCAGCTTACTGGACCTGACCTCATTTTAGAGACAACAGATAAGGATAAGAAAGTTCGCGATAACCTTCAGACAGCTCGAAGCCGTCAAAAGAGTTACGCGGACCGACGATGCAAGCCCTTGGAATTTCAAGTCGGTGATCATGTATTACTTAAGGTCTCACCTTGGAAAGGTGTGATCAGATTTGGAAAGACTGGAAAACTTACACCTAGATATGTTGGACCATTCAAGATCGTCGAAAGAATCGGTAAGGTAGCCTACAGACTTGAGTTACCTCCTGAACTTGGAAATGTTCATCCAACCTTTCACGTGTCCAATCTCAAGAAGTGTCTAGCTGATGAGAACCTCCACATACCGCTTGATGAAATTCGTGTGGATAACACGATGCATTTTGTTGAGAAACCAGTGGAAATCATGGAACGTGCAGTCAAGTGGCTCAAACGCAAGCGCATTCCACTTGTCAAAGTTCGCTGGAAATCTAAACGTGGACCAAAATTTAGTTGGGAACATGAAGATCAAATGAAGGCGAAATATCCACATCTTTTCTCACGAGTTTCCTCTAAACAAATTTCGGGACGAAATTTCCACAAGTAGGGGAGACTGTGACACCTGTGCTTGTAATCATTGTAAACAGTTTAGTTATCAATAAAACAATGTTATTTGATTCCAATGTTTGTTTGTTTATGTTTGACATTTTTCACGTTTTGATTTTTATTCAATTTCAAACTCTATATCGCTTTCTGGATAGTTTTACTCAAGCTGGTGCGTAAACGTATTCAGTTTAATGCAAAAAACACTATGGAACATCAATTTATGCTTAACATACCTTAAATAACCTTTATATAACTTAGAAATACGTTTTGAATGCTTTGGTATGGCAAAATCAAGTTTATTCGCTTACAGGGACTAAATTCAACAAACTGCAAAAGTATGCCGATTCGTATGGTAACGGACAATCCGGAACATGATCTTAAGTTAAACATGCCCTGAATATCCTTTACATAGCTTAGAAATAGGCTTTGAGGGGTTCGGTGTGCTAAAATAAACTTTTTGGTCATTCATGGACTAAAAGCATCAAAAAGTGCATAAGTTTGCATTTTCGCGCATATCTTACGCTCTGAATACATCCGGACATCCAAAAATTTATGTAATCATTAAAATATTTTATTTTAGTGATTGGCATGATGAAATTCCATTCGTCGCGTGATTTGGATCATTTTTCGCGTCCGTTCGTGTTTCGTCGTAATTAACCGAATAACGTGATCGTACGGCCAAACGAACCAACAACCGACATATTTTTGAGCATGTTTCATGTTCCCTATGTCTAGGTATCATTGTAGAGCCTTGAAATTGGCTTAACGGGCCTTAAATGAGTCAAAATGGGGCTTAAACACTTGCAGGGACCAAAACTGCAAATATTGAAACTTGTTGCTGAACTGTGCATCTCAGGCGGGCCGCGTAAGCCCCCTTTGGATTCTACGCGGGGCTTGAGAGCTGCCCAGATGTGTAGAAAATTGATAACAGCTTGATCCAGCTGTTTCCAACACTTGCAAAAGGTTTTTGGACATCCTAGGGGCTATTTTGGGGCACCCATGGTATTCTAAAACCATGCACACATGTAAGGTCCAGATCGAAGCTCGGTTTTCGATGAACGATCCTAACGGTTACCCAAAATCTATATAAACCCCCAAGTTCTGAACCCAAACTCACACTTGATCTGATTTGTTCTCTAAGTTGAAGTGTAAACACTTCATACCTGAGAACATCTAGATCAAACCTCCATTTCTTGGACCTTTTGTAAGTATTCTTTCGTTCTTTTATGCGTTTTTAAGCGTAAAAGTCAAATAGTGTTTGACTTTCTGCTTTGACAAGTTTATGGTCAACACGAAGTTCATTTGAACTTCACAACGTGAGCGTAATCACGATGGTTATAGTCCTTGGTGACTATACCTACTGATTACCACGTTGTTTAGGCATAATGACGAGTTATAGTTTCGGTCAAAATGTGCGTTTATGCGTTTTTTGCAACCAAACTATTCTTGGGTATCAAAACCCTTTGTTTTGATACCAAACCTGTTTTCAAACTTCGTTAAACATGTTTTAACATGTTTAACTCGTCACTTTAGGTTTAGTGCTTATATAGGGTCGTAAAGGTAAGCGGTCTAACCAACCGCTTAGACTTTCGAACCCGACCCCTTTGGTCGATCATTAGGATCCGACCAAACACATTAGGAGACCATAGTTTCATAGGGAATAACCTTCCGAGGTTATACCTTATGGTCACTACATTTAGTTAGTTGTATGATAGGTAGTTTATATGCCTTAGGAAAATGACCAAAATGCCCTTTTACGCATAAATTCATTTTAAGCATATGTAACCTAAATTTTGACATCTAAACTGATTAGGCAACATTATTAGACATGTTAAGGCATATATTACTTGTCATAGGACTAGTTAGGCGGTCCGAACGCGTTTTACGCAAACGACGCGTTAAAGTAGCGTAAGCTACCTAAACGGGTCGTGATGGGTCGTAAGCACTTTGGATAGGTCCCGTTTTAGAATGTAGGCTTTGTTAAACCATATTATATGAGTTCTTATACTCATTTGGTTTACGAAACCACATTTTACCCGATCCTCCGATTTAGGTCCGTTTATTAATGTAGTTACCTATATTAGGTGCCGTTTGATTCCGTGATCTTTCTAGCATTGCTTGGTGGTTATCCAAAGACTATTGAGCAATCTCAAGTGAGTACATAGTCCCCTCTTTTACTGTTTTTCAAACATTTTGGGGTGAAACACATGTGCCTACTTGTTACTTTCGTGCTTTCCATGTTTTCATATCATATGCTTGTTATGTTCATTAGTACACTTATAGTACATGATTTCATTATGTTTTTGCTATGTATGTCCATTTAGTGCATACTTAGTACATTGTTTTACATTACATTTCACGTTATGTATGTCCATTTAGTGCATACCTAGTGCATTGTTTTACATTACATTTTATGCTATGTATGTTCATTGTTGCATACTTAGTACATTTGTTTTACATCACATGCTTACATTTTGGTATGACATTTGGTTTGTTTAAATGGGACAAAAATACGTTCATTAACATTGGCCATGCCGTTCGTTAGTAGGTAGTGGTACCATAGGAATTGACAACTCCCGTTCCTGAAATTCTAGGTTTGTTTGGATGGAAGGAATGACCGAATTCGATACACATAATTCAGATAAACCTTTAATTTGTTTAAGGGTTTGTCTCCACAGTCTCAAGGCTTGAATGTATGCATTTTCACAATACCGCATAGATTTTTGTATCAGTATAGCATGCAGTTATTTTACAAAACATAACTTTGATTCATTTCAATACCTTGTTTTATGCAATTTACCTATGGTTTAGTTGATATATTTCACTTGCCATACATGACATTTGGTTACACATTACATTGATTTACATTTGACAATAGACATGGTTTACACAATAACATTTGACAATTGTTTTATACAAGACAACTTTGGTGGTTTGTTTAGGTAAATGATTTAAGTAACGAGGCATGTGTAATATGACAAAAGCATGGTGGATACGCCGCTGGTACTTCCTATATATAAGTGCTTTTGTGATATTACATATCGTAGCGTTATTTAAATCATTTCAATTTAGACATATTACAATTTACATAAATAACATATTTTCACAAGACATTGTTTTACAAACAGTTTATTTTATATAACTCATTTTACTTGGTTATTTAATTAACCATACACCTTTCTTTTATGTAATCTGATTTCTTATCAAGTTTTCGTATGATTTATAAAAGAAAACACTTAACAAGATTCATGACAAATTTTTATTAAACATTTCTTTAAACTTAAGTCGTGAATCCTATTTTAACAAAACCTATCTATCTCACAGGCATTTTTATGCTGACGCACCTATTTTCACATGTGTTTCAGGAGCTGTTGCATAGGATGATCGAGATACACTTAGGCAGACCTGTGCCTTAGTGACATAAAACGAAGCTAGAACTAGTTTAATCATGTTATGTACTGTTGTTTCAGTTGTTTTAAGACAATGTAACACCTTTGTTTATAAATAAAACAAAACATTAATTACCATGGTTGTGAAACAATAATTCTGTTGCTACACACCCAGATGTTTCCGTCGCAGTTTGTTGTTTTACGCTGTCAGGGTGTGACAGATAGGGACCAGAACTGTCAACTTGCATATTTGTTGCCTGGACTGGGCTGATTCATGGGCCGCGAGCCCACAGGGCCTGCCCTTCGCGTGCTGTTATTAAATAAACAGCAGCATCAGTAGTTTTTTTTTGTTAAAACTAATGTTTAGTTTCGCTTAAATAAACCATTAAAGCACTTAAAAGATAACAGGGACCATAAGTGCCAACTGCCAAACCTGAATAACTGGGCCGGACTGAGTAGCGGGCCGCGTCCCATGGGACTGTTTGCTACGCGGGCCGCCAGGCCCAAATACAACAGCAGCAGTAGACTTGATGTTGTTGTTTGTTGATGGTTTTTTTAAAACTTGCTCTCGACACATAACATTTAAAACCATTTAATCAAATCTATGGGTGTTAACTGATTTATAACACCTGGTTAGACACATGTTATCATCCTATTGATTCCCTAAACACATGGCAAGATCACAATCAATTCCAAAAACTATATAAAGGGGTGTTCATCACCATAATTCACTTGCACCTCATTCCATTCTTTCTATCCTCTCAAACCTGGAAGTTCCTGAACTATTTGGAAGCATCCTCTGAGTTATTTTCAGTCACGAGGACCACTTGTAAGTGTCCTTTCGTGATTAATTCATTTTATTTACCTATTAAAGCCGAAAAGTCAAGCGTTTACGATAAACGCTTTGACTTTAAGTTAGACCGTAAACGGTCAAGCCATTGTTCGCAATGAACATGGCTAGGTGATCGTCATTAGGTAGGTTTTAAACCCTCAAAAGGGAACCTCCTAAGAATCATGTTTGCTTGGTCAATTGACAAGTCAACGTAATATTGTTTTAAGAAGGTCAACGGGGCAGTTTTTTTGAAATAATTGCGATATGAGTTTAGAAGTGTTCTAAAATACATTTTATCATTTAAAAAAATTGGTAATAATTATTAGAACATGCGTAAACATATTTGGCTCGTCAATTCCAGTTTTAGGGTCGATTCGCAACCGAAAGTCGTGAAGTTTGACTTCTGCGTTGACTTTCGATTATGAACCGAATTAGATTAGTTTGCTACTGATTTTAGGTTCCATTATGATTGTATTATAATGTAACATAACCCCATAAGGTTATATTACATGATCATAATAGAAATTTGAGTTTTTGCACATGTTCCGTTAATATGTCATACTTTGACCGTTATGCCCTTTTTAGCAAAAATAAAGTTTTAGACACCAATAAGCTTGCAAATGATTTAGGTACTGATATGTTAACATGTTTAATATATATTGATGTTACAAATCTGATCATAAACTGAGTTTTCATATAATATCGTAAATTATGCTTTAAATTGACCAAAATGCCCTTTGTGTGCGTAGATTGGTTTTAAGCATAATTTTTCATACCAAACTCATTGCCTACTGATGTAATATCATAATTAGGATAATTTGGGATGTTCATTCAGTTTACAAACTGAGTTTACGCATACGTTCTTGAATTATGTCCTTAAATGACCATAATGCCCTTTTTGCACCTGTCACACCCTCAAAATACCACCTAGGGAATGTCCCTGTTAGGCGTGTGACGTACCAGGATCCAAGCCAACAATCATGTTGAACTCATAACAATTATTCCAAATAAAACTTTCATTTATTATTGATAGAAGTGATTCAAAACATTATTTAACATTCAGCGGAAGCATAATACATTAATTAAGAAATTCATAAACCAAGTGTGTGAAAGCCATTAAGTTCGTTCCATGTATCTCGACCCATGACCATTCCAGCATCCCAGACAGCAAGTTCCAACAATATGCACCTAAAGGCCTGCAAGGCATGTAACAACAAATCAACAACAAAGTTGAGCGAGTTCACAGTTGATGTTCATTTTAAAGTTGTTACAAAACCGTAAGTTAATTCATAAACCATGAGTTAACCAACCCCTTGTTTCCCAAACCATAACCAGTGGGGGCTACCCCATGTGAACCACTTATAAGTTGGCGTCCTTCCCAACCGAGGACGGAGGTACGTACTCTACCCAACCGAGAATGTGCAGGTTAAATGTAGTCGCCCTTCCCAACCGAGGACGGAGGTACGTACTCTACCCAACTGAGAATACGCAAGTTAAATATAGTTGTCCTTCCCAACCGAGGACGGAGGTACATGTTCTGTTAGAGGTGAATATGTAGGTTTCGTTTTAGTTCTTAACCCATTCCAAAACCACCGGGAATCCCATGCCTCATAGAAAGTGTGAACTCACCTTGGTTTGCTCGGTTTGACTAATTACTCGTTTGTCAATTGATGAAGCACGTCCTATCATTGTTACTGACAACAATCAATTTTGAGTGCACATCGATTGCATATCACGTATACAATTAATTCACGTATTCATCGTCCACATAAAACACATTTATTGTACATGTAACGCACGCAAGTAATTTAAGTCATGATAGTTAAGCCTTTCACATAGTGTCGTCGAATACTCACTTAACATGTAGTAACTCAAACATATTTCATACATACATACATAGGTTTACTTGCATACATTTCAAGCCCAATTATTATATATGTGTAGCCCCTATGGTTCAAGTCCGATGAAGTGTACAGCCCACTCGGGTGTCAATCCAACACGCGGACCGTTTCACGCGGCCCATTTAACATCAGATGGATCCCGTGTTTGTGCAGCCTAGTTATTTACATAAGACCCGACTAGAGTTTACCCAAATTGTAATCTGCCTATAAACCCAGCCCATGTCACACCCCGGCCACGTAGAACATACAAAACGTGGCGGAATACGTCGGGGAGTGATGTAACAGAATTAATTGTTTCATAACCATGGCATTCAAAGTTGTATTTTATTTATCAACATAAGAGTTAGATTGTCTTAAACAGGAAATACAGAGTTTAGAACATAATTAAACTAAGTCTATCTTCATTTTATATCTCTAAGGCACAGGTCCGCCCTAGTATTACGATCATCATCCTACGCAAAAGCTCCTGAAAACACATGTGAAAATAGGTACGTCAGCATAAAAATGCCTGTGAGATACATAGGTTTTGTGAAAATAGGATTCATGACTTAAGTTTAAGAAAAGTTGTTTAGTAACAGTCAGTCATGAACCTTGTAAATTGTTTTGTTTTGTAAGTCATTTAAGAAGCGATAAGATCAAATGATATGTATAAATAAAAGTATAATGTATAGTTAAATGAATAACCAAGTAAAATGAGTTGTATAAAATAAACCGTATTGTAAACCAAAGTCTTGTGAAAATCATGTTACTTGTGTAAAATGTATAAGTCCAAAATGAATGATTTAAATAACGCTATGATATGTAATATAATACAAACACTTATATATAGGAAGTACCAGCGGCGTAACCACCATGCTTGTATCATATTACTCACATCTCGTTACTTAAGCCACTTAAACCAACCAACAATGCATAATGTCTATGTTTAAACAAATTGTCAAAAGTCCTTGTATAAACCATGTCAAATGTTGATAGTCCAAAAGTAGTCAAGTAATGTATAACCAATGTTATGTATTGTAAGTAAAGTATTGTCACATAGTCCAAATGTAGAAATGTACAAAACAAAGTATTTTGAATATATCAAAAAGTTATGTTTTGCAAAGTAATGCATGTTACATTGATACAAACATTTATGTGGTAAGTTAACGCATACATTCAAGCCTTGAGACAGTCGGATAACCCTTTCAGTCAAGGTTATCAAAAGAAATGTTTTCGGATTCAGTCATTCCTTACATCCAAACAAACCCGGGATGTCAGGAATGGGATTTGTCAAGTCCTATGGTACCACTACTTACTCCCGAGCGGCGTAGCTAATGTTAATGAACGTATAAAAGTCTCGTTTGTGCAAACAAAATGTTATAGCAATTGTATACAAGTCATGTGAAAACAATGTACTAAGTATGCTAAGTTAACATACAAAGCAGAAAAGTCATGTAAATCAATGTACTAGCATGCTATCAGTTAACATACATAGCAGAAATGTAGTGTAAAACAATGTACTAAGTATGCACACAATGGGCATACATAGCATGAAATGTAATGAAATCATGTACTATAATGTACTAACGAACATAACAAGTATATGATGTAAAAACAGGAAAGCATGAAAGTAGCAAGTAGTCACATGTGTTTCACCCCAAAACAGTTTGGAAAACAGTAAAAGAGGGGTCTATGTACTCACTTGAGATTGCTCAGAAGTCCTAAGATAACCACCAAGCAATGCTAGAGATCACGGAATATCAAACGGCACCTAATATAGGTAACTACATTAATAAACCGGACCTAAGTCGAAAGATCGGATAGAATGTGATTTAGACCCGGCAAGTTTGAAGACTTGTTTAATATGGGTATTTCATACACATTCTGGATTTCTAGATAAAACCGATAAGGTTTGACCCGCTTCGGCTAATTTATGTAAACTAGTTATATAAACCGAACCGAACGCGTAATAAGTGTAACGGGTATTCGTAAGAGCCATATACAGGTTTCCTAAGTTAATATGCTTCAAATATGTTGTGACATCAGTAAGATGTCTTTCATTATGCCCGAAACGTATTTAAACACAAACTATGCACCGTAAGGGCATTTTGGTAATTTCACATAAGCCGTGAAGCTCAAAACTGAAGTCTGAGTTAAACAACTTTTGCTTACTGTTAAAACATTATAATTTACCTAAAATATCAGTAGGTATCAACCCTTGTATGTCTAAAATAGTTCTAGTACATACTATGCGTTAAAAACGCTTAGAAAGGCGATTAGGAGCCGTTTCCGGGTTATATACGTAAAGCTGATAATTTTATTATTCCAAAAGGCTTAAAATAATTTATTTATCATTTAAGATCAGTAGCAAAAGGTTTGGAGTCGTTTAGATATGTAAAACTCATTTTATAGCCCGTAAGGGCAAAACCGACAATTACCGGATTAAGCCTACGACTATAAGTTATGCTCAGCCTAAAATTAATTAAAAATCTTCAAAAATCCCAAAATAATATATTACATCAGTGGGTAATAAGTTTGATATCAAAAAGTAGGCTTAACTAGGCTATACGCTAATTACGCCATTTAATTAACATAAAGCTTTCATTTTGCGCTAATGAGCATAACTCTCAATCTACACCACAAATTGATCTCAAATTTTGGGTACAAGTTTATATATTAGTAACAAAGGTTTCTACTCTTTTATATTTTCAAAAATCACGTTTTAAGGTAAAAAGGGCATAATGGTCAACATATGAGCAATTTACGGAAACATGCATATTAATTGGATAACTAACGAACCAAGGTGTATAATAACATAGGGTTATACTAGTATATAACCTAGTCCAATTAAAGCTCTGAGGAATTTCTAAAACATGCCTAAACGGGTCAGAACTGAAAGTCAAAGCAAAAGTCAAACTATGCGACTTTCGGTTCCGAACCGGGTCTAAACAGGAAATTGTCGGGTTGAACATGTTTAGACATGTTCTTACACTAATTACCAAGTTATATTAATGATCAAACAGGTTGTATATGTTCTACCTTGCTAATTATGCATAAACTAGAAATTAACAATTCTGTTGACTTTTTATTAGCAAGTTTGACCCGACTTTTGACCTAGTTAGAGTGGGAATCAGGGGGAACCCTTTTGAGGGTTTATTACCCACATAATTACCAACTTATAACTACTTTTGATTCGACTAATCACTGGACCATTAGTGATTAATCGTTAAGTCAACCGTTAATTACGACGGTTGACTTTTAAGCTAAAACTAAGCTAAAACTAAACTAAGGAAGGATTAGAAAACTTACTGAAGTCCTAAGCTTGATTAGTGATCACTTTGAGAGAAGACTTGAGCTCCAGAAGTGCTCCAAAGTGCAGGAATGAGGTGTGAAGAATTTGTTGCAACTTAGTGCCCTTTTATAGTGTTTAAATCACCACAAATCTTTGACACACAAGTCTACAAGTGACCACAATTGATTAACAAGTGTCCCTAAGTGTTTAGGGGTTGTTTAGGGGCCAAGAAAGATGAGGAAAATCGTTTGAAAGGGCAGAATCGCGTTTAAATAGCAAACAGAAGGTTCTGCTGTCGCTGGGCGTCCCTTACGGACCGTAAGGGTAAGGCTTACGGTCCGTAAGCCTTTGATCAGAAGTGTAAATTTCCTAGTTTTTGCATAAATGGCTCTTGGCTCTTCCCAAAGGTCAACTAACTTATATTTTGCACTTTGAGCCCCCCCCCCCCCCCCCTAATTTGACATATAAGGGCTTCAAGATATTTACCCACTTTGTTAAGTCCTCGGTTAACTTTATTGTTACCCGAAAGGTCCTAAACTTCAGCGTTGACACTTTTAGTCCCTGAATGACCCAAAAGTTTATTTTAGCACACCAAACCCCTCAAAGCCTATTTCTAAGCTATGTGAAGGATATTTATGGTATGTTTAACTTATGGTCATGTTCCGGAATGTCTGTTACAGTTCAAATTGGCATACTTTCGCAGTTTGTCAAATTTAGTCCCTGTAGACGAATTAACTTGTTTTTGCCATACCAAAGCCTTCAAAACTTATTTCTAAGTTATGTAAGGGTTATTTAAGGTATGTTAAGTATATGTTGATGTTCCAGAGTATTTGTCGCATTAAACTGATTACGTTTACGCACCAGTTTGCGTATAAATCTCCAGAAAGTGATATAGAGTTTGAAATTGGACAAAAGTCAAAACACGAAAAATGTAAAACATAACCAAACAAACATTGGGATCAAATAACATTGTTTTATTGATAATTGAACTGTTCACAATGATAACAAGCACAGATGTTACAGCCCAACATCGGCCCAACCGATATCCGGCCCACTTACGAACGCACCGAAGGTGTTTGTGTGGGTCACAAAACCTTACAGGCCCAATCAGCCCATCTATCCCGAGTAGCAGCCCACTTAGCAATACATTAATGAGCTGGCTGGCCCATCTCACTTGTGTTGTTCGGCTGTTATGCGACCCAGTCCAATCAGTTGTGCTCTAATTGCTAAGGTAGTCCGATTTACATATAATTCCCAAAACAATGCCCTCCCCACATATTACTAATTCATAAAATTTATGATCACACCACAACGTAATCTAATATGCAACATTATCATAATCAATCAGTAACTATCCACTGAACCGAAGCAAACATTGTTTAACATCGTATTCTTTTATAACCTAATTAACCACCTAAGTAATATATGGTTATCATGCCAATCTAGTTCTTTAGTTCATCAGGTTTCAAGTTTATTATCCACACATTCTAGCATGGTTCATTACCCAAAATATGCCTTATTATACATAAGAATATAATCATAAAAGAACCTTAATCATCACACAATCACCATATACTTTTGTAATCACAGTCGATGATCATAACCAACATATATTCGAGATAATTATCAGTTTTAATTACTTGCCAATGAGTTCAAAAGTTAACATAATATCACATATTATCACCAAATAATTAATAACATAATATCACATGTTATCACCAAATAATTAATAACATAATATCACATATTATCACCAAATAATTAATCATCAAATCTCATTCAATAACACATATAAACAATATCATGCAAATATGAATAATCAACAGACAAGAACCACTAACCAAATATTTAGTCGAACAAGATGCTATCTCGAAAGGGGGGGTCTGTCTACTGCCGTCGAGCAATCAAGAAGAAGAGAGTAATGCTTTAGGGTTTTATTTTGAGTTTAAGCTTAATCAGGAACATAATACGTGCATCATATTTGATAAAGGTTTAGGGCGGTTACCCTTTTTGTCCGATATGGGCTTAAGCCCAAGCACTTGGGCTGCCATAATCAAATGACATGTCTGCCACATGGTGGCGGTTTGGGTTTCTAGTTCGCGGCTTTGGGATGCGGCCCGTTAAAACAACCGTCTGTTCAGAACACAAGGGTGTGGCCCAATCATATTTTCAACCCAAAGATTGGCCCACTTCACATTACTCATTACGTTATAACTTAACACGTTTATCAAGGTCACGAGTGTTGAACAGATTTGTTAAAATAAGAACATGAAAGGAAAATAATAAAAGGAATCGGAATCACAAGACCGAAGGCACTAACCTTAAAGTTCGGGTTGTCACATCATCCCCAACTTGAAAGAAATTTCGTCCCGAAATTTAGCACGTAGTTACTGAGGAAGCTAGTTAGGTTGCGTAGTTTTTCATGGTTTTCCGGGGGTGTCACATCATCCCCCCGTTGGTTTGGAATTTCGTCCCAAAATTCTGCAGTAGCTTCAACCTCAGTAGTGGTTTCATTGTTCTCGAACAACTGGGGATATCTGTGTTTCATTTGGTCTTCTCGTTCCCAGGTAAACTCTGGGGCACGACGGGAGTTCCAACGAACTCGAACAATAGGTATCCTGGTGCGTTTGAGAATCTTGACCTCCCGATCCAAGATTTCCACTGGTTCTTCGACAAATCGCAACTGATTGTCGATAGTGAGCTCCTTGAAAGGAATTGTGAGGGTTTCATCTGACAGGCACTTCTTCAGATTCGACACATGGAATACGTTGTGAACTCCACTGAGTTTTTTTTTCGGGTAGATTCCACCTGTAGGCCACCTTACCAATTCTCTCAGTGATTTTGAAAGGTCCAACATACCACGGGTTGAGTTTGCTTCGTTTACCAAAATGAACTACACCTTTCCAAGGTAAGACTTTGAGTAGCACTCGATCCCCAACCTGGAACTCGAGTGGTTTCCTGCGCTTATCAGCGTAGCTTTTCTGATGGTCACGAGCCGCCGCCATTTGTTGTCGTATCTGAGCAATCTTCTCTGTTGTGTCTATGACGAGCTCTGGGCCAGTGATTTGGCTGTTTCCAAGTTCTGCCCAACAAAGAGGTGATCGGCATTTCCGTCCGCACAATGGCTCAAACAGAGCAGCCTGGATGTTGGTGGGGTAACTGTTGATATACGAAAACTCCACTATAGGTAGATGCCGCTCCTGACCGTTACCAAAGTCGATTACACATGCTCGAAGCATGTCTTCAAGAGTTTGGATGGTGCGTTCAGTCTGCCCATCCGTCTGTGGACGATATGCTGTTCTCATATCTAGAGGTGAGCCAAAGGATTTGTGCATCGCTTGCCACAAATCAGATGCAAATCGTGGATCGCGATCAGAGATAATGGAGGTTGGCACCCTGTGCCTAGCACCCACTTCTTTCAGGTAGATGACCGCAAGTGTAGAAAAACTTATCCATTTCTTTGATGGCTAGAAAGTGTGCTGGTTACGTGAGACAATCAACGATCATCCAGGTGATATTATTTCTGTTTTGAGTTGTAAGTAGCCCAGTGATAAAATCCATGGCAGTCCGTTCTCATTCCCATATGGGTGTTTCTGGTTGCAAATACTTCAACTTGGCTTTCCCGCAATTCAAACATCATTCCCATACCTAGCTTGGTGGGCCTTCATGCCCGATGACCAGTACAAGGTTTATAAATCCTAATGCCTCTCATCAAAACCCAGACGACTAGAATATCGAAGCCGGTGAGCTTTGCTCAATACAAGTTCCGTCCAGTTGCCGTATAGTGAGACCCATAATCATTCCATGCAGTAGCGAATATTGTCTGTCCTGCCAAAAGTTGTTCCTCCATGCCCCGCATGGACCCAACTTGAAAATTTTCTTCCTTCAATTCTTTGGTTTGAACAGGGCGAATCCGGTCAGACAGGTTAGAGTCGCTGGTGTGTTGCGAGGTCCATATGTATCTAGGTTTCACAGTCGAGATCATTCAGTAGTTTCTTCTAGCGATGCCATCACTTGTTTAGCTCTTTCGAAACCAGGGTACACAGGAGGCCTTTGTGATCGGTCTAAGTAGTGCATCCGGTACCGTCCAAGTAATGCCTCCAACTTAAATCCAAAGACCATGGTTTCCACCGCAGTTGTGTGTCGTGCCGATCCTCTTCGTAACTCCATTACGTAAGTCGTCACCTTTTCATGTTGCATCGGTGCGTAACTGGGATTCTGATTTGGACCATCATGGTATACCACTAGATTATTATTACTCTCAGATAGAAGAGATGCTCCGTGCATTGCAAAGTTGGGTTTCAAAAGCTGAAAAAATGTCCTCCTGTTCTGTCTTTCACGAACACAGCACCCCGGCTGTGCTAAAGATATTTAAGCTATGCGACCTTCGAAAATCCTATGATTAATCTGCGATAATATCAAGCGGGACCAAGAAATTGTTGTATCCTTGAAGGACTCTTTGGTGTCGATCAGTTTCCAACCAAAACAGGTCTTAGCGAGATCCACGTGCATTCCCACTTCGTTGATTATATGACCTAGAAAGGGTACCTCTCGAATCCAGAAGTTACATTTATCAAGACTTCGCGCGGTGTGGCTCCTCCCTCATGAGCTCTCAAATAAGATACAAAGTTGTCCATGATGTTCTTTTCTCCTGGGAAAAGATTCAAAACGTCACCTAATAGCATGGTCGATTCACATGATCCATAAAGCTGCGGGTGTGATGATTACCCCAAAGGTCATGGGATACAAAGTCGTATGGCCGAATTGTGTCTTATAAGCCGCTTTAATAACATTCTCCCCTTGGACTTCCATCTGATAATAGTTCGCTCGTAAATCAATCCTCGAATAAAAGCTCGTCCCTTGCAACTAGTCGACAGGTTGCCAATACATGGTCAAGCAAACGGTTCTCAACCGTCGCCTTAATGAGTTCTCGATAATCGGTACACACACAAAAAGGTTTATCCTCACGGATATAACTGGGGCTTCCCAAGGCGAAAACTAGGTCCGACAAAACTCCTGTCCAACAGTTCCTGAAGTTGATTAGACAATTCTTGCAACCCTCGTGGTGCAAGACGGTAAGAGTACAAGTAATCAGAGCTGCCCCTGGTGTGAGGTCAACCTGAGATACTGACTAACAATTGTGGAAGCAAGTCCAAAAGCTCCTCGTGCAGCACGCCGGGAGGAATTACGAACAATTGGTGGATCCTCGTTCCTCTTTTCCTTAGCCTTAACATTAGTAACGGTTGCCATCATAGCGGGGTAGTCCCTCCGTAGACGCTTTCTGGCTTTCATTGCTGTTATGATGCTAACCTTCATGCCACGTATAACTGCGCGATATCTGGATAACCAACCCATACTAACTACTGCATTGAACTATCGAGGAAGGCAGAAAGAAGGCCGACGTCGAACACTTGTCCCATAAGGTCGAGTTTACATCCCAACGGACATATAAGGTTTCATTTGACTTGCCCCTAGTTGATTCCTCAACAGGTTCGGTTTCAAGAAGCATCAGGGTTAAGCAAAACAGTGACGAAGTGATTAGTCACCAAGAACATGTAGGCCACCATGTTGTTATAATCCTTGCGTCGCCCACGCCAATCCTAAATGTCCCTCCATGAGCATCATTTCCTGCGTTGTTGTACTCGTTGCAAGGATTTCTAGTACGGCCGTCGTTCCCTTGGTTGTTGTCGTTGGTTTTAACAACGGCCACTCCATGTCGTAGGCACCTTCACTTTCCATACTGTTGGTTACCATTACAAATACCTTGATGTTGCTGTGACTGTTGCCTCTAATGCTGTTGTTTGAAGCGGAGCTCTACAATCTTTTGTCGACAGGGTCCACCACTTCACCTTCCATAGTACGTGCTAAGGCGCTACTCACTGTGCGGGGAGTTTCACATTTCATTCTACAGTCAGTTGTCATTGCTTATGTCCTGATTAATTCGTAGGAGTTGACTCCCATAGATCGCTGACTAGGGTTAAGGATTCAGTTAAAGTCAATCTGCTGGAGTTTGTTGCCGGTAATAAGGGTCATCAAAGTACTGAGGTCGGTAAAGTACTACGCTCATCCTCTGGTCCATCGATGTTGCAAGTTGTTTGAGTAATACACGGTACGTTGCCAAGGTGTTGCAGAAGTGATCGCACTTCGGGGTCTAAGTCGTCGGTACATTGAGTTCCCACAAACAAAGAGAAGTGAGGGAAGTATAGTCCAATCACTCGGCGTTGCAACATCCAACTCAGGGATGTTCGTACATGCACCTAACATTCTACACAGTTCGCTAGGCGTTCAGATGGGTGTTCAGGTGACACTCGATAGCATCGAGCTTCGAAAGGTTTCAGAGAGAAATGAAAAGATCACATTCGAGTAGGAGACAATCACTACTATGACTCCGATAGGCTGTTGCATTTCACATCAATCAAATAACGGAACGGAACCCCTTTTCCACTAGTTAAGCCTCACAGGGACTCACATGCACCCCACATTATTATTGTGTGTGCACCCACAATAATATTGCGATTTGCATGCTCATCTCAGTTCCTCCTAACTCATGTCAAATGGTTCCTCAAACTCAGATGTCAAACAGAGGTCGTCAAAGTAATAGGATCACAAAAATCCAAGGACTATGGTATACTATCAACGCATCATAAGGTAGGCAAGCAATCCATGCCATCATGCTATAGTGACGAGTGTGTGTTCGTATGTTTCTTCATAAACAAATGTGTACTAGTCACGTAATGTATGCAACAAGTAAGAAAGACGAACCTTGCAATCTGGAGCTGAGTGCCATGGTCGTATTCATGTTTTCAGAACTGTTCGGTTATAGTCTGGTTTTATAAAAACGTTTTCCCCTTTTTAAAATCAAGTTCACTATAACCAATGGCTCTGATACCAATCTGTCACACCCTCAAAATACCACCTAGGGAATGTCCCTGTTAGGCGTGTGACGTACCAGGATCCAAGCCACCAATCATGTTGAACTCATAACAATTATTCCAAATAAAACTTTCATTTTTTATTGATAGAAGTGTTACAAAACATTATTTAACGTTCAGCAGAAGCATAATACGTTAATTAAGAAATTCATAAACCAAGTGTGTGAAAGCCATTAAGTTCATCTCGCGTTTCCATGTATCTCGACCCATGACCACTCCAGCATCCCAAACAGCAAGTTCCAACAATATGCACCTAAAGGCCTGCAAGGCATGTAACAACGAATCAACAACAAAGTTGAGCAAGTTCACGGTTGATGTTCATTTTAAAGTTGTTCCAAAACCATAAGTTCATTCATAAACCATGAGTTAACCAATCCCTTGTTTCCCAAACCATAACCAGTGGGGGCTACCCCATGTGAACCACTTATAAGATGGCGTCCTTCGCAACTGAGGATGGAGGTACGTGCTCTACCCAACCAAGATTACACAGGTTAAATATAGTCGTCCTTCCCAACCGAGGACAGAGGTACGTACTCCACCCAACCGAGAATACGCAAGTTAAATATAGTCGTCCTTCCCAACAGAGGACGGAGGTACATATTCTGTTAGAGGTGAATATGTAGGTTTCGTTTTAGTTCTTAACCCATTCCCAAACCACCGGGAATCCCATGCCTCATAGAAAGTGTGAACTCACCTTGGTTTGCTCGGTTTGACTAATTACTCGTTTGTCAATTGATCAAGCACGTCCTATCATTGTTACTGACAAAAATCAGTTTCTAGTGCACATAGATTGCATATCACGTATACAATTAATTCACGTATTCATCGTCCACATAAAAAACATTTATTGTACATGTAACGCACGCATGTAATTTAAGTCATGATAGTTAAGCCTTTCACATAGTGTCGTCAAATACTCACTTAACATGTAGTAACTTAAACACATTTCATACATACATACATACATAGGTTTACTTGCATACATTTCAAGCCCAATTATTATACATGTGCAGCCCCTATGGTTCAAGTCCGATGAAGTGTACAACCCACTCGGGTGTCAATCCAATACGCGGACCGTTTCACGCGGCCCATTTAACATCAGATGGATCCCCTGTTTGTGCAGCCTAGTTATTTACATAAGACCCGACTAGAGTTTACCCAAATTGTAATCTGCCTATAAACCCAGCCCAACATCGGCCCAGCCGATATCCGGCCCACTTACGAACGCACCCAAGGTGTTTGTGTGGGTCACAAAACCTTACAGGCCCAATCAGCCCATCTATCCCGAGTAGCAGCCCACTTAGCAATACATTAATGAGCTGGCTGGCCCATCTCACTTGTGTTGTTCGGCTGTTATGCGGCCCAGTCCAATCAGTTGTGCTCTAATTGCTAAGGTAGTCCGATTTACATATAATTCCCAAAACAATGCCCTCCCCACATATTACTAATTCATAAAATTTATGATCACACCACAACGTAATCTAATACGCAACATTATCATAATCAATCAGTAACTATCCACTGAACCGAAGCAAACAGTGTTTAACATCTTATTCTTTTATAACCTAATTAACCACCTAAGTAATATATGGTTATCATGCCAATCTAGTTCTTTAGTTCATCTGGTTTCAAGTTTATTATCCACACATTCTAGCATGGTTCATTACCCAAAATATGCCTTATTATACATAAGAATATAATCATAAAAGAACCTTAATCATCACACAATCACCATATACTTTTGTAATCACGGTCGATGATCATAACCAACATATATTCAAGATAATTATCAGTTTTAATTACTTGCCAATGAGTTCAAAAGTTAACATAATATCACATATTATCACCAAATAATTAATAACATAATATCACATGTTATCACCAAATAATTAATAACATAATATCACATGTTATCACCAAATAATTAATCATCAAATCTCATTCAATAACACATATAAACAATATCATGCAAATATGAATAATCAACAGACAAGAACCACTAACCAAAGATTTAGTCGTACAAGATGCTATCTCGAAAGGGGGAGGGGGTCTGTCTACTGACGTCGAGCAATCAAGAAGAAGAGGGTAATGCTTTAGGGTTTTATTTTGAGTTTAAGCTTAATCAGGAACATAATACGTGCATCATATTTGATAAAGGTTTGGGGCGGTTACCCTTTTTGGCGGATATGGGCTTAAGCCCAAGCACTTGGGCTGCCATAATCAAATGACATGTCTGCCACATGGTGGCGGTTTGGGCTTCTAGTTCGCGGGTTTGGGATGCGTCCCGTTAAAACAACCGTCTATTTAGAACACAAGGGTGTGGCCCAATCATATTTTCAACCCAAAGATTGGCCCACTTCACATTACTCACTACGTTATAACTTAACACGTTTATCAAGGTCACAGGTATTGAACAGATTTGTTAAAATAAGAACAAGAAAGGAAAATAATAAAAGGAATCGGAATCACAAGACCGAAGGCACTAACCTTAAAGTTCAGGTTGTCACATCACCTAAAATGGTTTAAAAGCGTAATTTTCATACCAAACCTTTTTACTACTAATATGTTTTACTAACTAACATAATTGGGTCATATACACCTGGTCATAACATCAGTTTTCCTTAAACACCGCACATATCGTCATTTAACGATTTATCGCCGTTTCGGCGCGTAGTATGGTTTTAAACCATAACTACCAATCAAGACTTGTTACCTACTGATTTTATAAATCATTTTAAATATTTTTACAGTAGGTATAGGGTATGAACTCAGATTCCCAAATTAGCCTTCAAAACTATGTGTGAAATTACCGAAATGCCCCTACAGAGCATAGTTTGGTTTTAAACTAAAAAACATACATATGTTTGATATCCTACTGATATTATATCATGAATGAAGTGTTTTCACAGAATGTTTATGGTCGTAACATCAGATAGTACACAAGTTCCTTTTATACGTTGTAAAATGACCAAAACGCCCTTATGAGGCATAGTTTGATTTTAAAACCTTAACAGGCATACAAGTTGATATCCTAATGATATTATAACTTGTTTAAAGTATATTTGCATATGGAACTTATTCATGACTTATCCGATTACTCGTTATCGCTTATACGTGTACGGTTAGACTTACGTAACTAGTTCACGTAAGTTTGCCGAAACAAGTTAAACTTTATCATTTTTACTTCAAAATCCAGAATGTATTTAGTTTACCCATATTATACAAGCCTTCATATTTGTTGGGTCTAAATTACATTCTTTTCCGGTCATCACTTAATCTAGCGTATCGTACCGTTTCTAATACTTTAAGTTAGTCGGTCTAGGTCTATGACCTAAATAAGACCCGTTAGCATTCTAAATTGGTTATATATTACCATCATTCCAGACTAGAGCCTCCCGGTAAAAGCTATCTGCATTTAGTTAGATTGGATACGGCTGAGTTATATAAATTTTGCTGTGAATCGAGTAGTAGCTCAGGTAAATACTTTTAACTTATTTTCCCTTATACGGGCTTGGGATACGGTAAAATATTACCACTTGGTCAGGTATGGGATCATTTAGTCAGATTGCAATTAATAAATCCGCATAACCCGTTTTAATCTGTTTTGTTTGATAACATAAACATTGGGGGTTAATACGACCGTGTCCTAGATATCCTCGGCTCATTTAATTGCAAATGGCCACGACTTAAGCACGGGGTGTAGGTATACACCTGACAGATGCCAAAAATGCAAATTACCCACAAGTTGGGGATAACTCCTCTGTGGGTTTTATAAGTGGTGTGTCGGTTAATCATGTCTCGGCTTCTATACTGGGCCCTAAATGTACGACAAACATGTAAATCTGTATACAAGATTATAAATATAATTGTCCCAAGTTATAAAAGAATTTTCATGCCTTGTGCACTTAAACCAATTTTCATAAACATTTTCAAATTAGTCAGTTAATTGTATTTACCAGTGTAAACTGACATATTTTCAAAAGACTAAGTGACAGCTACTATACGCAAATAGGCTGGGAGCTGCTTGGTGTCAATAAAGGATCTTGCAAATCCTTAAGATGCCCTAAAGTCTGCTAAACTTCTTTTGTACATTTTATAATGATCCGCCTTTGGATTTAATATTACAAGCTCGTATGTAATTATCATTTCGGTATTTTCAGACAATTGGGTTTGTAATAATATTTTATATTCCAAGACTTCCACTGTGCTATTCTGTGTATGTTTGACTATGACGATACCAATCTTACATCACGATACTCCCCACCGGGCTGAGCTGTAAATATCGGGGTGTGACACGTTAGTATCAGAACCAACGTTTGAGTGAATTAAACACTAGCCCTTAGTGTTTAATCTCAAATGACACAGTAGCATATTCCCTAGACCTTCTGAGTCTAGACTTAACATAGGAATGCTCTCATCCCTATTAAGTAAACATTGTTTTCGATTTTATGTATTTTGAACCTGTCGCCAAGCAAAGAAGCCGTTGATGGAGATTCTTCTCGTCCGAAGCCAAAGGAATGACAAGCTTCGTACCACGGATAGGGAAAGCGTGCGACCGGTTTGGAAGAAGACCTTTATGGACCTATTCTCCAAAACCAAACCTATTGAAACTTTTAACCAGACTTCGGAGCCCATACCAGAAGGTCCCTGAGGCTCCCGTATTGAAGATGATACCAGTAAATGCCAATGATCACTATTTCTTATCTCCAAGTTTAGGAATTCCAAACTTGGACTATGCTTGTCAAACTTCAATCCGTGATCCAATTTCAAATTTTCTAATCATTAAATCCTTGGATCCTACATCTAGCAACGGATCCTGAATTGGAATATTTATTTTATTCACTGAGATCTTCAGTGTCACTATCGCGTATGGTAAACAAAGAAGAGAAACCATCGGAATGAAGCAAGGAAGGCATTAGAAGACCCTTCTTCCATTATATTTCATTTTCCTTTAAGTCCCTGTATGGGCATTTGACTATTGTAGTCCTTTATGGGCATATTATTTCTTCATAAGTCCTTGTAAACCTACCTCTTCTGATAAGACCCTGTATAGAAGTTGGTCTATCGTAGTCCCTTAGAGGACATTATATTTCAATATAGACCCTTCGAGGACATTATATTTCAATAATAGTCCCTTCGTGGGCATCATACTTCAAAATAGTTCTTGCGTGGACTTTATACTCCATTATAGTCCTTACATAGACATGTTATTTCACTAAAGTCCCCTGGCGAATATAATAATTCATCATAGTCCTTCGAGGACATATCGTTTCACTATAGTCCCAATGTTGACATATCTTATAGTCCCTATATGGACTTATGTTTTTCCTTTCCGTCCCCTCGTGGACTAGTATTGCTTCAAAGTTCCTATAAGGACCTATATCCTTTGTATAGTCCCTGTGAGGACATCTGTTCAGCAAAGTCCCATTTGTGGGCGTGATATATTAATATAGTCCTTTCATGGACGCGTTATTTCACTAAAATCCCTTTATGGATAAGCTAGTTCGAAATAGTCCCTTCGTGGACACGAGATTTCATTATAGTCCCTTAGTGGACATGTTACTTCATTATAGACCCTTCGTAGACATGACGCTTCATTATAGTCCCTTCGTGCGCAAATTGTTTCAATATAATCCCTATATGAACTTATAATATCTTATAGTCCTTATACGGACTTATATTTTTCCTTTTAGTCCTCTGTGGAGAAATAAGATACTAAAAGTCCCGATTGAGGCACTGTTGTAAATTTCCTAATGATTTATGGGAAACTTTGAAAATTTTATATAGGTATTCATTTCGTCCTTTGTCAAATAATTGTATCGATTTTATTCGAACTTTATCGATCTGCTAAATAATTTCAAAAAATCTTCTTAATGGTATAACCTAGCCAATATGTCAATACGGACATGGCTATAATGGTAAAACCCTCTTAAGACAATTAATCTTTGTTAACATCCAAGAACATGTTAACACTCCAGGCAGTGTGACTTGAGAAACTACACCAACCGTCAAGGTATTCGGACTACGTCCAAGCCTTAAAGCCTATATGATCGAATTAGATCATGGCAAGTATCATCAATGTGATGAATATAATATAAATATCCGTTAGTAATGAAGTGCCTATGGGCTAAACTTGTTGTCCAATAAGACAACAACAGTTGTGGTCTACGACCCCCTGTCTAAAAATGCTGGACTATGTCCAAGCCTCATAGTCTAAAAGATCAGTATGATCATGACTAATATCATCTAATACGATGATCACACTATTTAACATCCTTTGGTGATGTTTCGCCTACGGGCTATATATTATATTGTCCACTAGTGACACTGACAATTGTAACCGTTATGGTTCACCGTCCAAGGCGATGGGCAATGCCCAAGCCTTATAGTCTATAAGATCGATAAGATCATGACTAATATCCTCAATTATGTTAATTATATATATATATATATAAACATCCATTAGTGATGTCCATTAATTTGCCTATGTGGCAAAATAAATCGTCTTTCAAGCGATGACAGATGTAGTCTATGACTCTCTGCCCAAAGGTGAAGAACTATGTTCAAGCCTTAAAGTCCCTAATGAAATAAGATTGAGACTTATAAATTTAACATCCTTTGTGATCAGGCTTTTGTGCCGTATCATTTGAAGTCCTTCGTGACAAGGCCACTATGCCATATATCGTTTAATGTCCTCAGGGACAGGCCTCTGTTCCATATTGTAAAATCCTCTATCACTGGCCTATTACACCATATCTTTTAAAAGTCCTTGTGATGAACCTTTGAGCTATCCAAAGTCGTCAATATGACAAAGACAGTTGTGACATTTTTGTTGGTGCATGTTTGTGACAACAGCTTAGATTTGGTCTTTGGATATCTTGTAATTGGTTAAATGATAAACAGTTAGTGGGTTTAGCTTTGTAATAGTTTGATTATAGAGTTTGGGCTAAACAAAACCCAGTTGGGTCAAGGGTGGACGAAATGGGCCTAGCCCATGTAGCAAACCCAGCCTAATGGTGCAACCTTGTGTTATATAAACAAGGTTAGGCTTTAGGGTTTAGGTTAATCAGCCAAAAACAGTTTGTGTGAGAGAATTCGTGAAGGCTCTAGGGTTTGGACGAATTTGTGGTCTTGATTGATTGTAATTCGTTAAGATTGATAATCAATAAAGACCAGTTTGAAAGTGTCTTGCTGTTTCTGTTTCCTACACGTTTTCTACTACATTCTGATCAAGAGGATTCCGCACTCTTGATCGGATTGACAATTCTGTAAAGATCCATACACATCAAGGGAACCTACAATTGGTATCAGAGCATTAGGCTCTTGAAGGCTCGGTTCAGAATTGTGTTCTGCAGAAACAGGGAGTATTTCGAATTTTTTTTTGTTAAACTTGACAATTA
The DNA here is from genome assembly GCA_030545235.1 of Helianthus tuberosus. NCBI lineage: Eukaryota > Viridiplantae > Streptophyta > Magnoliopsida > Asterales > Asteraceae > Helianthus > Helianthus tuberosus. Next base: position 68,103,921 of record CM060427.1, on the reverse strand, counting down.
GGGTTTCGAATTTTCTGGCTTGTTTGATAAAAAATTTCGAAATTATTAGCTGTTTTGATCTTCTGGTTTGTTTGTTTGGTGTTTTTGCAGGATTTTTGGAAAGTTTTTGCTGATTTTGGATGAATTTTTGGCTGAAATCCGAAAACTGTTCTTGGTTTTGTTCATCAATTTTGAGAAAAAAAAAAGTTGCTGATTTGCTGCTTCGATTGTGCAGAAACTGTTTGAAGAATCCAGAAAATCTTCAAAATTTTCGAAAAGATTAAGTTTCCAAAGTTAACTGGACCAGCGAATTTGACTCTAGGCGATTTTAACAGATTCGCAGACTGATCAGCGAATTTGAGACTTGATATCTCGGTGACCGGCAAAGTTAAATCCAAAGGCGACTTTGGTAACCGGATAACTTTCCACAGCGAAATTATTACGGTTTTCGACGAATTTACTGGTCGTTGTAACAGCGAAATTAAACCAGCGAATTTGTCTAGCGAACTTGAACAGCGAATTTGACCTGCGAACCTTTGAACTTTGATCAGGGAAACTGACCATATGACCAGCGAAATTAACTGTTCCCCAGCGAAATTACTAGCAAAGTTAAAAACCAGCAAATTTAAAAAGGTGGAAGAATTTTTGGCAAGCGTAACAAAAAATTCACGTTTTCGAAAATAGAAATTGATCCGTAGCTCGTTTGACAGAACCGTTTGTACCGTTGCATTCCTCGTATTTTTAGGAAAAAAAAAAGACTCTGGAAAATCCCGATTTCAGTTTTTGACATTAGATATCATTGGATTCGTCTTTACGAGACGATTCTAATGGTGTAATTTGGTAACCACTGTTTTCGGATAATTTTGTACGGTTTTATCAGTCTGTTACGTTAAAAATGTCGAACATGTCTAGTTTGAATGAGCTGTTGAGGATGGAGCATGAGGTTGGCACTACCAACAAACCGCCTAAGATGATGAAGGTGGAGAATTATTTAACTTGGAAGGATCGTTTCCAATCCTTCATTGAATATCAAGACATGCGCATGTGGATATGTATTGAAGATGGGTACACAAACCCTACTCACGACTTTGAGGGCAGACCACGTAGAACAGCCTATGTGAACATGGAAGAGAATGATAAAAAGATGTATGAGGCTGAAAAGAGAGCATTGGCTGCTATTAAAATGTCGTTACCTGATAGCATCAAGCATACATTCACAAAGTACACAAATTCAAAAGATATGTGGGATGCATTAGAAAAACGATATGCAGGAAATGCAGATGTTAAGAAAAACAAGATTGATCTACTGAAGAAACAGTTTGCTATTTTCAAGCACATGAAGCATGAGTCACTTGAGGACATCATCACACGTTACTATCATCTGATGTCAGAAATGGAAAACTATAAGATTGATTGCTATACTGATGTAGAGAAGAATGACAAGCTGCTCGATGCCTTACCTACTAAGTGGGATATCTATACTCTCATGATTAAGGGAGAGGCAGATTATGAGACAAAGGAGCTGGAAGAAGTAGTAGGCAAGCTGAGAGCTTATGAGCTCAGTATGAAGAAGAAAGATACTGGATATGATCAGGTTCAAGATCCAACGATTTACAATGGGCTTGCATCTTCTTCATCACACAACGCTTCTAGCGACTCTGCTACTGCTTTTCTTTCGTGTGAGAATGAGCAGGTCACAGTGAATGAAGATGGTGATGTGTGTTTTGTAGCTGCTTCAGGAGGATCAACAGGAGCCAAGAAAACATCAGCTTCTAAGCAGAGTAGTGCTGTTAAGTCAATGCCAATGAGTGTGAAGTCTGCTGAAGAGCATCTTGCTCTACTTGCTTCATTTGTAGCTTCTTATGAGAACTACATTCAGGGGAAGATATCTGATCCTGCTACTTTGGATGAAGATTATGATCAGATTGACCCTGATGATCTTGAAGATATGGATTTGCAGTGGCAAATGGCCATGATTACTAGAAGAGTGAAGAGATTTATGAACCGAACAGGCAGGAAGTTTATAGGAAAGACGGTTGGTTTCGACAAGACCAAAGTGAGATGCTTCAACTGTCAAAGTTATGGGCATTTTGCTAGGGAATGTCAAAAACAAAAGCAGGAGACTTCAAGTCAGAGTTCAAACAATAGGAATGCATCAAACAACTCTAACTCAAGAGCGCTGATCTCTACTGCTAGAGAAGGTTCATATGACTGGAGTATTCACTTGGAAAAAGATGACAATGTCACACAGGCATTCATGGCAGAGATAACTCCAGTTGATGATGGTGAAGCTACTGTGGGAGATGCTGAAGCAAAAGTGGATGCTGAGGCTGAGGTGAAGATAGAGAATAAAGTTGACGAAAAGAAGGCTGATCAGACAAAAGATGCTGAAGAGGATAAGCAAAAGTCTGACCATGAAAAGGAAGCTGAGGAGAAGGAAGCTGAATACAACAGAGTGAAAGCTCAGCTTGCGGCCCTCATGGCCAACCTTGATAAACAAACAGGAGAGGTAAAGTCTAATTCTGTGTGTTTAAAATGTCGTGAACTACAGGGTGAAGTTGACAGGTTGTCCACACAAAACCAAAGTCTGGTGGGCGAGATGTCTACCATAAAAGAAGCAAACTTTTTTGCTAAAAGAAATGAATCATCATACTTGAAGAAGATAAAAGGTTATGAAAGTAAAATTGAAGCTGTAACCTGCAAATTAAATGAAAAACTTCAAGTGATAGACTTAGCTCATGAAATGATGGCAGAGAAAACAAAAGAGATTTCTAAAAAATGCAAAGAGTTGTCAGATGCACAACTCAAAATTGTTGAACTTGAAAGGAAATTAGGTCAATTCAGGGACTCTACTTTTGTTATGAAGCATATGATGGGTGGCTTGAAGAAAAGTAATGACAAAACAAGTGTGGGATTTCATGGTTTCAATGAAGTTCCACCTCCTGTTAGTCATGACTATTCTTTCTTTCCTGATGAAGATGATCTCATGGACTTTGGGTCAACATCACCAAGTAGTTCCACATCAAGTCAAGGAAATGTGTTTGTGAGTGCTGATGCTAAGAAGGATAATAACAGCAAACCTGTTTTGAAAAAGAATACATCACATCCTAAAAATAACAATCCAACTTTTGTTAAAAAGGTTAATTTTGTTCAAGGAAGTGACATGAAAAACGAAACAGCTGTTATTGAAAATGAATCTAATATAGAGTTTGCTAAAAACAAGAACATAGAAAATTCTGAAATTACGCAAACTGAAGAAAATCCTTCTAAGGCATCATCAGAAGAAAAACCCGAATCTAGTTCTAAGGCTTCAGAAAAGAAGTCTTCGAAAAAGAAATCGTGCTTCAAATGTCACACCAAGGGACATGTAGCTAGCTGCTGTCCTAACAAAAAGAGTGAAGCACAAGTGAGTGAGAGGAAAAGAGAGAAGTCACCAGAGAATAGTGGTGATAAACAGGAGAAAGTTGCAAATTCTCCAAAGAAATCTGCTCCTAAGCAACCAGAAAATGTTGCTGTTGGTGTAGATAAGGCTGAAAAAGGAACTCCACAAGTTCCTCGTTTTCAAAGAAATCAACCAAGATTTCAGCCTAGATCTCCACCAGGCAGATTTGACAGACCTAGAAGCAGTTCACCAAGAGTGAACAATTATAATGCTAACAATTTCAGAAGTCAAGGTCAATATCAAAATCGATACCAAAATGATGGTGGTCGAACTTTTTATAACAATGGCTTTAGAAATTACAACAATAATGCTTCTTGGAATCAAAATTCAAGATACCCAAATCAAAATTTCCAAAGGTCAAATAGTCCAAATACATTTAGGAACCCTCAGGACCAAAGACCTAGTGGAAATCAAAATCAAATTCCATCAACAGGTCTGAGATCCAAGACTCCAGTTAGGAGTAATGGATATTGGATGGATGTTCCAGTAGTTGGTGAATTTGGACGACCCAAGACCATTAAGGCTTGGGTCCCCCAATCTAACTAATTTCTTGGTTGGTGTGTGCAGGAGCTGCTAAGGAGGATTATCAACTTGTGGTATGTTGATAGTGGCTGCTCCAGGCACATGACGGGGGATGCGAGATTGTTGACTGAATTTGAAGATTATGATGGTGGAAATGTGAATTTTGCGGGTGCTAAAGGTGGTAGAATAACTGGACGAGGAAAAGTGACCAATGGGAAGATCACACTGGACAAAGTGAATTATGTTGAGCAGCTTAAACACAATCTGATGAGCGTGTCACAAGTCTGCGACAAGGGTCACTCGGTCCATTTTACCAAGAATGAAGCATTAGTGTTGAAACCAGGTTTGAAGATTCCGGACGATTGGATAGTGATGAGAGCGCCAAGGAGAAATGACACTTATGTCATGGACATGGGTGCTAAGGATCCAACTGCTGTGGTGGCGTGTTTACTATCAAAAGCATCTGAAGCTGAATCGATGTTGTGGCACAGACGCATGGCCCATATTCACTATCGAAAAATGAATTACCTTGTTAAAAATGAGCTAGTGAAAGGGGTTCCAATGCAGAGGTTTCACGTGGAAGATAAATGTCTTCCATGTCAAAAGGGAAAACAACACAAGAAACCTCACAAATCTAAAACAGTAAATTCCATAGATGCCCCTTATGAATTACTTCACATGGATTTATTCGGTCCAGTGAACGTGAGGAGCATAGGTGGAAAGTACTATTGTTTAGTTGTCACTGATGTTTACTCACGTTATTCATGGGTTTTCTTTTTAGGTACAAAAGATGAGACGGCGGAGATGCTGATAGATCTTTTTACGAAATTGGAAAACATTCATGATGCTAGGATCAAGAGGATAAGGAGTGATAATGGCACGTAGTTCAAGAATCGAGTTCTGGATCTCTATTGTCTTCGAAAGGGAATTGAACATCAATATTCTGCTCCTTATACACCTCAACAAAATGGAGTTGCTGAGAGGAAAAATAGGACGTTGATTGAAGCCGCTAAGACGATGCTTTCAGATTCAAAGCTACCAGTTCTTTTCTGGGGAGAAGCTGTGAATACAGCTTGCTACGTCCTAAACAAAGTTTTGACTGTTAAACGTTTTAATAAAACATGTCATGAATTAATGTTTAACAAGAAACCAAACTTAGAAGGCTTTGAACCATTTGGATTACCCTGCACCATTGTGCGAAATAAAGATAAACAAAAATTCGGTGAGGTGGCTGATGATGGCTACTTTCTAGGTTATGTGCCTGGCACACCGAATAAAAGGGTTTTTAATCTAAAAACTGGTAAAATTGAGGTTGTCTTTAATGTTGAAATTACTTCATACAAACCTCAACAATCAACGAGTGGTCCTGCTATATTATATGATTATGAAAGCACTTTTAAATCATTTAATATTCCTGAGTTTCCAAATGCAGATGATTCTCAATTGATTCAAACAATGATTGGTGGAGACGATGAAGGCGAGTTCATGCCTAGATCGAATGTTGATATGACAGATGCTGCGGAAACTTCCCAAGGTGCTGCTGATCCTGATTCAAGTGATAGTGACTCTGAACCTATTGAGGGGGAGGATTTCATTAATCCATTTGCAGATCAGAACATTCAGGGGGAGGTTGGATCAAACCTGGGTGATAATTTAGAAGTGGATACCGTTGCTACTACACGAGCAAATAGAGATCATCCAGTTGACATGATACTTGGAGATCCTAATGCAGGTGTTCAGACAAGGAAAAGCATAGCAGCGAATTCTGGTTTATTTGTGTCGATTGAGAAGACTGGGATTGTGAACGAGTGCTTGTATAGCTGTTTTATTTCCCAAGAGGAGCCGAAGAACATTCATATGGCTCTTAAAGACAATTCATGGGTTGAAGCTATGCAAGAGGAATTGGCCCAGTTTGCAAAGTTGAAGGTTTGGGAGTTGGTTGACCTTCCTAAAGGTGAAAGAGAGATAGGCACTAAGTGGGTGTTTAAGTGCAAGAAGGATGACAGAGGGATAGTGACGCGAAACAAGGCTCGATTGGTTGTCAAAGGTTTCAATCAGCAGGAAGGGATAGACTACAATGAAGTGTTTGCACAAGTGGCAAGGTTGGAGGCAATTCGTTTGTTTCTAGCTTTCGCAACATTCAAGGGCTTCAAAGTTTATCAACTAGACGTAAAGAGTGCATTTCTTTACGGGAAAGTCCAAGAAGTGGTGTATGTCTCACAACCAGATGGGTTCGTTAATCCAGATTATCCAGATCGGGTGTACAAACTTGATAAGGCTTTGTATGGACTACATCAAGCTCCCAGGGCGTGGTACGAGACATTGTCTATACATCTGATCAAGAATGGTTTTGAAAGAGGTCAGATTGACAGTACATTGTTCATAAAGAGGAAGAAGGAAGATTTTCTGCTGGTACAGGTATACGTGGATGACATCATCTTTGGGTCATCAGATGAAGATATGTGTAAAGAGTTCGAGCAGGTGATGAAGAGCAAGTTTGAAATGAGTGCTATGGGTGAGCTGTCTTACTTTCTGGGATTACAAGTTGAACAGAAGGAGGATGGGATGTTTATTCATCAAACAAAGTATGTGTATGACATTTTGAGTCGGTTCAAAATGAATGATTGCTCTCCTTTCAACACACCCATATGTGAAAATCACAATCTTGGCCCAGATCATGAAAGTACTGAAGATGTTGATCCTACTCAATACAGGGCAATGATTGGTTCTCTAATGTACTTGACTGCTTCAAGACCTGACATTATGTTTGCAGTATGCTTGTGTGCCAGATATCAGGCTAATCCAAAGGAGTCACACATGAAGGCGGTGAAGCGTATTCTTCGTTACTTGAAGGGGAAACCTAAACTTGGGTTGTGGTATCCAGCTGATAGTGACATGAATTTTGTTGCTTACACTGACTCAGACTTTGGAGGATGCAAGTCGAACAGAAAGTCTACAACAGGTGGTTGTCAGTTCTTGGGAGGCAGGATCGTGTCTTGGCAATGCAAGAAGCAATCCTGTGTGTCTACACCTACGTGTGAAGCTGAATATATTGCTGCGGGTAGCTGCTGCTCTCAGGTTCTCTGGATACAACAGCAGATGCGCGATTACGGTTTGGATTTCACTCGTACTCCTATTATGATAGACAATAATGCCATGATTTCAATAACTAATAATCCCGTGAAACACAGTCGTACAAAACATATTGACATACGTCATCATTTTATACGGGATTGTGCTGAAAAACGACTAATTGAATTACATCGAGTTGACACCGAAGATAACCTGGCAGATCTTTATACTAAAGCATTTGACAGGGCTCGCTTTGAACATTTAGTCGAACTCAACGGGATGAGGAATCCTGAATAACTGGTTTTTCATAAGAATTTTGTAAATAGTTTACTGCTTTTCTTAAAAACAAAAATACAAAAACATTGAAAAAAAAACAAAAACATAAAAAAAAAATTGAAAAAATAAAAATGAGTTATCACTGTGTGAAAAAGGAGAAATGATAGTACATCGGCAAGTTAGACTGTCACACTGAAAATGAAATTAAATTGCTTAAGTGTGATAGCAGCTTCATCATATGATGTACCAGTAGGCAAAAAGCATGAAATAATCAACTTACCAATGTGATATAAACCTAAATAAACTGAGTATGAGTGGGGAACACATCAGTGGTGTATGGTTTAATGACCTTAAATCTTGCGTTGATAGATTGCCAAAATCTGAAGTTTTGGGTCTTTATACTGTTATTTCATCTGGGGATATCAGGGGTGTCCTTCTGCTGCATCCAGATACATGCTGACCTAGGCACACCCAGGATATCTTAAAAGAGCTAAAAATGCCAAAACCTTAAATGAAGAAGCTCTCAAAGAGAGTCATTCAAAAAAAATGCAAAAAGCACAAATCGTACCAAAAATGGTATTTGTCATAGCCCTCGTTAGATATTTTGGTCTCTTTGCTGTACGGAAGTACTGACCTGATCACCAATTATCTAAACGTTGAAATACAAAATGGATGAATTCAGTATACTCACCTACTACGATGAATCTTTGTGCATACCTTGATCGCGGGGGTATATCCTGAAGTGGGACACACTAGTATTTCAGTAATAAAATTACCTTAACGTATCATACGGTAATGGTACTTGAAATGTTCATGCATTTTGTTTAAGTGGACAAACATACTGGTAATCGTCTTGGACTGCTTTTCACGAAAAATTAAATAAAGAATTATCTAATAGTGTGAAACAGTTTGATTGTGCTGATATGATCTTCTTACCAGTGATTCTCACAAAAATAGAGTGTTTATTGCTTTTGTTATTTACTTGCTTTCAGAAAATATAAAAATCCAAAAATAGTGTCTTTTTCTGTTTGAAATTCTTAATGTACGGAAAACTGTTATTCTTGGAGGAATTGTTACTGATAGGGGGAGACGGTGTTAGAAAGTGAGTTCAAAATTTTAAATCATGCGGGTTATAGGGTGTGATCAAAAAGTTTTGCGTGTTGGTGAAGAAATTGAAAATGCTTAATCTGTGATATAATCTCTTGAATAATAATAATTTATTTAACTATGTTGAAAAATTCTTATGATTTCTCGAGATGTTTGTTTTATAGTATACAGATTGAAGCAGTGTGTTGCTGAGAAGTTAAAGTGAGAAGTTGCTGTGAAGATGAGAGTTTGATTGGATGCATGGTAGAACCTCCTTTCTATATTGCAGACAAAGTTGAAGAGTTTGAAGATGGCTTTACAAATGCTGAACTGGAGTTTACTCAAACGCTAAAGTTTTTGAAGATTTGGTGATTGGATGCATCAGCTTAGGGGGAGTCTGTTGCTGACAGAAGCTATTGAAGCTGAAGCTATCCAAAGACCAAAGTCAGTGCAAGATTACATGAAGATTGCAAGACGACTGAAGACAAAGTTATTTTATGAAGCTATTGTCAAGGGGGAGTTTGTTGGTGCATGTTTGTGACAACAGCTTAGATTTGGTCTTTGGATATCTTGTAATTGGTTAAATGATAAATAGTTAGCGGGTTTAGCTTTGTAATAGTTTGATTATAGAGTTTGGGCTAAACAAAACCCAGTTGGGTCAAGGGTGGACGAAATGGGCCTAGCCCATGTAGCAAACCCAGCCTAATGGTGCAACCTTGTGTTATATAAACAAGGTTAGGCTTTAGGGTTTAGGTTAATCAGCCAAAAACAGTTTGTGTGAGAGAATTCGTGAAGGCTCTAGGGTTTGGACGAATTTGTGGTCTTGATTGATTGTAATTCGTTAAGATTGATAATCAATAAAGACCAGTTTGAAAGTGTCTTGCTGTTTCTGTTTCCTACACGTTTTCTACTACATTCTGATCAAGAGGATTCCGCACTCTTAATCGGATTGACAATTCTGTAAAGATCCATACACATCAAGGGAACCTACAATTTTGATCCCCTGTCAAAAAGGTAATGGACTAGGTCCAAACCCTAAATGCCATTGATGGTCCTTTTGTGACCTAGGCTAAATGTAATTGATATACATTCAAATAACATTCATTAAGAATGTTCATAACCTACTAGCCTATATAGTTTAATGATACCATGGCTAATGTATGTTAGGTCGTCGGGATGATGACTAGCTATTGTAATGCAACTAAGCAATTGTTAATTTGATGTTTAGTACCAAGCTTCGAGTATGGCAAACTCAGATCAGATAAACAACAGTCGCGATACTAATGATGCGACAAATGCTAATGATGCAACAAATGTGAACCTCAATGTTAATGGAGTTGATCTCCAAGCTGTGATTGACTCAGCTGTTGGAAAAGCTATGAGAAAGGTCATGAAAAAATTCAAAGAGCCAAATGCTACTTGCTCCAAATCCCATTCAAAACCACATTCCTCTGCTCATGAGAAGAGCTTTGTTCATGCTTCGAATGCGAAGAATGAACCAAATAAGAAGATATATAATAAGGAGCCTCGTTCCTCTAAAGGATGTACTTACGAGTACTTTGTCTCTTGTAAGCCAAGAGACTTCAATGGCGAAAAAGGAGCCATTGACTGCATGAAATGGTTGGACAAAATGGAAACCATCGTGAATATCAGTGGTTGTGCTATGGAAGACACTGTGAAGTATGTATCACAGTCATTCAAGGGTGATGCCCTTACTTGGTGGAAGACATTAATAAAGTCCACAGGGAAGATACCCCTATACAATATGGGATGGTTCAAGTTTATGGACCTTATCAGAAAAACCTACTGTCCGCGACATGAAATGGAAAATGTGGAATCAGACTTTCTGACTCTCACCATGAAAATCTAGACTGTCGGCAGTATGTCACTGACTCCAATTCATTGTCTAGGGTAGTACCCTATTCAACTAACCCAGGATCTAAGCGTAATGCACAATATATTGGTGGTTTAGCACCGAAGAGAAAAGGGCATGTTAAGGCTTCAAAGCCTGCTTTTTATAAATCCACTATGGAACTATCTCAGCCATTCACATTAGATGGGTTAAGAAGTAAGTCAGTCAAAACTGAGACTGACGGAAAAAGGAAAAGGGAGGAGGATAACTCCTAGAAATCTAAGAAAAAGGGCAAGTCCGGACTCAATAAGAACCATCAAAGGTCCAGTAAAAAGCCTGTATGCAAGACCTGCGATAAAAGGCACCGGGGACAATGACGAAAGGATCAAAGGCCAAAGCAATGTGGCATTTGCAAAAGAACTGGTCATCAGTCCCATGAATGCAGAAACATAATGAATGCAGTTTGTTTCGGCTGTGGCGAGAAAGGCCACATCAGGACTAACTGCCATAAAACTGTCAAGGAAGGTATAGCTAGGTATAGAGAGACTAAGAATGGAAGTGCCTAAACTCTCCTGATGAATGCCAGAGGCAGTTCATATCAATAATGACACCAGGTACATCCCTTATCGTGAATCAATGATATTATTGCTAAGAGTTCTGTTTTGATTCAGGTACCAATAAGTTTTTCATAGATCATAAGCTTAGCAAACTTTCAAAATTCCCATAAGAACTCCAGATATTAAGTATAAGGTAAAACTTACCGACGAAATCATAGAAACCTTCCCTCCTATTCTCCTCAAAAAAAAAAAATCCTCATTCATAAAATCTAGAGTACTCTTTCTCCAGATAGAGTACGACAATATATGTTATTTTATTTTATTATCTCATTGATTTCTATCAACTTCGAATGCCAAACTGTATTGATAAAAGCGCCATATGAGGATTGGTATATCTTAGTGTGTCCCATAGATTGCTTCCATGCCTGATCAGTATGGAGGTTTAATGCATTGAACCACTGAGATATCCCAATGGTCATATTGTACTAAAGTCAGCTAATGGTATTCAAAGAAGATATTCAGTTTAGAAATGTCCAAGTAAGTGTCACTACTTAAGGCGTCCATGCATTCGTAAAGAAAATGTGTCATTTATATGGCACCGGTGACGATAGATGAACTGAAGTCTGAGATTTAAAATATCTCTGTCATCTCTGTTATCTTGATTGTCTCCTCTGAAGAACTACCCTGTTTACCTCCTGAGAGGCAAGTGGAGTTAGGATTAACATCCCACCTAGGGCTGCATTTATTGTAAAAGCTCCATATCGGTTAGTACCGACGGTAATGAAAGGATTGAAACCCCAATTAAATGAGCTTTAAGAGAAAGTTTCATATAGCCTAGCTCATCATTCTGAGAACTTCGATATTATTATTTAAGAAATACGGTTCAATGCATTTATGCATTAATTACCGCAACCCTAAATAGGTAACAATGGAAAGTCATTATCAACTGCCCAGGATCATCAATTTGTTCAACTAACTATAAGGGTAGCTATTCTTTAAGGTTGATTTAAGTAATATTTGGAATGACTATCTTACCCTAATTAAGTTCTCCTATAACTAATAGTTAGTATATAAGCATCAAGGCTGCTCCTTTGGAGACCTTATATAGGAAAGAGTGTCAAAATGCTTGTTTAATGGGCAGAAGTGGGAAAATCCAACAATCAGGACCTGAAATTACCCTGGAGACAACTGATAAGATCATACGAATCCGTAATTGTCTAAAAGCTGCCAGTAATCGGCAGAAAATCAATGATGATGAGAGTCGCGAACCTCTTAAGTTCTTAATAAGGAATAAGATTCAATAGAAAGTACCACCCTGGAAAGGTGTGCTACATTTTGATGTAACATGCAAGTTAAGCTCTAGATATATAGGACCATTCGAGAAAATCAATACGTCAAGATCAGTAGCCTATAAGCTAAAACTTACCTAAGGAGCTTGGTGAAATTTAAAAGGTGTTCCACACTTGTGATTTAAGGATATGTCTAGCCGATAAGTCGATAGCATTATCACATAATGATGTGCAGATTAATGAAAACTTATGGTTTGTTGAGAAACCAGTATCGATTAAGGATCGACAGGTTAAGAAGCTCCGGAAGAAAGCATGTACCTATTGTATAGGTCAACTGGGATGCCCGTAGAGGCCCCTAATATGTTGTAGAGGTTAAGCCCATTATACGTCAGAAAATACTTCCATCTTTTTGAGCAAATCTCAAGGTCGAGATTTATTTTAAGGGGGTGAGGATGTAACACCTCGTAAAATCACGTCCAATGATGTGTTGACACGTGTACTAAACCCTAATGAAGTCAAACGTTGACTATTAGGGACTAATTTTGTGAAAAATCAAAAACTTTGAATGAGAAAGGACTAAAAGTGTCAACATGCTTAAACTAAGCCTCTGAATAACATTACACGGTATTCGTATTCGCAAATGAGCCACTTGTTGGTCGAGAGGAGCTTTTTTCGTAATTATTTGAAAGTTTCCTTGTCGAAGGGTTAAAAGCGTCAACATGTTAATTCTTACCTCTGAGTGGCCTTTTAACAAACCGAGAGCTTCATGATGTTTGATCATACTCTCGGGAATGCCTAATATTGGCCATATAAGGCTTTTATGCCAATAAGTGATGTTACGCGCAAGTTTGCAAGTTAAAGGGGTTAAAAGCGTCAACATGTTTAATTATACCTCTGAATGACCTTTTAACGAACCCGAAGCATCATGATGTGCAATCATACTCTCGGGAATGCCCAATACGGGCTACATAGGGCTTTGATGCTATTAAACGATAATACACGCAAGTTTGCGCGTTACAGGGACCAAAAGCGTCAACGTCTAAAACTACACCTTTGAGTGACCATTTAAGTGAACTAGAAACTCCGCGATGTTCGGTCATACCCTTGGTAGTATTTAATACTGGCCATGTAAGACTTTTATGCCGTTTCGCGATGATGCGCGCGAGTTCGCAAATTAAGGGGTTAAAAGCGTTAACGCGCGAAACTACACTTTAGGGTGATCTTTTGAACGAACCAGAAACTCCATAATGCTCAGTCAAACTCCCGGGTGTGCCGAAGAATGGCCACTAACACTTTCACACCTTGTAATGAAAATATACATGAAACTAGAAAGTTATGTGCCATATATGTCATTTTTGAAAGATTTAAAAGCTGAACAAAGAAGACGGGGACCAAAACTGTCAACCTGTATATTTGTTGCCTGGACTGAGCTGATTCGCGGGCTGTAAGCCCACAGGGCCTGCCCTTCGCATGCCATTACAAAACAAACAGCAACATCAGTATTTTTTTTTGTTAAAACTATTGTTTAGTTTCGCGTAAATAAACCATTAAAGCACTTAAAAGATAACAGGCACCATAAGTGCCAACTGCCAAACCTGAATAACTGGGTCGGACTGAGTAGCGGGCCACGACCCATGGGACTGTTTGCTATGCGGGCCGCCAGGCCCAAATACAACAGCAGCAGCAGACTTAATGTTGTTGTTTGTTGATGTTTTTTTTAAACTTGCTCTCCACACATAACATTTAAAACCATTTAATCAAATCTATGGGTGTTAACTGATTTATAAGACCTGGTTAGACACATGTTATCATCCTATTGATTCCCTAAACACATGGCAAGATCACAATCAATTCCAAAAACTATATAAACGGGTGTTCATCACCATAATTCACTTGCACCTCATTCCATTCTTTCTATCCTCTCAAACCTGGAAGTCCTTGAACTATTTGGGAGCATACTCAGTGTTCTTTTCAGTCCCTAGGACCACTTGTAAGTGTCCTTTTGTGACTAGTTCATTTTATTTAGCTATTAAAGCCGAAAAGTCAAGCGTTTACGATAAACGCTTTGACTTTTAGTTAGACTGTAAACGGTCAAGCCATTGTTCGCAATGAACATTGCTATGTGATCATAATTAGGTAGATGTTAAACCCCCAAAAGGGCACCTCCTAAGAATCACGTTTGCTTGGTCAATTGACGAGTCAACGAAATATTGTATTAAAAAGGTCAACGGGGCAGTTTTTTTTGAAATAATTGCGATATGAGTTTAGAAGTGTTTTAAAATACGTTTTATCATTTAAACAACTTGGTATTAATTATTAGAACATATGTAAACATGTTCAGCTCGTCAATTCCTGTTTTAGGGTCGGTTCGCAACCGAAAGTCACGAAGTTTGACTTCTTCGTTGACTTCGATTATGAAGCGAATCAGATTAGTTTGCTACTGATTTTAGGTTTCGTAATGATCGTATTATAATGTAACATAACCCCCATAAGGTTATATTACACGATCATACTAGAAATCTGAGTTTTTGCACATGTTCCGTTAATTTGCCATACTTTGACCGTTATGCCCTTTTAGCAAAAATAAGGTTTTAGACACCAATAAGCTTGCAAATGATTTAGGTACTGATATGTTAACATGCTTAACATATATTGATGTTACAAATCTGATCATAAACTGAGTTTGCATATAATATTGTAAATTATGCTTTAAATTGACCAAAATGCCCTTTATGCGCGTAGATCGGTTTTAAGCATAATTTTTCATACCAAACTCATTGCCTACTGATGTAATATCATAATTAGGATAATGTGGGATGTTCATTCAGTTTACAAACTGATTTTATGCATACGTTCTTGAATTACGTCCTTAAATGACGATAATGTCATTTTTGCACCTAAAATGGTTTAAAAGCGTAACTTTCATACAAAACCTTTTTAATACTAATATGTTATATTAATTAACATAATTGGGTCATATAAACCTGGTCATAGCATCAGTTTTCCTTAAATACCGCACATATCATCATTTAACGATTTTAACGCCGTTTCGGCGCGTAGTATGGTTTCAAACCATAACTACCAATCAAGACTTGTTACCTATTGATTTTATAAATCATTTGAAATATTTTTACAGTAGGTATAGGGTATGAACTCAGATTCCCAAATTAGCCTTCAAAACTATGTGTGAAATTACCGAAATGCCCCCACGGAGCATAGTTTGGTTTTAAACTATAAAACACACATATGTTTGATATCCTACTGATATTATATCATGAATGAAGTGTTTTCATAGAATGTGTATGGTCGTAACATCAGATAGTACACAAGTTCCTTTTATACATCGTAAAATGACCAAAATGCCCTTATGAGGCATAATTTGATTTTAAAACCTTAACGGGCATACAAGTTGATATCCTATAGATATTATAACTTGTTTAAGGTATATTGACATATGGAACTTGTTCATTACTTATCCGGTTACTCGTTATCGCTTATACGTGTACGGTTAGACTTACGTAACTAGTTCACGTAAGTTTACCGAAACAAGTTAAACCTTATCATTTTTACTTCAAAATCCAGAATGTATTTAGTTTACCAATATTATACAAGCCTTCATACTTGTTGGGTCTAAATTACATTCTATTCCGGTCATCACTTAATCTAGCGTATCGTACCGTTTCTAATACTTTAAGTTAGCCGGTCTAGGTCTATGACCTAAATAAGACCCGTTAGCATGCTAAATTGGTTATATATTACCATCATTCCAGACTAGAGCCTCCCGGTAAAAGCTATATGCATTTAGTTAGATTGGATACGGCTGAGTTATATAAATTTTGCTGTGAATCAAGTAGTAGCTCAGGTAAATACTTTTAACTTATTTTCCCTTATACGGGCTTGGGATACAGTAAAATATTACCGCTTGGTCGGGTATGGGATCATTTAGTCGGATTGTGATTAATAAATTCGCATAACCCGTTTTAATCCGTTTTGTTTGATAACATAAACATTGGGGGTTAATACGACTGTGTCCTGGATATCCTCGGCTCATTTAATTGCAAATGGCCACGACTTAAGCAAGGGGTGTAGGCATATACCTGACAGATGCCAAAAATGCAAATTACCCACAAGTTGGGGATAACACCTCTGTGGGTTTTATAAGAGGTGTGTTGGTTAATCATGTCTCGGCTTCTATACCGGGCCCTAAATGTATGACAAACATGTAAATCTGTATACAAGATTATAAATATAATTGTCCCAAGTTATAAAAGAATTTTCGTGCCTTGTGCACTTAAACCAATTTTCATAAACATTTTCAAATGAGTCAGTTAATTGTATTTAGCAGTGTAAACTGCCGTATCTTCAAAAGACTAAGTGACAGGTACTATCCGCAAATAAGCTGGGAGCTGCTTGTTGTCAATAAAGGATCTTGCAAAACCTTAGGATGCCCTAAAGTCTGCTAAACTTCGTTTTGTACATTTTATAATGATCCGCCTGTGGATTTAATATTACAAGCTCGTATGTAATTATGATTTCGGTAGTTTTAGACAATTGGGTTTGTAATAATATTTTATATTCCAAGACTTCCGCTGTGCTATTCTGTGTATGTTTGACTATGACGATACCAATCTTACGTCACGATACTCCCCACCGGGCTGAGCTGTAAATATCGGGGTGTGACAGTTTCTTGCTACGGTTTGAATTGACGAAGGCGATAGACATAAATGCATTCACAGGGTTGCAATTAGACCTGCTATGTTATACGGGACTGACTGTTAGGCCATTAAGGAAGTACAAACACGCAAGATGGAGGTGGTAGAGATGAGAATGCTAAGGTGGATGTGTGGGCACACAAGGTTAGACCGGACAAGAAATGATGTTTTTAGGTAGAGTTTAGAAGTAGCTAGTATATTAGATAAGATAAAGGAGGGAAGATTGAGATGGTTTGGGAATGTGAAAAGGAGGCAGACAATAGAGCCAGTTAGGGTGGTTGAAACTCTCGAGGTGGAGGGAAGGATGAGTAGAGGCAGACCCAAAATTACTTAAGATGAGCGGATTAGGTAGGATTTGCAAAGATTTCACCTCTCTGAGAACGTGGTCCAAGACAGGAGTTCATCGAGACGTATGATTAAGGTTAAGGATTTCTAGGGGAGGGTACAATTGTGTTTTAGGTGTAGTGTATGGTCCTAGATATGCTTACATGTTAGGTAGAATGTACATGCGTTTCTCATTTTGTATCTATGTGTGTAGGTTGTTTATGATGTTATATTTATCTTGTTTACCATGTACTCTTTCACCACTCGTGTTATATTGGTAGTTTCATACACACACACCCCTCATGTTCTATTTATTTTTTCTTAGGTGTTTTGGATCCGAGGGTCTCACTTGAAGCAGCCTCTCTATTCCTAGGGGTAGAGGTAAGGTGTGCCTACATTCCACCCTCCCCATACCCTACCAATAGCTTCGCGATTTTACTAGGCATGATTGATTGATTGATTGATTGATAAGTTAAATCGAATACATTGAAACGCACATTTTCATATAGTTAACACATCACATAATACTTGGACTAATCAATACGATGTTTGTAAAGGGCCCGCGGTACATTTCTTGCGGGTTATATTACTAGTTTTACATCAAGGGAAACTTTCATAAATAGTAGTTTGATTTTTATAATATTTTATAGTTTTTTCATATTCTTAGAAAAAAGTTACACAGTTGGTCCTTGTGGTTTCTACCAAATTTCAATGTCGGGTACTAATAGCTTTTATTGAAAAATCAGGTAATAACGCTCTAATTTGTCAAAATGTTGAGTGCTAAGGCCAAACTTTGTCACAATGCTGAGTACTAAGGCCAAACCTTGTTAACTTTTTTGTTAAGACTTACTAAAATGACTAAAATGCCCTTTAATAATTAAAGTTTTTAGTCATCTTGTAAAACTTAGAAACCGCAGGGACTATATGTGTTAAATAACCAAACTTGTCAAATCAAACAAAAAGAAAGCCCGCCTTTCAGTAGGTCTTCTCCCGAAAAGTCGCTGGATTCAGGCAATATCAGATCCGTAAAAATTGTCCGTTTAACTCGTTTTTTTTCGTTAATGTTTATCTCCATCATAATCAAAACTAACAACTCGTTTGTGTCACGTGTAAACTGTAAATTATGTTTATCCGCTACCACTTTAAATCTGAAATTCCCATCATTCTCTTGATTCGTTATATCTTCAATCGAGTATAAATATATGCCTCTAGACCCGATGTGACCTCATTCTCACACAATTTCACAGCCAATTTCGTCTCTACAACTGACCGGAGCCGTGTCGGCATACCGGAACTCTGGCGTTGCAATTCTTGTACATAACATCGCAAATTAGTATGAATATTACATGCTATTTGTTCGTTTTATCATACAGAACTAATGCCCCATATTTAGGAATATTGGATTTTAATAAACCAAACTATTCGTCGTTGGCCGCCAACAGTCCCAACATAAAAAATACCCACTGGCAGTCCCAACTATTAGCATATTGGCCTCCAATTGACCCTGACTAACAGAACCCTAATGTTGTTGGTCTCCGGTTGCCGGAAAAATGTTTTTGGATGGAAAACTCTTTTTTGCCGGAAAACTCTACATTTTCGTTCAAAACCTCTTTGTAACCTTATTCGGACCTTTAGGATCCTTTTTCTAGTAAAAGCCCCAATTATTGAAGTCGACGGAAAACTCCTTTTTGGCAAGAAAATTTCTTTTTGGCCGGAAAACTGTAACACCCTTACTATTAAATAACGATTTTCGTATAAATTACCAAAAATAAACATGTAACTATATGCACATATTGTTGAATAATACGGGTAAATTAAAACTTTTACAATTTAAAAATAATACAATTTAATATGTACGGATTCGTCATTTTAAAATGACGACAAAACAATGTGCGGAAGCTTTAATCTCGTGTGTTCGGTTCTTCATCGAGCTTGATCTTTATCCGTGTGCATAATTCGATCACCTAAATTCAAAACCAACATAAAAGTTAGTTTTGATAAGTTAAATACATGTTAAAACTAGTTTCATGACTCAAAACAACAAAATTCAAACAATTTACGGAATTTAGGGGCGTCGCGCGACGCCACGCCCTAATTTCTACAGAATGTTGCTTGCTTGCTGCTGCAGTTGCCCAGCTATAGTTTTAATCGAAAAACGAACTTTAAAGTGTCATAACTTTTGTTCTACTTATCCGATTCGTGTGATTCTTTTTCCTACGCGACCGTAATTTAATTCTCCATCTCATGGAGTAAAAACCCGACATCTGAATTCTCAAATTTTTAGATTTCAAACTCTTGTCTTGAAATTCAATTTTGACACTTTTTGACCTGTTTGTGTTTTGATCAAACAAACTTGTTAGTTACCTTTAAAATGTCGTGTAAATCACATTATATCAGTTTAAAAATATCCAAGGTTCAAATTGCGGGTTCTTATGCAAATCTTAACCCGTTTTGCATATCTATTCATTTTGACCCGTTAAGGGTATTTACATTTTCAAGCTCAAATCACGCTTCGTTTTAATTTACATCCTATCTCAAATTTTTATACATATCACAAGGACTCAATTTAACAAAACACTTTTAATACTAAACAACTCTTAAAGGTTGTTTGCCCCATTTACCCTTCAAGGGCTTTATGGTCAATTGTAGTCCTTCATTTTGCGACGAAGGACTTTCGCTAATAGTTGACCCAAAATATCGCTTCTAACTACAATACAAAATATGTGTACCTGGCTCGGGTCAACATATTGACCCGTTTTAAGACCTTGTCTCTATAATATGCTAATTCATAGCCTCACTAAATCATAAACCATTTATCCTGCGAGCATGCGACTCGGCATACACTTATTAGTCGTTAATTGTCAAATGGTATTAATATTAACATTTGACCCGTTTGGTCTAAACTACCAAATATTTTGTGCTTAATATTAAATGGTGTTTATCCACCATTTCACTAAGTAACTAACTTTGGATTTCTAACCATTTAGTTATGTCGCCCCAACCCATTTCTTACGCGTTTAATCCAACATGGTTTATGTCCCTTGACGTCGATTAAAGCTTCGACTTTTATCATTCACACGTGATCAAAATCACCGGTTTACCCTCTTTACTCGTTTAGGCTTACTTATAAAGTAGCCATTCAAAACTTGTTTTAAAAATGTCATTCCAATGTCACATTTACATTTTTCACCCTTTTTACCAATAGTCATGGTTTTTCATCGTTTTGGTATGTTCCGACCCGTCATGTCGCGTCGGGAACCATACCTTGAATATTATCCTTATCATATAAGTGATTTTAGAACAAGCACGTATTCTACAAAAGAAGTAAGTTTCACTTACCTTCATCCGGTTGTGCACTTATCCACGTACTCAATCCATTTGACCCGCTTCTTTCCCAAGCCTCCACCTAGCTCGTTAAGCGTTAAACTATTGTCATCATTTACAAGGTGGTTAGATTAGTCATTAACAATCATGACTATTCCACCTTACTTATTTTCTATCAAATTTGTCATTTAATCTTATTAATGGCCAGTTTGACTTTCAAAAGTCAACTGTTCCTTTTTAATGTACGAAATGCGCAATTGTGTTCAACGAACTCATTTAAGCATTTCTTCGACTATTTGGTAGTCGCTCTTTTTAGGCAACTAATTTAACTACATTCATCAACATAGTTTACATACATCATCTAATCATTCAATTATATAAAACTCATTCTTTCATTACGCAAATTCTACGGGTTCCATCTATAAGTGAAACCCGTTCCATCATGTCATTAGGTATTCATTCGGTTACCTATTCAAATCAAGTTCTATATTCAACTAATTGATATCATGGTTTCAAACATTCATATTCTTGAATAATTTATCAATTTCATTACAACATTCCAAAAACCCATCTCAATTATGTATGATCACATACTCAAACTTGCAAATTGTTTAAGTATCTCGCATCAACTATCGGTTATGATGATTTCTAGCACCAACATATTATCATCTTCCTTATTTAGTCAAAACCCCCTTAGCACATATAAGAGAAATCATCAAATCTCTAGTTTTTAATACTAATTCATCAAGTTTTCAACTAGGGTTTGTTTCTAAACATGAATTCATCCAAGTTTCACCCAAACATCAATCATTCAAGCTTAAATTTCGATTTTCATAAGTTCATCAAGAATCTCAACTTCATAAATATCAACAATTTGACATACCTTACGATCCCCACGACGAGGTGATCGTTTCTATGTATTCATGCATCGATTTAGGGCTGGAATCAAGCTTCAATTTGTTGATTTTGCTGAAGTTAGGGTTTAAGCCCCATGAGAGCTCTCCTGGTCGATCTCCCTCACGCGCACACACACTGTGTGTTGTGTTTTATTATATATATATATATATATATATATATATATATTGTTTTTAAAAACCATTTTCAAGTTACCTAGCTTTGGTCCCTTATGTTTGGTTAGTTATTAATTAGGTCACAACCTAATTATTTTTAACAATATTGTCACTTATTAACTAGGTTAAATATTCCTAGTTAACTTAGTGGGTTCGGGGAAATTATGACTAAGTTTATTTTAAGTCCCCGTTAACTCGGGCCTCTTATAAATTTTATTTCCTTAGAAGCTTTTATTCACGTTTTATTTAATATTATGTTTATTTATTCAAATCCTAATATTTACCGGGTTAATTGTTACCTGCTAACAGTACTTTACCCGTCTTTTAGTATTAACGGGGATTGATTACCAAACCTGTTTTCGGGGTGTTACAAAAACTCAGCTTTTTAGCTGGAAAACTCAACGTTTTTGTCCTAAACCTCTTTGTAACATTAGATCGGACCTTTAGAAACCTTTTCCTGGCTAGAAATGGTTTTCCGGTGACTGTAGACTAACTGCGTTAGGGTTCAGTTACTCAGGGTCCAATAGTGGCCAATATGTCAATAGTTGGGACAGACAGTGGTTATTTTTGAAGTTGGGACTGTTAGCGGCCAATGTCGAATAGTTGAGATTATTAAAATCTAATATTCCCCATATTTATTTCAACTTACAAAACTGTTATATTCCTAGATTAGAAATTTGTTTTAGTTATTTTTATAAATCTAAACATGGTTTATTATTTAGATTAAGTTAAAGAGTTTATTTTACTAGCATATTATTTAGCGAAGTTGGCCTATAATAATCCCAAGTAAACGTCATTGGCCATTGGCAGTCTCACTTTTGAATATTCCCCCTGCCAGTCCAACCTTTCATCTATTTTTCCTCCACCTGTCACCCATTTAAAAAATTTAACGGAGTTAAGTTTTTTTTCAGAATTATAAACAGATATTTTAGGGCTTTTGATCAAAACGATAATACGAGTTTATTGATGTAAAACTTACCTCAAAACGGTGCTCCAAACGACTTGATTTTTGTTAATTGGAAGTTTTGTCACACCCCTTTCTAAGGCGGAAGCACGAGGTGTGATCCTGAAAGGTTCTCATTGCATACGAAAGGTAAACTTACTACATGCTCGTAAAATAACTCCAAATGCCGTTATCATAGCATAATTAAAACATAACGTAGGTTAAGCGTTTACATCACAAGACAGCATATTGCCTGAAAAGTTTTACACCTTATTTTAAAGACAAACATGAAGGCTTTGATTCTTATATCCCACACAAGATGGAATATAGAAACCAAATCCCACAAAAACAGGCATCGGAGTCTTGACACGAAATGACTAAAACAAAAGCGACATCTTGGAGCAGGAGTAAGACCGCGTGCACATCCACTTTAGTTACCTGAAATACATGTGAGTTTTGGAAAATCGTCAACATAATGTTGGTGTGAATTCATGCAGTTTTTGTATTGAATGTTTATATACTTGAATGAAAACATGGTATGTAATTGTACTGAAACATGTACTTCTGTAAATGTAAGGAAATCGAGATCGCTAATGGTTTGCAAGGCCATTAACATGTGACACGACATAGGAAGCCACCAAACCTAGGCATTTTTGTTGAGATCGACTGAGACACAAAAGCACTCATTGGTAGAAGTAGGCCAAGAGTGGGGTTGCCTGAAACCCATTAGATCTAACCCTTCTGTTCCGCGGTCTAAATGTATACGTTGATTAATGGTGCTTATAGTACCCTATTCGTGACATGATCTAAAGTATCATTCCTTAGTTTTTGTATTCAACATAGAATAACACATGTATTTTCCCCAAGTTTAGAAAAGAGGTAAAAGTTTAAAAGTGGGGACATGAACTCACAACTTTGCGTATCCTGCGCCGTAAACTTCACCGGTTGGTTTTATAGCGTCGTGACCTATACGTGTTCTATTAACGTTAGTCACTAGACTTGTATCGCACAAGTACAAGTCACCATCTTTTATGTATGTGTTCTTTGTTGTTAAAAATAATTTATATTTTTAACTATGTATCTTACTTATATTATTTTCCCAAAAATAAATATAAGTATTTTGTATTTTTCACCAAAAATCAAGACTTTGATTTTTATTGCTTTCCGGATTATATTTCTTAAAAATAATATATTTTTAAGACTTGTACGAAATATATATATTTTGTCATGCTATGAAATATATATGTGTTTATTCTTGTTATCCACCCGAGTTATATATTTTCGTCCAAAAATATATTTTAAGTTCATAACTCGTCCAAGTTAAATAATATATTAAGAAATATATTTTCCTAAATATATTTTCTTGTATTAGTCCATGCATGTTGTATGTGTATTTTGTATTTTTACTCCTTAGGAATATTTAGTGTATTTTCAAGTCCTAATACACTACTACATATAATATACATAATGTACACTTAGCACAAAGTTTGGTGATCAATAAATACATATATTTTCCTCAAATATATACATACTTAATATCAAATTTTTATCTTGAAGAAATCATCATTTCTTAACTTGAAATTTACACAAAAATTAGGGAAACCTTGGTAAATATTTTTAGGTGAATTTTTAGGGAATAAGTTTCACCAAAACTTATATTTTTCTAAGTGTCAAAATTTTATAAAAATTTTGACATAGTTTCCCCTAAAAATGGAGGTTTCCCATGTTTTCAAAACATGTGTTTATTTTCTTTTCAATCATCAAAACAATTTTCAACAACAATCATCAACAACATATACTAATTTCTTTATATGAAACATCATAGTGAACTTGATTCTTGTTAAACATGTGTAGTCTTTTAGATCTACACTTTACATAAGGTGATATTTCCAAAATAAGTGTTCTTGTAAATTCTTAACCAACTTTTTATAAGACTTTATTTTACTAACCAACTCATCCATGAGTTTAATGGTTTCAAAGTTTGTAAATCATGTTTCTAAAACCACTTTTATGTTTATTAGGAAGATTATTGTTTTTTTTTTTAATCTCATGTTTACCCATGGATCTTTCAAAACAAGCTTTATGTTATATTTTTAACAAACTTTCCATGAGTTTTAGTTTTAAAAATTAGTTCTACACATACTTTACCACTTCAAAACTACAAGTTTATGCACAAAATTCATATTTCAAGTTCACATTCTGCTTCATATGTTCTCCTTCAAGTTTAACCATGGATCCTTCAAGATCCATGCTTAACTTGGTAGATCCTAGCTTTATCATACTTGATCTAATCATAAACACAAGATACCACATCAACAACTTCATTACATACACTAAAATTTCATGCAATCACTTATTTTCTTCGTGAATATGTTAGATCTTCTTATTTTTAACATTAGAAGTTAAGTTGTTTAGATGGTGAAACTTGTACATAACATAAACATGACTTAAATTAGTGATCAAGAAGCTTACTACTAGCTCTAATGGCTAGGGAAGTGGCACAAGAAGGTTGATGATGAATATGATAGAAAATAGGTGGTTAAAGACTCCTCAAAGAGGTCCTCCAAGTTTCTACACTTCAAGCTTCCTTAGATAACCTCTTTACACCCTCTAGTAACCTTAGAATGCTTGGAAGATGAATGACAATGGATGATGTATGGTGTGTGTGGGTGAGCCGAGAACAAAGAAGAAGAAGAAACAAGGGAGAAGGTGAAGTGAATGTGAGTGTGATTAGTTTAAGATTTATAAAGATTTTCCATATCTACTTTATGGTATATTTGTAGAATATTCTTTAGCATAAGATCTAACATAATCTAATAAAATCATGTAAAATCAAATAAAATCTCCATGTGGGACCCATAGGGCCGGATTTGGTGGAAGGGGGGGGGGGGGGTAAAAGGTAAAATTTTGGAAGTTGAAGGTTTAAAGTGCAAATGATAAGGCTTAAGTAAGTTTAAGTGTGTTTAGGTGTTTTTATGATTTTTAAGGTGTTCTAGCATCAATACTAGTTTAATATCATAAAAACATTACTTCTAGTCAAATTTTGATGTTCCAGTTATTGTCCGGTTGTTCGGTTCGTTAAATTGCTGAATTGCGCAGTTTCACTAGGCATAAAACACTTTTTGTGGCAGTTTTAATCCCCGACACTTCGTAAGTTATTTTGGACAATAAGACATAAATTCTACATGATAGTAATGTGTTTAAAAGCTTATTATAGCTGATTTATAGCTGAATTATGCAGATTTCTGCATTTAAAGCGAGTTTCGTGTGCTTTTTGGTGCATAGTTTAGCTTCCGGAAAGATTATATGTTAACCCTTGTATCCATACTTGGGTTTTAATGTATTTTAGACGTTGGACCTACTCCTAGGCCCTAATTTTATTATCTGACTGGTTTCTGCAGAGTTGCTGACACAGTGTGTCTTACCGGTGAGTTTACTAGTCTTTCTGACGCAACACTAAAAGTAATGCATGAAGCAATATTCGAAGTATAGAATGTGCATGAATTCACAAGTATAGCATGTAATCAGACAATGTTGACGTTTAAGCACATAATTGCATATATTAAATAATAATTAAACTGTACGAAAATTACCGGTTTTGTGTCAGTTATCACAGTCTCCCCCCGTTAAAAGAATTTCGTCCCGAAATTCAGGCTGAGTTATCTCTCGCAGGAGTTTTCTCGAACAGGTGGGGGTACTTGTCTTTATACCGGTCTTCATGTTCCCATGTGTACTCGGGTCCGTGCTTAGAGTTCCAACGTACTTTGATAAATTTGACACTACTCCTCCGGGTCTTGTTGACTTTCCAGTCTGTAACCTCAACAGGTTGTTCTGTAAATCGGAGTGTGTCGTCGATATGCACTTCATCCGCAGGGATGATCACTGTTTCTTGGGTTGGACTCTTCTTGAGGTTGTACACATGAAACGTATCATGTACTCCGTTAAGTTCTTCCGGTAACTCCAACTTGTATGCCACGGTACCAATTCTTTCCAAGATCTTGAATGGTCCAATGTATCATGGATTCAGCTTTCCACGTTTTCCGAACCTTGCTACACCTTTCCAAGGTGAGACTTTCAACAGAACTTTGTCTCCCACCTCGAATTCTAAGGGTTTTCGTCTTCGACCAGCGTAGCTCTTTTGTCGATCTCGAGCCGCCTTAATGCGCTCTCGGATCTAAATGATCTTGTCAGTCGTTTCTTGAACAAGTTCAGGACCAACCATTCGTTTATCTCCAATGTCTGCCCAACATAAAGGCGAGCGACACTTGCGGCCATATAGAGCTTCGAACGGTGCGGCTTTTATGCTCGTATGGTAGCTGTTATTGTAGGAAAACTCAACTAAAGGTAGGTGAGTATCCCAGCTGCCGCCTAGGTCCATAACACATGCGCGAAGCATATCTTCCAGTGTTTGTATGGTCCGCTCGCTCTGGCCGTCTGTTTGCGGATGGAAGGCCGTGCTTAGATCAAGTTGGGATCCAAAGGCTTCCTGGAAGGATTACCAGATCTTTGAGACAAAACGTCCATCTCTGTCTGAAAACTCCATGACGTGCCACGATTTCTTTCAGGTACAGCTCAGCAAGCTTTCCAGTGCTATCCTTCTCCCGGATCGGTAGGAAGTGCGCAGACTTCGTTAACCGATCGACTATCACCCATATCATATCACGCCCTCTAGGGGTCCTGGGTAATTTTGTTATGAAGTCCATTGAGATTTGTTCCCACTTCCACATGGGTATCTCGGGCTGCTGCAATAGACCAGACGGTTTCTGATATTCAGCCTTAACCTTAGCACAGGTTATGTCACACCCCCAAAAATACCCCCTTGGGAGTGTCCCTGTTAGGCGTGTGACGAACTGACAATGAGCCACTAATTACATTGAACCCACAAGTTTCAAAATAAAGTTCTCAAATTAATAATAAAATCCCATCGTAAGTTTATACGAAAACCAATATGTTCAGCGGAAGCAAATAATAAACCATAACTAAGTTGTTCAAAAACCAATGTGCAATAATAAACAAATAATCACATGAGCCTCTTCAGTCGACCCATGACCACTCCTGCTCCTCCAGACAGCAAGTTTCCAAATCCACAATACCTAACGACCTGCGAGCATGCAACAAGTGTATCAGATAAAGCTGGTGAGTTCACAGTTTATGAAAACGTTTGTTACCAAGTATTTATTCCAGTTCATTAACAAATGTACAAGTAATATTGATAATATCTCGATACTGAACAAGACGGCTCCTGATGTATGTTTTGCCCTTTCCCCAGTGCTCCTATCAAAGCACTGGGCCCGACTGGGTCATTAGTTCACAACCGTCCTCCCCGGTACGGCGTGAGGGTGCCAAACCTAAGTAGCGCTACCAACTAATACCCCGTTACCTCCCGGTAACAAAAGATGGGACTTAAGAATGATAGGATGAGAATATTATCCAATATATACCAGTTTTTACCCAAAAGACTTATCCGTCCCCGGGATACCCACTGACTGTCCCAACCACCGGGACGCATGCTCAAAAGTAGTGAACTCACCTGTGGTTTGCTCGGTAAGATTAATTACGTATGATCCAACTCAATCAACCAATCCTAATATGGTTATCATACAATAATCAGTTTGGGTATGAGAAATCAGTCACACATCTTAACATATTCTAACAAGTATAGTCAAGTGTACACATTTCAAGTTGATCACACACCTAACCAGTTTGCATGCATATTACCTAGTCATGCACGTATCTTGTTACCAACTCTAATAAACATGTTCCGTATATAAATATATATATATATATATATATATATATATATATATATATAGTCAAACAGTATTCCATTACTAAACCAATTAATCATGTTTCAGGTTCAATGTAGTCTTTATAAGACCGACATCATACCAGTCGCACAATTCACCGTGCGACCCGCTAACCGTGCGGTCCGATCCAAAAGGGTGCGGCCCGTTAATTATGACCCCGTTCAAAGAACACGGCCCACAACCATGTGTGCGACCGGAGTGTGTGGCTCGTATTGGGCCCATAATCCGACAACAACATGGCCCAGTGCTCACTCGATCCAAACCCAACCCAACAGTTGAACTTTCTTGATTCATCACAATCGATTACTTCACATAACCCTAGAAACTACCACCTGCAACATTAATTGGATCACATGGCCTCCATTTCTTATTCATGGTTATCCAACTATCAACCATTTATCTACACATCTATTGGACCGTTAAAGACTCTGATGCATCAAAGTAGGTTATGAATTCCCCATCGATCACATGCATAGTAATAGGTCTCAACATCTCACTAATTATCATGCAAATCAACAATGGAAAGTCTTTCATTATGTTTATCATTACTTAACTCATTTAACAGATTTCACTCTGTTTTACTCGCACAACATCGCACCGTTTAATACCCATCATAATCATGCATTATTGTATGTAACAACACATATCATTAACATGCCATCTCTTAAAATTTACAGCAACAATACTAACCATATCAAACACTTTTCGTTATGACCCTAGCCTTATCTAATCTAGATTAATAATCAACATGCATCCTGTTAACATACTGATTAATGATCCCAAAAATAACACATCAAAACATCATTTAATTGCACGTTACAATCATAACAAGATCATGTAATTTCGAGTCCTAGCATCAATATGAAATCAATATCATCCACATAGACAGAATCGACTGAATAGAGTTAATACGAACATCACCCTATCGGCCATCTATTCAATCGCATTCTCACAACAACAATACGCTGGTACATGCATACATATAAGATAGTTGAATAAGTACTAACCCGACAACGAATTAAAGCGATCAAGAGGATTAATCATGCAAGAAAGGGGATCAGCGAGATGCTCTCCTTGTTGCCGTTCACTAAATAAGTTTCTAGGGTTTGCAATGTTTATGAACAAGTTATATCACCCACACATGTTTACGTATACATAAGGGGGGTTTGGGCCGAACAGTTTGAGGAGTGGGCCGAGATGTAGCATGCAACAAGAACAAGGGAATTGGGCCGGTTACAATAACTAATCGCACAACAAGTTGGAAGTTGGGCCGGTTACTTGTGATATTCAAACAACGGATTTTTGGGCCGATTATTATTGCCAATCAAAACGATGTTTTGGCCCGGGTTATATCGCTAACACAGCACCGATTTGGACCGGGATCATACAATATACGAAACAGTTATTTGGGCCCCGAGTCCAAAGGCTTACTTATTAGAGTCACTTATCATGTTTGGGCAAAGTTCATTCAGTAACAAGTTAAATCAAATGTGCTAACGGGTTTTCAATCAAACAACCACACACCCATTGCGGTCCAATAATACGTTACGGCCCAATCGTAAGCCCAACATAGACCCTGAAACTTCGGGTTGTCACATCATCCCCAACTTGCAAGAAATTTCGTCCCGAAATTTGACAAGTAAGCACGAGAAGCGAAGTGATAATCAAGATTGTTGCGAATTTTGCTCAGGTGCCACATCATCCCCAACTTGAAAAGGAATTTCGTCCTGAAATTCACCAGTTTTACCCAAATTAAATTGGTCAACAGGAAAAAGTTGAGGATATTTGAGCTTCATCTGATCTTCACACTCCCATGCGAACTCTGGTCCATGTCTTGAGTCCCAACGAATTCTCACAATTGGAATTCGACTATGCTAGCGAACTTTGGCGTCCTGATCCACTAATAAGGGTTTCACAAGCGTTTAATCGGGCGAACACTATCTTAGATTCGAGGCATAAATATCATTGCGAACATTATCCAATCCGTCTGTTAACTTGAGTTTGTGAGCCATGTTTCCGATTTGTTCCTGAAATCTGAATGTTTAAGCTTGCCACGTTTTCTATAGCGTACCGCACCCTCCTAGGGTGAGACTTCCAATATGACATGTTCGCCTGCAGCGAACTCCCGATATTTCCTAAGTCATCAGGGTCCTTGGCGATCACGCGTTGTCGGCACACAATTTCCAACACCGAATGCAAGTCCCAAACTTGTGATTAGGTTGTTATCCACCTCAATCTAACAAGGAGGTTGGTATTATCATCCACGCAATGCCTCAAACAGAGCTGCATGTATACTAAACGGTAACGGTTGCAGTAGAGCTCACCCAACGATAAGTGTCCTTCCCAATGTTTACTAAAGTCAATCACGCACATGCTCGCAGCATGTCTTTGTGTGTCAGGATGGTTCGTTACCATGTCCAGTTGTCCTACGGTGATAAGTAATGCTCATGTCTAGATGTGTGCCAAGGGTGTTGTGTATTGCCTGCCATAAATCAGGTATAGCTGAAAATCAAAGGTAACAGAAGTTGGTACCTCGTGCCTAAACCGCCTCTATCAGAGGGATATTCACAAGCTGTGAAGGCTCGTCAGTTTCCTTGTTTGCAAGTAAGTGGGCTGGTTACGTGAGACACTTAATGATCACCCAGGTGACATTGTTTCCGTTTCGAATTGTAAGTAGACTGGTGATAGAATCCATGGCAGTCTGTTCCAATCTCCAAATACGTACTTCTGGTTACCTGCATAACAAGAAGGTTTCTGATGTTCCACCTTGACTTTCGCATAAGTCAAACGTCGTTCACATGCTTCGCTGTGCAGGCCTTCAAGCCCAGTTGTTAGTACAAGATCCTTAGATCCTAATATAGATTCCATCAAAATCCTGATGACTAGAATATCGAAGCCGGTGTGGTTTGCTCAACACGAATTTCCTACAGTTTCTGTATAATGAGGTCCACATTCGTTCCATGAGGTAGCGGATATCGTCCAACCTGCCAAGGTGGCTTCTCCATGCCCTGCATGGGTTCAACTTGAAAATTCTCTCCCTTCAGCTCCCCAGTTTAAACAGATCGAGTCGGATCAGGTAGATTAGAGTCGGTAGTGAGCTGCAAGCTCGTGCGCATTCAAGTTCCACTGTCGTAATCATCCAAAAGTTCCATCCAGTGATGCCATTAACTGATTTAGCTTTCTTGTCACCAAGGTACACGGGAGGCCCTTATGATCGGTCTAAGTAGTGCATTCGGTACCGTCCAAGTAATGCCTCCAACTTGATTCCAAAGGCTACGGTTTCCGCCGCAGGTTGTGTGGTGCGCAGTCCTTCGTTGTAACTCCTTTACGTACGTCATCACTCTCGTGATGTATCGGTGTGCAACTGGGACTCTGATTCGGACCATTAGGGTATGTTACTCAATCACCCGCACCCTCGGGTAAAGACGATGCTCAGTGCACGGCAGAGTTGGGATTCGAAAAATGAAAAGACGTCCCCCTATTATGTCTACCACAGCACCCTGTTGTGCTAAAAAGATTAAAGCTGCACGATCTGTGAAAATCCTGTGATGAATCTACAACAGTATCCACCGAGACCAAGAAATTGTTGTACCCCCGAAGGAATCCTTGGCGTCAATCAGTTTCTAACATAATGGATTCTAGCACGATCCACGCGTATTCCCACTTCGTTGGTTACATGATCAAAGTGCATTTCTCGAATCTAGATGTTACATTTAACAAGACTTCACACGTAGTGATTCCTCCCTTAGGAGCTCTAAGATAAGATATAGGCGTCGTCCATGATGTACCTTCCTCCAGGAAATGACCCACAACGTCATCAATAAATACGGTCGATTCTTGTGGTCCATAGACTGCTGGTGTGTTGATTATCTCGATGGTCATGGTGTACAAAGTCACACTGGCTGCATTGCGTTTGATATGCCGTTCTAAGAGTATTC
Source organism: Helianthus tuberosus (assembly GCA_030545235.1). Taxonomy (NCBI): domain Eukaryota; kingdom Viridiplantae; phylum Streptophyta; class Magnoliopsida; order Asterales; family Asteraceae; genus Helianthus; species Helianthus tuberosus. Next base: position 68,071,728 of record CM060427.1, on the reverse strand, counting down.
TCCCATTGGACGTCCATCTGATGATAGTTCGTTCGTTAGCCAATTCTCGAATGAGAGCCTGATCCTCGCTACTGGTTGATAGGTTGGCAATACATGATCGTGGTAAACGGTTCTCGACTGTCGCCTTGCTGAGTTCTCTGTAGTCAGTACACATGTCCAACGATAAGGCTTATCTTCACAGATATAACTGGGGCTCCCCGGAGCGAAAACTAGGTCCAACAAAAAAAAAAAAAAAAAAAAAACCTCCTGTCCCACGGTTCCTATGGTTGATTTAACAGTTCTTGAAACCCTCCTAGTGCAAGACGGTAAAAGTACGAGTAATCAGGGCTGCTTCTAGCGTGAGATCAAACTGAGATCCTGCCTAACAGTTGTGGAAGTAAGCCCGAAAGCTCCTCGGGCAGCGCACCAAGAAGAATTACGAACGATTGGTGGAATCCTAATCCTCTTTTCCTTAGCCTTAATATCAGTAACGGCTGCTAACGTAGCAGGGTATTCCCTCCGTAGACACTTCTGGGCCTTCATTACTGATATGATGCTAACCCTTATACCGCTCTGACACTTCAAAGTATAAAGTGACGCAAATTTCCTTTCCCCAAGGTGTATTTACGCGATATCCAGATAACCAATCTACACTACTACTGCATTGAGACCATCAAGGATAGCAAAAAGTAAGGTCGATGTCGAACGCTTGTCCCACAGGGTTGAGTTTGCATCCCAATGAACATACAAGGCTTCAATTGACTTGCCATCAGCCGGTTCCATAACAGGTTTGGTTTTGTGAAGCATCAGGGTTAAACGTAATTGAGACGAAGCGGTTAGCTACCCATGCAAGCTACCATGTTGTTATTATGCTTGGCGTCGCCTACGCCAATCCTAAATGCCCTTCTACAAACACCACCACTTGTGTTGTTACGATCACGTGAATTCCCCGATACTGTCATCGTTCCCTTGGTTGTTGACATTTTGACTTAACAACAGTCAATCCTTGTCGAAGTCACCCTTGTTTCCATACGGTAGGCTACGATTACGAGTACCTTGATGTTGCCACGACTGTTGCCTCTAATGTCGTTGCTTGAAACGGAGCCCTACGATCTTTCACCATTCAAGTCCATCTATTCATATTCTGTGTCACGTCCTATCGAGCTGCTCACGGTGCTGGTTGTCATACATTTCACACTATAACCTGTTGCCATCGCTTATGTCCCGATTGATTCGTAAAAGTTGACTCCCATGAGTCGCTGACTAGGGTTGAAGATTCGATTGAAGTCAGTTCGCTGGTGTTCGCTGCCAGTAATCAGGGTCGTTCTAATACTGTGGTTGGTGAGGCTCTACGCTCATCCTCTTGTCCATCATTCTTGCAGGTTAACTGGGTAACGCACGGTATGTTTCTAGAGTGTTGCAGAAGTGATCGCACTTCGGGGTCTAAAACGTCAGTACATTGAGTTCCAACAATAAAGAAGAGTGAGGGGGGGGTATAGACCAATCTTCGATGCTGCAACACCCACTCAGAGGCGTTCGTACAAGCACTTAGCATTCTACACACCTCGCTAGGCGTTCAGATGGGTGTTCAGGTAATACTCGATAGCATTGAGATTCATAAGGATTCAGAGTGGAATGAAAAGATCACGTTCAAGTGAGAGACAATCACTGCTATGACTCATATAGACTGTTGTGGTTCACATCGACTTAATAACAGAACGGAACCCCTTTTCCACTTATTAAGTCTCACTAGGACTCACATGCACCCCATATTATTATTATGTGTGCACCCACAATAATATTGTGATTTGCATGTTCATCTCAGCTCCTCCTAACTCATGTCAAATGGTTCCTCAAACTCAAGTAACAAGCAAAGAGCATCGCGAAACGTGAGTCACAAATGTTTAGGGAAATACCATCCTCTTAGTCATGTAACGCATGCAAGTAATACAGGAATTCATATTGTTGTGCTAAACGTGCAATTACAAGCAATATCATAGGTAAGTGTTCACTAGTTACGCAGTACCATGAGTATACGAGAGACGAACCTTGCAATCTGGAGCTGAGTGTCATGGTCTATTTCGGATCAGTTCTGTTATAGTCTGGTTTTATAAAATCGTTTTAAAACCAAGTTCACTATAACCAGTGGCTCTGATACCAAACTGTCACACCCCCAAAAATACCCCCTTGGGAGTGTCCCTGGTAGGCGTGTGACGAACTGACAATGAGCCACTAATTACATTGAACCCACAAGTTTCAAAATAAAGTTCTCAAATTAATAATAAAATCCCATCGTAAGTTTATACGAAAACCAATATGTTCAGCGGAAGCAAATAATAAACCATAACTAAGTTGTTCAAAAACCAATGTGCAATAATAAACAAATAATCACATGAGCCTCTTCAGTCGACCCATGACCACTCCTGCTCCTCCAGACAGCAAGTTTCCAAATCCACAATACCTAACGACCTGCGAGCATGCAACAAGTGTGTCAGACAAAGCTGGTGAGTTCACAGTTTATGAAAACATTTGTTACCAAGTATTTATTCCAGTTCATTAACAAATGTACAAGTAATATTGATAATATCTCGATACTGAACAAGACGGCTCCTGATGAATGTTTTGCCCTTTCCCCAGTGTTCCTATCAAAGCACTGGGCCCGACTGGGTCATTAGTTCACAACCGTCCTCCCCGGTACGGCGTGAGGGTGCCAAACCTAAGTAGCACTACCAACTAATACCCCGTTACCTCCCCGGTAACAAAAGATGGGACTTAAGAATGATAGGATGAGAATATTATCCAATGTATACCAGTTTTTACCCAAAAGACTTATCCCTCCCCGGGATACCCACTGACTGTCCCAACCACCAGGACGCATGCTCAAAAGTAGTGAACTCACATGTGGTTTGCTCGGTAAGATTAGTTACGTATGATCCAACTCAATCAACCAATCCTAATATGGTTATCATACAACAATCTGTTTGGGTATGAGAAATCAGTCACACATCTTAACATATTCTAACAAGTATAGTCAAGTGTACACATTTCAAGTTGATCACACACCTAACCAGTTTGCATGCATATTACCTAGTCATGCACGTATCTTGTTACCAACTCTAATAAACATGTTCCATATATATATATATATATAGTCAAACAGTATTCCATTACTAAACCAATTAATCATGTTTCAGGTTCAATGTAGTCTTTATAAGACCGACATCATACCAGTCGCACAATTCACCGTGCGACCCGCTAACCGTGCGGTCCGATCCAAAAGGGTGCGGCCCGTTAATTATGACCCCGTTCAAAGAACACGGCCCACAACCATGTGTGCGACCGGAGTGTGTGGCTCGTATTGGGCCCATAATCCGACAACAACGTGGCCCAGTGCTTACTCGATCCAAACCCAACCCAACAGTTGAACTTTCTTGATTCATCACAATCGATTACTTCACATAACCCTAGAAACTACCACCTGCAACATTAATTGGATCACATGGCCTCCATTTCTTATTCATGGTTATCCAACTATCAACCATTTATCTACACATCTATTGGACCGTTAAAGACTCTGATGCATCAAAGTAGGTTATGAATTCCCCATCGATCACATGCACAGTAATAGGTCTCAACATCTTACTAATTATCATGCAAATCAACAATGGAAAGTCTTTCATTATGTTTGTCATTACTTAACTCATTTAACAGATTTCACTCTGTTTTACTCGCACAACATCGCACCGTTTAATACCCATCATAATCATGCATTATTGTATGTAACAACACATATCATTACCATGCCATCTCTTAAAATTTACAGCAACAATACTAACCATATCAAACACTTTTCGTTATGACCCTAGCCTTATCTAAAAATTTACAGCAACATACTGATTAATGATCCCAAAAATAACACATCAAAACATCATTTAATTGCACGTTACAATCATAACAAGATCATGTAATTTCGAGTCCTACCATCAATATGAAATCAATATCATCCACATAGACAGAATCGACTGAATAGAGTTAATACGAACATCACCCTATCGGCCATCTATTCAATCGCATTCTCACAACAATAATACGCTGGTACATGCATACATATAAGATAGTTGAATAAGTACTAACCCGACAACGAATTAAAGGTATCTAGAGGATTAATCATGCAAGAAAGGGGATCAGCGAGATGCTCTCCTTGTTGCCGTTCACTAAATAAGTTTCTAGGGTTTGCAATGTTTATGAACAAGTTATATCACCCACACATGTTTACGTATACATAAGGGGGGTTTGGGCCGAACAGTTTGCGGAGTGGGCCGAGATATAGCATGCAACAAGAACAAGGGAATTGGGCCGGTTACAATAACTAATCGCACAACAAGTTGGAAGTTGGGCCGGTTACTTGTGATATTCAAACAACGGATTTTTGGGCCGATTATGATTGCCAATCAAAACGATGTTTTGGGCCGGGTTCAATCACTAACACAGCACCGATTTGGACCGGGATCATACAATATACGAAACAGTTATTTGGGCCCCGAGTCCAAAGGCTTACTTATTAGAGCCACTTATCATGTTTGGGCAAAGTTCATTCAGTAACAAGTTAAATCAAACGTGCTAACGGGTTTTCAATCAAACAACCACACACCCATTGCGGTCCAATAATACGTTACGGCCCAATCGTAAGCCCAACATAGACCTTGAAACTTCGGGTTGTCACATCAGGCACTTACCAACGTAAACAGCAACATCGCTTTTAAGCCTCGGCCACCAATAGTATTCCCTCAAGTCTTGATACATTTTGTCCGATCCTGGGAGGATCGAGTATCTCGACTTGTGAGCTTCGTTAAAGATGACTTCTTGAATACCGCCATGGAGCAGAACCCAAATACGCCCCTTAAAGTATAAGGTTCCCTCTTTGTTTGGCACCAAATTCTTCTGCATACCTCGGAGATATTCCGCTCTACGACTCTCCCTCTTAAGGGCTTCTTGTTGCATGTCATGAATGCGTGCAGTGAGGTTCGTCCAAATAGTCATTTCCAATGCTCGAACTCTTAGGGTCTTAACCCTTTCCTTTCAACTTAACGCATCTGCCACTACGTTTGCCTTTCTAGGATGGTACTTAATCTCACAGTCATAATCGTTTAGCAGCTCGACCCACCTTCGTTGACGCATATTTAATTCCTTCTGATCAAATATGTGTTGTAGGCTTTTGTGATCTGTGAAGATTGTACATCGAGTACCATATAAATAGTGTCGCCAGATCTTCAAAGCGAATACCACCGCGCCTAGCTCCAAGTCGTGCGTGGTGTAATTCCTTTCATGCACCTTCAACTGTCTTGAAGCGTAAGCGATAACTTTTTGGCGTTGCATGAGCACGCAGCCCAAACCTTGACATGAAGCGTCGTAGTATACCATGAAGTCTTCAGTGCCTTCGGGTAAGGATAGTATCGGTGCATCGCATAGCTTATTTTTGAGCAGTTGGAAGGCTTCTTCCTGCTTATCACCCCAGACGTACTTCTTATCTTTCTGCGTAAGGGTAGTCAGTGGTTGAGCTATCTTGGAGAAATTCTCGATAAATCGCCGGTAATAGCCCGCTAAGCCCAAAAATTGCCGAACTTCAATTGGGGTTTTGGGGGCTTCCCAATTCTTTATTGCTTCTATCTTGGCTGGGTCTACATGAATGCCCTTCCCGTTCACAACGTGACCAAGGAACTGTACTTCGCGAATCCAGAATTCGCACTTTGAGAACTTTGCATAAAGTTTCTCTTTCTTCAGTAGTTCCAAAATGGTCCTGAGGTGTTGCTCGTGCTCTTCTCTCGTTCGCGAGTAAATCAGGATATCGTCGATAAATACAATCACGAATTTATCGAGATATGGTTTGCAAACGCGGTTCATCAGATCCATAAATACTGCTGGCGCGTTCGTCAGTCTGAATGGCATTACAAGGAACTCGTAATACCCATAACACGTTCTGAATGCAGTCTTTGGTACGCTTTCCTCTTGGATCCTTAACTGATGGTATCCCGATCGAAGGTCGATCTTGGAATAGTAGCTCGATCCTTGCAACTGATCAATTAAGTCATCAATCCTCGGTAGTGGGTACCGATTCTTAATAGTGAGCTTATTCAGTTCTCTATAATCGATACACATCCCAAGTGTTCCATCCTTCTTCTTCACGAACAATACTGGAGCTCCCCAAGGCGAGAAGCTTGGCCTTATGAATCCTTTATCCAACAACTCCTAGAGTTGTGTAGACAATTATTGCATCTCGGATGGTGCAAGCCGATAGGGTGCCTTGGCTACAGGAGAGGCTCCTAGAACCAAGTCTATATGGAATTCGACTTGTCGTTGCGGAGGTAGTCCTGGCAGATCTTCGGGAAAAACATCAGGAAATTCCTTCACCACAGGAATGTTCCCAAAATTTTTAATTCCAATTTTAGTTATTAAACGAATAGATCATGGGTAAGTTAACTGATATTTTGGCGAGCGTAGGAACCCTTTTGTAGTTATAATAATAATAATAATACAATATATTTGAACCTACTCCGTTTTTAATGAAATTTGGTTCAAAATATAGATAAGATTATTCTTGTTCCAATGGCATATTCATTATTTTATAAAACGTCATATTTTAGAAGTTATAAGCGCCAAATGAGTGAAGTAGTTAAATTAATTATAATAATAATAGTATAACAATAAATTAAAACTAAACAAAAGGAATTCTAAAGAATTGTGTCAGGTGAATACGTGGAAGGCAACAATTAATATTTTGCGTGGTTTCTAAGTCTCCAATTTTAGTATATATAGGGTGATAGTTTTCAAACGATGTTCCATTCTTTTCCTTCTTCTTTCGTCTCCCATTCTGCTTCTCTCAAAATTCTATATTCTATCTTATTATTTTCACACATAATAATAATAAAGCCCTGCCCCGTTTTAAGTGTTTTAACCCTTGATCACTGATACCCTATCCGATTGACGTAGGGCCCCGTAACGTATGTCAAGGCTCTGCCTAAATTCGTTGGGGTTCTGTCTCGTGACGTAGGGATAAAGTGGAATTGGGTTACTATACTTAATGTGAGTGCACTATATATTTTATTAAATAACCCAGGAGTTATACCCAAAATATAACAACCCTCCTAAAACACCCCTACACTTCCTAAAATATACCCGTATGCGATAAACGAGCCTGTATACCTTTTATATTAATAAAAATAAAATAAAACAAGTTTTGGCAGGCGCTCGCGGGCCGCGAAGACTTAGTCTTCGGGTTACGCGGGCCGCGAAAAGGTAAAACCTGGCAGAACCCTGGGCCGCCACGTGGCCCAACACCTGTTGAACCTATATGCTGACCCGGATCAGTTATGCGGTTGACCAGAGTTGACGCGGGCCGCATAGCCCTTTGTTAAACTTTACGCGGGCCGCGTAAAAGTCGAAGTGAGGCCCTATATAAGAAGACATCAGGCTTCAATCACAAATCGTTCAAATTCTTCTATGAATCTCGAATTACTCTCATTATAGGCATAAATCCCGAGTATAATACACCCAAATAGCGAAGTTCTGCTCTGTTGTAAGTCCCCTGGATACGTATTAGATACTCTGCCCGATTGATCTAGGGTTCCGTAACGGCTGTCATGGTTCTGCCCGACGTAGTCGTTGGAATGCCGTCTCGGGGAGGGTATTACTAATGTTAAAATGGGTTATTATACTAACGCGTGTGCATTGTTTATTCAACTAGATTATAACCAGGAAGCCACAAAGGAAATACCTAAAATAGCAATGTGGGTAATCTCCTTTTTGTAAACTGATTTTACAAAATCTTAAATATTTTACAATGCAATTTAGCAGTGATTGAGTCTTTGTAATTCTACGATTACTGCCGGTATGTTGGGGTTTTGTATACAAAATGTGAGACACGTTACCATTGGACGAAGAGTTAGCCAATGTGTAATATGACCCACCAGTCAGGATTGACAGTACTGAATGAGTAACTGAGTAGATATAAACATTGTAATCGCTCTCAATACTGCTTAAATTAAATTAATGTTTCTTGATTAAACTGGGATTCACTCACCAGTATTTCCCGCTGACAAATGTTTTTAAAACGCGTTTCAGATAACACAATGTGACAGCCAATTAGTAAAAAGTCAGCTGGAGAGCACTGACAGCTTGGAAAATGTGGCTATAAAAGTTACCTAAAAGACGATGTTTTAAATTCAATAAAATAAAGTTTATCCCTATAAACATGTTGTAATAAGAAACTTGGGTTTTACCCATGTGATTATAAATTTAAAAATATGGTGGTTTTACTCTGATAAAATATTTCCTAACTTCGGTCCTGATGAAATTTCCGCTGCCAAAATAATTAAACATATAGATACCACCGAAACTGGCTCGCGGCCGCCCGTTCCCAGGTAATTAGGAGGCGGGTTTGTGACAAATAAGGAATATCTAATCTACTAGATTCTATTCCAAGCATACGTTTGAATTCCACAGACATGAAACTATAATCAGCACCAGTGTCAAATAGTATGGATGCAAAGTGATTGTTAACGAGAAACGTACCGGTGACCACATTAGGGTCCTCGCGGGCGATCCTTGCTCCAATCACGAATGCTCGAGCCTGAGCATTGTTCTCCTTTGGGCAATCTTTCTTGTAATGCTCCTTGCTACCATAACCAAAACATCCTTGGTTCTGCCCATTTCCGTTACCATTCCTGTTACCAGTACTATTTCCATTCCCGTTTCTGTTACCATTACCATTGCGGCCTCCAATACCTTTTCCCCAACAATCCTCGGTACGGTGACCTGATTTCCCGCAGTTCTCGCATCTCCCAACACGACAGTTTCCTACGTGGTGAAATTTACAGCGGTTACATTTGGGTAGAGTGCCCTGATACTTCTTAGCTCCAGTATCGTTTGCAGCTGTTAAGGTTTTCACCTTCTTAGGTGGGTTAGTATCACGCTTCTTGTTGTTTGAACCCTTGTTGTTACGTGTCGCTTGATTCAGGCTCGAATGCTTCCTTTTCTTGTCACCAGACGACTCAGCATGCGTCTCGATCTTTTCAGTTGGGTTCAGCGATAACTTCTTCATACAGACAGCATCTTCAGTAAGGCTGACAGCCAGAGTTACAGCCTGAGTGATCGTTTTGTGTTTAGCTGAAGTTACCATGCTGCGAAACTCTGGAGCCAATCCCCATATGTAGCACTCAACGCGCTTAAATTCGGGAGTCACCATATAGGGGATCACTCTAGACAGATTATGGAACCTTCGGGTATAACCAGTAATGTCCGCACCTTCCATGGTCAAGTGCCAGAACTCAGTCTCCAACCTTTGGAGTTCAGCACGAGAGCAATACTTTTCTCTCAATCTCTCCTTCAACTCATCCCAAGTCATACCATACGCAGCATCGTCGCCCAGAGTCTGGACTTGCAAATTCCACCAAGTCAAAGCCTCATCAACGAATAACCTAGTAACAAAAGTGACTTGCTGATCCGCAGTACACTTGCTTATACGGATAGTGGAATCAGTCTTCTCCGTCCAGCGTACAAAAGCCACTGCACCTCCGGTGCCATCGTAGTTCAGTGGCTTGCAGTCTAGAAACTGCTTGAAGGTGTAGCCTTGAGTTGTGTTTCCTCCAGATGAATCTCCCTGCCCATTACGGCTAGCATTGCTTGATCCTTCACTGTGTTCGTTGCGGTTCGCCTCGTATTGGGCGATAGCTACGGAAATCCTTTCTTCCAGTAGGGAGTTCAGTTCTTCAGCAGTCCTCGGCAGTAGAGGAGGAGGAGGTTGATCAGAATCCTGATTGTTCACATCTCTCCTAGGTGCCATGTTCTGACACAACACAACAGGGTTAGACATTTGTTTGATATCGTCATATGGGACAGTAGTAGTATATTTACACCGGCATATACCCACATAAGTGACATCAAACAATCCACCAAACATATAAATCAATTCATACAGCAACAAGCATGCATAAATAGATAAATACTGATGTGTCATAAGATATTCACCGAGTCTTTACACATATCTGGGCAACTTGTTACATCATTGTTTGCGAGGTAAACAAAATGCATAAGGGTTATATCTCCCCAAAGTATAAGTTTAATATATGTAAAGGACAAAATATCTTTCTTCACATTGGTGGTTCTTGTCTTTATACCCTAAAACATTACTCCAATAGAGTACTTAATACGCTGGGGGAGGGGTGGGGGTGTTCACGTTTGACCTTTTCTTGTACTGAAGGAATCTCTTTTGATACGTGACAAGACTTGCTGTGGTTTCTGTGCACTAAATTCGATAATTATGTATGCATCCATAATTACGTAATTCCTTGCACAGTCCGCACAGTTCATTTCATCATCGGGTCACTTCCTTCAGATAGGCCACTGCTTTCAGACGAAGACACGTGTACCTGTGATATTCTATTTCTAGTATATGTATATATTAATTATTACACATAGTTGCAAGTAATTCTTAGTTAAAGACAAGTACTACTCCAGTGCACCCTAAGTCTCGTAGTGTCCTTACTTGACTCTTTGAAAACAGTTTCAGGTAGTGGATGTCGCGGAAAGTTTTATGCAATGAAAACTTTTGAAAAATTGTTTTCGTGAGAGGATCCTAAAGATTGTAGTCTAGACTCGGGAAGGAATCCTGGTTCACTACAATCGCAGCTCTGATACCAATCTGTCACACCCCTTTCTAAGGCGGAAGCACGAGGTGTGATCCTGAAAGGTTCTCATTGCATACGAAAGGTAAACTTACTACATGCTCGTAAAATAACTCCAAATGCCATTATCATTGCATAATTAAAACATAACATAGGTTAAGCGTTTACATCACAAGACAGCATATTGTCTGAAAAGTTTTACTCCTTATTTTAAAGACAAACATGAAGGCTTTGATTCTTATATCCCACACAAGATGGAATATAGAAACCAAATCCCACAAAAACAGGCATCGGAGTCTTGACATGACATGACTAAAACAAAAGCGACATCTTGGAGCAGGAGTAAGACCGCGCGCACATCCACTTTAGTTACCTGAAATACATGTGAGTTTTGGAAAATCGTCAACATAATGTTGGTGTGAATTCATGCAGTTTTTGTATTGAATGTTTATATACTTGAATGAAAACATGGTATGTAATTGTACTGAAACATGTACTTCTGTAAATGTAAGGAAATCGAGATCGCTAATGGTTTGCAAGGCCATTAACATGTGACACGACATAGGAAGCCACCAAACCTAGGCATTTTTGTCGAGATCGACTGAGACACAAAAGCACTCATTGGTAGAAGTATGGCAAGAGTGGGGTTGCTTGAAACCCATTAGATCTAACCCTTCTGTTCCGCGGTCTAAATGTATACGTTGATTAATGGTGCTTATAGTACCCTATTCGTGACATGATCTAAAGTATCATTCCTTAGTTTTTGTATTCAACATACCATAACACATGTATTTTCCCCAATTTTAGAAAACAAGTAAAAGTTTAAAAGTGGGGACATGAACTCACAACTTTGCGTATCCTGCGCCGTAAACTTCACCGGTTGGTTTTATAGCGTCGTGACCTATACGTGTTCTATTAATGTTAGTCACTAGACTTGTATCGCACAAGTACAAGTCACCATCTTTTATGTATGTGTTCTTTGTTGTTAAAAATAATTTATATTTTTAACTATGTATTTTACTTATATTATTTTCCCAAAAATAAATATAAGTATTTTGTATTTTTCACCAAAAATCAAGACTTTGATTTTTATTGCTTTCCGGATTATATTTCTTAAAAATAATATATTTTTAAGACTTGTACGAAATATATATATTTTGTCATGCTATGAAATATATATGTGTTTATTCTTGTTATCCACCCGAGTTATATATTTTCGTCCAAAAATATATTTTAAGTTCATAACTCGTCCAAGTTAAATAATATATTAAGAAATATATTTTCATAAATATATTTTCTTGTATTTGTCCATGTATGTTATATGTGTGTTTTGTATTTTTACTCCTTAGGAATATTTAGTGTATTTTCAAGTCCTAATACACTACTACATATAATATACATAATGTACACTTAGCACAAAGTTTGGTGATCAATAAATATATATATTTTCCTCAAAAATATACATACTTAATATCAATTTTTATCTTGAAGAAATCATCATTTCTTAACTTGAAATTTACACAAAAATTAGGGAAACCTTGGTAAATATTTTTAGGTGAATTTTTAGGGAATAAGTTTCACCAAAACTTATATTTTTCTAAGTGTCAAAATTTTATAAAAATTTTGACATAGTTTCCCCTAAAAATGGAGGTTTCTCATGTTTTCAAAACATGTGTTTATTTTCTTTTCAATCATCAAAACAATTTTCAACAACAATCATCAACAACATATACTAATTTCTTTATATGAAACATCATAGTGAACTTGATTCTTGTTAAACATGTGTAGTCTTTTAGATCTTCACTTTACATAAGGTGATCTTTCCAAAATAAGTGTTCTTGTAAATTCTTAACCAACTTTTTATAAGACTTTATTTTACTAACCAACTCATCCATGAGTTTAATGGTTTCAAAGTTTGTAAATCATGTTTCTAAAACCACTTTTATGTTTATTAGGAAGATTATTGTCTTTTAACAACTGAAACGCTTCCTCCTGTTTGATTTCCCAATCAAACTTCTTATCCTTCTGTGTGAGCGCGGTAAGGGGTTGAGCGATTTTAGAAAAATCCTCAATGAATCTTCGATAATAGCCAGCCAAACCTAAGAACTGGTGAATCTCGGTCGGCGTCTTTGGAGTCTCCCAGCTCTTTATCGCCTCGATCTTTGTGGGGTCCACATGAATCCCATCCCCATTCACCACATGTCCAAGGAATTGGACTTCATGTAGCCAAAACTCGCACTTGGAGAACTTGGCGTACAACTGTTCCTTTTTCAGCAACTCCAAAATAGCTCTTAAGTGCTGTTCGTGTTCAGCCTTTGTTTTTGAATAAATCAAAATATCATCGATGAATACAATCATGAACTTATCGAGATACGGCTTGCAGACTCGGTTCATTAGGTCCATAAAAACAGCATGCGCGTTTGTCAACCCAAACGGCATAACTAGGAACTCGTAGTGCCCATAACGAGTTCTAAAGGCTGTCTTCGGGATACTCTCCTCTTGTATCCTTAGCTGATGGTACCCAGATCGCAGATCGATCTTTGAATAAAAGCTTGAACCTTGGAGTTGATCGAATAAATCATCGATTCTTGGCAGAGGGTATCTATTCTTGATAGTCAACTTGTTCAACTCCCGGTAGTCAATACACATATGAAAACTACCGTCTTTCTTTTTGACAAATAAAACTGGAGCTCCCCAAGGTGAGAAGCTTGGTCGGATGAATCCTTTGTCCAGTAACTCCTGGAGTTGTGTCGACAACTCCTGCATCTCTGACGGTGCAAGTCTATAAGGTACCCTAGCTACAGGCGCGGCGCCTGGAACTAAGTCAATGTGAAATTCCACTTGCCTTTGGGGTGGCAATCCTGGCAAGTCCTCTGGAAAGACTTCAGGATATTCCCTCACGATAGGGATGTCTTCGATTTTCAGCTCAGCAGCTTCCTTATCCACGATGTGTGCCAGGAAGGCAGCACATCCCTTTTGTAAACACTTGCGAGCTTTCAGGCAACTGATAATTCTTAAAGGCGTATCACGCTTTTCACCATGAACCACAATTGTTTCTCCATCTTCGGTTGGGATACGAACGACCTTTTCATGACAAACAATCTCAGCCTTGTTTCTTGATAACCAATCCATTCCTACTACCACGTCGAAGCTTCCCAACTTGACTGGTAGTAGATCCAAAGCAAACTCACGCTCTCCCAACTCGATTACACAACCTCTGACCACTTCATTGGCCTCTACTAGCTTCCCATTAGCCAATTAAATTGCGTAAGGAATATCTAATTTACTAGCGGCTAATCCAAGCATATTCTTAAACTCTAACGATACGAAGCTATAATCGGCACCAGTATCAAATAAAACGGATGCAAAGCGTTGGTTTATAGCGAACGTACCAGTAACAACATTGGGATCCTGGCGCGCTTCCCTCGCTTCGATATTGAAAACCCTTCCACGCGCTTGATTCAATTCTGGGCAGTTCTGCTTATAATGCCCCATATCACCACAGTTAAAGCAACCTGGTCTTTGCCCGTTTCCTCCACCATTTCCAGCTTGATTGTTATTTTGGTTACGATTCACATTACCAACTTGATTCGCATGGTTGCCTCGATTCCCGTTTCCTCCATTGTTCCCCTGTGGGCGATTCCCAATACCACCACGATTATTGTTTCTATTCCCAAATCCTCCTTGGCCTCCCCGGCCAGCACTAGCCCAGCAAGAATCCTTCAAGTGGCCAAGTTTTCCACAAGCTTCACATACTTTTAAACCACACCGGCCTGAGTGGTGACACTGGCAGGTGTTGCACTTGGGATGTGTACCCATATATCCCTTTCCTTTCCTTCCAGTACCAGTTGTAGCTTGGACTGGTGAGCTTGGTTCTCCTTTTCTGCCATCACTGCTTGTGCCTTGTTTGAAATTCGAGAATTTTCTTTTGTTACCCCCGGACGACTCTACATGAGTCTCCTTCTTCTTTTGCTCAACATCAGAAAACTTGTTTAGGCGGATCGCCTCCTCAGTGAGAGCTACGCTTAGATCGATCGCCTCAGTGATTGTTGCCGGTTTTGAAGAGGTCACCATACTAATGATTTGAGGAGCTAAACCCCAAATGAAGCGCTCAATCCGCTTGAATTCTGGCGTGACCATATAAGGTACCACCTGTGACAGGTCGTGAAACCTCTGAACATATTCCGCAATTTTTGGACCTTCCATCTTCAAATGCCAAAACTCAGTTTCCAACCTCTGGATCTCAGCGCGAGAGCAATACTTTTTGCGCATGAGCTCTTTCAGCTCGTTCCACGTCAATGCGTAGGTTGCGGCTTCACCAAGTGTTTGGACTTGTAAATTCCACCATGACAGGGCTCCGTCCAAGAATAGCCCAGAGATGTAAGTAACCTGCTGATCTGGAGCGCATTTGCTCATGCGGATAACTGATTCTGTCTTTTCGGCCCAACGAACAAAAGCAACAGCACCTCCGGTGCCATCAAAGTTTACAGGTTTGCAGTCCAGGAACTGCTTGTAGGTCCACCCTGCACATACGTTACAATATATGAATGGCATTAGCAATCTTGCTATAGATATCCAATGTATCATGGTATGCCTTAATGACTTAGTATTACCATGAGGCGGATTGTTGTTGCCGTTATTGGTTGAGCTGCTTCCGCTGGGTCCTCCTTGAGAGGCGGCGTATTGCGCGATGGCGGCAGCGATGATTTGTTGGAGTTCTGCCTCGTTGGCAGGCACGCGTGGATCACGTTTCGGCGGCATCTTCTAAAAGATGGTTTACATGAGTCAGGTCATGGTAGGTAAAATGTGCGTATATAACGATAGTAATAATACATAACATCTCATGTTAAAATAAACCAAACACATAACATCTCATGTTATAGAACATAAACAATCAATCACACAACATCCCATGTCATAAATATATCAACCACACAACATCCCATGTTATAGAATATAAATAATCAATCAAACATCACATATGATGAGAATACCGCGATTGCATTGCCATAAATCGAGACCACAGGGTAAAGTGTACAAGTACATAACTGTAACATACAACATCAACGACTAAGGGCTACATCACCCCAGTCCAAAATATCAAATCAGTGTCAACATATCCAATATACATAACAACAAAAAGTCAGGATCAATATGCAGTCTCCCAAAAGCTGTGCAATCTGTGCAATCGTCGTCTTCTCAACAAAAGTCCACCCGTGTCGTACAAAATAGCCCTACGCTGATGGCGGTGGAGGAGGGGGAAAATGAGAATAGAACAAACGGCGCATGAGGAGCCAATCCTCCTCCATGGCTCGGTGAGAACGCAACAGACACGCTATCTGCTGCTCCAAGACCTGGACACGACGCGTCAGCGCGTCATGCTGTAGCATGAAAGAAACAAGGACATCCTCAGTAGAAGGCCCGACATAATATGGATGATATGGATCTGTCGGTGGCATGATGGATGGTGATGTCCAAAGAAAAGGATCGCTGGATGGAGTAAAAGGTGACACAGAAAATGGTGGAACAGGGGGAACAACAGTAGAAAACTGTGGTATGACCGGGACAGATACCGGTACATGACCAACGGGATGAGTCGAGGAACCCTCTCCCGGTCGTGCTGGAGGTGTGTACTGAACGAACGAAAAAGGGAAATCCATGTGACGTGCATCGGTGGTATGTGGGGGAAAAAGTGGGATATCAGTAGGTGCAGAAATGGGTGCCAAAACGGGGGCTACAGGTGCCACGAACGGTGGGAGCTCATCATCATCATCTATCCACCCATTTCGGGTGTGCGCATCTCGTGGATCAACATGTGCCTCAAAAAGTGCACGATCGAACTGCACAGGCACGGGGTCAGGAAGGGGGGGCAACAATATGGTCAGCGGGTATATCAGCAATGTGAGGGGCAATAACCTGAGCATCAACAACATGCTCATCCTCCAATAGTGGAGCAACAATAGGATGATCATCGATAGGTACATCAGCAATCAAAGGATCAACAATGGGTATATCAGCATGAATAGGGTCATGCTTGACCATGGGGTCTGGAGCAACTACCGGCTCGGGGGCCACAGGAGGCTCTGGGTCGTCTAACTCCATCTCGAAATCTGCGGGGTCAGCAAACGCAGGGTCAACAGGGTCAACTGGGTCCTCCATAGGCTGATCCAGGTGTATAAACTCAACCTCCTGGTCTGGATCATAACCCGGTGGAAAAACAGGGTCAGAATCCGTATCAATGTCATGATCAATGGCAAAACTCGGGGCAGGGGCGGGTGCAGCAGATGACGCCCTATCGGGGTCTGAATCATGAGAATAGTGCTGCGCACCCTGCGCGTGCAATGGTGCAGAGGCCACAGACTCGAAAGAGTCTGGGACAGGTGAATGGGCAGGTGACTCCTCAGCATGAGCATCTGCGAGTAGCAAAAGATCGTCGGCAGCTAATAGGGCCTCGCCCTCAACGTCATCCTCCAGTGGCTCGTCGTCAAACAAATCGACGTCGTCGTCAACGACTACGTCTAGAGGCATATCAATAACGGGGTACATGGCAAGGGGTATGGGAGCAGGGATCTCCACAAGAGGCAAATCCCCGGCGATGGGGCCATCAGCGGGCTCAATCACGGCATCGGGTAGTGCAAACGGCTGGAAATCGTCGTCGTCTGTACTGGTGGTGTCAGAAGTGTACACCTCTCGCTCTGATGACTCCCGGTCGTCTGATACAATGTGTATAGGGTCAGTAGTGTCCGGCCCTCCTGTGCCGGATGAATCCATGGTGTCTGTAACACAAACACAAATATGCACAAATAATCAATCATATAGTCAGATAAACACATTAGTCACCAATAAGCAATCGAATAGTTCTCCTAGTCCCAGTAGCCTCCCAGCCTCCCAGACTGCTCTTCCTAGTCCCACTAGCCTCCTAGCCTCCCAGACTGCTCTTCCTAGTCCCACTAGCCTCCCAGCCTCCCAGACTGCTCTTCCTAGTCCCACTAGCCTCCCAGCCTCCCAGACTGCTCTTCCTAGTCCCACTAGCCTCCCAGCCTCCCAGACTGACTCCCTAGTCTCACTAGACAACTACCTCAGCCTCCCAGACCGAGCCTCAGCCTCCCAGACTGAGCCTATAACTAACAAATAAAATGTGCTCAACATTTGTTTGTAAAAACGTTTTGGATCTGGACTTAAGTGGTATGAAATGTAAAAATGTTTTCGTGAGAGCCCTAGTGATCATAGTCTAGACTCGAGAAGGAATCCTAGTTCGCTATGATCAGAGCTCTGATACCAAGCTGTCACACCCTGGCTTTGCGGAAGCGTGGGTTTATTTGGTGTGACTTCTTAATACCATAGCTTAATCATAACAAAGCTATATGAAAATAAAACCATGCAGATCATCCATTGATTTAAGTTTGAAAAGTAAAATACCACAACATTGTCTTAATGCGTTGACACATGCAACGGAAATTACAACCTAATAACATAAAAACATTGTTTGAAAGACGCAACCACAAACTTAAGATAGACGTAGTTTAAAACATTGTTTGAAAGACGCCAATAAGGAAAAAGAGATCACCAATGGTTTGCAAGACCATTGATATGTCTGAAGTGAAAGTAGGAAGACTCAAACCTAGCGGATTTATACGTTGGGCACAAAGTCACCCTGAGGTCCGTTCTGCTGGGCCTGGGGCTGGGCTCGCTACACCCAGATAGATCTACCGCTCCTGTCCCTCGGTCCTACAATGAGGATTAATGGCCTCGAGTTGCGCCTACCCACTCACATGATCTAAGTAGTAACCCTCCTTACGCTAACCATACCATGTAAAAGTACTCGTAATCATAGTAACATGTATTTCACCCCCGCAGTTTAGAAAACTGAAAACAGTTAAGAGAAAAGGGGGACTTGAACTCACCGAAGTGCGTCTATAAAATGTATCTCCCAGAAAATCTGCTGTGCGACGACCTACACGTACTAAATTCTATTAGACGGACGGCCGTGCCTTAGCTTAAGGTTTAAGTTTTTGGGAAATAGTTAGACAACTATTTCGTGTTTACACTTCGAATTATTTGGTAATATATATTCCTTCCCAAGGATGGGAGTTTGGATACATGTGCGTTCGTATAACTTCGAAATATATTATTAAGTCTCACTTAATGTAATATATTTTATTCTATCTCAAAAAAATAAATATTTTTCCCAAAAATATTATATTTTATTCCATATAATTTTACCCAAAATAATACTTCTAACGAAATACACACTTATGAGTATTTTCTGAAAATACGTAAGTTACGGATAAAGATCGGGTGGTAGTAGTAATACCGTTGTAACTTAATATTTATTGTGAAGGCGTTAGAATTATTTTGGAGTCGTTAATATTTAGTAATATTATTTTTACCCTAAAAATAATATTTACGTAGTTCACAAAATAATCACAAAAATTTACACAAGTGTTGTCATGAAAATATATATTCTAAATATACATTTTTAGCGAGTTTTATTTTGTGAAAATCCCACCTACGACACTTGGAAGTTACGTAATAAAAATCGTGGCGAAAGTTATTCGGGAAAACAAGTTAAAAATATATCCATAACACTTGTGATAAAAATATTTACAAGTGTTAGGTTTTTGGAAAATTTCGCCAGAGTTTCCTCTGTAACTGGAGGTGGCCACGCTTTCAAGCGTATCATTTTCTTTTATAATTCAAATCAACAATGTTCCCAACATTAACAAACGATATTTCAACATCAACTAGTCCAAAATAGATATAAATCGCATAACACATGAACTTGTGGTTTGTGTAAGATATGTAGTAACTTTCCCCATATTTTAGTAGATCTTTTTATGTTTGTAAGTAGGATCGGTTTCTCGAAAATCTTATTTTTAAAGAAAATACATTTTTACAACTTCTAGTCAAAATTGCAAAATCATTTCTTTGTTAAAACCTTTTGTTACACAAGCGTCTACACACTTGTGTGTTCACAAAAAAATCACCTTTGTTTAGGAAAGATCCGGCTTTAAAAATATGATTTCTTTTGACACTTGGTCCTTTGAAAATACCACTTGTAGATCTTTAGATCTACTAGTTTAGAACTCCATTTCATAAGAAAAATTGTTTTTACACAAGTTCATGGTTATAAGTAGTAGTGTTCTTCATCTAACCACTTTTCACACTTTAACATACACTAGGTCATGTTCCATGAACATGACTTAGTCGGGTTAGATGACCATCCGAAATAATACTAGCATAAAACAACACTAAATAATCATAACAAAACAAGTCTTATAAGTTTTACACCAATATTCATCTATTAACCACTTTGTTTATATTATTTTAGTAGACTTTAAATTTTGTTCTTACATGCTCATAAATTTCAACCGTCAAAATTCTTATTAACCACTTTAGAATAGATCAAAAAGGCATTTATATTCACTTACTACTAGCTCGAGGCTAGGGAAGAAACTAGTCGAAAAACGGGTGGTTAAAAGCGTCATAGAGAGGTCCTTGACGATCCGCAAGCACCGGGCTTTCTTGTATGTGATCCTTAACCCTTGAGTGTATGTAAAATGGCAATAATGAAAATGGAAAATGGTTGGATGGAAGTGAATGCTCTCGGCAGTGAGTAACAAAGAAAGGAAAGAAATGCAAATTTTCTTTGTTGAGTGTTAGGATATATGTAGTGGACCTTTGACCATTCACCCTAATTAACCCAAGGATAATATGTAGTCAAGATCTTTAGCACTAGGATTATTAAAATCAAAAGGTGTAAGTAATTGTCCCCTCATGGGAAACGAACGGTCATGCGGGGGGGGGGGGGGTAAGATGGTTAGATTCGGACTAAATAGTTAGTGGTTAAATTAGTTTAGTTTGAGATCTAATTAGTGTATTATGTGGTGTGTAATTTATAACGGGTGTTAGGGTACTCGGGGACCCTAACTAGCTCAGAAAAAGAAAAATAATGTCAATGACAATAATTTTATGTCCCGGGTTAAGTCCGGTTGTACGGTTGGATATTACTCCGTTAAAGCGCTAAATAAGTATATAAAGTGTCGTTATTATTTCTTTTAGTGACACAATTTATTCCCGACACTTTGGAAAGTGTCTTAGTAATATTTTTTTCCAACTTTTTGCACTTTACTAGTTTAGATAAATGCTGAATTTTTATTTAAAGTGCAGAATTTTGTACTCAAAGTACGTTTTAGGCACATCCGGTCACTATAATTATCACCTAGGGACGCAGTTTTACAATCCTCACCTCCCTACACTCCCTACTAGTGTAGTAAACTATTCCCGGCTCATACTGGCCTTAGAGACAGTAACTGTCTGATGCTGGCTATGTCAGCATGTTTACTAGGTATCCCGTATAGTGTGCTCACTGTGCTTTTGTGCATCAAGGTTGTCACTGAAGTTTTGTGTAACTGATTCTCCTCCATGGCTCGGTGAGAACGCAACAGACACGCTATCTGCTGCTCCAAGACCTGGACACGACGCGTCAGCGCGTCATGCTGTAGCATGAAAGAAACAAGGACATCCTCAGTAGAAGGCCCGACATAATATGGATGATATGGATCTGTCGGTGGCATGATGGATGGTGATGTCCAAAGAAAAGGCTCGCTGGATAGAGTAAAAGGTGACACAGAAAATGGTGGAACAGGGGGAACAGTAGTAGAAAACTGTGGTATGACCGGGACAGATACCGGCACATGACCAACGGGATGAGTCGAGGAACCCTCTCCCGGTCGTGCTGGAGGTGTGTACTGAACGAACGAAAAAGGGAAATCCATGTGACGTGCATCGGTGGTATGTGGGGGAAAAAGTGGGATATCAGTAGGTGCAGAAATGGGTGCCAAAACGGGGGCTACAGGTGCCACGAACGGTGGGAGCTCATCATCATCATCTATCCACCCATTTCGGGTGTGCGCATCTCGTGGATCAACATGTGCCTCAAAAAGTGCACGATCGAACTGCACAGGTACGGGGTCAGGAAGGGGGGCAACAATAGGGTCAACGGGTATATCAGCAATGTGAGGGGCAACAACCTGAGCATCAACAGCATGCTCATCCTCCAGTAGTGGAGCAACAATAGGATGATCATCGATAGGTACATCAGCAATCAAAGGATCAACAATGGGTATATCAGCATGAATAGGGTCATGCTTGACCACGGGGTCTGGAGAAACTACCGGCTCGGGGGCCACAGCAGGCTCCGGGTCGTCTAACTCCATCTCGAAATCTGCGGGGTCAGCAAACGCAGGGTCAACTGGGTCCTCCATAGGCTGATCCAGGTGTATAAACACAACCTCCTGGTCTGGATCATAACCCGGTGGAAAAACGGGTTCAGAATCCGCATCAATGTCATGATCAATGGCAAAACTCGGGGCAGGGGCGGGTGCAGCAGATGACGCCTTATCGGGGTCTGAATCATGAGAATAGTGCTGCGCACCCTACGCGTGCGACGGTGCAGAGGCCACAGACTCGAAAGAGTCTGGGACAGGTGAATGGGCAGGTGACTCCTCAGCAGGAGCATCTGCGAGTAGCAAAAGATCGTCGGCAGCTAATAGGGCCTCGCCCTCAACGTCATCCTCCAGTGGCTCGTCATCAAACAAATCGACGTCGTCGTCAACGACTACGTCTAGAGGCATATCAATAATGGGGTACATGGCAAGGGGTATGGGAGCAGGGATCTCCACAAGCGGCAAATCCCCAGCGATGGGGCCATCAGCGGGCTCAATCACGGCATCGGGTAGTGCAAACGGCTGGAAATCGTCGCCGTCTGTACTGGTGGTGTCAGAAGTGTACACCTCTCGCTCTGATGACTCCCGGTCGTCTGATACAATGTGTATAGGGTCAGTAGTGTCCGACCCTCCTGTGCCGGATGAATCCATGGTGTCTGTAACACAAACACAAATATGCACAAATAATCAATCATATAGTCAGATAAACACATTAGTCACCAATAAGCAATCGAATAGTTCTCCTAGTCCCAGTAGCCTCCCAGCCTCCCAGACTGCTCTTCCTAGTCCCACTAGCCTCCTAGCCTCCCAGACTGCTCTTCCTAGTCCCACTAGCCTCCCAGCCTCCCAGACTGCTCTTCCTAGTCCCACTAGCCTCCCAGCCTCCCAGACTGACTCCCTAGTCTCACTAGACAACTACCTCAGCCTCCCAGACCGAGCCTCAGCCTCCCAGACTGAGCCTATAACTAACAAATAAAATGTGCTCAACATTTGTTTGTAAAAACGTTTGAGATCTGGACTTAAGTGGTATGAAATGTAAAAATGTTTTCATGAGAGCCCTAGTGATCATAGTCTAGACTCGAGAAGGAATCCTAGTTCGCTATGATCAGAGCTCTGATACCAAGCTGTCACACCCTGGCTTTGCGGAAGCGTGGGTTTATTTGGTGTGACTTCTTAATACCATAGCTTAATCATAACAAAGCTATATGAAAATAAAACCATGCAGATCATCCATTGATTTAAGTTTGAAAAGTAAAATACCACAACATTGTCCTAATGCGTTGACACATGCAACGGAAATTACAACCTAATAACATAAAAACATTGTTTGAAAGACGCAACCACAAACTTAAGATTGACGTAGTTTAAGACTTGCGACTCGTCCAGGTAAAAGTCGCAATCCCTAAACGTGGATGATCCCATACTCTAACGCAGCGCGAAAACGTAGCATACCGTGCCAGATCCTTAGTTCCCTGAAATACATGTAAGTTGGAAAAATCAACAATAATGTTGAGCGAGTTCATGTGTAAGTGAGTAAGTAAAACCTTTGTAAGTATAAAAACCCTGGTATGTAGCCAATAAGGAAAAAGAGATCACCAATGGTTTGCAAGGCCATTGATATGTGTGAAGTGAAAGTAGGAAGACTCAAACCTAGCGGATTTATGCGTTGGGCACAAAGTCACCCCGAGGTCCGTTCTGCCGGGCCTGGGGCTGGGCTCGCTACACCCAGATAGATCTACTGCTCCTGTCCCTCGGTCCTACAATGAGGATTAATGGCCTCGAGTTGCGCCTACCTACTCACATGATCTAAGTAGTAACCCTCCTTACGCTAACCATACCATGTAAAAGTACTCGTAATCATAGTAACATGTATTTCACCCCCGCAGTTTAGAAAACTGAAAACAGTTAAGAGAAAAGGGGGACTTGAACTCACCGAAGTGCGTCTCTAAAAAGTATCTCCCAGAAAATCTGCTGTGCGGCGACCTACACGTACTAAATTCTATTAGACGGACGGCCGTGCCTTAGCTTAAGGTTTAAGTTTTTGGGAAATAGTTAGACAACTATTTCGTGTTTACACTTCGAATTATTTGGTAATATATATTCCTTCCCAAGGATGGGAGTTTGGATACATGTGCGTTCGTATAACTTCGAAATATATTATTAAGTCTCACTTAATGTAATATATTTTATTCCATATAATTTTACCCAAAATAATACTTCTAACGAAATACACACTTATGAGTATTTTCTGAAAATACGTAAGTTACGGATAAAGATCGGGTGGTAGTAGTAATACCGTTGTAACTTAATATTTATTGTGAAGGCGTTAGAATTATTTTGGAGTCGTTAATATTTAGTAATATTATTTTTACCCTAAAAATAATATTTACGTAGTTCACAAAATAATCACAAAAATTGACACAAGTGTTGTCATGAAAATATATATTCTAAATATACATTTTTAGCGAGTTTTATTTTGTGAAAATCCCACCTCCGACACTTGGAAGTTTCGTAATAAAAATCGTAGCGAAAGTTATTCGGGAAAACAAGTTAAAAATATATCCATAACACTTGTGATAAAAATATTTACAAGTGTTAGGTTTTTGGAAAATTTCGCCAGAGTTTCCTCTGTAACTGGAGGTGGCCACGCTTTCAAGCGTATCATTTTCTTTTATAATTCAAATCAACAATGTTCCCAACATTAACAAACGATATTTCAACATCAACTAGTCCAAAATAGATATAAATCGCATAACACATGAACTTGTGGTTTGTGTAAGATATGTAGTAACTTTCCCCATATTTTAGTAGATCTTTTTATGTTTGTAAGTAGGATCGGTTTCTCGAAAATCTTATTTTTAAAGAAAATACATTTTTACAACTTCTAGTCAAAATTGCAAAATCATTTCTTTGTTAAAACATTTTGTTACACAAGCGTCTACACACTTGTGTGTTCACAAAAAAGTCACCTTTGTTTAGGAAAGATCCGGCTTTAAAAATATGATTTCTTTTGACACTTGGTCCTCTGAAAATACCACTTGTAGATCTTTAGATCTACTAGTTTAGAACTCCATTTCATAAGAAAAATTGTTTTTACACAAGTTCATGGTTATAGGTAGTAGTGTTCTTCATCTAACCACTTTTCACACTTTAACATACACTAGGTCATGTTCCATGAACATGACTTAGTCGGGTTAGATGACCATCCGAAATAATACTAGCATAAAACAACACTAAATAATCATAACAAAACAAGTCTTATAAGTTTTACACCAATATTCATCTATTAACCACTTTGTTTATATTATTTTAGTAGACTTTAAATTTTGTTCTTACATGCTCATAAATTTCAACCGTCAAAATTCTTATTAACCACTTTAGAATAGATCAAAAAGGCATTTAGAGTCACTTACTACTAGCTCGAGGCTAGGGAAGAAACTAGTCGAAAAACGGGTGGTTAAAAGCGTCGTAGAGAGGTCCTTGACGATCCGCAAGCACCGGGCTTTCTTGTATGTGATCCTTAACCCTTGAGTGTATGTAAAATGGCAATAATGAAAATGGAAAATGGTTGGATGGAAGTGAATGCTCTCGGCAGTGAGTAACAAAGAAAGGAAAGAAATGCAAATTTTCTTTGTTGAGTGTTAGGATATATGTAGTGGACCTTTGACCATTCACCCTAATTAACCCAAGGATAATATGTAGTCAAGATCCATGGGAAACGAACGGTCATGCGGGGGGGGGGGGGGGGGGGGGTAAGATGGTTAGATTCGGACTAAATAGTTAGTGGTTAAATTAGTTTAGTTGGAGATCTAATTAGTGTATTATGTGGTGTGTAATTTATAACGGGTGTTAGGGTACTCGGGGACCCTAACTAACTCAGAAAAAGAAAAATAATGTCAATGACAATAATTTTATGTCCCGGGTTAAGTCCGGTTGTACGGTTGGATATTACTCCGTTAAAGCGCTAAATAAGTATATAAAGTGTCGTTATTATTTCTTTTAGTGACACAATTTATTCCCGACACTTTGGAAAGTGTCTTAGTAATATTTTTTTCCAACTTTTTGCACTTTACTAGTTTAGATAAATGCTGAATTTTTATTTAAAGTGCAGAATTTTGTACTCAAAGTACGTTTTAGGCACATCCGGTCACTATAATTATCACCTAGGGACGCAGTTTTACAATCCTCACCTCCCTACACTCCCTACTAGTGTAGTAAACTATTCCCGGCTCATACTGGCCTTAGAGACAGTAACTGTCTGATGCTGGCTATGTCAGCATGTTTACTGGGTATCCCGTATAGTGTGCTCACTGTGCTTTTGTGCATCAAGGTTGTCACTGAAGTTTTGTGTAAATAATGGAGTGACAGTAGTAAAGTATGATGCATGTATAAGTATGTATCAGAAATCAGTAAGCAGTTTAATCACAGTTGTAAGCAAGCACAGTAATTAAGCAGTAATTAAATATTAATTAATTCGTACGGATACCTGGTTTGGTGAGGGTTGTCACACTGTTACCAGGTAAGTTTTACATCAATCAACTCGTATCACCATTCTGATCAAAAGCCCTAAAACATCTGTTTGTAATTCGGAAAAAAACTTAACTGGTGGAGTAAAAATAAGTGAAATGTTAGATTGGCAGGGGAATATTCAAAAGTTGGACTGCCAATGGCTAATAACGTCTATTAGGGATTACTACAGGCCAATTTCTCTATTATTTATAAACTCAAAGTTTATAAATAGTAAATTTCAAATCCATTTAATTTATAAAAATATAAATAAAAATAGAAAAGTTACTTTAAATTATTTTAGTCAAATATAATTAATTAAAAATAGACCCTATAGTTATTAAAGGGCATTTTAGTTTTTTTAGTAAGACTTAACAAAAAAAGTTAACAAGATTTGGCCTTAGTACTTAACATTGTGACAAATTTGAACATTAATACATGATTTAGCAACAAAAAACTATTAGTACCCGACATTGAAATTTAGCAGAAACCACAAGGATCAACTTGTTCATATTCTTATATAATAATAAATTATAATTATTATTATTATATTTAATTTTAATTTTTGACACATTTTTTTTATTTTAACTTTAATTGATTTTCTTTTGTTAATATTAGCGATGTTGTCTGAACAATATTGGTACCGGTACCATATAACATCGGTTTAATTTTTTATATGTAAAATGATGTCGGTTACCTTTTTCATTTTTTATTACTATAATATAATGATTTATAAAATTCCGAATATACCGTTGTCATGCGCTTATTATTATGTACGATTTGATTAAAATTCTATGTGAATGGGTTATATATAGTTGATCTTTTTTATCGTCACAAATCGATACCGTATTCATTTTATAGTTTTCTCGATGTGGCGGTATAAAATTCGTTTAACACAGAGTTATATTCACAACAAAGTATTTTTTTATCGTAAGCTTTATTGAGTATTTGTACGATGCTGGTACCATAACGAGGCGAAACTATACTGACTGAACAACGCCGATACCGGTACAGGTATTCAATTTATTGTTTTCACTCGAGGTAAAATATGTGACAATTGCTTTGCCGAGTGCCGATATCGTACTGGTACTATATTGGATCGAGCTGGTAATGACCAAAAACACGTAGCAAAGTGCTCGGGAATCCCACTAGTATACTATTAACTTGAATCGGTGGGGGATTTCTGTAGACATCTGTTCGGTTTGTTATGGTACTGTCACTCGGTTATAGCAACCAAAAAAGAAAACCCAAAAACCTAAATTTGTAATTTCCTTTGATCGAGATTCCATATAAAGAATAACGGTTCCAATAATACGATACTAGTACTGATATTGTTTGGTCGGAATCGTTTAGGTTCGTCACGGTAGCTGCAGTCGTATATCTTACGATACAAAAAAATATATATATTCTACTTTGAATGCAACTTCATTTCAACTAAATTTATGCCAGAATGTAAAAAAAAGTTTACATATCTGCATCGTCTTTTTTTCTTAAAGGTTAAATTATTAAAAAAAATCACTTCTCTATAACTAATAATTAAAAATAACCTGAGACATTTGCCACCATTTTGGGCCTCTTTTAACTTGTGTCTTCCATCTCTCTCATATTCAATAATGATTTTAAAATATATATTTTTCGATTTTTATTATAAATTTAATTATGGATACTTATTATTAAATTATGTATAGATTTTAAATCACCAAATAACTATTTTTTAGTTCTTCAATTAACTAAAAACATATTTTTTTTACTTAAAAACTTCTATATAACTCTCCAGATGTTATCAATTTCAAAATTATGTTTGTTAAAATATTAAAAAAAAGAAAAAATAAGAATAATAATTGTATTTTATAAATTTTTATAAATATTTAATGTGGTTAGAGTTTAAATATAAAATATAATATATTAAATAATTAAAAAGATAGATGGTAATATGGTATAAAAAAAACCCTTCTTTACTTCTTGAATTTTTTATATATATTTGTATATTTATAATTGCAATTTAAGTTAGCGTAACGATGTTGAATGAATATTTAAAGAACTAACTATACGTTAATTGAATTAACATGTACCAATTACACAAATGATTAATACCTAGTTGAAAAAAATGTTTTTAAAACTTAGCTTAAGAGATTTTGTAATTGTCCCATCAAAGTTCACTTTTTAAAATTTAACATGTTACATTATGTTATCTCGAACTAGTCTAATTAAAAAGGTTTTTTGAAAGACATAATTTCTTGTATTAATTCAATGCGTTTAATACATGCCTACTTAAATGTATATAATTTAAAACTAACTATAACAACACTTTAAAACGCTTATATATAAAATATTGATGATATTCTTACTAGTTCTTAAGTAGAGAACTGAATAAAAACTTTTAGTATCGGATTTCATCAAAATTTAAAACCTTACAGTTAAGCGTGTTTTGTAATTAAAAAAATCTGAGTTTTAAACCTCTTTTTCTCTTTGATTATCTTTCATACAATATGTGTAAATATTTATGCAGTTCTCACGTTACAATTAATTTAATTTATATTGATTTTAATTCACAAGGCTGATTAGATTTTCTAGTTAGATTACTTTATTTATTATCTATTTGAATTGTAAAAATAAAAGTTATATGTGGTATGTTTGTTGGGTTGGAGTGGTTTATACCGAACCAATCAGAGGAAACTACTAGATTTTTTGGTTTCAAGTATGTGATGTGGTTGGTCAGACCAGATGTGTTGTCTGTTCATAGTAAATCACACACCACTAGAGTTGCCTATGATGGGACGACTGTGGTATTAAAAGGAACCAGAAGAATTGTGATATTTTTACGTGTCGTGACAGAAAACGACGCTAAGCATCACCCATCATATCTTCATGTTATTCGTCCAGGGTTCTTGTAACATCTCTATGTCGGTTGCATCTATGGTTCTATACATATAAATACGATTGGAGATATTTTTATGTTATTTTACATATCTAGGGACTTTACAATAATGTAGTAGCTGGATAATGCACAAAGTGATTTTTATACGCAAAACGTACGAGTATTCAAGATCAACACATATATCGTAAGGCAAGTGTAGATACATAAGTTAAATAAAAACAATTTTATATATAAGGTTGTACAAAGTGATTTTTATGTGTAAAACATACGAAGTATCTGAGGTCACACCATATAGAATAGTTCATTCAAGTGTCATACCTGACAACTTTGACACAATGTTGTAACATTAAACGAATCGTTATTAGTTTAGACACTTTTGTAACTAGTTTAAAGGTATTTATCGTGTCGAATAAGTCAAACTTCAGTTTATAGAATTTGAAGTTTTGAAATATGGATTAGAATTCGCCGGAAATTCGAATAAGCCGATTTTGATAAGCTTATTCAATTTTGAGTCGAATTTGGGTTTATTCGAATTAGGAAACTAAATACGAGTACCTGGAATAAGTACTAAAATGTTTAAATGCTAAATCAATACCACTTGACTAGAATTATTAGTTAAACAACATATTCTACGCGTCGCAGGCTATTATTATTTATAAATATAATAATAGTAATAATAAATAAATATTTAAGATGTGTAACCCTTTCGGATCATTAGGGTCAAAAGTACGAGTTGTCACAAATAAGTTGTTATTTCTGGGGGCTTAGCTGAGTTGGAGTATGTGTCTTAGTCTTATGTTTATTGAAACATTGGCGTTTGGATCATACAAGGGAGCTATAAGTCCCTTGTTCTTAGCTTCTTGCTGTGTCGTATTTTATGTTATCAACTTCTTAAATTATGTAAAAAACTGTTAAGTAATAAATATACGGGGAAGCTAGAAGCTGTGAACTCAATTTTTTGTTATGTGGTTTGGAGCTTGTTAGCGGACGCTACTCGTTTGATGGATTCTTGCAACGTTTCATTTCTCTCTTCTCACCTTTGCTCGGATCCACTTGTCTACTTGCATGTGTGAGTTGTACCAAGCGGTGAGGATGTGACTGATGGGACAGCGCCACCAGGAAGGGTTTTATTACCCTAGCCCTCCAGCTATAAACAATCGATCCTAACAGGTTATTATATATCTAAATACTCCGTGAATTTATTTAGAACTTATCCCATAGATTTAACGAGTCTCGTGACGTTTAGCGGGTTCGTGCACGCGTTATAAACCCAACCCACCCACACCAAAACCTAACTATTTAAACAACTTATCATCTTCATCTCCTCATTTCTTCATCCTCATTGTTCAAAACCCTAGCCCCCATTAGTTTTGTCTCACAATATACACACACATAACCTGCATAACCAAGAGAGAGAGAGAGAGAAAGAGAGAGAGAGAACCGAGGGAGAGAGAGGCGAGATCGAGACGGGTGGTCTCCGGCCACCTGGTGGCGACGACAGGGAGGTGGTTCGAGTGGAGGTATGGTGGGAGATTAATATGTGACGATGGTGGTGACACAGCGGTGGTGCAGTGGTGTGTGGTACAGTGGTGGCTGGATACGGCGGACGGGTGGTGGCAGTGACCGAGTCCGAGCAGAAGGGAGGCGATAGCAGAAAGCTAGGGTTTCACTTGAACCCATGGCATCGGCCTTGGTTGTGTATCGACAACAGCAGCAACGCGTAAGTTTGTCTTTTGGCAGTGGCGAAGCTTGAAAATTTCCATCGGGGGGTCGAAAGGTAACGGACCTAAAAAAAATTTCTATCGCGTAGTTTCGAGGTGTATGTTCGGGTCGAGTCAAACATTAATTTCAAATAAAAAACGTTTTCAAACATTAAAACGTAAACATTGTTTAACAAACAAACGCACAAAGACACCAAAACATTAAAAAGGAAAGAGGAAGGTGGGTACCCGATTCAACAAGTTTAGGGCATAAATTCGGACCAATTTCACCCCTAATTTCAACCTAAATCACATAAATTGCAGCCCTAAATTAAACCTAAAGATAAAAATCACATACCTTTAACCTTATGAAGATTGAAGAAGTCGAACAAGAGTACAAGACCACAACAACGAGCAGCGTTTTGGCTTCTGTTCTCGAACAAGAAGCTGAAGTCGAACAATTCTGGAACCTGCATTTTTTTCTCCCCTTCTACAGTTCTGGCTTGTAGCTTCTGTTCTTCTGGTCGATATCCCAAAGTAAACGAATTTGGGTTTTTTTTTTGGATAGGGTGGACTTTTAAGTTGGGCTATATAATGATTTGATTTGGGTTATATAATATGCATTCTAGTATTCTACCAAATATAATGATTTGGGCTATAATATTTGGGCTAATTAAATATTTTATTTGGGCTATATAAATTAAAAATAAAAAATAAAACCGGGGGGTCGAAAATGTATATAGCTAAATTTTTTTATAAAACGGAGGGTCGAAAACGTATATACCTACAAAATCCTATACGAAACGTACATATATAACACTACTGACCGAAAAGTTTGGGGGGTCGGACGCCCCTCCCCGCCCCAAGCTAAATACTAAAAACTAAACCCCGCGAATCATATTTTCATGTAAAATATATGTAACATAATTGTTGAAGTAATGAGTCAACTCGCGAACGGACCAAACCGACAAGTGGGTCAAGGGTGTAACGATAGTTGATGATTTGGGAATCGACTAAATTGGTGACATTATTACTTGTGGGACTTTATTGGACTATATTTATATATATAAACGCATATGCACACGGTTATATATATTTACATAGACATATATGTATGTTTATGTATATATATATGGTAGGGTTCATGCGAGAATCGTCTTTATTGCGAGAGCCAATGTGAACACAACAAAATAAACCCACTACACCCAAAAAAAACCTACCCCCCTCCCCCCAAGCTAAATACTAAAACCTAAACCCCGCCAAAAACCTAAAAAAAAACCTAACCCCCCCCCCCCCCCCCAAAGCTAAATGCTAAAAACTAAACCCCCAAAAAACCTAAAAAATCTAAAAAACACAAAAAAAAAAAAAAAAAAAAAAAATTTATGTAAAAATCGCTACTTCTAGTAGGCAAAAAAAAAATGTTAATTTTTTTTTGTTACTAAAAGTAGCGATTTTTACATAAAAAATATTAAAAAAAATTGTTTGTTTTATAGATTTTTTTTAGGTATTTTTGGTTGTGTTCATATTGATTCTCGCGGTTCTCGCAATAAAGGGTGGTTTCTAACAGATCCTTCTCCTATATATATATAGGGGAAGGTTCAATGCAGAACACAAAATATTACGAAAACACGCAGAACACAATGAATCACCTACTTTTTCAATCCTAAAAACATAAAACGTTAATGAAAATATTGCAAATGTAAGATTTATTGTTTCTTACACTAGAATTCAAAACAAAATGTGGAAAAATTTTTCTTTTTGTATAACCTACACATATGTAGGTTATGTGTAGGTTAAATTACCAACATGTATGTAAGCTACTTGTAGGTAAAAAAAAATATGGTTTTTTATGTATATATAATGCACATATGAATGTAAGAAACATAAAATTAAAAAAAAAAACATGAAACTTAAATCCGAAAATTTAGTGTTTTAGAGTTGTTCTTTTTGTTCTGACAATAGTTAGTGTTCTGTAATGATCCTCATACTATATATATATATATATATATAAGACCCTTAATTTATAAATCAAAAGTTCATATAAGTTTCGCATATAAATGTGTATATACAAAATACACATCCGTTTAAAATTACGAATTTCATAAAACATCTTGAAATTTAAAACATTTCAACATAATATCGTTGTTTAATTTCATAACGACAAAACGTAATGCGGAAGCTTAAATTTGATCGTGTTCGGTTATTTATTGAGCTTGATCGTCATCCAGTACTTAACTCTCATCGGACCTTAAGTACTAAATGAGAGTTTGACTCATTACACGTACCTGGCTCGGGTCAAAGCATTGACCCGTTTAAATACCTTGCCTTAACAGTTACTAATTAATAGCAACGCAAATTCCATACGCTATTCACCCCTGTGAGCATAAGACTCGACAAGCGATCATTAGTCGTTATTGTCAAATGGTGATAACATTACCATTTGATTTGACCCTGATGTATGCAAAATGCAACATATAAATTACATCAAATAAGGTATAAAACTAACCCTTTTTAGTACTAATGTTGGAAAAAGTGTGCTTTTGTTTTCCTTTTGTATTTTTAGGACCAAATTTGCTTAAATGAACAAAAGGAACAAATATGCAGCAAAAACTAATATAAATACAAAGAAAAGGAATAAACGTGGCATGCCCGACCCCTCGACAACATCTTCCCAAGCAAAAACAAGAAACAGAAGGCTGACCACGGCCCCGTGCCCACTGAGCACGGGGGCGTGGTCAGGTGTCTGCAGAAAGGAGAAAGCTGTAGAAGCTTCTATCGCCCACCACGGGGGAGTGCCCACTGAGCACGAGGCGTGGTCAACGCTAAGATTCACAGAATCTAGCAAATCTTGGTAGTACAGATACGCTTCTGCACACGGGGCCATGCCCAGCGAACATGGGGCCGTGTGGAGCCTAATGCAGACAAGAGCAATTAATGAAGGAAGAGAAAGAGGATGGCCACGGGGACGTGTCCAGCGGACACGGGGTCGTGGGCGAGCTTCTGTTCAGGCTATAAATAGGGGTGCTTGGCTCACTTCAAAGGCATCCCTTGGCAAGCCACCTCTCTCCCACTTTGCCACCACTCCACCACCACTACAACACCCACATCCACCACCATCATCCATCATTCACCTTAGAGTGTGTGTTGTAGTCTCGGGATCCAAGATTGATCGTAAGAGTTCTTGTCAATCAAAGACCATGTTTGGCTAAGTCTCTTACGTCACTTGGTGAAGACAAGTCTTTAATGTATTACTTTTGATTTTTAATCTTTTCGCACTTTTTATTTGGTTTTGTATTAATAACTTTAATAACTAGTTTCTTATGTTGAAGGTGAAACTTCTTTATCATTTGTCCGTGGTGTCTTCGCATTACTTTATTGTGTGACAACTGGCACAAAACCGGTAATTTCCGTACAGTCTAATTATTAGTAAATATCTGCAATTATGTGCTTAAATGTCAACATTGTCTAATTTCATGCTATACATGTGAATTCATGCACGTTTTATACTTCAAATATTGCTTTATGCATTACTTTAGCGTTGCGTCAGAAAGACTAGTAAACTCACCGATAAGACACACTGTGTCAGCAGTTCTGCAGAAATCAGTCAGATAATAGAATTAGGGCCTAGGAGTAGGTCCAACATCTAAAATACATTAAAACCCAAGTGTGGATACGAGGGTTAACATATAAACTTTCCGGAAGCCAAACTATGCACTAAAAAGCACCCGGAACTTATCTAAAATGCTGAAATCTGCATAATTCAACTATAAATCAGCTATAACCAGCTTTTAAACACATTAATATCATGTAGAATTTATGTTTTATTGTCCAAAATAACTTACAAAGTGTCGGAAATTAAAACTGCCACAAAAGGTGCTTCATACCTAGTGAAACTGCGCAATTCAGCACTTTAACGAACCGTAACGAACCGAACAACCGGACAATAACCGGGACATCAAAATTTGACAAGAAGTAATGTTTTTATGATATTAAGCTAGTATTAATGCTAGAACACTTTAAAACTCATAAAAACACCTAAACACACTTAAACTTACTTAAACCTTATCATTTGCACTTTAAACATTCAACTTCCAAAATTTTACATTTTACCCCCCCCCCCCTCCTTTCAACAAATCCGGCCCCAATGGGTCCCACACATGGATTTTATTTTATTTCATTAGATTTTATTAGATTTTATGCAAGGAAATGTTTTAGTAA
This sequence comes from Helianthus tuberosus, assembly GCA_030545235.1. NCBI lineage: Eukaryota > Viridiplantae > Streptophyta > Magnoliopsida > Asterales > Asteraceae > Helianthus > Helianthus tuberosus. The sequence goes on along the minus strand of CM060427.1, from coordinate 68,036,540 downwards.
TATACCATATGAAAGATTTGGAAGATCTTTATAAAAGCATAAACAAATCACACACCATCATCCACCTTCTTCTTCCCTCCTTCCCCTCTTGCTCTCGGCTCAAACCCATACACATACACCCACCATTTTCAAGCTTCAATCATTCAATCCAAGGTGATCTAGTGGTGTATGGGGGCCATTTAGGAAGGTGTATGGTACTAGAACTTGAAGGACCACCTTGTGGAGCTTTTAACCTCTTGATTTCTTCCTTGTTCATCATCTCCATTTTTGTGCCACTTCCCAAGCCATTAGAGCTAGTAGTAAGCTTCTTGATCACTAATTTAAGTCATGTTTATGTTATGTACAAGTTTCACCATCTAAACAACTTAACTTCTAATGTTAAAAATGAAAAGATCTAACATATTCATGTAGAAAATAAGTGATTACATGAATTTTTAGTGTATGTAATGAAGTTGTTTATGTTATATCTTGAGTTTATGATTAGATCAAGTATGTTAAAGCTTAGATCTACCAAGTTTAAACATGGATCTTGAAGGATCCATGGTTAGACTTGAAGATGAACATGTGAAGCATAATGTGAACTTGAAATAGGAATTTTTACACATAAACTTGTAATCTTGAAGTAATAAAGTGTGTGTTAAACTAATTTTTGAAACTAATATCTATGAAAAGTTTGTTAAAAGTTTAACACAAAGCTTGTTTATGAAAGATCTAAAAATATTAAGCATGGATCTTGAAAGATCCATGGTTAAACATGATATTAAAAATAATGATCTTTCTAATAAACATAAAAGTAGTTTTAGAACATGATTTACAAGGTTTGAAAACATAAAACTCATGGATGAATGAGTTAGTGGATTAAAGTTTCACATAAGTTTGTTTAAAATACAAAAGAACACTTGTTTTTGGAAAGATCATAATATGTAAAGTGCAGATCTAAAAGACTACACATTTTTAACAAGAATCAAGTCCACCATGATGTTTCATATGGAAGAATTAGTGTTTGTTGTTGATGATTATTGTTGGAAAATTGTTTTGAAGTTGAAAAGAAAATAAACACATGTTTTGAAAACATGGGAAACCTCCATTTTTAGGGGAAACTATGTCAAAAATTTTATAAAATTTTGACACTTAGAAAAATATAAGTTTTGGTTAAACTTATTCCCTAAAAATTCACCTAAAAATATTTACCAAGGTTTCCCTAATTTTTGTGTAAAATTACAAGTCAAGAAATGGTGATTTCTTCAAGTTAAAATCAATATTAAGAATGTATATTTTGGGGAAAATATATATATTTAGTGATCACCAAATTTTGTGCTAAGTGTATATTGTGTGTATTATATGTAGTAGTGTATTAAGGACTTGAAAATACACTAAATACTCCCAAGGAGTATGAATACCAAAATACACATACAACTACATGAGAATACATAAGTATACAAGTATACAAAAATCGGGTGAATAACGAGAATGATTATATATATTTTATAGCATGACAAAATATATATATTTCTTACGAGTCTTAAAAATATATTATTTTTAAGAAATCTAATTCCGGAAAGTAATAGAAATCAAAGTATTGATTTTTGGTGAAAAATACAAAATACACAAGTATTTACATAAAATACAAGTATACTTTCCTAAGAATACTTGTACCAAAATAATATTGAGGATATTATTTTACGAAATACTTATATTTATTTTTGTGAAAATAATATAAGTAACATACGTGAAAAGTTAAAAATAAAATGAATATATATTTGAGAAGTAAAATATATATTTACAAAAATACATTACATACATAAAGTGCAAAGGCATGACAAACGGGCGAGACCCAACAAACAAGGGCACGACCCTCACAAAGACTGAACATACAAAGAACATATACGTAAACAAAAGATGGTGACTTATACTTGTGTGATACAAGTCTAGTGACTAACATTAATAGAACACGTATAGGTCACGACGCTACGAAACCAACCGGTGAAGTTTACGGCGCAGGATACGCAAAGTTGTGAGTTCATGTCCCCACTTTTAAACTTTTACTTGTTTTCTAAACTTGGGGAAAATACATGTGTTATGGTATGTTGAATACAAAAACTAAGGAATGATACTTTAGATCATGTCATGAATAGGGTGCCATAAGCACCATTAATCAGTTACATACCAAGATCGCGGAACAAAAGGTTAGATCTAATGGGTTTTAAGCAACCACACTCTTGGCCACTCTTTTACCAAGCAGTGCTTTTGTGTCTCTAGTCGTGAATCGACAGTCGGGGATCGACAACTAAAAATGCCTATGGTTTGGATGCTTCCTATGTCGTGTCACATGTTAATGGCCTTGCAAACCATTAGCGATCTTGATTTCCTTACATTTACAGAAGTACATATTTCAGTACAATTACATACCATGTTTTCATTCAAGAATATAAACATTCAATACAAAAACTGCATGAACTCACACCAACATTATGTTGACGATTTTCCAAAACTCACATGTATTTCAGGAAACAAGTTGGACCTTGGGCGCTGGTGTTATTTCAAGACGTAAATTTCAAGTTTAGATGTCATCCACTTTTGTTTGTATCGTAACTTGAGGGTTTTGGTTGAAACTTAAATGACTTGTGTTAGTAACATTTCAATCTTATGAATGGATGAACATCTTATTTTAATCATATAGTTGTTTATTATAATTGAATGCATTGATATTGAGCAAGTCATACATCATACGCTTCCGCAAAAGTCAAGGTGTGACAGTTTGGTATCAGAGCTTCGATTGTAGTGAACTAGGATTCCTTCTCGAGTCTAGACTACAATCATTAGGACTCTCTCACGAAAACATTTTTACAAAAGGTTTTTCATTGCATTTACAAAAAGCGCCAAGATCCATGAATCCAACATTTTTCAAAGGAAAGAACAAACAAGAGTTATATGAGACATGTAGCATTTATTTGCTTGTGTATACTAAGTAACGTTATTATATTAATATATATGCATATTATGTGTACGGAATGATTATTGTCGAGATACCTTCGACTTTGAATCCTATTATTGTTCTTAACTTGCGCAATGAGATTATCGACCTCGCGTACACTGCGGAGCTTATTACCAAACGAGGCCCTGAGCTGGATTCTGTAGAAAAATGGTTGTTCTTCTCCCTTGAATGCGAAGGTGCCTGACTACGGAAGTGACGGCGAGGCAGAGGAGGCAACCTTTGACAACGACCTTATCAGTGAGACGAGACCCCGGCGGCTTTTACGAAGCGAGATTGACGACACTTCCGTCCAATCAAGGAAGATGAAGTACTCATCTTGAAGGTGCCCCTCCAACTTCCAGGAATTTCCCTTATTCCTATTACATCTAAAGCATTGTGCCTATACGCGCGTAGCGATAACAAATGATGACGCGTAGACCACCATAATGGTCCTTTCCATGTCGGAGGTATAAGGACAGTAGTGTCCCCTCTGTGGTTGATCATCTACTTTGAACGAGGGAAAGTTGGGGTGACCGTGCAAGATAATTTATTATTACGGGGGCCCACGTAATAACGACTTGTAGTGCATGGAAATCCTGGTGGACTCTGCGGGTCAAGCTAATGATCACCACCCATCCAAAACTTTCTAAGTGTTCACACCTTCATCTAGTAGGGCAATACCTAGATAATTGCTATAGCACCTTACAAGTAGGAAACCTGTCTTTGCCTACTTCATGTCAGACACTTCTACCCATATTACAACACCGATGCACCCATCAGTACTTCCACCCTCATTATCCCGTGGTGCACCCATCGTTTGGGTAGTGCATTCACACTCTGGAAACCACTTTACGGTTGCTGCAAGGCACAATTCGGTCCCGAGGAAGAAGTCATGTACCCTCACGACCTTATCTATGTGTTTTCACTATCACTTTTTCCTATACGTGGTAGTAATGCACAACCCCCCATCTCCTGTAAAGCATACCCGCTTAAGTAAAACTAAAGACTATGGAAGAGTCAGAAACTTGAGGAATAAACAAGGAACAAGGTGAAGGGAAGACCTCACCATATTTTTATAGCCCTGGATGACTTGCATCAATTGGAGTAAGGTGACTCTGAGGAGGTTTGCTACGCAATAGAACAACATCTATTCCAATATAAATGTTTAATCTTGTCAATATGTTTCATACAAGAGAAGCACATGGAACCACAGCGAAGGAAATGCTGGTCGAGTCTAATCAGAACCTTTACCTGCAACAAGAGCTAAGCCTGAAGCTCTGTGGAGCCAACAAGTTGCTGAAGCAATCGTCCAATACAAAGCAAACAACACTGAAAACAACGGCAAAATAAGAGGAAGTATACACATCCCAAGTAAAGCTCTAAAGCAAACAACAAACATAAGGAAACCGCTGCGACTAGGAAAGTCAAAGCATTCGTTGTCACAACTAAGATAGGTGATAAAAACTACCAAGGAGAGCTACCAAAGTGTGATAGATGTGGTTATTATCACACAGGTCCGTGCAGGACTCGTAGGTGTGAAATTGGGGCAAGACCGGGCATAGCAAGGAGGCATGTTGTTCTGGTATGAGACATGTGAATGGAATTTAGGACAGTAATAGCAATGGTAAAGGCCAAGAATTTCTACGGATGTGGCGACAAAATGACACTATTGGAAGGACTGTTCGAAGAAAAGTTCAAGCTCTTGAGAGCATTTTCATGAAGGGAATATGCAAGGCACGCTAGGACCCGAACATAGTTACGAGTACGTCCCTTATAAATCGACACATTGCATCCGTTCTATTTGATACCAGCGCCGAATTTGGTATTAAGTCTATGGAACTTAAGGATATACTTGGCTTAGGAACAAGTAAGCTAGACACCCCACATGCTATAGAGTTGGCAATTGAGAAATCAGTCGAAATGGATAAAGTTATTAAGGGTTGTATACTTGGACTTGGGGAACGAAAATTCCCTATCAACCTTCTACCAGTTGGTTTAGGTAGTTTTGAGGTGGTAGTCGTCATGGATTGGATATCCAAGAATGGAGCTGAAGTTGTTTATCATGAGAAAATCATTCGCATCTCTCTTGAGAATGATGAAACTCTCATCGTACATGGAGAGAAAAGAGACACACCTCTGCGGATCATTAATTGCATGAAAGCACAGAAGTGCTTAAGGAAAGGATGTGTTGCATTCCTGGCGCACGTTGTAGACAAGAAGGCTGAGGAGCCGAAACTCGAAGACATTCCTATAGTGAAGGAATTTCTTGATGTTTTTCCCGAAGATTGCTGGGACTGCCTCCGCAACGACAAGTCGAATTCCATATTGACTTGGTTCCAGGAGCCGCTCCTGTAGCCAAGGCACCCTATCGACTTGCGCCATCCGAAATGCAAGAATTATCTACACAACTCCAGGAGTTGTTGGATAAAGGATTCATAAGGCCGAGCTTCTCGCCTTGGGGAGCTCCAGTTTTGTTCGTGAAGAAGAAGGATGGAACAATGCTCATGTGTATCGATTATAGAGAACTGAATAAGCTCACTGTCAAGAATCGGTACCCACTACCGAGGGTTGAGGACTTATACGATCAGTTGCAAGGATCGAGTTACTACTCCAAGATCGACCTTCGATCTGGATACCATCAGTTAAGGATCCAAGAAGAGAGCATACCGAAGACTGCATTCAGGACGCGTTATGGGCATTACGAGTTCCTTGTGATGCCATTTGAGTTAACGAACGCGCCAGTGGTATTTATGGATCTGATGAATCGTGTCTGCAAACCATATCTCGATAAATTCGTGATTGTATTTATCGATGATACTCTGATTTATTCCCGAACGAAAGAAGGGCACGACAACACCTCAGGACCATTCTGGAATTATTAAAGTAAGAGATGCTTTATGCAAAATTCTCAAAGTGTGAATTCTGGATTTGCGAAGTACAATTCCTTGGTCCTGTCATGAATGAGAAGGGTATTCATGTAGACCCAGCAAAGATAGAGGCGATAAAGAATTGGGAAGCCCCCAAAACTCCAACCGAAGTTCGACAATTTTTGGGATTAGCAGGCTATTACCGCCGGTTCATCAAGAATTTCTCCAAGATAGCTCAACCGCTAACTTCCCTCACGCAGAAGGATAAGAAGTATGACTGGGGAGATGAGTAGGAAGAAGCCTTCCAACTTCTCAAAAACAAGCTATGCGATGCACCGATACTATCCTTACCTGAAGGCGCTGAAGACTTCGTGGTATACTGTGACGCTTCGCGTCAAGGATTGGGTTGCGTGCCCATGCAACGCCAAAAGGTCATCGCTTACGCTTTAAGACAGTTGAAAGTTCATGAGAAGAACTACACCACACACGACCTGGAGCTAGGCGCGGTGGTATTCGCCTTGAAGATCTGGCGACACTAATTATATGGTACTCAATGTACAATCTTCACTGATCACAAAATCCTACAGCACATATTTAATCAGAAGGAATTAAATATGCGTCAGCAATGCTGGGTCGAACTGCTAAACGATTATGATTGTGAGATTAAATACCAGCCTGGCAAGGCGAACGTAGTAGCAGACGCGTTGAGTCGAAAAAAAGGGGGTTAAGACCCTATGGGTTCGAGCATTGGAAATGACTATTCAAACGAATCTCACTGCACACATTCATGAGGCACAACAAGAAGCCCTTAAGAAGGAAAATCGTAGAGCTGAATATCGCCGAGGTACGGAGAAGAAATTGGTGCCAAATGACGAGGGAACCTTATACTTTATGGGGCGTATTTGGGTTCCGCTCTATGGCGGTAGTCGAGAAGTCATCTTTGATGAAGCTCACAAGTCGAGATACTCGATCCACCCAGGATCGGACAAAATGTGTCAAGACCTGAAAGAATACTACTGGTGGCCAAGGCTTAAGAACGACGTAGCTGTTTACGTTGGAAAATGCCTAACCTGTGCCAAGGTCAAGGCTGAATATCAGAAACCATCCGGTCTACTGCAACAACCCGAGATACCCATGTGGAAGTGGGAGCAAATCTCAGTGGACTTCATAACTAAATTACCCAGGACCCCTAGAGGGCATGATATGATATGGGTGATAGTTGATCGATTGACGAAGTCTGCATATTTTCTACCAATCCGAGAGAATGATAGCACCGGAAAGCTTGCTGAGCTGTATCTTAAGGAAATTGTAGCACGGCATGGAATGCCTGTTTCGATTATTTTAGACAGAGATGGACGTTTCGTATCAAGGATCCGACAATCCTTCCAAGAGGCCTTTGGATCTCAACTAGATCTAACCACGACCTTCCATCCACAAACAGACGGTCAGAGCGAACGGACCATACAAACACTGGAAGATATGCTTTGCACATGTGTTATGGCTCTAGGCGGTAGCTGGGATACTCATCTGCCTTTAGTTGAGTTTTCCTATAATAACAGCTACCATACGAGCCTAAAAAGCCGCACCATTCGAAGCTCTATATGGCCGCAAGTGCGGCTCACCGTTTGTGTTGGGCAGATGCTGGAGACAAACAGTTGATTGGTCCTTAACTCGTTCAAGAGACAATCGACAAGATCGTGCAGACTCGAGAGCGCATTAAGGCAGCTCATGATCAACAAAAGAGCTACGCTGATCGAAGACGAAAACCCTTAGAATTCAAGGTGGGAGACAAAGTCCTGTTGAAAGTCTCACCTTGGAAAGGTGTAGCAAGATTCGGAAAATGTGGAAAGTCGAATCCACGGTGAATGGTCCAATATATCCAGCAAAAATTGCGACGTTAAATGTTCAGAATCAAGACGAGCATAAAATTTCCATTCAAGACCTTGGAAAGAATTGGTACCGTGGCGTACAAGCTGGAGTTACCGGAAGAACTTAATAGTGTACATGATATGTTCCATGTATCCAACCTCAAAAAGAGTCCAACCCAAGAAATAGCTATCATCCCTGCGGATGAGGTGCATATCAACGACACACTCCGATTTACATAACAGCCTGTTGAGGTAACGGATTGGAAGATCCATAAAACAAGGAGGAGTCGCATTATGCTTATCAAAGTACGATGGAACTCTAAGCATGGACCTGAGTACACGTGGGAACGTGAAGACCGGTTCAAAGCCAAGTACCCCCACCTTTTCGAGAAAGCTCCTGCGGGAGATAACTCAGCCTGAATTTCGGGACGAAATTCTTTTAACGGGGGGAGACTGTGACAACTGGCACAAAACCGGTAATTTCCGAACAGTCTAATTATTAGTAAATATCTACAATTATGTGCTTAAATGTCAACATTGTCTAATTTCATGCTATACATGTAGATTCATGCACGTTTTATACTTCAAATATTGCTTTATGCATTACTTTAGCGTTGCGTCAGAAAGACTAGTAAACTCACCGGTAAGACACACTGTGTTAGCAGTTCTGGAGAAATCAGTCAGATAATAGAATTAGGGCCTAGGAGTAGGTCCAACATCTAAAATACATTAAAACCTAAGTGTGGATACGAGTGTTAACATATAAACTTTCCGGAAGCCAAACTATGCACTAAAAAGCACCCAAAACTTATCTAAAATGCGGAAATCTGCATAATTCAACTATAAATCAGCTATAACCAGCTTTTAAACACATTAATATCATGTAGAATTTATGTTTTATTTTCCCAAATAACTTACAAAGTGTCGGAAATTAAAACTGCCACAAAAGGTGCTTCATACCTAGTGAAACTGCGCAATTCAGCACTTTAACGAACCGTAACGAACCGAACAACCGGACAATAACCGGGACATCAAAATTTGACAAGAAGTAATGTTTTTATGATATTAAGCTAGTATTAATGCTAGAACACTTTAAAACTCATAAAAACACCTAAACACACTTAAACTTACTTAAACCTTATCATTTGCACTTTAAACATTCAACTTCCAAAATTTTACATTTTACCCCCCCCCCTCCTTTCAACAAATCCGGCCCCAATGGGTCCCACACATGGATTTTATTTTATTTCATTAGATTTTATTAGATTTTATGCAAGGAAATGTTTTAGTAATATACCATATGAAAGATTTGGAAGATCTTTATAAAAGCATAAACAAATCACACACCATCATCCACCTTCTTCTTCCCTCCTTCCCCTCTTGCTCTCGGCTCAAACCCACACACATACACCACCGTTTTCAAGCTTCAATCATTCAATACAAGGTGATCTAGTGGTGTATGGAGGCCATTTAGGAAGGTGTATGGTGCTAGAACTTGAAGGACCACCTTGTGGAGCTTTTAACCTCTTGATTTCTTCCTTGTTCATCATCTCCATTTTTGTGCCACTTCCCTAGCCATTAGAGCTAGTAGTAAGCTTCTTGATCACTAATTTAAGTCATGTTTATGTTATGTTATGTACAAGTTTCACCATCTAAACAACTTAACTTCTAATGTTAAAAATGAAAAGATCTAACATATTCATGAAGAAAATAAGTGATTACATGAATTTTTAGTGTATGTAATGAAGTTGTTTATGTTATATCTTGAGTTTATGATTAGATCAAGTATGTTAAAGCTTAGATCTACCAAGTTTAAACATGGATCTTGAAGGATCCAAGGTTAGACTTGAAGATGAACATGTGAAGCATAATGTGAACTTGAAATAGGAATTTTTACACATAAACTTGTAATCTTGAAGTAATAAAGTGTGTGTTAAATTAATTTTTGAAACTAATATCTATGAAAAGTTTGTTAAAAGTTTAACACAAAGCTTGTTTATGAAAGATCTAAAAATATTAAGCATGGATCTTGAAAGATCCATGGTTAAACATGATATTAAAAATAATGATCTTTCTAATAAACATAAAAGTAGTTTTAGAACATGATTTACAAGGTTTGAAAACATAAAACTCATGGATGAATGAGTTAGTGGATTAAAGTTTCACATAAGTTTGTTTAAAATACAAAAAAAAGACTTGTTTTTGGAAAGATCATAATATGTAAAGTGTAGATCTAAAAGACTACACATTTTTAACAAGAATCAAGTCCACCATGATGTTTCATATGGAAGAATTAGTGTTTGTTGTTGATGATTATTGTTGGAAAATTGTTTTGAAGTTGAAAAGAAAATAAACACATGTTTTGAAAACATGGGAAACTTCAATTTTTAGGGGAAACTATGTCAAAATTTTTATAAAATTTTGACACTTAGAAAAATATAAGTTTTTGTGAAACTTATTCCCTAAAAATTCACCTAAAAATATTTACCAAGGTTTCCCTAATTTTTGTGTAAAATTACAAGTCAAGAAATGGTGATTTCTTCAAGTTAAAATCAATATTAAGAATGTATATTTTGGGGAAAATATATATATTTAGTGATCACCAAATTTTGTGCTAAGGGTATATTATGTGTATTATATGTAGTAGTGTATTAAGGACTTGAAAATACACTAAATACACCCAAGGAGTATGAATACAAAAATACACATACAACTACATGAGAATACATAAGTATACAAGTATACAAAAATCAGGTGAATAACGAGAATGATTATATATATTTTATAGCATGACAAAATATATATATTTCTTACGAGTCTTAAAAATATATTATTTTTAAGAAATTTAATTCCGGAAAGTAATAGAAATCAAAGTATTGATTTTTGGTGAAAAATACAAAATACACAAGTATTTACATAAAATACAAGTATACTTTCCTAAGAATACTTGTACCAAAATAATATTGAGGATATTATTTTACGAAATACTTATATTTATTTTTGGGAAAGTAATATAAGTAACATACGTGAAAGTTAAAAATATAAATTATTTTTAACATCTATTACCTTGAAAAGGGACTACATGAATGAATATATATTTGAGAAGTAAAATATATATTTACAAAAATACATTACATACATAAAGTGCAAAGGCATGACAAACGGGCGAGACCCGACAAACAAGGGCACGACCCTCACAAAGACTGAACATACAAAGAACATATACGTAAACAAAAGATGGTGACTTGTACTTGTGTGATACAAGTCTAGTGACTAACATTAATAGAACACGTATAGGTCACGACACTACGAAACCAACCGGTGAAGTTTACGGCGCAGGATACGCAAAGTTGTGAGTTTATGTCCCCACTTTTAAACTTTTACTTGTTTTCTAAACTTGGGGAAAATACATGTGTTATGGTATGTTGAATACAAAAACTAAGGAATGATACTTTAGATCATGTCACGAATAGGGTGCCATAAGCACCATTAATCAGTTACATACCAAGACCGCAGAACAAAAGGTTAGATCTAATGGGTTTCAGGCAACCACACTCTTGGCCACTCTTTTACCAAGCAGTGCTTTTGTGTCTCTAGTCGTGAATCGACAGTCGGGGATCGACAACTAAAATGCCTATGGTTTGGATGCTTCCTATGCCGTGTCACATGTTAATGGCCTTGCAAACCATTAGCGATCTTGATTTCCTTACATTTACAAAAGTACATATTTCAGTACAATCACATACCATGTTTTCTTTCAAGAATATAAACATTCAATACAAAAACTGCATGAACTTACACCAACATTATGTTGACGATTTTCCAAAACTCACATGTATTTCAGGAAACAAGTTGGACCTTGGGCGCTGGTGTTATTTCAAGACGTAAATTTCAAGTTTAGATGTCATCCACTTTTGTTTGTATCGTAACTTGAGGGTTTTGGTTGAAACTTAAATGACTTGTGTTAGTAACATTTCAATCTTATGAATGGATGAACATCTTATTTTAATCATATAGTTGTTTATTATAATTGAATGCAATGATATTGAGCAAGTCACACATCATACGCTTCCGCAAAAGTCAGGGTGTGACATATTGTCTATATAAAGTAAAAGATTTTCACCATTCATATCTCTACGGTCTATATAGAGATATGTTGGCTACCTGGTTGGGGGTTAAGGGAATTGTTTAGTAAGGTTCTTGCCTTGTTTAGTGTATAGATCCTGCAAGGACCTGGGTCAAGCTTACTAGGACCTCCTTCAATACCCACTGGTATTGGATGGCTGGGGTGCGAATGGCTTGATCCCCTCATATGTAAACTACTATTAATACATTAAACCAGCTACTTGGGATTGTATCCCTGCTGACTCAAACCACTTAGCCGAGGGTAACGTCACCTTCAAAAGAGGGGCCTACCACTTTACGCATTAATAACTTAATTCATTATCTTTCAATATTCTGACCCTTTGGGATTGTATACTTGCTGACACAAACCACTGGGTTGAGGGTAACGTCACCTTCAAAAGAGGGGCCTACTACTATAACTAAGATAATCTCTTAAAAAGTGCAAAAGTGCGGAAATCATCAAAGGATACCTTAAAGGTGAGTCGGATCCAAGTGATTCATCTTGTCTATCTGTTTTTATTTTATTTTTATATTTCAGCATTTTAGTTTTTATTTTTCATGTTTAAAACCTTTTCTAAAAATTTTAGTTTGATTAGACGTTGAGGATAAACCGGTATTAAAAGCTCTTGTGTCCTTGGACGACCTCGGTATCTTACCAACGCTATACTACGCTCACGATGGGTGCACTTGCCCATGTGTGTGTTTAGTGTTAGTAGAATATCGTGTTTTATAAATTTAAAACTTGACTAATGTGTAAAATGGGCTTAAAATATTAATAAAAACATATCACACCTTACACACACTAAGTTTTTGGCGCCGTTGTCGGGGATACAAGGATTTTAAGAAAGTTAGGAAGCAACGGCCTAATCGTTTTTCTTGTTTTTCTATTTTTTCTAGGATTTTTTTAGATTTTTCAGCTTCTGCAAACTTCAGCATGAGGCCGTGCCTATTCGAACACGGGTTGTGCCCAGCATCCTTACTGACAGTTTTTATTTTCAGAGTTACAGAAAGGTGACCACGGGGTCGTGCCGGTGCAACACGAGGCCCTATTGAACTTTCCAGTAACAGGGATCCAGAAAACAATCACTGTAACCACGACCACGGGCCGTGGTCAGCGACCACGGGGCCGTGGTGAGACTTCTGACCACCGATATTTTCTGTTTTTATCACAGGACTTGGGACCCAGGCGCAGCACCTGAACTTCCTTCGCAGTACATGAGCTCCAGTTCCAATAAAGACATAAAAGAACCTCTAGACGAACCAGGACGCTTTCTAAGAAAATGACTTAAAGCTAAAATCCAAGAGAAAGTTTCTGGGGACTTACTTCCAATGGCATATCAACGTACCCTAATGGATTACCTATGGCCCACAGTAGGTAATCTCGGCGCCGCTATCAATGCACCGAATGTCGATGCCAACAACTTCGAGCTTCGGCCGCATTTGATACAAATGCTCCAAAACTCCCCAACTTTCCATGGGCTTGTGGACGAAGATCCCCATTTACATATTACCAACTTTTTGGAAATATGTGATACTGTTCGGATCAACGGGGCATCAAACGACGCCATCCGCCTCCGAATGTTCCCATTTTCATTAAAAGACTGAGCTAAGGCTTGGCTTAACACCCTCCCAAGTGGTTTGGTAAACACTTGGGATGAACTAACCCAAAAGTTTTTATATAAGTATTTCCCTCCTTCTAAAACGGCTAAATTAATGACTGAAATTAATACATACTCACAAGAGGACGAGGAATCCTTATATGAAACTTGGGAAAGATTCAAGGAGCTATTAAGAAAATGCCCTCATCATGGTCTTGCAGTATGGCAACAAGTATCCACTTTCTATAATGGATTGTTGCCACACACAAGACAAACACTTGACTCTAGCTCCGGGGGACTTCTAGGTAATCGTCGCCCAAACGAAATTTATAATCAAATTGAGGAAATTGCTCAAAACAATTTTCAATGGCACACTCCCCAAGGCACAAAATCTATTGCCCTGGGCGCCCATAAGGTAGATGAGAACACTTCTTTACAAGCCTAAATCGAGGCCCTCTCTTCGAAAATCAAAAAGTTAGAAATAGAAAAAACGGCTTCGGTTATGGCTTGTGAAGGGTGTGGTGGGCCACATGAAAATTAGAGTTGTATGAAAGAAATGGATAATCAAACGGAAATGGTAAACTACATTGATAATAGACCTAGGCCGTCAGGTCCTCCAACGGGTACCTACAACCAATGAGGTCACAGTTTGCCAGTTTTCTATCGAGTTCCTCCCAAGGTGGCAATTCCTGAGCTTGACCAGAGCTCTCTCCTATTTCTTTTCCCTTTCCTTTTGGATCCTCCATTTTCTTTACCCTTTGGGCAGCGGGTTTCTTCTTTCTCCCTCATTTCTAGTCTAGAAGCCTTCTTCTCTTTTTAGGTTTGGGTTTCTCCTGAGACTGGGCCTGAAACACTAATGGCTCCTTGGTGTTAGCCTGATAACCGGACTGGGCTCCTGTTGTATCCATATCAGTAGTATGGATTGTGAAGTTTCGGAAGGCTTCCGATAGTTCATTCATGTTGTTAGTCACACATAAGGAAACACACAAAAGTACAAATTAAAATTTTATTTATTATAATTAAATTTTCACAGAATCACAAAATGGCAATTTGAAAAAGTAAGTATTTTCTAAATACTTAATTGGCTTAAATCAGTGGCTCTGATACCACCTTTTCTGTCACGGCCCCCGACCCAGTTTCCCGGTCCGGAAGCCGCGGGACAGAAACCCGTGGTATTGGTGGTTGATTTGGCAGCGGAAATTTTAACAGGATCGTTTAAACTGAAAACACCCAATTATTTTATTATAAGTTTCGGGGCAAACCCCGTGATTTACAATAAAGGAATTTCACTGGGAAATCCCCTGATTACAAAAACATGTTTATTTGTTTACTGAGCCACTTCATTCAAGCTGGAGTGCGACGCGGCACTTTTCCTTGTTCACAGTAAATCACCTGAAACATGTTTAAAAAGATTTGATCAGCGGGGAAATACTGGCGAGTCATTCAATTTGTACAAAAGGACACATTGTTATAAATTACAGTATTAAGAGTTTTTACATTTACCCCTATCTTATAATTATCTGGTCCAGTTGTCACTCGACCGGATCTATGATTATGGTCATATCACTAATTAGGCTCGCCCACCTAAGAGTGATAAAACCGTAGTAAATGAAGCTTACCCTGAGATCCTTAGGTCTGTCCTAATTAGGATCTATGACCGTCCTACGCGCCCCGCTAGGGCCACCCTAGCTACGGCTAGGGCTGCCGTGTCATACCCTAGCCTCGCCACGTGTATGACACGTGGCCTTGAAGCTTATCCGGAGATCCTTAGGTCTGTCGCGCCCCACGAAGACCTTGCTTAAATCTTTCGCGGCCCGCGAGCGAATCCTAAAATTTGATTTTCTTGATTTTTCATGAGAATTAGGGTTTTAGGGGTTCGGGCTTTTACTTACGGAGTGTTTTAGGGTGTTTTTGTGCAGGTCCTTACATCCTCCCCACCTTATTTAAAATCTCGTCCTCGAGATTTATTGGAACAAGTAAGGATATTTCCGCTTCATTTCCGATTCCAGCTTCCATGTGTACTCAGGTCCTCTTTTCGAATTCCACTTTACTTTGACTATCACCAATCTCTTGTGTTTGAGGTGCTTAACCTTTCTGTCTTCTATTTGAAGAGGTTTCTCAACAAATTTCAACTTTTCATTTACCTTTATGTCTTGAAGAGGTACTACCAGTGATTCATCAGATAAACACTTTTTAAGATTAGATACATGAAACACATCATGTACTCTGGCCAGCTCTTCTGGTAGTTGCAGTTGATAGGCAACTGGTCCTATTCATTGGGTAACGGTAAATGGTCCTATGTACCTTGGACTTAGCTTTCCTTTCTTACCGAATCGAACTACCCCTTTCCAAGGGGAAACTTTTAATAGTACCTTGTCCCCAATTTGGAATTCTAACGGCTTACGTCGATTGTCTGCATAACTCTTCTGGCGGTCACGAGCTGTTTTCAGTCTTTCCTTGATTTGAGTTATCTTGTCGGTGGTTTCTTGTACAATCTCGGGACCTAATAATTGACTTTCTCCTATTTCTGCCCAGCATACTGGAGTTCGACACTTTCGTCCATACAGTGCTTCGAACGGGGCAGCATTGATTCTTGTAAGATAACTATTGCTATAGGAGAATTCTATTAACGGTAAGTGGTCATCCCAATTTCCACCGAAATCTATTACACATGCCCTGAGCATGTCTTCTAGGGTTTGGATCGTCCTTTCACTTTGTCCATCTGTTTGGGGATGGTATGCAGTACTTAAATTTAGTCGGGTCCCCATTGCTTCTTGGAAACTTATCCATAAATGTGAAGTGAAACGACTATCCCTATCTGACACAATGGAAAGTGGAACTCCATGTAGGGATACTACCTCGTCTACGTATAATTTAGCTAATCTTTCCATGCTAAAGGTTTCCTTCATTGGTAGGAAATGAGTTGATTTGGTTAATCGATCTACAATCACCCAGATTGCATCATTACCTTTCCTGGTCTTGGGTAGTTTAGTAACAAAATCCATTGTGATTAGTTCCCATTTCCATACAGGCATTTCTAACTATTGAAGTAAACCTGAGGGTTTCTGGTGTTCTGACTTAACTTGCGAACAAGTTAGACACTTAGAAACGTATCTAGCGATGTCCTTTTTCATTCCTATCCACTAGAAGTTATTTCTTAAATCTTGATACATCTTGTTATTACCAGGATGCATTGTATATCTAGATTTATGGGCTTCCTCTAATATCTTATCTCTTAGATTTCCTTGCCTAGGTACCCAAATTCTTTTCTTATGGAATCTCCAAATTCCATCAGTCCCTTGTTCTAATTCCCTTATCCTTCCTTTCATTCCTTCAACGTCATCCTTGATTGCTGTTTCTTGTTCATTTTTCAATTGTTCCATTAAATCCAATTGTAGATTTAATCTAAGAGCATGAACTCGTCTTTGTTTCTCATGGTACTTACGACTTAAGGCATCTGCTACTACATTTGCCTTTCCTTCGTGATATAGGATATCACAGTCGTAGTCACTTAAAATCTCCATCCATCTTCTTTGCCTCATGTTCAATTCTTTTTGCCCAAATATGTATCTTAAACTCTTATGATCTGTATAGACAGTAAACTTACTTCCGTACAGATAATGTCTCCAAATCTTAAGGGCAAAAATTATTGCTCCTAATTCTAGGTCATGAGTCGTATAATTTTCCTCGTGCTTTTTCAATTGTCTTGATGCATACGCAATTAACTTTTTGCGTTGCATTATCACACAACCTAATCCTAGTTTAGAAGTATCGCAGTAGACCTCAAAATCTTCGGTTCCTTTGGGTAAGGCAAGAATTGTGGCGTTTGTTAATCTTTTCTTTAGGATTTTAAAGGCTTCCTCTTGCGTAGATCCCCATTCAAACTTAACAGTTTTACAGGTTAGCTTAGTTAATGGAACAGCTATCTTAGAAAAGTCTTTAATGAAGCGCCTATAATATCCGGCTAATCCTAGAAAACTTCTAATTTCGGTAGCTGATTGCGGGACCTTCCAATTTGTGATCGCTTTTATCTTGGAGGGATCTACGTGAATGCCTTCGTGATTTACCAGGTGTCCTAAAAATTGCACTTCTTGTAGCCAAAATTTACACTTCGAGAATTTGGCGTAAAGCTTTTCCTTTCTTAACAAGGTTAAGAGTGCATGCAGGGGTTCACAATGTTCATCCTGACTTTTGGAATAAATAAGTATATCGTCGATGAAGACAATTACAAATTTATCCAAATACGGCTTACAGACCCTATTCATCATGTCCATAAATGTTGCAGGAGCATTCGTTAATCCAAAGGGCATGACTGTAAACTCGTAGTGACCATACCTAGTCCTGAAAGCAATTTTAGGTATGTCTTCTTCTTGTACTTTCAACTGATGGTATTCGGAGCGCAAATCTATCTTAGAGAAATACCTAGCGCCTTGAAGTTGATCAAAAAGATAATCAATCCTAGGTAATGGGTATTGATTCTTAATGGTAACCTTATTCAATTCTCTATAATCGATACACATTCGCATCGAACCATCTTTCTTTTTCACGAATAACACAGGTGCTCCCCAAGGGGATGAACTAGGTTGTATGAATCCTTTGCTTAACAATTCATCTAACGGCTTTTTCAGTAACATTTCTGTGGGTGCTAACCGATAGGGTGCCTTAGCTATTGGAGCAGTTCCAGGAATTAGATGAATTCTAAACTCTACTTCCCTATCCGGTGGTAATCTAGGTAGCTCTTCTGGGAATACATCAGGGTATTCTAACACTATTGGGTTTTCTTTAAGCTCTTTGCTTTTAGTGTTAATGATTACCGAAACCATATACACTATTCCTTGCTTTCATTCATAACTAGGAACTTTCATTATCGAAATGAACTTCATTGATTTACGTGGCTTATCTCCTGTAACCAAAATTACTTCTCCTGTGGGTGAAGGGATTTCTATGGAATTTTGATCATAGAGGATTCGAGCATGGTTGGATACTAACCAATCCATTCCTAACACGACATCGAATCCTGCTAAATTCATAGGTAGAAGGTTTACAAAAAATTTATGGCCTGAGAGTTCTATTTTTCCTTCTTGGAGTATCTTATCTATATTAACAGAATTCCCTTCTGTCGTTTCTACTATAAAAATTTGCCTAAGCTTGGTTAAAGATTGCTTAAGAGCTTGGCAGAATGAAGTATTTACAAAACTTTGGTTTGCACCAGAGTCAAATAATACTTTTGCATAAACGTCATGTACAAGAAACGTACCAGCTATCACATCCGGAATCAGATCTGCTTCTTGTGTAGTCAGCTGGAAGGCTCTTGCATTCTTTTTATTAGTTCCTTCAGTCGCTTTTGCCTTGGTGTCAGCTGGCTTGACCAGTTTAGGGCACTATGGCTTAAAATGCCCGGCTTCTCCGCAGTTGTAGCAGACCATGGATTTCTTTCTGAATTCCTCCTCTCGGTGTCCCGATCTATTACAGAAATTGCAATATTCCTTGCATTTCCCAAGATGCTTCTTTTTACAGTTACTACAAAACGGAGTGGTGGAGGATTGCCCGGTTCCCTTTTTCTTGAAGTTACTATTATTATTAACCCCACGGAAACCTTGGGTAATCTTTTGGGCCAATTCATTTTTCCTGTTTTCTTCTCTTGTTCGCACCAAACCGTCAATCAAGGTGTTGGCCAATTCGACCGCATCGTCAAGTGTTCGAGGTCTCGCAGCTTTGACTATGTCACGAATCTCGCTAATTAGTCCCCAAATGTAGCGAGAAATAAGCACCGCTTCTGCCGAGGCCAGAGTTGGTACTATTCTAGCATACTCGAAAAATTTCGAAGTATACCCACGACAGTCAACGTCCACCATTCGGTGGTTCAGGAACTTATTTGTCATATGTTCCTTTTCGTAGAAGGGATAAAACTTTCTTTCCACCAATTCCTTAAATGCCTCCCAACTCATGGCATAAGCCACGTCACTTCCTTTAGCTTGCAGCACCGTGTTCACCATTCTAACGCCTCTTCCTTGAAAAGGTGGGATGCATACATCACCCTATCTTCTTCTGCGCACTTACTTATTTTAATTACTGCTTCTGTCTTTTCCAACCAACGTAGTGCGGCAGTCGCCCCTTCATTGCCTGCAAATTCGACTGGCTTACAGGCGAGAAATTCTTTGTAAGTGCAACCCGTCGTTGCCACTTTCATTTTCTTAAGTAATGGGGCTTGAACCATATTATTATTATCACCGCCCCCATTCACACTGTTACTGAAATTATCGTCGCGGGTGCGTTTGCTATGGTTGGCTTGGGAAGGTTGAACAGGATTCTTAACAGCAGCAACGATTGCTGGGATAGTGTTGGCTATTCCCTGAGCAACGATATTTTCTATATCTTGTCTATTGAGAAAATGGTCTTCATTATTGGGTTCAGATTGGTTAACTTCATTTGCCGGTTGGTTTAGTGCGTTTTCCATCTGAATAATTAACAATATATATAAATTATTGTCACAAATGAAAAGCAACTAAACACAATAAGGCAATCCCAAACACAATTAAGTCAGCACACGTAGCCAAAATCGTCGACATTGCGACATTCATGTTTTATATAAAATATTATGCGTCCGTACAAGCCAGATATTTACAGATATTCTATTTTAACATTATTATACAATATTATACATTATGTTATTATTATTATTATTATATATTATATTATTATTATTTTATTTTATTATTATTATTATATTTTTTTTCACATAATATTATTATACAAAACATCTAATCTACTGTTATTCGCCACCTTCAGTAGTGGAACTCTCTCTCATCATACTTCCAGGTAATATTCTCCCCCACAGTCCGGATCCTGGTCTCCATATCCACCAGTTCTTCACCATAACGGCGTAGTTCTGCCACATTCTCCGGGTTCATAGGTGGGAAAGTAACAGGGGGTGGGTCAAACTGTGGGTAGTAAGGATTGGGATTATTCATTATGTTCTGGAAGTGCTAGTCACTGGTCCACCATTCTTCTATTTGGCCCGAAAGAGGTTGAGGGTTAACAATTGGGTCCGGAATGGCAGGTTTCAGATTGATAGGAAGTTCTGATTGAGCGGGAAAATTGAAAAGGGTTTCATCAGCAGGTTCAATGAGGTCACAGTTTGCCAGTTTTCTATCAAGTTCATCCCAAGGTGCCAATTCCTGAGCTTGACCAGAGCTCTCTCCTATTTCTTTTCCCTTTCCTTTTGGATCCTCTGTTTTCTTTACCCTTTGGGCAGCGGGTTTCTTCTTTCTCCCTCGTTTCCAGTCTAGAAGCCTTCTTCTCTTTTTAGGTTTGGGTTTCTCCTGAGACTGGGCCTGAAACACTAGTGGCTCCTCGGTGTTAGCCTGATAACCGGACTGGGCTCCTATTGTATCCATATCAGTAGTATGGATTGTGAAGTTTCGGAGGGCTTCCGATAGTTCATTCATGCTGTTAGTCACACATAAGGACACACACAAAAGTCCAAATTAAAATTTTATTTATTATAATTAAATTTTCAAAGAATCACAAAATGGCAATTTGAAAAATTAAGTATTTTCTAAATACTTAATTGGCTTAAATCAGTGGCTCTGATACCACCTTTTCTATCACGGCCCCGACCCAGTTGCCCGGTCCGGAAGCCGCAGGACAGAAACCCGTGGTATTGGTGGTTGATTTGGCAGCGGAAATTTTAACATGATCGTTTAAACTGAAAAACCCAATTATTTTATTCTAGGTTTTGGGGCAAACCCCCATGATTTACAATAAAGGAATTTCACTGGGAAATCCCCTGATTACAAAAACATGTTTATTTATTTACTGAGCCACTTCATTCAAGCTGGAGTGCGATGCGGCACTTTTCCTTGTTCACAGTAAATCACCTGAAACATGTTTAAATAGATTTGATCAGCGGGGAAATACTGGCGAGTCATTCAATTTGTACAAAAGGACACATTGATATAAATTACAGTATTAAGAGTTTTTACATTTGCCCCTATCTTATAATTATCTGGTCCAGTTGTCACTCGACCAGATCTATCACTGTGGTCATATCACTAATTAGGCTCGCCCACCTAAGAGTGATAAAACAGTAGTAATATGCACAATACCCCCACTTACTGCCAGTAATTAAAGATTTGCAAAGACTTAATCCCTGTTCTTATAACAGGAAAACATTTAGGGTTTTACAAAGCAACTTTGATAAAAACAGAATGACTCACATTGCAAGTTTACACGGACAGAGTCTGCCTACTGATTAAGCCTGGTAACCTAGGTAAATAATGCAAACGAAACAAGGTTAGTAACTTAATACAACATTTACGATAACTTACGAGATCGAAACCCTCACGACGAATGACAAAGTATAGCCCAAGATTCGGGCAGCACTTAAACATCCATCGGATCGGTTTTAATCGATCGGACATTGTATCGTAGCAGTGATCGAATTATTACCCTGATATCGTAGCAGCGTCTCGACACTTAAACACACGATTTTGAGCAGAATATGACGTTTTTGAAAGAAAATTTTGAGCAGACTGGAATGGCCATGCAACGTCCAATTTATAGCAAATTTTTGAGTTTGTCGCGGCACGCAAAGGCCTTAAGGCCGTCCTAAGCTCCCCGCAAGTGCCACCCTAGCTATGGCTAGGGCTGCCGTGTCATACCCTAGCCTCGCCACGTGTGTGACATGTGGCCTTGAAGCTTATCCGGAGATCCTTAGGTCTGTCGCGCCCTGCGAAGACCTTGTTTAAATCTTTCGCGGCCCGCGAGCGAATTCTAAAATTTGATTTTCTTGATTTTTCATGAGAATTAGGGTTTTAGGAGTTCGGGCTTTTACTTACGGAGTGTTTTAGGGTGTTTTTGTGCAGGTCCTTACAGGTGATCACCTATACGCAATGCGCTAGCCGATCTTAGGGCTAGCATCAATCTTATGCCCGCATCAATGTTTGACCGACTCAGACTAGGTAAAACAAGCCCTACACAGATGAGCATACAACTCGCCGATAGGTCTATCAAATATCCACAAGGTGTCGTCGAAAATCTATTGGTAAAAGTCGGAGACTTTGTCTTCCCGGCCGACTTTGTCATAGTCGATATGGAGGAGGACACCGAAGTACCTCTCATTCTAGGAAGACCATTCCTAGCCACCGCTCACGCAATGGTGGATATGAGTGGAGGGAAGTTAACATTGAGGGTCGGAGACAAAGAGATGGATTTTGGGGTTAGGAAAAGAGTAGAAAACGACGACCCGGTCAAATACATGGACGTCATAGACTCAAGCTTGGATGATGCTCTCCGATGGTGCAACATGGGATGCAAAACATCCCACTTGGGTATCATATGACTGACTTTGGGTCTAGCCAAGGACCCTTATAAACGTGGCGCACCACGGAGGCATTCCGCGAAACTATCCTTAGTTTTAGTTTAGATTAACTTTTATGTTTTCTAGTTTAGCTTTTCTTTTCAGGAATAAAACACACTCGAAATGGTGGAGGTTACTAAGGGAACCTTGAACCCGTACCCCATGCACAAAAACAGAGCCTCCTGACAATTTTCCTCCATTACAGCAAGTTCAGCACGGGGTCGTGCTCAGCCCAACACGCCCCCGTGCCCGTGGTTCTGCAGAAAACGCCCAATTCAGGTAACTGGACACGGGGCCATGTTCACTGAACACGCCCCCGTGCCCAGCCTTCTCTTTAATATGTTACTGGCGATCTGAGCACGGGGCCGTGCCCGGAATAACACGGGCCCTTGTCCAGATGCCCAGTAACATAAAACTTTGTTTTTAAACACCTTTTTACACATTCAATCAACCTAAAAACTTATTTGTAGGACACATTGAGGACAATGTGTAATTTAAGTATGGGGGGGAGGGTGCTAAAACTTTGAATTTTGCAAGTACTAATAACAAGCCTTACACAAAACTCTATTGAAACCGCTAATCACCCCAATTTGTTTCAAAAACTTTTCATTTTTTTACTTGTCTTGGTTTAATTTGGGAATAACAAGTTCCAAAAGGTTATATTTTTTTACAAATTTACAACCGATAGCGTCGTGATAAAAAGAACCAACATAAGAAAATTATGAAACGGCATAACAAATCTAGTTAAAATTTGATTATATATACTTGATCACATTATTAACCCATTCCCACAATAAGTGAGTTTTGAGCCTTTATTGAGCATACAAGCATATATCTTTAAATCAAATGTTCATTTTTCGTTTCTTGTGTGAATAGCCACTTGGTTCTTACGAATCTAGAACTAGCCACGACGATACATTCCCGGTCCTTACCAACTTAAACCCAAGTAAGTAAATGATGGATGCATTAGGACTAACCCATTTTCCTTTCAACACAATTATTTTTTTCATTTTCTTTATCACCTACCCAAAATCCCCCTAGTTAACCCCTTTGAGCCTAAACCTTTTCATTTCTAACCCCCAAAAACAAACACCCTTTACCCACCAAAACCTTTTTTCTTTTCAACCTTTTATTTTAGTAAAAAGCTCGGTTTTCTTGTGACGTTTCTTTATAAAAAAATGAAGTCTAGCAATAAACAAATAAAGTCCTCAAAGAAACTTTGTTTGAAAATGCTTAGTTTGAATAAAAGTCACAAAAAAAAAGTTTTACGACGACCGACGCTTTTTACACTTTTAGCCCTTTTTACTAACCACTAACCCAAAACCACATACCTTTAGCCTAAGCCTAACCCTTCCCCAAGTCCTCTTGAAATTTACAAAGGTTTGTAGTTAAAAATGAGGAGAATTGATTGCTTGGCAAGCATATGGAAGAAGTAAGTTCCATGCCAATCTCGAGTGTTTCACAAAAATACATTTTCGGCCGAGTGTTGAGTGATCTCCCATGAGGTATGTGAACTTGTATATAAATGGAATTTTAAAGAGGCATGTTATGCCCAAATAAGTACTTTCTCTTATGAAATGTTCTAAATAAATCATAACGAATAGGATTGTAAATATTATAAAAAAATTAAACCCAATAAACATCTTGGATTCCCGAAACTCAAGACAAGCCCAAAACTTCTCTTTTACCCATTCCATTTGGGTGTGTAAGCCACAAAATAAAGAGTTTTCCTTAAGGACAAGCAAAGATTCAAGTGTGAGGGTATTTGATGTATGCAAAATGCAACATATAAATTACATCAAATGAGGCATAAAACTAACCTTTTTTTAGTACTAATGTTGGAAAAAGTGTGTTTTTGTCTTCCTTTTGTATTTTCAGGACCAAATGAGCTTAAATGAAGAAAAGGAACAAATATGCAGCAAAAACTAACATAAATACAAAGAAAAGGAAAAAAACGTGGCATGCCCGACCCCTCGACAGCATCTTCCCAAGCAAAAACAAGAAACAAAAGGCTGACCACGGCCCCGTGCCCACTGAGCACGGGGGCGTGGTCAAGTGTCTGCAGAAAGGACAAAGCTGTAGAAGCTTCTATCGCCCACCACGGGGGCGTGCCCACTGAGCACGGGGCGTGGTCAACGCTAAGATTCGCAGAATTTAGTAAATCTTGGTAGTACAGATACGCTTCTGCACAAGGGGTCGTGCCCAGCGAACATGGGGCCGTGTGGAGCCTAATGCAGACAAGAGCAATTAATGAAGGAAGAGAAAGAGGATGGCCACGAGGGCATGTTCGGCGGGCATGGGGCCGTGGGCGGGCTTCTGTTCAGGCTATAAATAAGGGTGTTTGGCTCACTTCAAAGGCATCCATTGGCAACCACCTCTCTCCCACTTTGCCACCACTCCCCCACCACTACAACACCCACATCCACCACCATCATCCATCATCCACCTTAGAGTGTGTGCAGTATTCTCGGGATCCAAGATTGATCGTAAGATTTCTTGTCAATCAAAGGACATGTTTGGCTAAGTCTCTTACATCACTTGGTGAAGACAAGTATTTAATGTATTACTTTTGATTTTTAATCTTTTCGTACTTTTAATTTGGTTTTGTATTAATGACTTTAATAACTAGTTTCTTATGTTGAAGGTGAAACTTCTTTATCATTTATCCGTGGTGTCTTGGCATTACTTTACTGTCTATATAAAGTAAAAGATTTTCACCATTCATATCTCTACGGTCTATATAGAGATATGTTGGCTACCTGGTCGGGGGTTAAGGGAATGGTTTAGTAAGGTTCTTGCCTTGTTCAGTGTATAGATCCTGCAAGGACCTAGGTCAAGCTTACTAGGACCTCCTTCAATACCCACTAGTATTGGATGGCGGGGGTGCGAATGGCTTGATCCCCTCATATGTAAACTACTATTAATACATTAAACCGGCTACTTGGGATTGTATCCCTGCTGACTCAAACCACTTAGCCGAGGATAACGTCACCTTCAAAAGAGGGGCCTACCACTTTACGCATTAATAACTTAATTAATTATCTTTCAATATTTTAACCCTTTAGGATTGTATCCTTGTTGACTCAAACAACTGGGTTAAGGGTAACATCACCTTCAAAAGAGGGGCCTACTACTATAACTAAGATAATCTCTTAAAAAGTGCAAAAGTGCGGAAATCATCAAAGGATACATTAAAGGCGAGTCGGATCCAAGTGATTCATCTTGTCTATTTGTTTTTATTTTATTTTTATTTTTCAGCTTTTTAGTTTTTATTTTTCATGTTTAAAACCTTTTCTAAAAATTTTAGTTTGATTAGACGTTGAGGATAAACCAGTATTAAAAGCTCTTGTGTCCTTGGACGACCTCGGTATCTTACCAACGCTATACTATGCTCACGATGGGTGCACTTGCCCATGTGTGTGTTTAGTGTTAGTAGAATATCGTGTTTTATAAATTTAAAACTTGACTAATGTGTAAAATGGGCTTAAAATATTAATAAAAACATATCACACCTTACACACACCAACCCGTTTGGCCTAAATGACCAAACATTATGTATATATAGCGGAATGGTATTTGTTTACCATTTCACTCATTTGACCCATTATGGATTTTCACCATACGGTCATATTTCTAAAGTCCTTTCCTTACTCATTTAACCCATCATGGCTTACGCCATAGGGTGTCTTTTAGAAACTTCAACTTTCATTCGTCTACACGTGACTAAATTACAATTTTACCCTTATTATTCATTATGGCTTACACCATTAGGTAACTTTTCAAAAACTCATTGTATGTTCGTCATTTCATGACCGAATTTCCGTTTTGCCCCTTTTTACCATCAAATATGGTTTTTCATCATTTTCACTTGTTCCGACCTGTATCATTTCGCATCGGAACATCATATTTCAAATATTAATTTATCTTATTCATAACCTATACAATAAATAGGTATTCTACGAAGAAAAGGTGCAAGCTTTACTTACCTTGCATCTAAATATGCCTTTCCTTCGTACTTGATCCGTTTGACCCGCTTCTTCCCCAAGCTTCCACCTAGCTTGTCAAGCGTTAAACTATCTTTTATAATTGGCAAGATGGTTAGATTAGTCATCAATTACCATGACTATTCCATCTTACGGGTTTTATATCAAAATTATCTTTCGTTCGTATTATAGGTCAGTCTGACTTTTAAAAGTCAACTACCTAATAGCATATGTATATCCACAAATCGGTTCAACGAACTCACTTAGGCATTTCATCAAATAGTCGGTAGGCGTTATTTCTAGGCTACCATTTTAACTAAATTCCCAACCAAGTTCATCTTATTCCTTTCGCTTTAACAAGTTCGGGCGATTATTAATATCAAGTTAACTTAGCTTTCGATTATCAATGCTAATTTATCCATTCATTATGCATAGAACTAAGGCTTTTCACCTAAATGTAAAAACCGTTTCATCATATTACTAGGCATTCATCTGGATACCTAATATAATCAAGTTCTACATACAAACTAGTAGATAACATGATTTCAAGCATCTATTTACATGAATATAACATCAATTTCGTCATAACATACAAAACCCATTTCATGACAACTATGAACACATACGCAAACTCATAAATTGTGCAAGTATCTTCCTATTACTACCATCCATGATGGTTTTAAACATAAGTATATCATAAACTTAATCATATTATCAAAACCCACTGATAATCTACTTGTTAATCACTTACAAGTAACCTTACATCAAGTATTTCATAATTTCATTATATCTAACGAAATTAAGCATATATATACATCTAATTTCATCTTTAGATCATAACCCAACAATCTAATTGCAAGTATTTTACTTGTCTTAAGTTATGACTTTCACCAAATCTAAGTTTTTAAACATACCTCATGATCCCCTTGTTTAGGTGATCGATAATTCGTGTTCATGCACTGATTTAGGGCTCGAATTGATCTTCAATTTGGTGGATTTAGCTTGAACAAGGGTTTTGCCCTTGTTCTTCCACCTGAGGATCAACCAACACACACACACTCACTATGTGTGTTGTGTTTTTTTTGAAATCTTGTGTTTTAAAACACAAGTTTCCATTTTGGCAACTTTGGTCCCCTCGAGTTTAGTTTTGATTAGATAAAGCTACAACTCGTTGTTTTATTACTTATTTACATGTTAATAACTAGGTTTATTTGTTCCTAGTTATTTTATTTACGAGTTAACTTTTATCACTAACGGTACTTTACTCACCCTTTAATATTAACGTGGTTTGATAATCAAACCCGTTTTTGGGGTGTTACAATATATATATATATACACACACACACACACTTGAAACGTAACAGGCAATGATTATTAAAGGGTCGTTTGTAGTTAAAATCACGAGTATATGCTTTAGACATTTGATTGTTGTGGAAAAATTAGACAACTTGCGTTGTCTAGGTTGTTTAAAAACAGGGGAAACTCTGCCCAAATTTTTATATAAATAAATAGATGTGTAATTAAACTCTCAAAACGTTTTAAAGCTTGGATATCATCCGAAACCGAAACCTTGTTCAGACTATTCAAGGTTTCGACAATTAAACGACAAATTATTGCTCAAATTTCTAATTCATGTACGATTGATCTATATATGTATATTCTAATAATAATAATAATAATAATAATAATAATAATAATAATAATAATATTTATAAGCTTGGAGACTTGATTTTTGGAAAATGTTTATACATCTTGTGTTATTAGACTTAACAGTGATAAACATGTTTCTCTAACATATGTATAAGTAAATATATTTATATGTATTTACAAGTCGAGTTACGACTCGCTATCTGTTAGACGTTTTGCCTAATCAATCCAAAAATGATTTTTCTTACGGTAAGCTTTAGTTATGCAATTTGAATATTTTGTTATATTTATATATTTTATTTTATTTTATTTTTACATAAAATATATTCACAAGAAAGCAAACTGGGTCCCTATCGGTTCGTCGAGTACATGCATTTAAATCGAATAAGTGTTTCGATCTTGACAAGGTAGTTGAGTAAACTATCTTTATAACCAAGTTGTTAACTAGAGTTATTTCCATTAGACTTTAAGGTGTCCTTTATTTGTAGTAGGGCACGAGAACATTTGATATTTCAAGCTTCGGCTTTGCTTGCCTTTATTTGCTATATGGAGTATTATGCTTTGCACATTAGGTGAGTTCACGGTAGGGCTGTCAAAACTGCTCGACGATCGAGGATCGCTCGATGATCGCTCAAAAAATGCCTGAAAAATGCTAGTTCGATTCCCGCTAAGTTTGTAAACGAGCCGCTCGGCTCGGTTCGATTTGAAAACGAGCAAGCACGAGCAAAGGTCCACTCGCTCGTTGATAGCTCGTTTTCGCTTGAATTATTTTTATTAAATAATTAATATATATATATATAGGGAGCCGCTAAAATAGAAACCATCCCCAGTTGTAAGAATCGTGAGAACCACTCTCCACCAATCACAATAAGGGGTATTTTGGTCATTTCCTTCAAAATGTCTAATCTTTCTCTCTCTCTTCATTTATTGTAGCAGGATTTTATATATCTCTCATCTCTCCTCTCACTTCTCTCATCCCTCATCTCACCATCATCTCCCACCTCTCTCTATCTCTCTTAAAATCCACATTCACCATCACCATCTTCAAAACACAATGTCAGCACACACATCTCTCTCACAACCCCCTGCACATTCAAATCTAGATCTAGTACACCTTTCTCCCTCATTTTCTCTCTTCCTTTATCTAGAACCAAAAAAAACACAGTCCACTTTTTTAAATCCCCTCAGCAGAGAGAGAACAGAATCCTGGTTCATGGCCGGTCGTTTCATTCCCGACTACCGGAGAGAGCGTCAGTTCCAGGCGACAAGGGGACTCGTTCCATTTCAGATCCCAACGACGGTTAGGATTGATTTTTAGACCAGATCCGACGACCAGAGTTGAAGTGTCGAGTGAAGGGGTGCCATGATTTCTAGACTAGATCCCGTCTCGATGGCTATGTCTATGAGAGGACGGCGGCGGTGGTGTTGCAGGAGTGGCGGTGGCGTTGCAGCTCCGGCAGAGAAAGAGGACGGCGGCGGTGGGATGCCGACAAGGTAGCGACGTTTTCTTGATGTTTTTGGTTCTGATCTTGTGTCTCTGTTTTTGTCCCTATCTTTGATGTTGGTGGCGGTGAACGATGGGTGAATGGGGGTTGTTGTGGTGGGTTAGGGGGTGGTGTGTCGAAGGCGGTGTCGGCGGTGAATGATGGATGGAGGGGTGGGTGAGGAGGGGTGTGAACCGATGAATGATGCAGGTTGTTTGAATGTTTTTTGGATCTGGAAAATGTGAGTTGCACTTGTTTGAATGATTCAGGTTGTTTAAATGATGCATTTTTATTCTTTGATTCTGTGGGTTTTGATATGTTTGGATGGGGCGGCGATGATGCAAAAAAAACGTAGATTTTGATGACGATGGCGCGGCAAGGATGGTGGAGGGTAGGTTTTTGAACCTGCAACCCCACTTTACAGCCTTTGATTATCGGAAAATCTGAGCCGAAACCCCGTTTTTTTCAAGAATCCACTCGTTGTTTTGATTTTTGTTTGTTGGGTTTTTATATTTTTTGAGGCGTCAATGATGATAGCAATCTATCTGAGACATCTACTGAGTTAAGATTTTCTGGGTGCGTTCGTTTTGAGTAAAAAACTTTTAGAAAAAAAAATATGTTAAAACCGTAAACTTTTTAACGTAAAACGTAAAGTTTTTAACGTAGAACGTAAATTTTTTAACGTAAAACATAAAACGTAAAAACGTAAAATATAAAACGTAAAACGTAAACTTTTTAACCTAAAACGTAAACTTTTTAACGTAAAACGTAAAACTTTTTAACGTAAATTGTAAAACGTAAAAAACGGCGTGTGAAAAAGTCAGGCGTAAAAACGGCGCGTTAAAAAACGACTCGTGAAAAAGCCGGGCGTAAAAACAGCGTGTAAAAAACGGCGTGCAAAAAAAATTGTTTTGTTAAAAAATCTGAATTTAAAATGGTTTTTTAATAAAAAAATTATGTCTAAAACATAACAATTAATATAATAATACAAAAACAATAAAGACAAAAAGACACAATTGAGTAAATTTATTAAACTAACCTTTTGTATTAAAATATTGAAGACATAATAAGACAAAAAATATTTAATAATACTTTTTAATTACTTTTAATCTCATTCATTGATCTTGAAGATCTAATGGTTGAAAAGTGGTTCTCTCGGTTCTTATAACCGGGGCAGTTTTCATTTTAGCGGTCCCCTATATAATATATATATATATATATATAGGTCGGTTATCATACAATATGCCTAATCGTACATTATGTACGCTATAACCAGAACCGTCAGATCATCTCATTTAAACCTCGTGCTTCACTATTAAATTAATCAAATTAAAATATATATATATATATATGAAACAGCCAAGGTTAAAATCGTCCATTGCGAAATCAAAACCCCTGATAATCATCATACAAAAACTTACAATCATACCGTAAACCCAAATTCAACATTGCATTCTTCTTGCCCCAAGTTCTGTTCTACTTACCGTTGCGATTCAACGAAGATTGATGAGTTTTGAGAAACGGAGCAAGGCCAACAATGACAGACCACAGGCAAAGAAGATGAATCCCGGTATCGAATGACATATGTGATTTTATAATGGGATTTACAGGGGCTTTGAATGACATATGCGATTTTGTTTGTTTAGTAAGGTTTTTGTCTGAAACCTATAGTTTTATAAGATTACGTATTGTTGATAACTACGATTTTGTTAGGGTTTATGTATGGTATGGTTTTTTATTTGGTTTTGTATGATTATGTAGGTTTGTTAATGGTTAGCTGATACATGTGCGATATTATAGAGGGTTTTGTATGACAAATGCGATTTTATATGTTAAGTTTTGTTTGTTGAGGTTTTTTTGTCTTAGGCATGCGATTTCATAAAAGTTATTTTTGTCTAGGGCATGCGATTTTGTATTATTGTGTAGTTTTGGTAATGGTTAGCTTGTGCATGCGAATTTATAAAAAACTCCATGCGATTTTATATGATTAGTTAGTTTTGGTATATGATTAAATAATACATGCAATTTTATAAATGTTTTTTGTCTGAGGCATGCGATTTATAAAGATTAGCTAGTTTTGGTAATGCTTAACAAATACATGCGAATTGATAACTCATTCATGCGATTTTATCAACTTAATGAGTTTTGGTAAATGGTTAACTGATACATGCGATTTTATAAGGTTTTTGTCTAATAGCATGCGATTTTGTAGAAATAGATTCTGATGATGACTTTGAAGAGCCCATATCAACATTGAAAAAAGTGAACAAAAATAGAAAAAGAAGGGTTATGGAAGAAAGTTCTGAGGATGATGACTTTGTTGAGCCACTGCCGAAAAAGAAGAAAGATGACAAGAAATCTAAGATACAAACAAAAAAACCTTCAAAAAAGGTGGAACAGGGAAAAAAACCAAGCCAGCTGGAACCACCTAGAACAAAACCTAGGGCTTTCTTCGAATACAGCAACGAAGCAATACTGTTGAGATGTTAACCTAATTCGTATATGGATACTGTGAAAAAATTTTCAAAAAAACAGGTTGATGAGGTGAAGAATATGGGATTTGGGGCTATTCTAGATATGAATATCAACCATATTTCGACACGTTTGGCATATTGGCTAGCCAGAAACTTTGACGAGATGTTCGATACACTAAACGTAGGTAAACACCAAATAAAAATTACATCGGACATAGTTTATGAGGTATTTGGAATACCAAAGGGGCCAAAGCCAGTTGAAATAATAGTCGATAAAAGAAAAGTTAAAAAGGTGGAGAAAATTGAAAAGAGTAAAGAACCAGGAAATACTGTCATGGATGCATTCATCAGTCAATGGGGGGAAAACGCGAGAATTACCCATGGCTTAATTAAAACTGCAATAGATAATCAAAGAGATGGGGGAGCCTGTTTAGATTAAATTTCCTGGGGTACTGGATGACGTTTTTTGCAGAGATTACAATGGCCAAAACTGCAAATGATAGATGTTTGCTTGGTGTAGAGGATGTTGAGGACATACCGCATCTAGATTGGTGCTCATATCTACTGGACACTTTGCGACATACACGAGCGGGCTGGAAGAACTTTAAAATACAGTTCGTGGGACCTGTTGCCTTTCTTACGGTATGCCTTACTACATTTGATAACATATTTACAAGACTAGTTTGTTTTGTTATATAATTAAATGATACATGCGATTTTAAAAATAATTTTGTTTGACCATGCGATTTATAAGATTAGATAGTTTTAGTGATGGTTAACTGATACATGCAAAATCATAACTAATTCATGCGATTTTATCAGATTAGTGATTTTGGTAAATGGTTAAAGAATACATGCGATTTCATACGGTTTTTGTCTGATAGCATGCGATTTTGTAGAAATAGAGTATAATGATGACTTTGAATATAAAATAAATACACATTTTAAGTAAATATCAACTCCTTTTTATAATTATACAGCTTCTATACACGCATGAGTACAACAAGAGGCTTAAACTGTTTGAGAAAGTCGTGGAGATACCGGTTATTCGTTATATCACATCTACGGAGATTGATAAAGTCGAGGAGCATATTTCGGATAACGGACCTGTGTGGACAGCAAATGAGAGTGAAAATGAAAAAGAAGAGGGTCGTTCAACGGAGGAGTATACATTACCACCCGTTGACACCACAATAAGCTACAGAAGAAGGACTGCACGTGCAGTAGAAAATGTAGAAACCGAGGAAGACCCTAACGATAACGAGAATATTGATGATATGATGGATTTCAGTTTTGAACTCCATGAAATGTTTCAGTTGAACCTTGTGATGAGAGTTGGGACACAGACACAGAAAATGATGGACTATAGCAACACTCATGTTCCACTTTCACCGTCGGTAGTCTACGATTCAGCCCATCAACGAGATCGAGAGGCTTCGAACATCAATAAAAAGGTAGGCCCAAAAAATATTAATTTCACTTAATCCATTTATTTTTAACATCTGGATTGATAGTATTTTAACTCGAAAAATATTACAGAACCTGTTGAAAAAAATGAAAGCCAATGTCAAAAAATACATTAAAATGGTTCAAGTTGTTCAAGGGATGAACAACTTAGTTTCAGAAGCAAAAACCAAGTGTTTTTGGGATCCGGAGATTATGGAGGCCTGTAAGCAGGGGGATGAGACACTTCGGAATAATTCCATTTGTGTGCCGCCTGATTCGGTTCAAGAGCCTGAAATTGCACCCTCTTATGTTCATCAACAGCCTGAAAATGCAGCTTCTGAAGTTCATTGTCACGGCCCCCGGCCCGGTGTGACCCGGTCCAGAGGCAGCGGGACAGAAAACCCGTGGTAATTGTATTTAGTTTGGCAGCGGAAGTATTAACAGGATCATTTAAACTTGAAAATGCCCAGTTTATTTTATTTCACACATTTGGGACAAACCCCATAATTTACAGTAAAGGAAATTTCACAAGGAAATTCCCTGGTTTACAAAACATATTTATTTATTTTATTGGGCAACTTCTTCAAGCTTGGAGTGCTACACAGCACTTTTTCCTAGATCACAATAGATCACCTGAAACATGTTTAAAAAGATTTTTATCAGCGAGGAAATACTGGCGAGTCATTCAATTTGCACAAAAGACACATTGTTATAAATTTACAGCATTAAGGGTTTTTATATTTGCCCCTATCATATAATTATCTGGTTCAGCTGTCACTCGACCGAATCTATGACTGTGGACATATCACTAGTTAGGCTCGCCCACCTAATGTGATAAATCGTTAGTAGTAATGTGCACAAAACCCCCACATACTGCCAGTAATTAAAGTTTAGCAAAGACTTAATCACTGCAAAGTATAACTGGAAAACATTTAGGGTTTTGTAAAGCAATTTGATAAAAAAAAAAAAAAAGAGAATGGCTCACATTGCAAGTTTAATCGGGCAAAGTTTAGCCTACTGATAAGCCTGATAACCTAATTTAAACAACAATGCACACGAAACTAGGTCAGCAACTTAATACAACATTTACGATAAGCTCACGAAATCAAAACCCTCACGACGAATGACAAAGTATAGTCCGTATTCGGGCAGCACTTAAACATCCATCGGAACGGTTTCAATCGATCGGACATTGTATCATAGCAGTGATCGAGTTATTACCCTGTTATCGCAGCAGAGCTTCATGCTAGTGTTTGTTTTTGAACGAAAAAGTGAATAACTCAGTGTATAAAACGAGTTTGAACGTCGAACCA
Organism: Helianthus tuberosus; assembly: GCA_030545235.1. Taxonomy (NCBI): domain Eukaryota; kingdom Viridiplantae; phylum Streptophyta; class Magnoliopsida; order Asterales; family Asteraceae; genus Helianthus; species Helianthus tuberosus. The sequence continues at coordinate 68,001,400 of CM060427.1, read as the reverse complement.
ACGCAGCCATGCAAGTGCCAATCCCTGGAATATATACTGAAAAGTTGTCCCTGTCGCGTGGCGCGATGGGTGCACTTCTAGGGTAGGGTAGCCTCGTGTATTCCTAGCCTAGGTGAGTCAACCGTTCAATGATTTTCGCATTATACTGCAAACTGTGTGGATAATTGTCAATTAGGGAATACCCCCCTGAGTTTTAGGGGCCCTGATCCTAGTTCCAACTGTTCTGAAAATTTTAGGGGTCATGCCATATTACTCGGGGGTCTCAATTAGGGTTTCCTATTGGACATAATAAAATAAGAAATAATAATTTTGGCGAGAGTTGTTACATTCATTATGAAGATACTACAAACGAAGAAAGTAGACATAATGAAGAAGCTCAACAAGTAATATCCAATGTTTTGTAACAAATGGCATCAGAAGGTAAACATGCGATTTCAAATTAACACATGCGATTTTATGTAAAATTTTGAATTTCCTATACACATGCAATAACTTAAAAATACACATGCGATTTCATGCATATACTTGACATTTGATTTCGCATGCGATTTCATGTATAACATGCGATTTTGATTCTGATGTATTAAAATTCAATAATTTGTATCTATAGGGGTACTGCAGCCAGATGATGAAGGATTGACAAATAAACATGATGGAGGAGTGACAGACACCCTTATTGCAAACATTCAAACTGTCAAACGGGTGTATACGCTTACAAACCACCTGTCAAAGGTAAAAACACTTTATATTAGAAAAAAATAAAAAGAACAAAATATTATATTTTTTAACTTACTCTGGCCTGCAGAAAGTGGTGAAAACGAAACTAGTATGGAAGGAACAGTGAACTTAGCCGAATCTACACAAAACATTCAAGAAAAAGTTCAAGAAAAGGAGCCAGAAGTGGAAGCAGTTTCTTTAGGAGAAACTACACAAAAGGACCCTCAACAACAAACTGTGTTGATAATTATCAATTAGGGAATACCCCCCTGAGTTTTAGGGGCCCTGATCCTAGTTCCAACTGTTCTGAAAATTTTAGGGGTCATACCATATTACTCGGGGTCTCAATTAGGGTTTCCTATTTGTCACACCCCCAAAAATCCACATGCGGAGTATCACCGCTTGGAGGCGTGGCTGACCAGGATCACGCCACCAATCATATTGAACAAGCATGTAAGTAGTTTATAAAATCCAACACAATATGATTGGTGTCTAAACAAAACATAGTTTAAGTTGCAAGTGGAAGCATAATGTTTAAAACCAAGTCATAAGTTTAAACGTTTCAAATGTTTAGCATGGCACGCAGATGTCAATGTCCCACAACGACTCTTCCCACTCCGATGCAAGCTCCATAGATACCTAACGACCTGCAAGGCATGTAACAACGAGTCAACAACAAAGTTGAGTGAGTTCACAGTTGATTGTTCAGTTATTGAGTTCGTTTCAGAAATCATAAGTTCGTTTCTTAACCATGTGTTACCCAGTATCCTTAATTTCCCAAAACCTTTTCACGATATTTAGTGGGGGCTTCCCATGTTGTATGTTACTAGACTAGTCGTATCCATAAGTGTCCTTCCCAATCCGAGGACAGTGTTAAGTATGAGTGTACGTAGGTTTTACGTATGTGCCCTTCTCAATCCGAGGACAGTAGCAAGTATGAGTGTACGTAGGTTTTACGTACGTGCCCTTCTCAATCCGAGGACAGTAGCAAGTATGAGTGTACGTAGGTTTTACGTACGTGCCCTTCTCAATCCGAGGACAGTAGTAGGTAGTCTAGTAGTGTTGATCATATAAATAGTCATTCAATCCCATTCCCAACCCTCCGGGAATCCCATGCCTTAGGAGTGTGAACTCACCTTGGTTTGCTCGGTATGCTAAACTATGTGCTCACAAGTAATCAGTCAAGTCCTATAGTATGCACGTATACTCAATCAGTTCAAGTTCGTAAAGTTTCACATGCAATCCATACCCCAGGGTGTGTTTGGCAGTTAACATCATGCATCACACAACAGTTAATCACCTTCATGCAGTTCATGTTTCACATAAATGTCTTTTGCAGTTTATTCTAATATAATTATCCAATAACACACTTAATAGAATTAGCAAGCTTAACTGGATTAACATATATAACAGAGTTACATATTTAACAGAGTTAACATCTAATAGAACTATTAAACTAACTGAGTTTGCTGAACTAACAGAGTTAATACTTAACAGGTTTAATAGACTAACTGAGTTACATAGTTTAACACAGTTAATAGACTAAACAAGGTTACTGTTGTCACACACTTAGACGAAATCCATATAGGGCGAAAACCCTTGTGACGAAAACACTTATTTTGTTTTGCCATTACTGAACATGTGATCCACCACCGGCCCAACACCCCTTTCGGCCCAATTCAGTTTTGTGTGTGTGACCGACATGCTAAATAAAATCACACCAAAAGTCTGACACTTAATGTCATGAATTGACATAACAAAAGAACAAATCGTGTGACAATAATTTCATTTAGATGCTCCTTACAGTCATGGCCGGTTATTACTTTCTATTACTATCTTATTGGACCGGTGTTCTTAGTGGGCTGACAAGTGTATCGGGCCGCTAACTGATGTGTTGATAAAAGAACCCAACTAATTTACATGGTAGCCTGTTAATTCATTGAACTTTGAAATCACATGCACAAGGAAGTCTGTGGCCGACAAGTCACAGATTACAGTTTCAATTCATGCAATTATTAATGGTCAAGGTTATTGGTAATGGTCAATATATTTAATGGTCATCATTGGTGGTTCAGGGAGGCTCTAACATTCAATCAGTCAATGAGTTTCAATCATAATCTCACAAATATCATTGACTAACATGAGTCCTAATATGACAATCAATTGCTAGCAACATATATGACAATCACATGCTTTCTGACAATACACATGCAAATATGGATAGTATGGCTGACAACATGAATTGATCCTTATCTAAATTGGTTGCACTTTCAAGAAGCCTCACATGTAATGTTATAGGTTAATTATCACAATGGCAATTCACATATACAACACACAATCATCATTTATGTCGCACATGAATAATATCTCACGAATATAACAGTCAACAAGTAAGAGCCGCTAACCAGAATCTGACCGATCAAGCTGTTATCTCGAACAGAGGGGGGGTGGGTTCTGCCGTCGACTTGAGAGTGATAGTTAGGGTTTGCCAATTGAAACATTCACTTAAAGTTAGGAATAATATAACTGATCCACTACTGGGCCTAAAGCCCATTTGATTTCGTCGAGGGGATATGGCGAAATCCCTTTGGATTTCGTCGAACAGGTTGTGGCGAAATCCCTTTGTGATTTCGTCACTTTCATAATATTATACAACAACATTAACAATGGTGATCACTCCTATATAACAAACAGTGCACAGCTATTAATCAATTCATATAGTTTAATACCCTAAACGTATATCAAGCATGAACACCTTACAAACAATTCATAGTGCACAGTTTCAATGCAACGAATCACAAAACACTGAATGAGACAAGTAACACATAGAGGAGAAACCTTGGAAACTCAAGTTGTCACATTATCCCCAACTTGAAAGAAATTTCGTCCCGAAATTTAGCATGCGGTTACTGAGGAAGTTAGCTAAGTTTGCATGGTTTACTGGTTTTCCTCGGGTGTCACATCATCCCCCCGTTGATTTGGAATTTTGTCCCGAAATTCCGCAGTAGCTTCAGCCTCAGTAGTAGTTGCATTGTTCTCAAACAACTGGGGATACTTGAGTTTCATTTGGTCTTCTCATTCCCAGGTGAACTCTGGGCCACGACGGGAGTTCCAACGAACTCGAACAAGAGGTATTCTGGTGTGCTTGAGGACCTTAACGTCTCGGTCCGTGATTTCAACGGGTCTCATCTGACAGACACTTCTTCAGATTTGACACGTGAAAAACGTTGTGAACTGCACTGAGTTCTGTGGGTAGGTTTAGTTTGTAGGCCACTTTGCCTATTTTCTCTATGATTTCGAATGGTCCGACATATCGCGGATTAAGTTTGCCTCATTTGCCAAAACGAACTACACCTTTCCAAGGTGAGACTTTGAGTAGCACTCGATCCCCAACCTGGAACTCGAGTGGTTTCCTGCGCTTATCAGCGTAGCTTTTCTGACGGTCGCGAGCTGCCGCCATTCGTTGCCGTATCTGAGCAATTCTTTCTGTTATGTCTACTACAAGTTCTGGACCCATGATCTGACTATCCCCCACCTCTGCCCAACAAAGAGGTGATCGGCATTTACGCCCGTACAATGCCTCAAATGGAACGGCTTGAATGCTGGTGTGGTAACTGTTGTTATACGAAAACTCCACCAAAGGGAGGTGTTTTTCCCAGCCGTTGCCGAAATCGATTACACATGCACGAAGCATGTCTTCTAGAGTTTGGATAGTGCGTTCAGACTGCCCATCCGTTTGCGGGTGATAAGCTGTGCTCATGTCTAATCGAGAGCCAAAAGATTTGTGCATCGCTTGCCACAGCTCTGAAGTAAAACGTGCATCACGATCAGAGATAATAGAGGTTGGCACTCCGTGCCTTGAAACCACTTCCCTTAAATAAACGTCTGCTAGAGTGGAGAACTTATCCGTTTCCTTGATAGCCAAAAAGTGTGCAGACTTTGTGAGTCGATCCACGATCACCCAAATAGTATCATTTCCACGTTGAGATCTGGGCAGGCCAGTAACGAAATCCATGGAAATTTGCTCCCATTTCCATTGTGGTATCTCTGGTTGTTGGAGTAGGCCCGATGGTTTCTGATATTCAGTCTTGACTCTCGCACAAGTCAAACATTTGCTAACATAAGTTGCTATGTGAGCTTTCATGCTAGGCCACCAATACGTAGTTCTGAGATCGTGGTACATCTTATCCGAACTAGGGTGTACCGAGTAACGAGACTTATGTGCTTCATCCATTACAAGTTCTCGTAAATTGCCATAGAGTGGGACCCAGATGCGTCCTGTTACGTAGTAGGCGCCATCTTCCTTTTGCTCTAACCGTTTCCTTGAGCCGCGTAGGGCTTCAGCCCTGACGCTTTCTGGTTTCAATGCTTCTGCCTGAGCATCTCGTATCTGGGAAGGAAGACTAGACTGGATGGTAAGTTGTAATGCTCGCACGCGTTTAGGTGTAGTATCTTTTCGACTGAGGGCATCGGCCACAACATTGGCTTTGCTCGGATGGTACTTGATTGCGCATTCGTAATCATTCAATAGCTCGACCCATCGACGTTGTCGCATGTTCAACTCCTTTTGCTTGAAGATATGCTCGAGACTCCTGTGATCGGTGTAGATGGTGCACTTGGTACCGTACAGGTAATGTCTCCATATCTTGAGTACGAAAACAACAGCTCCCAGCTCCAAATCGTGTGTAGTATAATTTCTTTCATGAACTTTAAGTTGGCGTGAGGCGTAAGCTATGACCTTGTCACGTTGCATCAACACACAACCAAGACCCTGAATTGACGCGTCGCAATAAACCACAAAATCGTCTGTGCCCTCTGGCAATGAAAGAATAGGTGCGCTACAAAGTCTATCCTTTAAGTGCTGAAATGCTGATTCCTGTGTATTACCCCAACGATAGATAACGCCTTTCTGAGTTAGTGAGGTGAGGGGTTGTGCAATCTTGGAGAAGTCTTTGATGAACCTTCTATAGTAGCCCGCCAAACCCAAGAATTGGCGGATTTCTGTTGGTGTACGGGGTGCAGGCCAGTTCTTAATCGAGTCGACCTTGGATGGATCAACGTGTATCCCATCCTTGTTTACCACGTGGCCTAGAAAGTGAACTTCACGAAGCCAAAAGTCGCATTTTTGAAAACTTAGCGTACAACTGCTCTGCTCAAAGTAGTTCCAAAATAAGTCGTAGATGGTGCTCGTATTCCTCCTGACTCTTCGAATAGGTCAGGATGTCGTCGATGAAAACAATAAAGAACTTGTCCATGTAAGGCTTACACACTCTGTTCATAAGATCCATGAAGACTGCAGGTGCGTTTGTCAATCCAAAAGGCATAACCATGAACTCGTAATGTCCATACCGAGTCCTGAACGCTGTCTTAGAGATGTCCTCGTCTCGGACTCTCAGTTGATGGTAACCTGACCTCAGGTCAATCTTTGAATAGTAGCTCGACCCTTGCAACTGATCGAACAAGTCATCAATACGTGGAAGAGGGTAGCGATTCTTCACGGTCACCTTGTTGAGTTCAGGGTAATCTATGCACATACGGAAGGTACCGTCCTTCTTCTTTACAAACAACACTGGAGCTCCCCAGGGTGAAGAGCTAGGACGAATGAAACCCTTATCCAAGAGTTCTTGCAATTGTTTGGACAGTTCTTCTAGTTCGGTTGGAGCTAAGCGATAAGGTGCTCGAGCTATGGGCGCTGCTCCAGGAGCCAGCTCAATTTGAAATTCAACCTGACGATGAGGCGGAAGACCAGGTAAATCCTCAGGAAACACTTGAGAAAAGTCGCGTACAACTGGAATATCCTCTATCTTCTTCTCTTTCGTTGATGCGTCAGTAACGAGTGCTAAAATAGCAGTGTGGCCCTTTCGCAAACACTTTTGGGCCTTAAGAAAGGAGATGATGCCCACAACAGCACCACTCTTGTCGCCTTGAATCACGAGAGGTTTTTACCAGAACGGGGAATACGAACAATCTTCTCTTTGCAAAGGATCTCTGCTTGCTGTTGGGATAACCAATCCATACCAACAACAATGTCGAAATTACCCAAAACAATAGGAATGAGGTCGATAGAGAAGGTTTGACCAGCTAAGATGAGATTACAACCCCTAACTATGTGTGTGGCTTCAAGACTTTTACTGTTTGCTAGCTCTACCATGTGCTTGGTGTTCAAAAGTGTTGGTGTGCGTTTAAGCATTTGACTGACTTTTAGAGACACATAACTGGTATCGGCACCCGAATCAAATAAAATAGTAACATAAAAGTCATCGAGAAGAAACTTACCCATCACCACCTTAGGATCATTCCTTGTGTCACCCTGACCAATCACGAACGCTCGACCCCTGGCACCATTGCCGTCGTTATTACCCCCATTATTGTTCCCGTTTCCTTGGTTGTGGTTCTGATTCTGATTCTGATTTAATTGCGGGCATTGTCTCTCGAAGTGACCTTCAGCGCCACACTGATAGCATCCCCTGTTGCCCTGTTGTTGTTGCTGATTCTGCGGTGCTTGCTGTTGCTGCTGACAATTCTGATTTGTAGGCCGTGAGTTCCTACAATCCTTGGCTTCATGACCCAACTTGAGACACCTCTGACAACGTCCTTTGTTGCACTGACCACTGTGGTGTCTGTTGCATTTGTTGCACTTTGGGTGGTTTCCTCGGTATCCACCCTGCCCTTGACTTCCAGAAGATTGCTGACCAGGACTCTGGTAGTCATCGATCTTTCGCTGCTGCGCCTGAGACTGAACTGTAGTCGAACCCTTGCTGGAGGCTCCCTCCCATTTTCGTTTGTTGTCACTGGGAATAGCAGAAGTAGTAGTGGTGGTAGTAGCACCGATACGCTTAGGCAGCCTGTTCTGTTCCACTGCCTGGTCTGTGAGACGATGAGCAAGACGAGTAACATCCTGGATGGTAGCAAGGTTAGCAGCAGTCACATGGCTTTGAATCTCTGGTACTAAGCCTTTGAGGTACAGCTCAATGCGCTTGATGGGAGGATCCACCATAGTTGGACATAACACTGCCAGCTCGTTGGATCGCTTCGTATACGCCTCTATCTCTAATCCCGTCATCTTCAGGTTAAAGAACTCCACTTCCAGCTTGTGGATGTCATCACGATTACAGTATTCTCGCTTGATCAGTTCCTTGAAGTCGTTCCATGGGGTGGCGTTTGCAGCTTCCAGCCCTAACATTTGAACTTGCGCGTTCCACCAAGTCAAAGCAACGCCTTCGAGAGTACCAGTGGCATACTTCACCCTACGAGCCTCAGGGCATTCACACATTTCGAAGACCGATTCGAGCTTCTCGAACTAGTGGAGGAGTCCTACAGCTCCTTCAGTGCCACTGAAAGTACTAGGGCGACAGTCCATAAAAGTCTTGAACGTGCATACAGGTGGCTGAGCATGCTGGCCTCCTGCTTGAGCGGCTGCAAGCGCTGCAGTAACTTGTTCAGTGATCAAAGCCGCAAACTGGGCTTGAGTTAGGTTAACACGTCCACTCATGATCTTCATATCAAAGGAAACATGAATGAGAAAGGTTCGCGAAAGTGCGATGACAGAAGAGAGTAAGCACACATGGGTTTTCAAACAATAGTTGTTACGTTCATCTAAGCATACCATAATCAAAGTTCTATGTAACTAGCAAGTAGGAAATATAACATAAATCATATCACCTATAATGTTGAGCCTTGCACGTGGAGTGAAGCGTCGTTGTGGATCGTTGAGCACTGTACAGGTTATAGTCTGGTTTTAACAAAAACTTTTTCCCTTATTAAAACCAAGTTCACTATAACCAATGGCTCTGATACCAATCTGTCACACCCCCAAAAATCCACATGCGGAGTATCACCGCTTGGAGGCGTGGCTGACCAGGATCACGCCACCAATCATATTGAACAAGCATGTAAGTAGTTTATAAAATCCAACACAATACGATTGGTGTCTAAACAAAACATAGTTTAAGTTGCAAGCGAAAGCATAATGTTTAAAACCAAGTCATAAGTTTAAACGTTTCAAATATTTAGCATGGCACGCAGATGTTCATGTCCCACAACGACTCTTCCCACTCCGATGCAAGCTCCATAGATACCTAACGACCTGCAAGGCATGTAACAACGAGTCAACAACAAAGTTGAGCGAGTTCACAGTTGATTGTTCAGTTATTGAGTTCGTTTCAGAAATCATAAGTTCGTTTCTTAACCATGTATTACCCAGTATCCTTAATTTCCCAAAACCTTTTCACGATATTTAGTGGGGGCTTCCCATGTTGTATGTTACTAGATTAGTCGTATCCATAAGTGTCCTTCCCAATCCGAGGACAGTGTTAAGTATGAGTGTACGTAGGTTTTACGTACGTGCCCTTCTCAATCCGAGGACAGTAGCAAGTATGAGTGTACGTAGGTTTTACGTACGTGCCCTTCTCAATCCGAGGACAGTAGCAAGTATGAGTGTACGTAGGTTTTACGTACGTGCCCTTCTCAATCCGAGGACAATAGCAAGTATGAGTGTACGTAGGTTTTACGTACGTGCCCTTCTCAATCCGAGGACAGTAGTAGGTAGTCTAGTAGTGTTGATCATATAAATAGTCATTCAATCCCATTCACAACCCACCGGGAATCCCATGCCTTAGGAGTGTGAACTCACCTTGGTTTGCTCGGTATGCTAAACTATGTGCTCACAAGTAATCAGTCAAGTCCTATAGTATGCACGTATACTCAATCAGTTCAAGTTCGTAAAGTTTCACATGCAATCCATACCACAGGGTGTGTTTGGCAGTTAACATCATGCATCACACAACAGTTAATCACCTTCATGCAGTTCATGTTTCACATAAATGTCTTTTGCAGTTTATTCTAATATAATTATCCAATAACACACTTAATAGAATTAGCAAGCTTAATTGGATTAACATATATACAGAGTTACATATTTAACAGAGTTAACATCTAATAGAACTAATAAACTAACTGAGTTTGCTGAACTAACTGAGTTAATACTTAACAGGTTTAATAGACTAACTGAGTTACATAGTTTAACACAGTTAATAAGGTTAACAGAGTTAATAAACTTAACTCAGTTAATAGACTAAACAAGGTTACTGTTGTCACACACTTAGACAAAATCCATATAGGGCGAAAACCCTTGTGACGAAAACACTTATTTTGTTTTGCCATTACTGAACATGTGATCCACCACCGGCCCAACACCCCTTTCGGCCCAATTCAGCTGTGTGTGTGTGACCGACATGCTAAATAAAATCACACCAAAAGTCTGACACTTAATGTCATGAATTGACATAACAAAAGAACAAATCGTGTGACAATAATTTCATTCAGATGCTCCTTACAGTCATGGCCGGTTATTACTTTCTATTACTATCTTATTGGACCGGTGTTCTTAGTGGGCTGACAAGTGTATCGGGCCACTAACTGATGTGTTGATAAAAGAACCCAACTAATTTACATGGTAGCCTGTTAATTCACTAAACTTTGAAATCACATGCACAAGGAAGTCTGTGGCCGAAAAGTCACAGATTACAGTTTCAATTCATGCAATTATTAATGGTCAAGGTTATTGGTAATGGTCAATATATTTAACGGTCATCATTGGTGGTTCAGGGAGGCTCTAACATTCAATCGGTCAATGAGTTTCAATCATAATCTCACTAATATCATTGACTAAAATGAGTCCTAATATGACAATCAATTGCTAGCAACATATATGACAATCACATGCTTTCTGACAATACACATGCAAATATGGATAGTATGGCTGACAACATGAATTGATCCTTATCTAAATTGGGTGCACTTTCAAGATGCCTCACATGTAATGTTATAGGTTAATTATCACAATGGCAATTCACATATACAACACACAATCATCATTTATGCCGAACATGAATAATATCTCACGAATATAACAGTCAACAAGTAAGAGCCGCTAACCAGAATCTGACCGATCAAGCTGTTATCTCGAACAGAGGGGGGGTGGGTTCTGCCGTCGACTTGAGAGTGATAGTTAGGGTTTGCCGATTGAAACATTTACTTAAAGTTGGGAATAATATAACTGATCCACTACAGGGCCTAAAGCCCATTTGATTTCGTCGAGGGGATATGGCGAAATCCCTTTGGATTTCGTCGAACAGGTTGTGGCGAAATCCCTTTGTGATTTCGTCACTTTAATAATATTATGCAACAACATTAACAATGGTGATCACTCCTATATAACAAACAGTGCATAGCTATTAATCAATTCATATAGTTTAATACCCTAAACGTATATCAAGCATGAACACCTTACAAACAATTCATAGTGCACATTTTCAATGAAACGAATCACAAAACACTGAATGAGACAAGTAACGCATAGAGGAGAAACCTTGGAAACTCGAGTTGTCACACTATTGGACATAATAAAATAAGAAATAATAATTTTGGCGAGAGTTGTTACATCCTCCCCACCTTACTTAAAATCTCGTCCTCGAGATTTACTGGAACAAGTAGGGGTATTTTCACTTCATTTCTGATTCCAGCTCCCAAGTGTACTCCGGTCCTCTCTTTGAATCCCACTTGACTTTGACCAGTACTAGTCTTTTGTGTTTGAGAAACTTGACCTTTCTGTCTTCTATCTGCAGTGGTTTCTCCACAAATTTTAACTTCTCATTTACCTCTATATCTTGAAGAGGTACTATCAGGGATTCGTCAGTTAGACATTTCTTGAGGTTAGATACATGAAACACGTCATGTACTCCAGCTAGTTCTTCCGGTAGTTGTAAGCGATAAGAAACTGGTCCTATTCGCTGGATTACTGGGAATGGTCCTACGTACCTTGGACTTAGATTTCCCTTTTTACCAAACCGAACCACTCCTTTCCAAGGAGAAACTTTTAAAAGTACCTTGTCTCCAACTTGAAATTCTAGCGGCTTGCGTCTATTGTCCGCATAACTCTTCTGACGATCTCAAGCTGTCTTTAGTCTTTCCTTGATTTGAGTTATCTTGTCGGTGGTTTCTTGCATAATTTCAGGACCTGATAATTGGCTTTCTCCTATTTCTGCCCAACAAACTGGAGTTCTACACTTTCGTCCATACAGTGCTTCGAACGGGGCAGCTTCGATGCTTGAATGATAACGATTGTTATAGGAGAATTCAATTAAGGGTAGGTGGTCATCCCAGTTTCCACCAAAATCTATTACACATGCCCTAAGCATGTCTTCCAGGGTTTGAACCGTCCTTTCACTTTTTCCGTCTGTTTGGGGATGGTATGCAGTACTTAAATTTAGTCGGGTCCCCATTGCTTCTTGAAAACTTGTCTAGAAATGCGAAGTGAAACGACTATCCCTATCCGATACAATAGAGAGTGGGACTCCATGTAGGGATACTACCTCATCTACGTATAACTTGGCTAATCTTTCCATACTAAAAGTTTCCTTCATGGGCAGGAAATGAGCTGATTTGGTTAAACGATCCACAATTACCCAAATTGCGTCGTTACCTTTTCTGGTTTTGGGCAACTTAGTAACAAAGTCCATGGTTATAGTTCCCATTTCCAAACAGGCATTTCTAATTGTTGAAGTAACCCTGAAGGTTTCTGGTGTTCTGCCTTAACTTATGAACAAGTTAGACACTTAGATATATATCTAGCTATATCCTTTTTCATTCCTATCCACCAGAAATTATTTCTTAAATCTTGGTACATTTTATTATTACCAGGATGCATGGTATACCTAGATTTATGGGCCTCTTCTAAAATTTTATTTCTTAACTCTCCTTGCTTAGGTACCCAAATCCTTTTCTTGTGGAATCTCCAAATTCCATCAGCTCCTTGCTCTAATTCATTTATTCTTCCTTTCATTCCTTCATCATCATCCTCAATTGCTGTTATTTGAATCTTCTTCAGTTGTTCCATTAAATCTAACTGTAGATTTAATCTAAGAGCATGAACTCGTCTTTGCTTTTCATGATACTTCGGCTTAGAGCATCTGCGACTACATTTGCTTTTCCTTCGTGATATTGGATATCACAGTCGTAGTCACTTAGAATTTCCACCCATCTTCGTTGCCTCATGTTTAATTCTTTTTGCCCAAATATGTACCTTAAACTCTTGTGATCCGTATAGACTGTAAACTTACTACCATACAAATAGTGTCTCCAAATTTTAAGGGCAAAAATTATTGATCCTAATTCTAAGTCATGTGTCGTATAGTTTTCCTCGTGCTTTTTCAATTGCCTTGAGGCATACGCAATTACCTTTTTGCATTGCATTAGCACACATCCTAATCCTAGCTTAGAAGCATCACAGTAAACTTCAAAATCTTCTGTCCCTTCAGGTAAGGCAAGAATTGGGGTATTTGTTAACCTTTGCTTTAAAATTCTAAAAGCCTCTTCCTGCCTAGGTCCCCATTCAAACTTAACTGATTTACAGGTTAGCTTAGTTAATGGCACAGCTATCTTAGAAAAATCTTTAATAAATCGTCTATAGTATCCAGCTAACCCTAGAAAGCTTCTAATTTCCATAACTGATTGCGTGACCTTCCATTTGGTGATCGCTTCTATTTTGGAGGGGTCTATGTGAATACCTTCATGATTCACCATGTGTCCTAAAAATTGCACTTCCTGCAACCAGAATTCACACTTCGAGAATTTGGCATAAAGCTTCTCTTTTCTTAATAAAGTTAAAAGTGCATGTAAATGCTTACAATGCTCGTCCTGACTTTTGGAATAAATAAGTATATCGTCGATGAAGACAATTACGAATTTATCCAAATACGGTTTACAGATCCTATTCATCATGTCCATGAATGCTGCAGGAGCATTTGTTAGTCCAAAGGGCATGACTGTAAACTAATAATGACCATACCTAGTTCTGAAAGCAGTTTTAGGTATGTCTTCTTCTTGTACCTTTAACTGATGATATCCGGAGCGTAAATCTATCTTAGAAAAGTATCTAGCTCCTTGAAGTTGATCGAAAAGATCATCAATCCTAGGTAATGGGTATCGATTCTTAATTGTAACCTTATTCAATTCCCTATAATCGATACACATTCGCATTGAACCATCTTTCTTCTTTACGAACAACACTGGTGCTCCCCAAGGGAATGAACTAGGTTGTATGAATCCTTTACTGAGCAATTCATCTAATTGCTTTTTCAGTTCTAACATTTCAGTGGGTGCTAATCGGTAAGGTGCTTTAGCTATAGGTGTTGTTCCAGGAATCAGATGAATTCTAAATTCCACCTCCCTATCTGGTGGTAATCCTGGTAGTTCTTCTGGGAATACATCCACGTATTCTGATACTACAAGAATTTCCTGAAGTTCCTTACCCTTAGTGTTAATGATTACCGAAATCATATACACTATTCCTTGTTTTTGTTCATAACTAGCAACTTTCATTACAGAAATGAACTTCATTGGCTTACGTGGCTTATCTCTTGTAATCACAACTACTTCTCATGTGGGTGTATGAATTTCTATAGAGTTTTTATCACAGAGGATTCGAGCATGGTTGGCTACTAATCAATCCATTCCTAATACAACATCGAATCCAGCTAAATTCATGGGTAATAGGTTTGTAGAAAATTTATGACCTGAAAGTTCTATATTTTCTTTTTGCAAAACCGTATCTATGTTAATAGAGTTCCCGTCTGTTGTTTCTACTATAAAAATCTGCCTAAGTTTGGTTAAGGGTAGCTTAAGAGCTTGGCAGAAAGAAGTATTTATAAAACTTTGGGTTGCACCAGAGTCGAATAATACTTTGGCATAAACGTTGTGTACCAGAAGCGTACCAGCTATTACGTTGGGAATTAGTTCGGCCTCCTGCGTGGTCAATTGGAAGGCTCTTGCGTTCTTCTTGTTAATTCCTTCAGCAGGTTTGGCCTTGTTATCTGCTGGTTTGACCAATTTAGGGCATTCTGGTCTGAAATGCCCAGCTTCCCCACAGTTGTAGCAGACCTTTAATTTCTTCTTGCATTCCTCCTCCCGATGGCCCGGAATTTTGCAGAAATTACAATTTTCTTTACATTTTCCAAAATGCTTCTTTTTGCAATTCCCGCAAAATGGCGGGGTGGAAGAGGACCCAGTTCCCTTTCTCTTGAAGTTGCTATTATTACCCACACGAAATCCTTGGGTAATCTTTTGGGCTAACTCCTTTTTCCTATTTTCTTCCCGCGTACGTACCAGCCCGTCAGTCAGAGTGTTGGCCAATTCCACTGCATCGTCAATTGTGCGAGGTCTCGCAACTTTGACGATATCACGAATCTCGCTAATTAAACCCCAAATGTAGCGACAAATAAGTACCGGTTCTGGCGAGGCCAGAGTGGGCACAATTCTGGCATATTCAAAAAAATTCGAAGTATACCCTCGACAGTCAACATCCACCATTCGGTGGCTCGGGAACTTATTCGCCATTTACTCTTTTTCATATTCGGGGCAGAATTTCCTTTCCACCAAATGCTTAAACTCTTCCCAATTCATGGCATAGGCCATGTCACTACCCTTGGCTTGTAACGCTGTATTCCACCATTCTAATGCTTCTTCCTTGAAAAGGTGAGAAGCATACATAACCTTATCCTCCTCGGCACATTTACTTATTTTAATTACTGTCTCAGTTTTCTCCAACCAACGTAGTGCGGCAGTTGCCCCTTCATTGCCTGCAAATTCAACAGGTTTACAGGCAAGAAATTCCTTATAAGTGCAACCAGGGGTTGCAACTTTCATTTTCTTAAGTATCGGGGCTTGAATCACGTTGTCGTTATTGCCGCCTCCGTTAACACTGTTACTGAAACTATCGTCGTGCTTGCGTTTACTGGGATTAGCTTGCAAAGGCTCAACAGGATTTTTAACAGCAGCGACGATTGCCGGGATAGCATTGGCTATTCCCTGAGCGACGACGTTTTCTATATCTTGCCTATTAAGAAAATGATCCTCATTGTTTTGCTCAGATTGGTTAACTTCATTAACTGGTTCATTAACAGCGGGTTCCATCTGATAATTAACAATATATATATAAGTTATTGGCACAAATAAATATCAACCAAATGCAATAGAGCAATCGCACATAATCATGTCAACACGTATAGCCAAAATTGTCGACTTTGCGACTTCCATATTTTATATATTTTAATATGCATCCGTACACACCAGATATGTTACAAAAGTTTTATTTTTAATTATTTTACATGATTATATTTTTATTATTTATTATTATTATTAAACACATAACCACACAACCATGCAACCACAACCAACTGGTGTCTCAGAAACGACGCTCCCTCTCGTCGTATTTCCAGGAGATTTGTTCTCCTACTTCCCGGATTCGATTTCCTACATCCACCAGCTCCTCGTCATAGTGGCGGAGTTCAGCCAAGTTCTCAGTGCTCATCGGTGGGTTTGGTGCAGGCTCAGGGTCAAACTGAGGAAAGAAGGTGTTAGGGTTATTCAAGAGATTCTGAAATTGCCAGTCAGTTGTCCACCATTCTTCCAGCTCTCCTGATAGAGGTCGGGGGTGGATAATAGGATCTGGGATAGCAGGCTCCAAGTTAACTGGAAGTTGTATTTCAGCTGGGTAATTGAAGAGGTTTTCATCGGCAGGTCCGATGAGATCGCTAAGTGCCAGTTTGCGGTCCAGCTCTTCCCACGATGGCATCTCCTGGGATTGCCCTGAACTTTCCCCGATCTCCTTTCCTTTGCCTTTATCATTGGGATCCTCAGTCTTTATAACTTTCTGTGTCGCTGGTTTCTTCCTACGCACACGCCTCCAGCCTACGAGTCTCCTTCTCTTTTTCGGCTTTGGTTTCTCTAGCGGTTGGGCCTGGAATACTATTGGCTCTTCAGTATCAGCCTGGTAGCCAGATGGATTTCCTGTAATATCCATATCTGTGCTATGGATAGTAAAGTTTTGGAGTGCCTCCAATAATTCATTCATGCTGTTAGCATACATGAAGAAACACACAATTTTTAAGTTAAAATTTTCACAAAATCACAAAATGACAACCAGGAAAATTAAGTATTTCTAAATACTTAATAGGCTTAAATCAGTGGCTCTGATACCACCTTTTTTCTGTCACGGCCCCCGGCCCGGTGTGACCCGGTCCAGAGGCAGCGGGACAGAAAACCCGTGGTAATTGTATTTAGTTTGGCAGCGAAATATTAACAGGATCGTTTAAACTTGAAAATGCCCAATTTATTTTATTTCACACATTTGGGACAAACCCCATAATTTACAGTAAAGGAAATTTCACAAGGAAATTCCCTGGTTTACAAAACATATTTATTTATTTTATTGAGCCATTTCTTCAAGCTTGGAGTGCTACACAGCACTTTTTCCTAGATCACAGCAGATCACCTGAAACATGTTTAAAAAGATTTTTATCAGCGGGGAAATACTGGCGAGTCATTCAATTTGCACAAAAGACACATTGTTATAAATTTACAGCATTAAGGGTTTTTATATTTGCCCCTATCATATAATTATCTGGTTCAGCTGTCACTCGACCGAATCTATGACTGTGGACATATCACTAGTTAGGCTCGCCCACCTAATGTGATAAATCGTTAGTAGTAATGTGCACAAAACCCCCCACATACTGCCAGTAATTAAATATTAGCAAAGACTTAATCACCGCAAAGTATAACTGGAAAACATTTAGGGTTTTGTAAAGCAATTTGATAAAAAAAAAAAAAAAAAAAAAGAGAATGACTCACATTGCAAGTTTAATAGGGCAGAGTTTAGCCTACTGATAAGCCTGATAACCTAATTTAAACAACAATGCACATGAAACTAGGTCAGTAACTTAATACAACATTTATGATAAGCTCATGAAATCAAAACCCTCACGACGAATGACAAAGTATAGCCTGTATTCGGGCAGCACTTAAACATCCATCGGATCGGTTTCAATCGATCGGACATTGTATCGTAGCAGTGATCGAGTTATTACCCTGTTATCGCAGCAGAGCTTCGTGCTAGTGTGTGTTTTTGAACGAAAAAGTGAATAACTTAGTGTATAAAACGAGTTTGAATGTCGAACCAACGCAGCCATGCAAGTGCCAATCCCTGGAATATATACTGAAAAGTTGTCCCTGTCGCGTGGCGCAACAGGCTGTCGCATGGCGCGACGGGTGCACTTCTAGGGTAGGGTAGCCTCGTGTATTCCTAGCCTAGGTGAGTCAACCGTTCGATGATTTTCGCATTATACAGCAAACTGTGTGGATAATTGTCAATTAGGGAATACCCCCCTGAGTTTTAGGGACCCTGATCCTAGTTCCAACTGTTCTGAAAATTTTAGAGGTCATGCCATATTACTCGGGGGTCTCAATTAGGGTTTCCTATTGGACATAATAAAATAAGAAATAATAATTTTGGCGAGAGTTGTTACATTCATTATGAAGATACTACAAACGAAGAAAGTAGACAGAATGAACAAGCTCAACAAGTAATATCCAATGTTTTGTAACAAATGGCATCAGAAGGTAAACATGCGATTTCAAATTAACACATGCGATTTTATGTAGAATTTTGAATTTCCTATACACATGCAATAACTTAAAAATACACATGCGATTTCATGCATATACTTGACATTTGATTTCGCATGCGATTTCATGTATAACATGCGATTTTGATTCTGATGTATTAAAATTCAATAATTTGTATCTATAGGGGTACTGCAGCCAAATGATGAAGGATTGACAAATAAAGATGATAGAGGAGTGACAGACACCCTTATTGCAAACATTCAAACTGTCGAAACGGGTGTATACGCTTACAAACCACCTGTCAAAGGTAAAAAACACTTTATATTAGAAAAAAAAATAAAAAGAACAAAATATTATATTTTTTAACTTACTCTAGCCTGCAGAAAGTGGTGAAAACGAAACTAGTATGGAAGGAACAGTGAACTTAGCCGAATCTACACAAAACATTCAAGAAAAAGTTCAAGAAAAGGAGCCAGAAGTGGAAGCAGTTTCTTTAGGAGAAACTACACAAAAGGACCCTCAACAAACCGATTCAGGTATCGAAGTTGAGAAGGAACCAGAAGTGGAATGCCCTCAGGTGACGGCTGAGGAATTGCAATCAGTTGAGTCGCTTTTGAGCCTGGGACCCAGCCTGGTAGAAAATAAGGGATAAAAACCAGCTATGGGAGAAAATACTCAAAACCAAAACAAGTTCCAAAACAAGTTATACCAAAGGGGTTTAGATGAACTCCTTTATAAGACAATAGAAGCCGCCAAAATTCAAAATGAGAAAAGATGTGCAGACCTTGGAGAAGCATTTTGTTCCCCTTTCTGCAACAGAGTGGTAAACATGCACGAAGCACTCTTGAATCAAGAATTGAGTGTGATCCGATACACATTTTCTACATTTGCAAACATAGAGTAAGTAAAACAATTATATCAACTAACAAACATCTAAATATATACACTCAAAATATTTAATTATTTAATTATTTAATTTTTCCCTGGCAAGGATATATTTTACCGATCAAAAACTGGGGTTTACACAGTCAAATGTATCTTTGAAAGCTTCTACAGGGGTCAGTACGTAGCATCAAATGGAATAGACGCATTTGTGGATGTTCTCAACCTTGAAGAGAAGAAGAGGGATAGAAAATCATCACCATACAGACTCTTCTTGTTTAGCACAATGATGGTATGTTTTTCTAAACATATTGGCATTTGAAATTAAAACAGAAAATGCATATTCAATGATTTCACATACTAAGTATAGTTAAATCGCATGTAGAATAGTAGATAGTTTTCCTATGAAAACAAAAACAACATATCGCATACTATTGTAATTTCGCATACGGTATATATAAAATTCGCATGTGAAAAATTTTCACACATTATTTTGCATGTACTAAATTCGCATGTACAAATACCTTGTAATACATTACTTAACCTTAATTCTAATTACATAACATACAGCCGGATATCATGTACAAGGAGGAGACTTACACAGACAACCAACGTCTAAACGTATTTTCCTCAAATTTAGAAGACATAATACTAAAATATGAGGTAAAAAAAACTTGATTCAGTTGACTTGGTGTTTATTCCGGTACTTCAAGGTGACCACTTCTATGTCTTGTGCTTCCACGTGAAAACCGGCAAAATTGAGCTGATTGACAATTCAGCAGCTGAACAAGAGTTTAAGGATAGATACAAGGGGCTTCCAGACACACTGGTAATACAAAAACTTTTTCATATACATGTTATATTTATGTAAAAGCTACTGACACAATGTTGCTATGTTACAGAGAAGGGTATTGGTTTTATACCTACAAAAGGCCTTAAAACCAACACCAGCTATAAAAGCACTTGAAACATCAGTGATAGAAAGAAAAGTGATGGAATGGAGGACGGAGAATAACGGTGTAGACTGTGGAGTGTTTACGATGCGTCATATGGAAACATACAAAGGAGAGAAAACACCATGGGTGACTGGGTTTGTGAAAGAAAATGAAGTAAACAACAGACAGAATTCACAACTTCATCTCCTGAGGCACAGATATCTAAGTAAAATCATTCTATCCAAACACAATCTGGAGCGTCAAAAAATAATTAAACAGACAAATGCTTTCAATAAAATGCCGGACAGAGAAAAGTATTTCAAATATTTGGACAAAATAATCCCAGATAGGTTGAAAGCATTTATTGGAAAGGACGAATAGACTTGTTTGATGTTGAATTTCTGTTGCATATTTAGACTTGTTAGATTACATTAATGTTTTTAATTTCGCATGTTTTATGTATAAAATCGCATGTTTGACATTGAATTGCTTAAAATATGCAAAATGTGGAATATAAACATACGAAATCAAATCCCATGCCATAACACAACATGCGAATTATATGGAACATAAAACACTTGCATGTTTTATTAAATAAAGCACGAAAATAAACAAGTTCATTCAAAAGATGAAAGGAACTTCATTTTCATCTCCATCGAGCATCTTAAGATAGTTATTGCATCCGCCAACTCTTTCAACTGCTTCTCATCCCTCTTACCCAGATCAACCATGAACATAACAGCAATTTCTTGAAGACTACTCACTTGCATCTGAGATAGCAAGTTCACAATTTCTTATCTTCTCTTCATGTTTTCTATTACACGAAAAATGTTGGTTGCCAGCATCTCTTGACATGATCGATCCTCTTGAATTTGTTCCTGAATCCTTTTTCTCAAAGACTGTTTGATACTTGATTCAGAAGAGGATGTTGGGAGGTCTGTCATTTTTTAATAAGATAAGATATAAATGGTTTGAAATGGTGATAAAAAGATAAACTTTATAGTAAAAGAAAAACGCACTGTAAAATTATTGATATCAATTATTGAACTGAATTATTTGATTTGAATTATTGAACTGAATTATAAAACACACTGTGCAAAATTACATATAATTACTTTTAAAGCGTGTGAAATATTGAGCTCAATATGTTAAATACTTTTTAGTCTGCGAAATGACCAACTTAAACATGCGAAATTACGTATTAAAACTTTATTGTGTGCGAAATGTCCAACTTAAACATGCGAAATTGTTCATATGATCCAATCTTTAATACCTGCGATATGTTAAAAACAACACATACGATATTTAAAAAACAACACATGTGATATGTTAAACTCACCAAATAAACCCAGAAACATCTTATCTTCAACCTCGTTACAATCTAATAACATGAAAACACCTTCAAATCAAATAAAACCCATACCTCAATCGTAACCCTGTGATGAAAAACCCAAAATAAACATCCTAAATGACGAATCCATCATTTTCGGTATCGCCAATGTGTGTTCGGTATAGGAATCAATCAAAAAACCTATAAATCGAATTGATACGAACAATAATTAGATAGACGGTTTTGAAACGAACTTGTAATCTGCTTCCTTGTTGACGGAATTCCCTAATTAGGCCTCAGATGATTGAACAGAATGTCTGATATACCCTTATATAATTAAATTGAATCAGGACACGTGTATGGCTGTGGGGATCGCATACGTAATGTACGATTAGGGGATTGCATATAGGGTCAGGATTTAGAGAAAACGGTAGAAAGTGTGAGAATGGTGAGAACACTTATCGATCGTCCGATTAAAACAATCTATGGACTAGATTGGCGCGGTGGCGTTTTCGTAAATAACATCAATTTTATTACGTGGACGCGCCTCATTAAGGGTAAAAGCGTCTTTACACCTCTATACCAAAACGCCATACTGAAGAATAAAACGCCATTACGGACCAAAACACATCGCTATATAAACAAAAACATCCTAGACATAAAAACACACCCCTCAGAACCTGAAACGCCATATTTTCTACTATATACCATTCATCTTACAAACGCCAAAATCCCCAAAACATCAAACACAACTACTCAAAAAACGCCATATTTTCTACTATATACCATTCATCTTAGAAAACGCCAAAACACTTAAACATCAAAGATTCCAAAAAAATCGACGGTTCTTTCAGATACACTATTTCCTCAGTAAAACGCCAAAAATGCCAAATATCGTTTCTTGTATATTCAAATATTGTTCTACGCCAAAGTTTCGGATAATGCATTCTTCCCTGAGGTGCTGTGACTCAAATAACATTTTGCTGCATGAGATGGACAAATCATAAACAAAAAAATGCTGGGGTCAGACTTATGTCATTTTCTGTGTTTTGTTCTTGATGAATATTTTAATGGCATGAAAAGACGAATGACACTAATGAGTTGTTTGAAGATACATATTCAAACAAAAAACTAATGTCATTTTGTCTTTCCAAACGGCCACAAAAACACAAGCATGGCTAACCCAAACCACCAGCGAACATGATTCAAAAGAAGAAAGAGACTGATGACAGTAAAGATTTGGAAGATGAATTGTTTTTATTTTTATTTTTTTAATTTTCTTTTTTTGTTGTTTGCCATGTATTTTTCAACTTAGAATAAAAAAAATACATTATGTTAATAAAACGCCAAACAGTCATAATGCATATGAAACGCCATAAATGGAGTAAAAACGCCAAAAACTCCCAAACTATAATGAAAGTAATTTGCAGAAGTATTAATTAATAAAAGCTAAAAATGGAAAAGACGCCAAAAACTACTTAAACCCATTCAAAAACGCCAAACTTGGGAGATAGAAAGTCTATTAATATCATATATTAATACAGTAAAAATACACAGTAACTGAAAAGACGGCTACTTTAATAATATCATATATTATAAATAAAATCCCGCCTAAACTACGAGCCAAAAACATCCTATAAGAGAGACGTCTCTACACAATCAACTGATCACAACCCCAGAAACAAAACACCATATTTCCTAGAAACCATTCACTTTAAAAACGCCAAAAATAATAATTAAAAAAGCCACAGATGCAGAACCTTAATTCTGCTATATTGAGTATTGATATGAATGAAGTTTCACTGAATGGATTCTTCTCTGAGTTGGGTATCTCTATAATCTTTTGCTGAATGAGATGGACAAATATTCAAGATAAAGAGACTGATGACACTGATATGACATCATGTCACTTTGTTCTTGATGGATATATTGATGGCATGAAGGGATCAATACATTAGAGCATGCGTTGGTCTTCAACATGTCATCAAACAAGTGTATATCCACCACAATAAAGGATGCCACAAAAAATAAGCATCTTCTAAAGACGGTCGTTATGTAGGAAAATAAGGATCTACATAAGCTATTCAAAAACAAGTTCAAAACGCCAAAAATGTCAAAAGTAGAAGAGGCTGATGACAGTGAAGATTTGGATGAGAAATTAGATTATAATTTTTTTTTTCATTTTCTATTGTTTGTTATCTAATTGTCTGCTGTTTATCATCTAATTCTCTATTGTTTTAAAAAAATTAAGTATAAAACGCCAAAAACTACAAACACCAAAACGCCTGATAGTGTGAAAAACTGTGAGAACGAATGCTAGCAAAGCACGATGTTGCTATATAAAACGCCAAAAAACGCAAACAAAGTATTACTGGAAAAATCAACACTAATTGAGAGATGAAAATTGAAAGAAACAGTAAAATAAAGAGACGGTATCATTATTGCCAAACATTATAGTTATATTAATGCCACTACATGGAAAATTGAAATTTATTTATCTTTTCAAAATGCCATAATTGTCTGTCACATTATAGGCCTGTATCCTACATGGCAAAACACTTGATATAATAAAATCAAGAAAATTACTGATGTTTTGTACATTAAAGGCCTGCATCCTGATCTAAAAAACAATAAAAACGCCAAAACAATACTTAAAACGCCAAAATATTTACTATGATTCTGATCTAAAAACAATAAAAACGCCGCGTATTTATTAAACGCCAAAAAATGGAAAGACGAAGTGACACGCGTTTAAAAAAAGAAAGATGAAAGGACAAAAAACCCCCATCCGCCCTTCTCTAAGCGGCGTGACACGTGTTGGGCCAGGAAGCGTTCTCACCGTTCTCACACTTTTGAGCGTTTTCTCCTGATCCTGTTTCTCTCTCTATATATAGGGGAATGTTCTATGCAGAACACTAAATATTGCGAGAACACGAAGAACAAAATGAATCACTCATTTTTTTCAATCCTAAAAACCTAAAAAGTAAATGAAATTTTTATAAATGTAAGATTTATTGTTTCTCATACTAGAAATTTAAAATAAAATATGAAAAATCTTCAGTTCTTAAATAACCTACACACATGTAGGTTATGTGTAGCCTAAGTTACCTACATGTACGTAGACTATGTGTATAGGAAAATATATGATTTTTTTATGTATATAATACACATATGAATGTAAGAAACATAAAATTTAAGAAATATGAACCTTAAATCCCAAAATTTAGTGATTTAGAGTTGTTCTTTTTGTTCTTGAAATAATTAGTGTTCTGTAATAATCCTTATCATACATAACTTTTATGAAATCGCATGCTTAAGACAAAAAACCTCAACAAACAAAACTTAACATATAAAATCGCATTTGTCATACAAAACCCTCTATAATATCTCACATGTTTCAGCTAACCATTAACAAACCTACATAATCATACAAAACCTAATAAAAAACCATACCAGACATAAACCCTAACAAAATCGTAGTTATCAACAATACGTAATCTTATAAAACTATAGGTTTCAGACAAAAACCTTACTAAACAAACAAAATCGCATATATCATTCAAAGCCCCTGTAAATCCCATTATAAAATCGCATATGTCATTTGATACCTAGATTTATCTTCTTTGTCTGTGGTCTGTCGTTGTTGGCCTTGCTCCGTTTCTCAAAACTCATCAATCTTCGTTGAATCGCAATGGTAAGTAGAACGGAACTTGGGGGAAGAAGAATGCAATGTTGAATTTGGGTTTACGGTATGATTGTGAGTTTTTGTTTGCTGATTATCAGGGGTTTTGATTTCGAAGTGGACGATTTTAACCTTGGCGGTTTCATATATATATTTTAATTTGATTAATTTAATAGTTAAGCACGGGGTTTAAATGAGATGATCTGACGGTTGTGGTTATAGTGTACATAATGTACGATTAGGCATATTGTATGATAACCGGACTCTATATATATATATATATAGTTATATAGATAAGTAGCCCAAGAAAAATTAAAAGCCCAAGAAACACACTTAGCCCAATTCAATAAGCTCAAAAAAAACTTTTGTTGGCGCTGCTCAACTCATACGGGCATACCAAATCAGCAGCTCAAAAACAACCTTAAAAACATTGAAAGTAAGCTTTTATTACATTTATAATCTATTTATACTTTTGTAGTTTATGCATTAACATTTGTATTTTGTTTTTTTAATGTGTATCAAGCTGCAAGAGATGAAGAAAAATTGGAAATTGATTTGTTGACTCCAGACCAGGTCTGATAATAAATAAAAGGTATTTTTACAATTAACAAACCATAAAAGTTGTTATGTAATGTATAGAACTTAATGGTTTTGTTTAATGCTTGTGTTAATAGGTTATATATGTTGATTTGAAGTGGAATTTTGTGGATGGAGATGATCAATCTTAAAGAAGAAGTTTATGACTTTTGAGCTAAATGACAATTTGTATTTCACACTTTATTTTGTGCTTCAGATTTGATATTATTAAGAACATTTTTAGGATCATGATTTTTGTTATGTATTGATTTTGTTAGTAAGGTGTTGGACATATTTTAATTAGGTTAGGATTTATTTTTGTTGAATGCAGCCTTGTAATAGTCTTGATTTCAGTTTTTTTTTTTTTTTTGCTGCACATGTTTTAATTAAGGTGCTGAGAAAAACCAAGCGAAAACAATCCACTCGATTAAAATTCGAACCGAGCACGCGCATTACTTTTGTGCTTGGTTTTGCAAAATCAATCTGATCCGATCAGCTCGGTTGTAATTCAATCCGAGCACGGGCAGACCCTCGATCGGATCGGATCGGCTCATGAACACCCCTAGTTCACGGCCCCTACTCTTTTAAACGTTTTTAAAACACATGGGGAGAAAGCATGCGCTACATTAGGCTAAAGTAAAGTCACATTACGGTAAAGTAATGTCAAACTGTTACGGTAAGGTGACGTCACAACTATTAGGGTTTTTGTTATATTAGTTATTGTCACAAAGTAGCATTTATCACATAAATTCCTCACAAACCTCGGACCCTTAGTATTGGGTGGATAGTGGAGGAATTTTGAGTAGTACTACTGGGCCCGACAAGCCCCACCCGAGCTAGTCGCCCTAGCTAGACCAGTAATGGTCAACGGGTGTAGAATTGGCCTAACTTATCGCCATGGTTAGTGATAGACTTGGCAAACAGAGGCAACAACAGTAAGCTTCGGCTTCGAACTCTTTCGTGACGTAACTTAAGTTAGCTACCTACAAATATAACAAGTAACTGCTAAACACTTCAACTTACTGTTTCGGGTTTGAAACAGTGGAAAACTCTTGAGAAACAACTTACTTTATAACTGTAACTGTAACCTTAAACCTGTGAACTCACTCATCATTATGTGTTCACACTTGTTCTTGCATGTCTTTCTCAGGTTGCTAAGGTATCACATCAGGATTAGGATGCATCATGGAGTCGCATTGGTTTCATCAAATATTTAGACACAACTTTAAATTACATTAGCTATTTTGGTTTTGTAATTGTTTACGCTTCCGCACCTCAATTGTATAAACAGTATTTTCTCATGAATGAGCAAACAAGAAAATTTTAAAACTCATACAATGGTCGTTCAATATGACTAATGACTGTGATCCTGGTGGTGGTGGAAAAAGATGGTTGATATTAGGTATTTTAAAATACCTTTTTAGATTGTAACATCTCACATTGGTTGTGAAGGGGAACGAAGGCTTCCTTATAAGGGGCTTGATACCTTCACCATCATGACGCGTTTTAAATCTGTGAGGTGATGGTGGTTCGTCCCGGCCATAGCGGACAATAACATGGTGCGGTTACGCTGGGCTGTTATAGATGGTATCAGAGCCAGGAACCGGATGGTGTACCAGCGAGGACGTTAGGCCCAATAAGAATGATGGATTGTAACATCCCACATTGGTTGTGAAGGGGGATGAAGGCTTCCTTATAAGAGGCTTGATACCTTCACCATCATGACGCGTTTTAAATCCGTGAGGCGATGGTGGTTCGTCCCGGCCATAGCGGACAATATTATGGTGCTGTTACGCTGGGCTGTTACATTATTAAATCATAAGCACCTATATTTTCAACATAGACTCTTATGACTGGGGGCTGATAGCGTGGGCGCCCGGAAGCTCCCACTCAGCAAAGCTGAAACAACAAACTAAACAAAGTAACACTAGTGACTAGAAGCTGGAAATCGGAAGCCGAAAGCAGTCACACTGATGACTAGCAGCTGGAAGCTTATGTTACTGTACACACATCGAGTCTTGAACCTGCAATGTGAAAGTGATGGGACTTTGCCCAATAGTGAATAAAGTAGCATTGAGACATAAATCTAATATTTACCAAAGAAGCAAGGCCACTCGTGCAAGCAACCTCGCCAGAGGATAAGGCTTACCATAAATCAGGGGCGGACCTAGCTCTTTATGAGCCGTAGCACGGGACAGGGCTCAACTTCGTGTCGGTAGTGTATATTTATATATATATTTTTCAGTTTTATAGAAAGGATACCCCTAAACAACTACGAGGACACCCCTAAATGTAGGTGAAAATGAGATGAAAATAAATTTTCCAGTAGCCGGAAATGAAAAATCTGGTCGGCAAAAACTTGCGAAGAAGATGAAGTTTATTAAGGTCTTGAAGGGATAATACTAGCGATATCGATTAGAAAAAGAGTGGAGATAAACTTTAGTGCAAGAAAAACGAGCGAAACACTAGGGGATCGAGCCATTCCGAAGTTGCCGGAACTCCGCCGGAATAGTCGGAGAAGATGAACTGAAGAACGGGTGTTTGTTTTATTTAATTTTGAAAGTTTTGATATTGTACAATATTAGTCCCTGTAATTCTTTATATATTTAAAACAGGTTAGGAACTTTAAATCACTATATATTTCTAAACTTTGCCAATCAATACCTAGTTTTATAACTAAAAACTGTTATGAATTTATTTCTTTAACTTATCAAGCGAAAAAAAAAAACTAGTTCTTAGATTCCATTTATAAAATTATAAAATAGGATTCCATTTAATTTTATAAAGTTAGAATTACTTATAAAAAATTGAAAATTAATAATTGAGTAATGATGAGGTAGGAGCTTTATGAATACACCCTCTAGTGATATAACGCCCCATAACGCCCCTCTATAACGTGGCGTGCTACGTGTCGCATAACGCCCCCAAAGGGGCTCTGTGACTACGGATGACCTATGAAGATGAAGTTTATTAGGATTATGAATGAAAAAGTAAAAAGTTAAAGCAGTGAATATAGTCAAACTTCATTTAAAATGGACGAAGTTGATTAGATCTTGTAGCACATTACATTTCATTAACTAAAATAACGTGTCGTTCATTAATTAAAAGTAATATATATAATAATGACCCAAACCTTATCTTATTATTAAAGCCCGAATCTATTGTTAGCCAAAACAGTTTATATGTTAGCCCAAAATACAAAATAAGTTAATAACCCTTTTGAAGTTTCAAAGCGTGGCAGTGGAGTGTTGGAAGGAAACAAAACGTCGACCTGAGTGCAGGGGCCAGACGCTGATCGGTGATCATCCAAATAAGAACAGGCAACATAGTTCTTGTCCTTTAGTTTATCGGGTAATGAAGCTAGCTTTGCTTTTACCAGTTACAACCGCAACCGTTGCACGGTGAAAAAAAAATGGGGACACCCCTGAGTTAACGTTCTGGTTCCGCCACTGCCATAAATAGAAGGTATGGGCTGTAACGGAGGCTCCCAGGGAAGAGACCTCTTCCTATAAAAAGGGGATTCTCATGCAGACATAAAGGGTATGTTCAGGGGCGGAACTACAGGAGGGTCAGGGGGGTCAGTTGACCCTCCGGCCGACCAAATTCTCAGTTTGCCGGAGTACTTAACCGGAAACTTTTTTTTTGTAGTTGACCCTCTTGGTTGTCTTCTATAAGGCATTAAAGTTAGAGAAGAAAGAAAAGAGATGCTCAAAAGTTTTCTGAAAAGCGACGGCAGTCCGGTAAGCTAAAGCGGAGTTCCGGCGAAGTGCGAGAATAAAGAAGAAGGGTGTAAATACTAAATTATTTAGTACATGTGTTATCTTATTGAGTTAAATAGTTAAATGATATGATTGTGGGCTTTAGTAACGAGTATGGCCCACCCATTAGTGAAATTGAAAACCTAAAATATTTTACTTTGTGTTTTATCTTCTCAACAAGAGCTTCTGCGAATTGTACAACTCTGATGCCGCCAACCTACATTTGCCTTTACCTTCTCGAATCCACTGTGCACAACTCAAAAGTCCATTACCATTCCCAAGATTATGTAAGTATGTTTTTAACTTTTAGTTTTAGTTTTGTTTTTTTGTTTTCATTAATTTTCGTTTTGTGACTTATAAAATTATGAACTGAATTATGTTACTAATGTTTATTTTATATTGTTAAGATAAAAATTCTAATGACTTTAACTATTAGTTATTTATAATGTAGGGTGGAGATACAATAGGAAGTTTATTTGGCTAGAAAGGTTAGGAAGTGATCTTTACCATCCATTTAGTTAATCAATGGCTAAGATTAAATGAATAAAATTGAAGCAAAAAAAAAAAGAGGCGCGTGGGTTTGTTAGGGGCATTCTAGTCAATCCAGCACAATAGTTTCTCTCTCCTCCAATTCCCCCCCATTTTTTAAACGTTAATAACTTTTTCATACGACATTATTTTTTTATAAAAATTGCACCAAAAAAACGAGCGTTTTTTATCTTTAAAACGAGTATACTATTGCTATATTTTCGAAAAAAAAAATTGAAAACCCAGTTGCGTAAAACGCAATGGAGAAAACCCAGTCGCGTAAAACACAATGAAAAAAAAACGTAAAAAAATGACTTTTTCTAAAACGCAACGCACAAAGAAATGTCTTATTTCTAAAACGCAATGACCAGAAAACACAAATAAATGTCTTATTTCTAAAACGCAATGGACTGAATGTGTTTTACCTAAAACGCAGTGCACCCAAAACACTTAAAAATGTCTTATTTCTAAAACGCAATGGCCAGAAAACACTTAAAAATGTATTATTTCTAAAACGCAATGGCCAGAAAACACTTAAAAATGTCTTATTTCTAAAACGCAATGCCTAGAAAACACATAAAAATGTCTTATTTCTAAAACGCAATGGCCTAAAAACACAAAAGAAACTGTTCTCTCTAAAACGCAATGAACTGAATACACATAAAAATGTGTTTACCTAAAACGCAATGAGTAAAAACACTTCAAAAATGTTTTATTTCTAAAACGCAATGACTAGAAACTGTTGTTCACAGAACCAGAAACTGTCTAAAACGCAATGACCAGAAACTGTTGTTCACAGAACCAGAAACTGTTGTTCACAGAACCAGAATCTAACTAAAACGCAATGACCAGAACCTGTTGTTTACAGAACCAGAAACACTGTCTACGAATGCAGTTTTCCAGAGGCAATTTACAGAAAATTAATTTTTCAGATGCATTTTTATTACAGCAATTTAATCGAAACCAGCCAGGGGCTCTGCCCCTTGGACCCCGCCAGGGGCTGCCGCCTCTGGGACCCCGCTACCATGGGTGCTGCCCCCGGACCCCCGCCAAGATCGTAAAACGCAATGACTAAATCAAAAACCCAGATCGTAAAAATGAAATTAAAGAATTTCTTACATGGATCGAAGTGATTTCTTCAACAATTGACGAAGTTTGAATGATAGAAACATTTATCAGCGCTCGAATCGAACGAATCGAGTTATTATCTCCAAAATCACCCGAAAAAACAAGATTTTTTATGAAATTAAACTGGGTTTTTTTCAAAAAAGCTGAAGAACACGTTGATCGGGTATTTGAATCATTGATTTGTGATGAAAATCGCACTATAATGTAGTGATTATTGAGATAGAAAGTGAAGAAATGGTTGAAGATGGTGGGTTTTGAAAATGGTGGGTTTTGAAGTTACTGGGTTTTGAAAAGGAAGAAGAAAGGGTTGGATTGACTAAAATACCATTCCTCTTTATTTTAAATGTTGCCACATGTCCTAATCCTATTGCTTCCTACACTTCCTAGCCAAAATAAACTTCCTATTTGATCTTTTCCCTTGTAATGTAATGTAAGATATAAGTTTTCTATTAGGTTATATATTTAGATCAAAAGAGATACATTTTTTTTACTTCTATTATTTTATGTTATATTTTATTTGAGATCCATTACTTTCTTTACTTCTATTTCTTTCAATCACATAAACAAGTTTGTTTTATATTTTTGTCATGTAAAGAGGGTATGAATAGTAGGCACACTAATAATTTATGATTTATATGTAAAAATATATTACACTATGACCCTCCGGATGAAAAGTTCTGGTTCCGCCACTGGGTATGTTTACTTCACTCTCTCTCTCTCTCTCTAAAACTATTCTCTCCCACTTATGCTTAACTTTTAAAGATCTTTTTACTGATTCTCACGCTGGAGTCCAAACGCGGGAGGCCACCTCTCGCGTTAAGGCTAAGGTGTTCTTTGCGTGTACATTCTGATCAAGAGGCTGTTTGCCGAAGTGGATCCTGATCCTTCCCCCTGCCATACTCTTGTTGTTTTAACATACACAATCTATGAAGAACGAACAATTTCTTCAATTGAATGGATATGTTACAAATGGTGGCCGATGACTGTATTTATAGTCACTAGAGGAAACGATGCGACGGTTCACCAAAGAACACGTTGGTCTGTTTAACTTGCAACACTTTCACATCTAACCCTATTATTTACAATAGTTACACTTTAAGCACTAACCATACTAACAAATTTTTTTAACTTAACTAACGAGATTAACCATAGGTGTTGAAACATGATTCGATGGATGCCTGGTATAATAAATTATTCGACCAAGTAATTATCATTTCTAAGTTTCAACTTTATATGGTTAGCAACACAAAACCTCATAGCACCAATAACTAGTGGTTTAGATAAACAGACACAAACAAGTTAATCTTGCTAGTTTGTGTGCCGCTCATCTTTGGAAGGTATTACACAATGAAATCAATGAATCTAACCTACGTTTTTGTGAATCAACATAAGGGGGTCCGGAGTGGAGTCGGCAAACGGCATCGGCACCGATGTCTAACCAATGCCCACATGTTTACCGAATTGGTTTTACCGATTTGGGGAGAAAAATCGGTGAGGGAACACCGATGCGGGGAGAGGGAGGAGAGGGGAGAGAGTGGGGGTGTGTCGTGGGGTCCATGCCATCTCAACCAATCACACATTTTTTCCTTTTTTTTTAAATAGTTTACCACTTCACCAAGTGTCTAATCATTGCCAACACTTTTGAACATAGTTTACCACTTTGCCATGACACACTCTCATTGGTTGATTTTTTAGTTTGCCACTCTCAAGTCTCAAGTATCTAACCACTCCCTACACCTTAAGTAACTATTCTCTTGGGTTTAGGCTGTTTAGCCATTGCACTGAGAGCTGATTCTTTGCAAGTATTTTTCTCATTATAGTTTTCAAACTACTAAATGAGAGCCAAATTCCCATGTGCCCATGCGCCAAACTAGGAGGAAACAGTGCTGTTACGTTGTCATATAACCAAAAACTTTACAAAATAGTGCCAACCAATCAAAGAATATGATGCCAAAACGCGGAAATTAAACTAAAAATGGCTCAAAATCTTCCCACACGCAATAAAAAAGCGAGGACAAGACTATCCACTTATCTGCTTACTTGCAGGAAGAATGTCCATCAATGAGAAATCATGATGAGGGGGGCCTGTAATAGTACAACATAATCAAAAGTCAAACCAACCAGAATTTATCAACAAAGCAAGAAACAGCTCGTGTGACAGCTAAAAACTAGAACATTCATGTCGGTTTTGAATTCAAAAAGTCAAATTTACCTTCTTGTCCACCGAGAATATAAAATGGGATGTTGGCGATTATCTTTGTTTTACCCTCACTCCAATTGATGGTCCCTGGCTTTTGTACGGACCCACTTGACGGTCCTGAGGGGCCGAGTACAGACAAACAGATTGCAGGTTCGTTCATTAGTCCCAAATAGTCACGAGCACGCTTCCAGACTCTTGCATCAGAGATTCGTGAATGAGCCACCTATAATCCACATTCATTGCAACTTATGTCAAGTCTGTTTTTCTGACCACACGGACTGTCTGAAAAGACTAAACTGAGCAACTGACCTTGCCCAGTGACACGCGTGCACGGGGTAGTAATTCGCGATGGTGCGTTGCGATTTTGGCTATTGCTGTCACAACGAAACAGAGTAGCCTAGACTGTGATGATCTTCTAACAGTTGTGCTACTCGAGCCAAGAACAGAATCTCCTACACCTAGACGGCTTCTCAATAGAAAGAATATGCTTATAACATAAGGAACAAACATTGAACATTATACCATACTAGAAGGGTCCCCGCGCGATGTGACGGGAAACACAGACACTGCACGGATGTGCATAGTTCGATTGGTTCGGTTCCTCAACCAAACCCGGAACCGACGTAATCTGTTTTCAGTTAAGCAGTTTGGTTTATTTCTGGTAGATTGACGGTTTTTTGTTTGGTTAGTTTATTTTCTGTTAATAGCCAAAACCAAACTTGGGCTAAAACTTTTGTTTAGAAATAAATGAAATTGAGGTATAGATGAAATATAAATACATAAACTGGAGGTATAAAAGAAACATAGAGAAATATGAATTGTTCGGTTCGATTCAGTTAATTTTGGTTAAACGGACATACAAAAAAACGATCACTAGTTTTTGGTTGATTCGGTTTTTGGTTGATTTCCGTTCGGTTTATTCGGTTTTCGGTTTTGGTTAACGATTCAGTTATTTATCACCCCTAGACACCGTTAATCACGCAATATATCAATTTTTTTTAATTAAAACAATTATAGCAATACTATACTAAAATTAAAGAGAATAAAATGCTTGTTTTTATGGTGTAATTTATAAAATAAAATATATTAATGTACGTAAAAGCTATGGACGTTTAAAAAACGTGGGGTAGTTAGTTTTTGTAAGGGGTATAAACTGTCAATACTATTATTGATAATTTGGTTAAAGATGAGGAAACTAAAGTGTAATTAAGATGAGGGGATTAAAGTGTAATTAGCGTTTGAACGACACATCATCATCATCATACTCAGTAAATCCCACCAATAGCAAAGCTAAGGTAGGGTATGAGGAGGGTAGATGTAGACAGCCTTACCTCTACCCGTAGGAATAGAGATGTTGCTTCCAGTGAGAACCCCTGGCTCGATTGTAGTTTTGTATCAAGCCTTGGACCTAAGACACATAATACTCAAACAATCGGGACAGAGACTGATTGGTGTATGTACCCCCGTGTCTTTCAGCTATCAATGTCACCACATGATGATGCATGATTAACCATCCGCCGCTTTTAACGTTATTTTCACAAAATTAGTAAAATAACGTTAAAGTTAGTACCATTTCACTTTTGCCCCCCGAGCGCCCACACATATATACATTATATGTGCACACCGCAAGCGGGGCAAATAGAGTTGCACCTTATATTAACCTAAAAAAGGTTCTTAACTTTTGGGTATCTTAAAATGACCTTCCCTATGCATTATAATATAGTACAGAATAGATATACTATAAATATGCTATTTTGTCAACATCACACAGCTTTAGCCCCTCAACTTTAATAATTACATGTTTAATCCCTCAACTTTAATAATGACATGTTTAGACCCTTAACTAAAACAACTTTAGCCCCTCAACTTTAATAATAAACAACTTTAGCCCCTCAAATTTAATAATTACATGTTTAGTCCCCTAACTACATCAAACAACTTTAGCCCCTCAACTTTTATAATGACATGTTTAGCCCCTTAACTAAAACAACAAATAACTTTAACTCTCGGGATTTGCTTATTTTTTATCTATGTTTCGAACCCGTACGAAGCACGTAGGTTAACCCACTAGTTTATATATATATTTACATAAATGTAGATTTTTGTAGCATACCTTGAGGAAAGATTTTCATAGAGAAGAAGTTCTAGACTCTCGAAAAGTTCACGAGCCGCATCTTTGTGAGATGCGCCGCCCCCTCCATGCTCCCCAATGGCCCAACATAATTGTAATGCCAACTCGGTCTGTCGTGTAATCAATTGAGAGAAATGGTGAAATATTATTCAACATGTTGGTAGTCCACTATTTGAGGCCATGGGTGGTAATTAACGCAAACCTTTTCGGGACTGTCGTAAGCTTCTCCGAGTCTGTCTACTATGGGCTTCTGCAGAAGTAGCAATAGTTGATATCCTCATTAACAGCAATGACAAGGTGCATTCACACGAATTATAATTTACAAACACTATAGTTCTATACATATTATTTAGACCTGAAAAGATGTATTTTCATATCTAATATTTGCTTTTAAATCGGATATGGGACTGGGTTCTCATAGTCACACGAAAAGACATATATATGATAGTAATGTGAAGGAAAATCCTTAGAAAGAATACCTTCAGAATTGCAACAAACTCTGGAGATTGATGAAATGCAGCCAATATGAAATTTAGAAGCCTCTTCCGTACCTATATCAAGTAAATAAAAAAACGAATTACTATTGTGTAAAAGTTATTAAAAAAAAGGCGACTCATGTAGCAGTTAACAAAACATGGTATATTTTCAGATAGATGGTGAAGATTATATGACATTAATGTTACAAAGCAAATCATTTCAGATATTTATTTGAGTGAATTTACTTACTTCATAGGAGAAAATTTTGTCAGGAAATAGCTTAGAATTTCTGTCGAGAAGCATGGGGATTAAAGCACATTTCAAAGCTGCAACAAAACAAGCATATCAGACATTTTTAAAAGAGTAAATTACTTTTTGAGTCCCTGTGTTTTAGTGGTTTTAACCACTTGAGTCCAAAATCAAAAAGTTTAACTACCTGAGTCCCTAGCCATTTATTTTATAACGTTTTGAGTCCAATTTTGTTCATTTTATAACGGTTTGAGTCCAATTTTGTTAAAAAAAATGGACTCAAAAGGTTAAAATTTGGACTCAAAGGGACTCAAATGGTTACAAAAAAAAGTATCTAGGGACTCAGGGCGTTAAACATTTTGATTTTGGACTCAAATGGTTAAAACCAATAAAACACAAGGACTCGAACAGTAATTTACTCGCTTTAAAATAAGTATTCGTTATCATTAAGTTTTATATCAAAGTATAGATGATATACCCTGATTGACATCATGCAATGCTATTGAAAAATACACATTAAGAAGCCGAGGTGACATTTTGAGTGCTTGTTTTAGTCTATCAGATGGCGCAGAAATTGCTGCCTGCAATGCCGCTTCCATTGCGGGAGAAGTCCAATGGCGTTGCTGTAATTTCAATTGTATGAGCCTTGGTTTAAAAAAGCGCGAAGCGCTCCGAAGCGTTTTGGTTCCAAAAGCTTTAAGCGAAGCTTCAAGCGCGAAGCGAGAGCTTCACGTATACGAAGCGCTCCATATTATATATAATTATATATAATGTTAATTTTACATATATGTATAAAAAATAGCTATCCATATTATATATATGTATTTTATAATGTTAATTTTGTACTTTTATGCATAAATTAAAAAGTTTAAGGACCAAATGTAAACTACTGAAGATAGAGGGGGTTAAATGTTTAAATAGACAAAGTATCTTTACACTTTTTAAGTAAAAAGTTAGAAGTTTCAGGGACTGAATGTAAACTAATGAAAGATAGAGGGGTTAAATGTTTAAAAACCTTAACTTATAAAAACCCTAAAAGCCTAAAAGACATATACGCAGCAGCCGCATCTCTCTTCTTCTTCCCCCTTCTTCCTGGTTTCTGGCTGAAAGCAACTCCGTCGCCGGAATTTGTCGCCGGATTTCACATAGGAAGTCGCTATATCGTCGATATAAGGTCGATATGTACCTTGTAAAGACTGTTGGGCTTAAAAAATGGCCCAAATGGTGATCTGATTGGCTGGAGCGTCGCTTCACAACTTCATCGCTTCACCGCTTAAAGCTCGCTTCATGTAATGTAGCGCTTCAGACCCAAAAAAGCGTTTTTCCCATCGCTTCATCGCCTCAAGCGCGCTTGAAGCGCGCTTTTTTAAACACAGGTATGAGCAAATCATATTTGGAAAGTTTTCCAAAGGGAGATCGTAAAATACTTCGTTTTGCACCCATTTTGAACTTTTAAGGTAACATTTCAATATCTATGATAAATTTCTTTTAGGCAGCATCCCTTAGAAAACAGGAAGTTATCGAATCCAGTAAATCAGATTACTTAGGTACCTATTCGAAACGACAATTTCGTCAATCGACAAAACTGACGGTAGAGGTGGCAAATCGGGCATGTTGGTAAGTGATCAAAATAGGTAATTTTTAACACGGGTCAAAAGAGGTAGGGTCGGATTTGATTGACCCGCCAACATTGTGTCCCATTTTTTTAGAATAGTAAAATGCCATTTTCGTCCCTGACGTTTGACTAGTTTTGCGACTTTCGTCCAAAGGTTTGTTTTTCCGCATCTGGATCCAAAAGGTTTGAAATATTGTAATTTTCATCCGACTCATTAACTCCATTCATTTTTCTCCATTAAGTCAGGGGTATTTTCGTCTTTTTTGTTAACTTAAAGGGCAATTCGGTCTTTTTCACTTTACATACAAGCATTTAGCATAATTTACAAGTATTCAAAAATGATGAAAAAGACGAAAATACCCCTGGCTGAACGGAGAAAAAGGATAGAGTTAACAAGCCGGATGAAAATGGCAAGATTTCAAACCTTTTGGAACCAGATGCAAAAAAAACAAACCTTTGGGCGAAAGTCGCAAAACTGGCCAAACCTCAAGGACGAAAATGGCATTTTACTCTTTTTAGAATTTTAAAATATTTAATGTTAAATAAAATTATTACAAAAGGTATTTTGTGAAAATAATATGTATTTTGTTTGAATAACTTTATATAGGATGATGAAAACATTTAAATTACACTGTGGGCGACTTTCAACCCATTTCATTTTAGGCAAGTTTTTTATCCAAACTAACTCGTTGGAGATACAATAAAAATGTCGACCCATTTCATGTTAACGGGTTAAAAAGGCCACCTATGAAAATAGAGTAAAAACCATACATGACTTCTATGCTAAATAAAAATAAGAGTAAAGTACATGGATGGTCCCTCCAGTTTACCAAAATTTTGGATTTGGTCCCTAGCTTTTCAAAAGTACAAGGATGGTCCCTGTGTTTTAGCAGGTTCAAGTTAGGTACTTAGCTTTTCAAAAGTACAAGGATGGTCCCTGTGTTTTAGCAGGTTCAAGTTAGGTACTAAATGCATTACAAAGTACAAATCACAGGGACCATCCATGTATTTTTGGAAAAAGCTAAGGACTTAATGCGTTACAAAGTGTAAATCACATACACCATCCTTGGACTTTTGGAAAGCTAGGGACCAAATCCAAAATTTTGGTAAACAACAAGAACCATCCGTGTACTTTAATTATAATGATACCATACCGCAAGGCCATCGTTTTCATCTTTAAGAAGTTCAAGAAACAGTGGATCTGACGTGATTGAATTGCTGTCTTCAGATTCAGAATCTGCACCTCCATCTGCTATCGTTGAACCAGTATACGCTTCATCCATGAGGGCTAACAGCATCTGTGTCAATAAGGAATGATAAATCATCACAATTGATATATGGAGGTGCACACACAATTATATACACAAACGTTCCAAACAACGGTACCTCTGGAGCTGCACTCTTCTGGATTGTAGCTATGCTGCTACCAATTAGTGGTCCAGAACTCTTTTCCACCTTTTCCAGTGCCCCAGTCAACACTAATTGAGATGACAAAAAAAGTAAATATCACACTTCATGATAGTCAATATTTAGTCTAGCTAATTATAAGATATGGGTCTCACCTGGTAAGTCAACAAGTGATATAAATAGAGGAAGAAATGAACCGGGAGACATCAAGCCAGGAAATACTCTTAGGAATGGTTTTTCTAATCTGAATGAGAGAAAAAAAATGTGCGTGTAATATTAAAAAAGTGGAAAACATTGCAAATAGAAATATTTAAGATTAGGTCTTTAAACGAACCGAACGTTCATGAACTGTTCGTGAACTTGTTCGGCTGGAAGTTCGTTTATGTTCATTTAATAAATGAACGAACATGAGCACACGTATTGTTCGTTCATTTATGTTCGTGAACGTCCGTTTATGTTCGTTCACTTACATTTTTGTACGTTCGTTCGTTTACGTTCGCATTTATTTAAATACATAAGTAGTATATTTATATAAATATTAAATCTAAAAAGAACTTTCTAACTGCTTATATAAATATAAGGAAAAATTACAAGTTTTGTCCTTTATCTTTATAGTACTTTACAGGCGGTGTCCTTTTTTTCAAATGTTGACAGGCGGTGTCCTTTAGTAGGTATTTTGTTACACGTCTTGTCCTTTAGCCCTAACCCAGTTAGGTTTTTTTGTTAAGTCTGGTCAAACAGGGGTAGTTTAGTCTTTCTACCTATTTATTTATAAATCTTTTTAATAAAATAAAACAAAAAGAATTTAAAAAACTAATATATATTTAAAAAATTAAAATCTCTCTCTCTCTCTCTCTACAAACACACAGAGTTCTCTCTATTTCTCTCTCTCTCAGCCTTTATCTACCACCACCATCTCCCACCTCCCACCACCACAACCATCCGCCATCCTTCTCAACCATCATCCACCACCACCTCCCACCGCAACCATCTGCTGTCGCCCACACTTCTACCACCAACATCATCTCCCACCTCCCACCACCACCACACCATCCGTCGCCACCGCACCCACCCCAACCCTAACCAAACACCTAGCTACTGTCAACGGACCTCGATGGAACAAAAGTGAATCTGTATGCGGTTTCACCCTCATCAAAATTATCAGAGTTCACCCTCATCAAAATTCATCAACCGGTGCAAGATTCAAATTCGAGTGTGTAGAGATTACCTTGTTTGGATCTGTATGCGGTTTCGATTGTGCAGGGGAATGAAAGGGTTGACTTGAAGGTATGGTGTGTGATTTTGAACATTTTTGATGATGGTGGTGCAGGTGAGTAGGAGATTCGATTCCACAGCAGATCGAGCTCACAGCAGATCGCCGGCCACCCAACTGCCCAACATCATCTTCATCGTCGATACAACTACATCGCCAATACAACTACATCGCTGGAGATTCGATTTCTTTCTGTATATATATAGAGAGAGGGGAAGAGCTTTAGAGAGAGAGAGAGTGGATTTGATTTCTTTCTGCAGATCGTATTCAGAAAACCCTAAAAGTTGAAGATTTTTTACTGCACATTGGAAATTAGGGTTTGTGGGGGGTTATAAAAGGGGGAAATGAAGTGGTGGGGTGGAAAAGACATAATTACCCTCATGTGCCACAAATTAACTGAGTTTTTTAACCAGGTTGGGTGGAAAGGACAAAACTTGTAACAAAATACCTACTAAAGGACACCGCCTGTCAACATTTGAAAAAAAGGACACCGCCTGTAAAGTACTATAAAGATAAAGGACAAAACTTGTAATTTTTCCTAAATATAACTAATTGTTAATTGGCTTTCTACTAATAAAAATGGGTTTTCCAATGGAATTTTTGTAATTAATTACTAATTTTTTGTTCAATTGTGTTGTTTATTGTTTGTTAAATTATGTTTGTTTATGTTCGTTTATATTTAGTCAATTATGTTCATTTATGTTTGTTCAATTGTGTTGTTTATCGTTTGTTAAATTATGTTTGTTTAAGTTTCTTTATGTTCGTTTACGTTTGTGAACTGTTCGTTTAGGTTTTAAACGAACGGACATAAAGGAACACGAACATGCCCGTTTTCTTAATAAAAGAACATGAACATGTTCGTGTTCATGTTTTAAGTTAAATGAACGAAGACGAACATGCTTCTATTTGTGTTCGTTTGGTTCATTTACAGGCCTATTTAAGATCAAACCAATTCTCATCTTAAAATTATATTTAAGATTAAACCATGTAATTAACGACTTTTTGCAATAGAATAACATTAAAAGAAAGGAAGCACTTACTT
Source organism: Helianthus tuberosus (assembly GCA_030545235.1). NCBI lineage: Eukaryota > Viridiplantae > Streptophyta > Magnoliopsida > Asterales > Asteraceae > Helianthus > Helianthus tuberosus. Next base: position 67,960,007 of record CM060427.1, on the reverse strand, counting down.
CTCTCCATTCCATGCAATCAACTTAAGCATCAACGGATAAAACTGAAAGTACACAAGGAATAAATGTGAAATAAATAATATGTAATTAGCATCTAGGACCCTTGCTTTGTGCGGGACCGTTAAGCCAAACAAAGAGTAAACGTAAAAATGATGAATCACGCACACACGTTACGGCATGTTAACTCGCAAAAATTTGACCGAAAAAGTAAAACATAGAAAAGAATAACTAAGTCGGCTTAGGACCCCGCGAGTTTCGACAGAGCCGTTAAACCGTAAAAAAATAGATGTAAAAACGTTAAACCACGCGCGCGTGTTGCAGCGTGTTAACTCGCAAATTTAGAACGAATCGTAAAACGACAAATTTGTTAAAGATGTAAAGTACAGGGACCAAAGTTGAAAGTGGAAAAGTTTTGGGGTTAAGAATAGAAAATGTTTGTGACAATTATGTAAAAGATGAAAATTATGGGGTTAAAAGTGTAAAGGATGAAAACTATGAGGGTTATGTAAAAGATGAAAACTATTGGGGTTAAAAGTGTAAAAAATAAAAAAGGTTAAAAGTAAAAGAAAATTGAAGAGTAAAAAAAAGTCAAAGAGTCAAAGGGAAAATGAATAGTGAATATGTGTGTGGGGGAGAATTTTTGCAAATTAATATAGGGTAAATTGCAGAAACGTCTACTTGATATAAGTTTTGTTGTGTAACAAATTTTGTCTCCAACGAAGTTCAACAAATGTATATAACATTAATGTATTAGTAACTAGATAGTGATCTTTAGTTTACACAGCCCGGACAATACCTGAGGGAGTAAAGTAGGAAATGTGAGTAAGATTTTCCTCTTGTTCAGGTTCAAAAAATCTAGAGTTGCTTCTGCAACAACAGGGTCTGCAAACTCACTGCAGTCAATACAAAATAGATTGATCTGAACCAAATATCAAATTTAATTACACATATATCTTAGTCACTATAAACGATTCACCATTAAAACTTATCAAGAAAATCAGTGTATCAAAAACAAGGAAAGAACATGAGTAAACTATAACCTCCGACCCTTCATCCAACCAATATGGTCGATTTTGCCCATGAGTAGTTCACGGATTTGTTTTTGATCACCCGAGTGAAGCACACATAACTATAGTGTTCTCCTCTCATTCACAACTAATGCTCTCAAAACACGTTGGTGATATATGAGGTCGGACATTCCTTGTAATCGTTACAGTTCCTACTCAATCCTATAAATATCACTAAACCACAAGTACATTTCTAACCCTAACTACATAGAACCATTTACAGCCTCCATTATTATCACAACACAAAATTAAAATCCGTTATGTATCTTACCGGCTCAAACACGACCGAAAGAAAGTCCGTAAACTAGGATCAGCATCATGCAAAACAAATTCTCCATAATCAACAAAAAACTGAAGAATAGCCTGAACACATAATCACAACACAACATAAATCCCCAAACCCTAACTAACTCAACACTTCACAACAAATTAACCACAAATCAACACATAAATGATAAAATTACCAGCAAAAGGAGTCCAGAAGACGATCTAGACTGCGAAATAGACGAAACAGAACGCTGAAATATCCTATTGAGTTGCGGATAAACCCTAGCTATCAAATTCTCCGAATTCTCACTTTTACACAGCTCGATTAGCTTCCTAACCTACAATAAACATGTAATTGTGACAATAGAGTGGTGTGGCTGTTACGATGAGGAATGATTTTGTTGAATTTGAACGGATTTGTGAAATTGAACTTACGGAGTGAAGAAGAGAGGAATCTGAAGCAGGATCGGTGGAGAAATTGGAGTCTCTGGCGCTTGAAGAGAGTGTTCGTAGGTGAATTTCCCAATCTTCCGCCATTATTGAATGTGAAAGTTGCAGAAGAAGTGTTGATGAAAGAGATGAGTGTTTTGTTATGGTTTGGTGGAATGGAAGGGTTGTTGTGGTGTTGTTGGAAGTAGAAGGGGTTAAGTGAAGATTGGTTTAACCACAAGAAAATTATAAGATTAAATAAGTTATGTTATCATATTTAATCTAATAGTCATTATAATTATTTACATAATATAGATTAAAATATATAATAACCTATTAAATAATTAGTTGGTAATTGTTGATGGACCATATTACCCTTATTAACTAATTAGGTTTCTTTTTGGGTGCATATATAAGGAGACTTATGTAGAGGTTAAAGGGTTACACACATAACATAATTATCTTAACATCAATTCGGCCTCCCGCTCCTCAACCGATACCCTTTTCGGTTTTTATCATCACCATCATTAGTTTGCACCCTAAGGAGGAACCAGATCATACTAACAAATGTCGAACTTAATAGCTGCATCTCTGACTGGATTCTCCACTGCACTGTCTGCTGTAACAGGTATGTTTTCATGTTTTCCATTATGTTTAAAACAGAACTGATCAACATGTGGTTTGCTATTAAATAATTGGTTTTTGTAAATACTTAGCTAATTAATCAGAATCAGATAATGTTTTACAAAACCAAAATGGCTTAACTTGAATGAGCTTCTGATGTATCATTTCTGGCCAAAGCTGATTTGATACATCTAATTATCGTTCAAGTATTACGAAAGCTATGTTGAGTGTGCATTACAAACGTGAATGTCTTAATATCTGGCCAAAGCTGATTTAATTCATTCATGTATAGCATACTTAACAAGTGCATAACTAAAGTGATTGTTTCATTTCTGGCCAAAGCTGATTTGTCACAACCACTTTGCACCCATGCTTAAATGATTAAACTTCTGGCTAAAGCTGATTTGTCTTTGTTTAAGTAGAATTTTAACTAAGTCTATTGTTTTGATGTTAGTAATAGACAATATCACAGCTTCATAATTAAAATGGTCATTATTTATGCCTGCCTTAGTATAACATGCCCTTAGATCACATTAAGACTTCTTTCTTAGTATCGTAATTCGCTCATCTTATTTCCACTATCAGCACCCAATTGCGGGATCCCACCTTTGACTGGTGATAACTTTGCTGCATGGAAGGATGCTTTCATGCTTAAACTTTGATTGTTGGACTTTGATTATTCTCTAAGAGAGAATCAGCCAACGGACCTTACTCCTCAAAGTACTGCTGCTGAGCAGTTGACTCATGAAAAGTGGACTAGGTGTAACCGCATGTCTCTCATGCTTATGAAGCAATCCATAAGCAATGCAATCAGAGGAGTCATTCCTGATTCTGAAGATGCTAAAACCTACTTGGCTTCTGTGGTGGCGCAATTCAAGGGGACGTCTAAAGCACACGCTAGTACTCTTATCCTCAAGCTGGTGACAACTAAGTATAATGGGAGGAGCGACATTCGCGAGCACATCATGATGATGAATGACATGGCCAATAAGCTGAAGGGGCTAGAAATGGAAATCAGTGATGGTTTCCTCGTTCATTTCATCATTACTTCGCTTCCTTCGTCCTTTGAAGCATTCAAGATCAATTACAACACTCAGAAGGACAAATGGACGATGAGTGAGCTGGTCGCTATGTGCGTACAGGAGGAAGAGCGTATGAGGATGGATCACACTACTGATGTTGCTAACTTCACCACCTCCAACTCTAAGAAGAGGAAGAGCAATCATCACAGAAAGGATGCTTCCAAAGTCCAAAGGCCCAATCCTAATACAAGTGCACCTTCCAGATCTAAGTACTCCTTAGGCAAAATCCACTGCAAGTTCTGTAAAAAGGCAGGACATATGTAGAAGGAATGCCATGACTTTAAGGAGTGGCTGGCTAAGAAAGGTAACAATTATTTTATGATACTTGAGTCCTATAATTTAAATGTTCCTGCTAATTCTTGGTGGTTTGATTCTGGTTCTATGGTTCATGTTACCAATTCTACTCAGGGGTTCCTTACAATCCGGAAGCTGGGAAGAAACCAAAGAATGCTTATGTATTAAACTTTATGATACCTTATATGTTCCTAAGGTAACTCGGAACCTTATATCAGGACCAAAGTTAGATATGGACGGTTTTATTGTTTCCCATGGTCATCGCAAACTCTCTATCCTCTATGATTCTGTTCTTTATGGTACTGGTATTCTGGATGGTGGTCTTTATAGATTAGAACTAGATGATATTTGTTGTCATATAACATTAATGAATCATTCACAAAGATGAAAGAGAAACGATACTTAGAGACTTCATCCATGTTGTGGCATCAACGTTTAGGCCACATCTCAAGAGAACGATTAAATCATCTCGTAAAGGATGAAGGCTTACCTCCTCTCGATTTCTCTGATTTTGGAACATGTGTCAAATGTCTTAAAGGTAAAATGACATTAGCGAATAAGAAATGTGCCACTAGGAGCTCTAATTTATTAGAACTCATTCATACTGACATTAGTGGTCCCTACCAAATCGCTGGAATAACAGGACATACTTCATTTATCACTTTCATTGATGATTATTCTCGTTACATGTACTTGTATCTTATTAAGGAGAAATCTGAATCTCTTACAACTTTTAAAGATTCTAAAGCTGAAATTGAAAAGCAATTAGATGGTCAGATTAAAGTTGTGAGATCAGATAGAGGCGGAGAATATTATGGAAGACATACTGATGTTGGTCAAGCTCTTGGTCCATTTTATGAGTTTTGTAAGGGCCAGGGGATTGTAAGCCAATACACCATGCCTGGTACACCTCAGCAGAACGGTGTCGCTGAACGAAGAAACCGTACCCTTATGAACATGGTGCGCAGTATGTTAGCCAACACTAATTTACCATTATTCCTCTGGACTGAAGCGTTAAAAGCAGCTGTTCATATACTCAATAGAGTTCCTTCTAAGTCTGTCCCTAAAACTCCTTATGAACTTTGGACAGGAAGGAAACCGAATCTTAAATATATGAAAGTATAGGGCTACATTGCTGAAGCAAAACTTTACAATCCTTTCCTAAGGAAACTTGACCCTAAAACAGTTACCTGTTTCTTTATCGGGTATCCTGATAACTCAAAGGGTTATCGTTTCTATTGTCCTTCCCATGTCACCCGTATAGTTGAAACCAAGCGTGTTACGTTCCTGGAGGATTTCAAGGTCAGTGGGAGCAGTACCAACCCTTACAAAGAATTGCAAGAAGTACAAGACGCGGGGGGAGGGACTCGTCGCTTACCATTACTCCGATTACTCCTCTTGTACCCAATGCAACTACTGTACCTGAAGCTACTGCACCAACTCTAAATTTACCTCTACAAACAGAACCCATTATACCTCATGACGAAGGCACATCAAACACTCAAAACCAAGACAAGGCTGGACCCGGTGATCAACTCAGGAGGTTATCTCGGCCCAGAAGGCCTACTAATTGGGATGATTATGTTACCTACCTGACTGAAATGGATCTCGGAAAGCTCAATGATCTTATATCTTACAATGAAGCCATTAGCAGTGATCAGTCTTCTGAATGGAATAAAGCAATGATTGATGAGCTTGAATCCACGAAGAAAAATGACGTTTAGGATTCGGTAGAATTACCCAACGGTGTCAAACCCGTAGGATGTAAATGGGTGTTCAAAACAAAACTGGATCCGAATGGGAACGTTGAACGCTACAAAGCGAGATTGGTTGCAAAGGGCTACACTCAGAAAGAGGGAATTGATTATCAAGAGACGTTTTCACCTATCTCTCGTAAAGATTCATTAAGGATCGTCATGGCCCTAGTAGCTCAATTTGATTTAGAGCTGCATCAGATGGACGTTAAAACCGCTTTCCTTAACGGAGACTTAGACGAAGATGTTTAATGAAACAACCTGAAGGCTTTAAACCTGAAGGTTAGGAGCATTTAGTCTGTAAGTTGAAGAAATCCATTTATAGGTTAAAACAAGCATCACGTCAATGGTACCTCAAGTTTGATGAAGTCATGAAGAAACAAGGTTTTATGAAGAATCAAGTGGATCAATGCACCTACCTTAAGATGAGTGGGAGCAACTTTACTATACTTATCCTTTACGTAGATGATATTCTATTGGCAAGTAATAGTTTAGACGTGTTGCACGAGTCAAAGCGGTAACTCTCGCATAACTTCGACATGAAGGATCTCGGAGATGCTTCTTACGTCATTGGCATCGAAATTCACCGAGATGGACACAAAGGGATCTTAGGATTGTCTCAAAAGGCTTACATAGATCGTGTCCTTACACGTTACAACATGCAACAGTGCAAACCCTCCGTCGCTCCAGTAGTTAAGGGAGATGTTTTCGGTTCATTCCAATGCCCGACAACAGAGGTCGAGAAGGAGCAAATGAGCCAGATACCTTACGCGTCAGTAGTCGGGAGCCTGATGTATGCTCAAGTCTGTACTCGCCCAGATATCGCTTATATTGCTAGAATGCTAGGCCGTTATCAGACTAATCCTAGCCTAGATCACTTGAAAGCAGCTAAGAAGGTACTTCGATATCTGCAAGGGACGAAAGACTATAAACTGACTTATAGAAGAAGTGATCATTTAGAAGTGGTAGGCTATTCTGATTCTGACTTTGCCAAATGCAAAGATGACAAGAAATCCACTTCGGGCTATATCTTTACGTTAGCAGGCGGACCTATCTCATGGAAGAGTCATAAACAACAATTGACCACAACTTCCACAATGATGGCAGAGTACATTGCTGTTTATAACGCAACCTGTCATGGAATGTTGCTTAGAAATCTGATCATTGGACTCAAAGTCGTTAATTCCATTTCTAGACCATTGAAGCTTTATTGTGATAACTCAGCTGCCGTTAGTTTCTTGAATAGTAACAGTTCGATTGGAGTTGGTTTATATCTCGATACAAAATATTTGTTCGTACGTGAACGAGTTGAGGAAAATAATCTTTGTATTGAGTATATTAGTACTAAAGATATGCTTGCGGATCCGATGACTAAAGGTCTCCCTCCTAAAGTTTACGAATAACATGTTCGGAATATGGGATTTAGTAAAGACCTTATTTAGCATATTGTACTAGCTTATGTTTTATGTTAATGAAATTTCCTCAGTTTGATTTTGTGTGTCTCTAAGAATATGTTCAACCGATATAATGGCATATAGACAAATAAAGTTACAAATCAAACAAAGGGCTTATGCGTGTTTTGATCATGACGTTTAGGTTTTAAATTAAGGCTATAGTATGACTAATGGGGGTCCTGAGTCGCATGATGATTCAACGACTGTATTTCTCTGCTATAGTTCTTTTTTAAGGCTAAAATGAGTGTTAACTCCTGATCAGGCTTATCTAATACTCATAGTAAATGATTACTCGGCTAAGTGGGAAAATGTAAGATTAAATATGTTATTGTTATGGGTGGTTTTCTACTCATATATCCTGAATAATATTCTGACTATGTTTCTTTTATTGTGATCAGGATACCGGATCAGGATATTGGTAACATCCTGACACAGTATCCTGGTAGTGACTAATTAATTCACGTGCAGATTAATGAAGCAAGTCTATAACGTTTAAGTGGACCTGTTCTCCCAAAGACTCGTGCTAATCTGTTGAAATAGGAACGTTGAAGCCGGAAGACATGGACTACAATGTTCACAAAGGGAATATTCGCTATATCCCGGGTTTGTAGGCTAGTTAGTTAGTTTTTTTTTACTATAAATAGGATTGATCGGATCAGATAAGAACACACACAATTCTTCAAACACTCTTACTCTCTACTAGCTGCAATCACTCACAAACACTTACACTTGTATTCAAATCCTATTGCAACACCTAGTTGATCCGCATCATATCCTGCACTGTATCCTGATATTTAAAGTAATAAGAAGAACAAGGCAGCTGCGATTGTCAGCTCCCGAGGTTTTGTGCCGGCGATCTAAATTGATCAAGGGCTTTCCTCGTACATCATGTGTCACCCTCTACCTTTTTTGCTCATTGTTTGATTGTAGGTATAGCTCGGTATCCTGAGCTATATCCTGAAAACTGTTTTTATTAACAACTCAATCAACATATTTTTCACAAACACTTCTAGCACACTACCTCACTTAACTAATTTGATCACTTAATTGCTTCGGTAATTTTTGACCAAAACAATTTGGCGCCCACCGTGGGGCAAGTGGTGCTATTTCTACTAAAACCTTTTCCAAAATCATTACTTGGTTTTCTGTTTTCAAAGCTTTTTGCTACACTATTTTCAATGGCCTCAAGATCAAACATGAGCTCTTCTACCGTGTCAGCCACAACCTCTGCAATAATTGGTTCAGTGCTTCTACCACCTCCAAGGACACAAGCCTCTTCACAGCCTTAGGATCTTTCAAGAAGAACTGAAACTCATGTGGCTCGGGATATTATCCACACTTGGAACGTTCAAGGATCTGCTGTCTCAGGAGGTACTCCTATTTTGGCCTCTAATGATGAAATTCTGACTTTGTTTGGTAGTATACAGGATCAGATGAAGCAACAGCAGGAGACCAACCAGATGCTGATGAGAGAGATACAACTCTTGAAATCCAGCTCAAGCAGGCCTGCTGAGGATACCGTCACTCCTTTGCAGCCCAGGGCTTTGAACTTCAGTTCGGCAGTGTATACCGAGGATAACAGGGGAAATATTGTGCCTAGCCATACTCAGAATCATACTCCTGAGATACCCTCTTCGGTCAGGGTGTCAACTGTGAGAAGCTCAGGATATGCTTCAGGATATGGCCAGAATCCTCATACTGGTAACGTGTCTAATAATACTAATGGTCTTGGATCTTTCCAGGATGCAGGTATGACATCATCATTTTCTAGGGAGCTTCAGAAATTGAAGGACATGATATCCAGTGTACCTGGGGTGGTCCAGCCAATTCCAGAAGTGTCCCAAGACAGCCACATGATATCCCAGTTTGCATATCCTATTTGTGATGCTGAAATCCCAATAAGATTTCAAACCCCCAACATGAAGCTCTATGACGGAACTACGGATCCTGAAGAGCATATTGCTCAGTATAGGGAAAGGATGGAAATTAATCCTATCCCTCCAGATCTCAAGGAAGCATGCCTCTGCAAGAGTTTTGGTTCTACCTTAATAGGATCAGCCTTAAAATGGCTCTTGAATGTTCCACCTCATTCAATTACATCGTTTTCCCATTTAGTCAATTTGTTTAATAGTCAATTTTCTTGCAGTCGAAGTTTTGAAAAACTAACCAGTGATCTCTACAGGATAACTCAAGGACCTCAGGAATCCTTGAGGGATTATGTGAACAAGTTTAGCAGGGAATCTCTCGATATCCCACACCTTGATGTTGCAACAGCTGTGTAGGCCTTCAAAATGGGATTGCAAAAGGATTCCCAATTTTATCAGGATCTTGTATTGAATCCTTGCAGGAACCTGGATGAGGCTCGAAACAGGGCTTTAAGATATATTCGACTGGAAGATGACAAAAAGATACAAGAGAGGATGAATTCATCCTCAACCTATGAATCAACTAACAGGAAGTCAGAATCCTCATACAAGCCATATCGTTCTAAGCCTTATGGCAGGAATGACAGCAAGAAAGTGAATGCTGTTGAGGACGAGGATCCTGAGGAGTATCCTGAATTGTCATAATATTATTTTTCTGTTAATATACCTAAACTGATGTATGCTATGCAGGGTTTGGGAGACAAAGCGAGGTGGCCTCGGAAGAACCAACAAAAAGCTGATTGGAAGGATAAGTCCAAGTGGTGTGCCTTCCATGAGGATTTTGGTCATGTGTACGGAGGATTGCATTGCTCTGAGGAAGGAAATAAGCTATCTCCTGAGCAAAGGATATCTGAAGGATCTCCTGGGAAGAAAGAAGAATAAGGGTCAGGATACTGAGAAGGATCCTGAACGAGCAGCATCACCTCCTGCGGATGCCAAGATAATTAACTTTATTTCAGGAGGATCCGATATCTGTGGGACCTCTTATTCTGCAGCAAAAAGACATGCAAAGGAGGCTAAGGCAGAAAGGGGAGATAAGCCGACCAAGATGACAACCCTCACAACCGATAAAGTGATAACGTTTGACTGCGATGACAGGGATACTGTCCAAGATCCCCATCATGACGGTTTGGTAATAACTTTATATGTTGCTAACCACTTTGTGCGCAGGATACTGGTGGATAATGGCAGCGCTGTCAACATTATTCAGCTAGAAACGCTGAAAAGGATGAATGTTTCCCCAATGGATATCACTTCAAAATCTACCGTACTTGTCGGGTTCAGTGGAGAGGCCAGGAATACTGTGGGAGAGATAAGGCTGCCAGTTTATGTTGAAGGAGTCAACTCAATGCAGCGCTTCTGTGTCATGGACTCCTTATCCTGCTACAATATTATATTGGGTAGGCCATGGATCCATGATATGAAAGCTGTGCCATCGACCTATCATCAGTGTATCAAGATCCCTACCCCTTGGGGGGTTGTCAAGGTGGAAAGTGATCAACAAGAAGCGAAGGAATGTTATTCTTCTTCAATGAAATCCTCAATAAAGCCTAAAGCATGATAGCAATTAAAGATGCGAGCCTAGGATATCGTGGAGGCTTCAGAGCAGGATGTTAAGAAAATTATCCTGGATCAGGATAATCCAGATATCTCGGTGCTCGTAGGAACCAATATCCCTCACGATATTGAAGATCAATTGACAAACTTTTTGAAATGCAGGATGTCAACATTCGCACGGAAACATGAGGATATGACAGGTATTTCCAAGGATATTATAACTCACAAGCTCGGAATTGATAGGTCTTTCAAGCCTGTCCAACAGAAACGAAGGAAGTTTGCTCCTGAACGGAATGCGCTCATTCAGGAAGAGGTTGAAAGATTATTAAAGAGCAAGATGATTAGGGAAGTCAAATTTCCCAAATGGCTAGCAAATGTGGTTGTGGTGCAAAAGAAAAATGGGAAATGGAGAGTTTGTGTAGATTACACAGACTTGAACAAAGCGTGTCCTAAAGACCCGTTCCCTCTGCCTCATATCGACTCAATGGTGGATGCTACTGCGGTCATGAAATGTTAACCTTCATGGATGCATCCTCAGGATTCCAGCAAATACAAATGGAACCTTCGGACCAGGAGGATACTGCTTTCATGACACCAACAGGTATTTATTGTTATACTGCTATGACTTTTGGTTTGAAAAATGCATGTGCAACATACCATAGACTGGTGAACATGATGTTCAAAGACAAACTGGGGGACACCATGGAGGTATACATTGATGATATGGTGGTAAAATCTAAGAAGGCTGAGGATCATCTCCGGGATATTGAAGGAGCATTCAATATCCTGGACCAGTACAACATGAAACTAAATCCTTCCAAATGCCATTTTGGAGTGGGGGCAGGAAAGTTTCTAGGATACATGGTGACTAAAAGGGGGATCGAAGCAAGCCCGGAACAGATTAAAGCTATCCTGGATATCAAGTAACCCTCAAACATGAAAGATGTACAAAGATTAACAGGGCGAGTAGCAGCATTAAATAGGTTTATATCAAGATCCTCGGAAAAATGCAAGGAATTCTACGATATCCTGAAGAAGAATAAGAAATTCGAATGGGGAGAGAAGCATGAAGCAGCCTTGCAGGAATTAAAGCAGTATCTTTCAACTGCACCCCTGTTGATGAAGCCCGAGGATGCTGAACCATTATCCATGTATCTTGCAGTATCAGGGAATGCAGTAAGTGTTGTCCTGGTAAATGATCACAAAGGTCAGCAGTATCCTGTCTATTATGTTAGCAAAAGTTTATTAGATGCTGAAACTAGATATTCTCATTTAGAAAAAATGATATTGGCCCTAGTTATGGCATCGACAAAGCTTAGACATTATTTTGAGACACATAGGATTCATGTTAAAACTAATTATCCTGTTAAAAATGTGCTTAGGAAACCTGAGATGTCAGGTAGAATGGCTAAGTGGTCAGTAAAATTAAGTGCCTATGATCTAGTATATGAACCTAGAAATGCCATAAAGTCCCCTACTCTAGCTGACTTTGTGGCTGATTTCAGTAGTGATATTCAAAATGAAGTAGACCTAGAAGTACAACAGCTAGCAGAAAACTTAGAATCCTGGACATTATATACTGATGGTGCATCTAATGTGAGAGGTGTAGGATTAGGTATACTACTAAAATCGCCACAGGGGGACATATTACCCCAGGCTATTAGGTGTGAATTTCCTGCCACTAATAATGAAGCAGAATATGAAGCTTTGATTGCAGGATTAGAGTTGGCCAGGAATATGAATATTAAAAGTTTGCAAGTATTTGTTGATTCCTTGTTAATTACTAATCATTTTAATGGATCCTATGCAGTTAAAGGTGAGAAGTTAATCGAGTATCTCGAAATTCTCAAAAAATTAGCAGGATATTTCGATGTGTTTACACTTGAACAGGTACCGAGGGAGGATAATGCTGAAGCAGATGCTTTGGCAAATCTAGGATCATCAATCATGATACCATAGGGAACTCAGATACCAATACTACATATCCTATGTCCCGCGCTGGATCTTTTCAAACTCAGGATAAGAAAGTAGCAAGTATTCAGGATCCTGATGATGAGTATCCTGAGGAGGATCCCAAGTCCTGGACGGCTCCAATTGTGAGATATCTCAAGGAAGGACATATTCCAAAGAATGAGAATCCTAAGGCTTTTAGGATGAAGGTATCCCGATTCACTATTATAAATAATATTCTATATAAGAAATCTCTTGCAAGACTATACCTGAGATGCTTGGAGGATCCCGAAACCAAAGAAGTGCTTCAGGATATACATGAAGGGGACTGTGGCAACCATACTGGGGGCAGATCATTATTCTCAAAGGTGTTGAGAACGGGATATTATTGGCCGAGGATGAGAAAAGATGCTGCAGAATATGCTCGAATATGTGATGCATGTCAGAGGCACATCAATATACTGCATCAACCTGCTGAACCACTATATCCTATTACTTCCCCTTGGCCATTCATGAAGTGGGGGATGGATATAGTGGGAAAATTGCCAAAGGCTCCAGGAGGAAAGGTTTTATGCTGGCAATGACATATTACTTCTCCAAGTGGGTTGAAGCTGAGGCATTTGTTCAAGTCAGAGACCAAGAAGTCGTATCCTTCATAAAGAGGAATATCCTGACTAGGTTTAGGGTACCAGCTGAGATAATTTGTGACAATGGCTCTCAGTTTATCAGTAAGAGGACAACCGATTTTTGTAAAAGTTGGGGAATCAAAATGATCACATCCACACCAGTATATCCTCAAGCAAACTGACAAGCAGAATCCTCGAACAAGATAATAGTCAACAAATTGAAGAAAAGATTAGGAGCTAAAAAAGGAAGATGGGCAGAAGAATTACCCTTTGTTTTATGGGCCGATAGGACAACAGTGAAAAGTGCAACTGGGCAAACCCCATTTTCCTTAGTATTCGGAGCAGAGGCAGTAATCCTGACAGAGATGGTGATACCTACAGCAAGATCCTGAGAAGAATCCTGAAGCCCTGTTTCAAGAATTGGATACTATTGATGAGACAAGGGATGCATCAAAGTTGAGAATGGCAGCATACCAACAGAGGATACCCAGAGCATACAACAAGAACCTAAGGACTAGAAGATTTCAAGTTGGAGATTGGGTATTAAGGAAGGCTTTTCAGAATACTACTAATCCTGCTGATGGAAAGTTAGCTCCTAAGTGGGAAGGACCTTATGAGATTGAATCGGAATCCAGAAAAGGAGCATACCGACTTAAGAATATGGAGGGGGATATACTACCAAGATCCTGGAATGCTATACACCTCAAAGCCTATTTCAAGTGAGTTTAGAATTTAATTTCTAACTCAAGATGGTATGAATTCTATCTCTTTTAAATATAATTCTATTTTATTTGAACCCAGTACTGACTTAAGCATCAGAGGGGTGTTAGCCAGGCTAACACCCACCTTAGTTTAAGGTTGTTTTGCAAAATATGCTTCGGGATATAACTTCAGGATATGCACTCAGGATAATTCGAAAGATTAGAGGATTGGCCCCCTCTCTCACGTTTAAGGGATCCTGACCCCTTCACAGGTTTAAAGGTATTCACCTTTCTCTCGAATTGGGTTTAAACACCCCGCCTGGAGCGCAAGTTATCCAGGGATAGTTCAAGATAGCGGGACCAGTCCATGTAAAAGTGGCTGACAATTTCGTTATTGTTGGCTATATCCTGGATCCTAAAGGTATATGAGGATTGATCACCCTCTCTCACGAAAGGGTATTTTCATACTCTCTAAGGTTTAAAGGTTTTCACCTTTCTAAGTCTTGGAGTTTATACACTCCCGCCTATAGCGCACGAAAATTTGGGATTTTCCCCAGAATACCAATGGGTTTATCCCCAGAATATTAAGTATTTATCTCCAGGATATTTTAGGGTTTATCCCCTGTAATACGAAAGATACACAAACAGTTGTAATTGATGCCCAGAAAATTTCTAAGTATTCAAAAACATTATGCATAGGGGACATCCCCACTAAGGCGTTATGAGAAGCTCAAAGGATCAAGTTGGGACCTAGTTCACTAAGTATCCCAGACTGGGGACATCTTCGGTGGAAAGGTTGCAAAAGGATTGAAGTTTAAGAATAGGGTTGTACTTTGTCTCTGGTATGATCTTTCCTTTAAAAACCTTATCTAAATTGTCTAAATTTTTGGAACTATGTTTAACAAAAGTTTGGTTATGACATTTATGAGTATCCTGGTCAGGATATCTTCTCAGGATATATTCTCAAGATATATTCTCAGGATATATTTTGGGATATTTGGTCAGAATGTTTGAAATAATACACTAAGATTGAAAATTGAAACCGTGTTCAAATCAAACAACAGTTATCAAAACAAGCTTTGCAAAATAAAAATGAACAACGATGGATAAAGCCAAAAGAAAGTTAGTTTATTAACATAGCAAAAGTTTGTGCTTTTGGTTTCATCTCAAACCGAGACCCATCCACCAAAAGCACAATTAGTTTTGTACCATAACTACTTAACAGTTGAAGGTTTCACCTCAAACCGAGACCCATCCACCTCCAACTGTTATATTGTTCAAAATAAACCATACTAATTGATGACCAAGGTCTTCATCCTGAAACTCAGGACCCATCCACCTTTGGCAATCATATTGTCTTAATGTAGGAAAGTAAATTGTTTAAAGGACAGGAAATGAAATTGTTCAACAACTACAAGCACCAAATTAAAAAAATGGGCTCCGGCCTCAACATCAACATCCATCATCGCCCATTTTGCTGCTTTCAAGGGGCAGCGCCCTCTTCCACCATGGCTTCATCAGCACCAGCATCTGGTCCATCATCCTTCCCAGCATCACCGCCAGCATCCTCTGTAGCATCAGCATCGACCACCTTCTCGGCCACCTTAGCAGGCTCCTCAGCTACAGGCTTCACAGGATGTTCCACAGGATTGCCACCAAGATCCCTCAACCTCACCTCCCAAGCCTCAACATTCCATGAGGGGCATTCAAAGCCCAGGGCCTTAGCCTCATAGGCCATTTTCAATCTAGCCTGGAGGAGGGAGATGACTACAGAATTCTTGAAGCCTTCCCGATATGAAGCTATATCCTGCTCGTGTTGAACCTGGGCAGCATCAGACTTGGCTTGAACCTCGTGGGTGATCTTCTTGATGGCAGATTGGTGCTCTTGGGTCATTGCTTTATACTTGGCTTCATAGTGCTCCGACTTGGCAGTGGCGATTGCTGCTTGGTCCGCGATGGTGGTTTCAGCCTTCTTCAGCTTAGCCTCTAACATCATGTTCAAACCACACGCGTCTTCATAAAGGAACACTAGGCACTCCAAACCCTGTGATCATAGGGACAGGTATCAATATACGGATATGTGTATTGAGTATATGTGTGCAGGATATAGAATGAGAATATTAACCTGATTAAGGAAGCCGGTCATGAATTTGCTGGACTCGGTAAACCCGTGATTCTCAAAGGGAAACACGTCAGATGTGGCGGGAGGATCTGCTTCCTTCCTCTTACGAGAGCTAGGAGCTCGAGACTTGGATGCTGTAGAAGCTTTGGGTGCAGTAGCGGTTTTTGAACTGGTGGGCTTTGACGTGACTGCTGGCTTAGGGTTGGTTTCTTGCTTAACTTGCATAAGGCTGGAATAACTATCCAACTCGTCAAGCTGGAAGCCTTCGAGGTTGACAACTGGCACAACGAAAAAGGGGAGAAATACTTAACTCTTAATACCTGTATTCTATAATTAATAGCATACTTGTAAGATCATGTATGGACCCGAAATAAGTCAATCAGAGTCGTTCTACTCAAAATGAAAGGCGGAAACAGACATAATGAGTTGAATTCAGCTAGATATCACTTTTAACTGTCGTTTATATTGATCTGGAACAATTTTACAGCAAGACGACACTTCGACAGAGCTTCGCCGTCAGAATACCTCTAAGTAATTTCGTCCCAAATGAATCAGACACACACATATATATAGGCATTGTAATTTCGCATGGAATTACACTTGTAATTTCGTGCGAAATTAACATCTTAATTTCGTGCGAAATTACCTATGTAATTTCGTGCGAAATTACCTACATACATACTTTTCTCGTTTTGCGTGCCCTGATCTATCTAAAATAAACTAAGACTCGATACAAGACGAAGTCGACAGACGCATGCACCAACAGACTCCCCCTCGAATGTTGACGAGTCTTAAGTGTCGAGTCTTCAACGTCTTCAGTCTTTATCAGTCTGAACGTGTAAGCATCCTCAAACTTTATCTCTTTCTTCTCTCCAGCATCAACAGACTCTCCTCGAACAAGCTTATCTTCTCGGATGTCTTCAGACTCCCCCTTTCGCTATGCTGGGATCGCAGTCTGGCTTGTTAAAATCACCAAGTCTTCAGGTATCGAAACCTGGCTCTTAATCACTTTCCACAGGTTCAAGATCGATTCCTGACTCTGTCATTACCTGCACAAATCTCTACCTCAAAATAAATTTCACAAATTTAACAATTTGACAAATTTATATACCACATGCAAACATCGTTTAATCATCAACAATTTACTTTTGGGTAGATTTATATATCACAATTTTTATTTCAAAGTCAACTCTCCCAAACCATCTGTTCATCATGTCTAGCACTCGGAATTTTGAAAATTAGCTCTCCAACTTCAGTTGTCGAAAATCTTTTTGAATTTTCAAAAAATTTATGCTAAAACACACTAAAAATTTTTTTGGATTTTAAAAGAAATGAAATGTAGTAAAAAAAATATTTACACACAATATTTTTGTGAGTTTGTGTAAGAGGATCATATCAGTTTCTGACAAGTCACAAGTACCGTTGAGCTTAGTTACACATTAAGAATTAAACAATTCACTTAGATTGCCGATTTATTGATCCACTTAATTTTCACACAAATTTCAACTGATTCAGGATATGAATTAGGTGTATTAAGGACTTAAACTCATTCATGTGTCCCACCTCTTGAATATACTCCCGTATCCAGATCCCAATATTCAGTCTTACAGATGAGTATACCACAGATGATATCTATAAGGGGTTAATTGCGAAACCGTGAGAGCTCAGGTCAGAACTTCCGTTCAGCAGAGAGATGACGGCTCGACTTTTGGTGGGTCCCCTTTAGAGGATCTTTTTTACAACAGCACATGATTTGCATTTTGCAATGTTTTATCATTTTTTATGCTGAGGGTGAGCTATATTTCAAGCAAGCAGCAAAGTATTCTCCGGGGACTAGGCCATTGCTTCCGCAAAATCAGAAGTCCCGGGATAATATGTGACAACCCGAGATTTACGGCTCTTAACTACGTGATTAACAAGTGATTACGCAATAATAAATAGTGTTTACGACGCTAATTAACTTAATTAGGCCCTTGGAGTGCCCAGGAACGTTTGTTCAGCTATACAGTGCGCGTGTGGTGATTTACAGAAAATCTGCTGAATATTACGCGACAACGGACTGATATCGTGCAAAATACTGATGACACCGACAAATATGGATGTTACACGAATATTTTTATGCATATGGAGCATTCGGGTTGCGAAGACGGATTCGTAGGGATTACGGACCACTTACACACAAGATGGGCTTGTGGGCCCTGGGCCCAAGCCTAAACCTACACATAACATATTAGATCTACAAAATTCTATTAAGATCTACAAAATCCTACAAGATTTATAAAGATCTCTAGACAATCTTTCCAAAATCTACAAAATCCCTTGAAAATCTTGACAAAATATTTACTAGATTTACAAGAGATCTTAACACTAAGGTTGAAACATATGACCTGAAGGTAAAATGAATACCCAAAAGAAACTTTAATCCTCAAATCTCTATAAAGGACCCCCTTTGTCTGATTGTCTGCGTATCAACCTACACACAAACAAAATGCACAGACAAATGAAACACAAGAACTCATCACTTTCATTTTCTTAGAGGAACCATAAGTATCACCTCCTTCCTCAAATAAACAACACACACAACAACAATGTACAGACTCATCTCAAACACCCACACACATCTCGCCCTCCCTCTCTCTCCCCGGCGAACTGATGCGACGGCGGAGCCGCCGTACACGGCGGTGATGGCCCTTTCCGGCGAAACAACCCCCTTCTTCTCGGCCCCCCTGCAAACCGATAACCACCAAGCACACACCCCCACCCTGCTCCTTTTTCCTCTTCGATTAACAATCGGAGCACCACCACCACGAACCGGTGGTGGTGCGGCGGCTACAAACGGAGAGACGAGAGAGAGAAAGGCTGAGAAGAGAAGGAACCGCGGGTCGAAGACTCGGACCGGCGGTCGGTTCGTTTAACCGGCGGTCCATATCTTTATCCAACGAGTTTCACCAATTTGTTGAAGATGGTGATGTTGATGTTGATGATGATGTGATTTCTCCGGTAGGTTTCACGGCAGCGACGGCAGCCGTCTTCACCCGACAAACTTTGGTGAGTGTGCTTTCCTTCTTTTTCTGTTTCGGGTTAACGCAGTGATTTTACACGGTGGCTAAAGCTTTTATTTTTTTGGGGGAATCTTGATCTGGACGGTGGTGGACTCGGTTTCGGGTCTCGGGTCGGTAAACAACAGTCAATAGTGGGCAAGATGGCCAGATTCACATTCGAGTCTCGGTCTCGGTTCGGTCAACCCGGGTCAGACCTGGTCAACTCAGTGTTCGGGCTAACTCAGTTTGGTTCGCTCCGGTTCAACTCAACTCAGCCGGTCAAACGTGGTCAAACAGTCAAACTCGGTCAAACCGAGTCAACTCAGTTCAACTCGCTCAACTCAGACCCGGTCAACTGAGTTAGCGTTTCGACATGAGGATTTGGTAAATGGCGCGATTTATTTCCGTTATATTTTAGTTTTAATACTTACGTGACTAACGAGCTCGAACCGAACAAACAACGAATTATTAGTTAAATATTTACTTGGATTTGCTTATTATTTCGTTGATATAAATTGGTATTACATAAAAAAAAATGATTGTATAACTGTTGAAGTTTGATAAAATAACGACAACTTGTGTTGTCGGGGCCGTCCAAAAACAGAGGAAACTCTGCCCGATTTTCGAGAAAATCTGTAGAACAAAACGCGTTTTATTATCAAACAAACCATCGGTTTCAAATAAACTTTTATAGAAACGAATACAAACGTATATATTCTTTCGACGACGCGTTATCACATACGAAAATGACAATTCTTTTATAAAATAAATATATTTTATATATTTATTTCAAGTGTCAAACAACTCGTATTCGTTTTACAAAATAAATATAGTTTACATATTTATTTCGAATACTATACAACGCGAATTCTTTTATAAAATAAATATATTTTATATATTTATTTCAAGCGCCAAGCAACTTATATTCTTTTATGAAATAAATATAACTATCGTATTTAATTCAAACGACATCAACACGAAAACGCTATTAAATAAATATAAGTTGTTATATTTATTTCAAACGCCTAAACGGCATACGATATATAATACGAGTTTATTATACCTTCTTTTCATAAAACATTCGTTACATACACGTACAACCTCTCGAAACGATAAACACTATCCTATCGATATATTTATATTTTGTGTAAATATTTATATATTCGAATTTCTCGAAAACTAAGTACTTTCTAGACTTAGTAAACGAAACTTAACAAGTATAACTTAATTATTTTATTAAGTTAACAACATATCAAGGGATCGTTCGGTTAACGATTCGGTAAAGCTCGATTACACGTAGTTAGTTACTGCGTTATTTAGAAACTTATTAGATATTCCGTGTTAGGAATATTATAGAATGCACGCTAGCAAGTCAAGTATTGGAAACGACACCACGAAGTCGTAAATAGCTAGCTTTGCACAGGAATATTCAGGTGAGTTCATAACCCCACTTTTTACTGTTTTACAGTTTTGTAAATGTTTTCGGGGTGGAAAGACATGCACGTTTTGCAAAAACAAACAAAGTTTTTAACAAACGCAACACTAGTATTTCTAAATCATATTACGAAGGGATTTCAAGGAACTCAAATGATTTACGAAAGGTTTATACTAAACATACCGGTTTTTACAAAACAAAGGTGTATTATCGAAATGAATGATTTTCATGACTAGGGATGGATCGTTTGGTAATGATATATAGAGAATGAGGAGCCAGCCTTAGTGGCTGGGGAGGCCAGCCTTAGTGGCTGGGGAGGATCAGCCTTAGTGGCTGGGGAGATTCAGCCTTAGAGGCTGGGGTAAAATACATGTTACAATTTTTACAGACATTTTTACACATGGTATGTTTAGCGTAAGGAGGGTTACTACTTAGATCATGTGAGTGGGTAGGCGGAAACTTGAGGCCAATAATCCTCATTGTAGGACCGAGGGACAGGAGCGGTAGATCTATCTGGGTGTAGCGAGCCCAGCCCCAGGCCCAAACAGAACGGACCTCGGGGTGACTTTGTACCCAACGCATAAATCTGCTAGGTTTGAGTCTTCCTACTTGCACTTCACACATATCAATGGCCTTGCAAACCATTGGTGATCTCTTTTTCCTTATTTGCTACATACCAGGGATTTTATATTTACGGAAACTTCTTGTTCATACAAATTAACTACCATCTTTTATACAAATTCAAAGAATTATGCGGGTATGGAGTCAAGTCAGGGTGGGCATTGACGGTTATGCGAACATTACAAATACAAGACTTTACAAATACATGGTTTTATGAACATAACGTGTTACAAACACAACGTTTCCATATAACTTGGCAAGAAAATGATTTTTAAATCCATTTTCTCAATACTATTTCAAAAACCGGTCATTCCAAAGATTTATTTCAAATCTTTCACAACTCAAAAGATTTATTTCAAACCTTTCACAACTCAAAAGATTTATTTCAAATCTTTTACAAACAAACTATGAACTCGCTCAACTTTATGTTGACTTTTTCGCATGTTTCTTTCTCAGGTTGCATTTTAAGACAAGGCACGGTTGGAATAGGAGGACCATCGAGAATTCGAGTACTTAGCAGGCGTTCAATTTCTAGAAAGTCTTAGCTTTTTGCTTCCGCTGTGCAATGACGATACCAGTCCAGTCACGCCAAGCTCTGATAATTTCGGGGTGTGACAGATTGGTATCAGAGCTATAGGTTACAGCGAATTAGGTTTCTGTTGTGATACCTAGGCTCTAACCTCACTTTCCTCTGGGAACTTAGAATATTAAAACCTGAATACATACAGAACGCATAGTACTCGAATATGGTCTCCAACCGTTGCCGAAAAACAAACAGTCAAAATTTTGTTTTCAAACATACGCTATTGTGATGTTTTATACATGGTACATGAAACGATTACATACAGTACACAAAAATCTGAGAGTTTAGGAAACATGCATTTAAGACCTTCGGAACAGGGAGTCAGTCTGAGAGACTAGGAGTTCAGTCTGAGAGGCTGGGAGGATAGTCTAGTGGGACTAGGAAGTTTAGAGGCTGGGAGGATAGTCTAGTGGGACTAGGAAGTTCAGTCTGAGAGGCTGGGAGGATAGACTTGTGGGACTAGGGGAATTACTTGATTGCTTATTGGTGACTAACATGTTTATTTGATTATATGATTGATTATTTGCGCATGTGTGTGTTTATTAAAGGTCGTCACGTAGGAACCGCGAATATTAACTCAGGCACACATTATCCATATTGTCTGTGATATTTTAACTTCCCGAGCAGGCAGCCTACGCATAACAAAACGCTAGCGCATGAGAATACATAGAACTCAAATTTTACGCCAACGAATGTCGGGGTACATCACCTTCTACGCGGCACACAACGCTAGTGCACAGGTATACGTGGAACTTAAGCTGTACATCAACGGAGGTTGAAGTACGACACATACGACTATCGAGGCGAGGCCTTTGAGAAGGAACGATGACGCAATCTAACGACGACGCTAGATTCCTGTCAGCAGGAGAACTAACAATCAGGAAACGACAACTTGTCACGCGATCCTGCAACGACACGAATCACGCCAGGAAGAAGACGATTGTCTCCGCATTCCCCCCTACCTAACTAATGACGAGTACACTATGTTCGACATTCCATGGTAATGTCACCTAACAATTGGTCGTCACACGAAACCCCAGGTAAAGTCCTCAAATTTCTTTTATTGAAATTTTGAATTTCACACTTACTGAGTAGATTTTCGTATCTCTACTCCTCTTAATGGTCATTGTGTCACGACCATTTCTTTACAAGTTACATACATGGTTTTTCGTTGTGACCATGCCGAAAGTTTTCTTGTTGATACATATATTTATTGTCGGATTGCGCTAAAAACAAGTTCAACTGTTTGAACTTGCTCATTACACATATTCGGTTCGAGACACCATATGATGTATTGGGAGCATCATATTCAAATCAAATTTTAACGAGCACTTCAGTTGTTCCGAGTCGTGGTAAACTTGTTTGGTATTCGACTCCATTAAATTGTTGATTTTGACACCTTGTGGTGGTATTTTCACTTATTTGAACCTTGCGCTAAACTCGTTTACATATCTTATGCCCGGATTTAATTATTTATTTAATGATTCAGATTAAATCCGCTTTGATTTATCACATTACAACAGTCTTAATACAATTGTGTGTTAAGACAATGGTACACAAATTCATTTCATATTCCGGTGTACCTCATAACGGTTCTTTCAACATCGATCGAATGCTTTGCGACATTCATCGCTTCTTCACCTTCGATCGAAAACATTGTTTCATTGATGTTCCATTGAGAATCCTATGATGTCATTTGAAATAAACCTTTGGATTCACTTTATTACGCTTTCATTTGACTTCAAACACGGTGGATTTGTTTGATCACCGCTATTATCGAATTATTTAAATCACTACGACACCTTGTGGTGTCAGTACGAACTTGTAGCTTGGGCTAATTATGATTGAGCGTTTTATGCAAAACACAGGTGATACTTGTTCGATCACCTCTATTATTAAATTGTTTCATTCATTGCGACACCTTGTGGCGTCGGTATGACTTGCAGCTTGCGCTGATCACGATCGAACGTTTCATGCAAACTATTACATTTGAGATTGTTGATTCTAAGTTCATCCAGTGGATGTTATTGCTTCTAGAACTCCTTTACACGTTGTAAACGTTCATATGGAATTCGATTGGTCGAAGTTCCTGTTCATTGTTGAATCCCTGTTAACTTAGTCACATTAGTGACTGTACCTATACGTTTCGTTTCTGTTGACATCAATTACTGAGACACATTTCTGTAAACCGTTGGGTTCTTATTGATGAGGAATGTCCTTGAATTCACGTGATTCGAATAAGTCTTGTTTCGATCACGCAGTCGTTCACTTTGTTATTATTCGGACTTACCTGCGAACAACACAACTCTGAGAAGATAACATAGTCTAAATTTCGAGGATGAAATTTCTGTAACAGGGGGAGAATGTGACAACCCGTGATTTACGGCTCTTAACTACGTGATTAACAAGTGATTACGCAATAATAAATAGTGTTTACGACGCTAATTAACTTAATTAGGCCCTTGGAGTGCCCAGGAACGTTTGTTCAGCTATACAGTGCGCGTGTGGTGATTTACAGAAAATCTGCTGAATATTACGCGACAACGGACTGATACCGTGCAAAATACTGATGACACCGACAAATATGGATGTTACACGAATATTTTTATGCATATGGAGCATTCGGGTTGCGAAGACGGATTCGTAGGGATTACGGACCACTTACACACAAGATGGGCTTGTGGGCCCTGGGCCCAAGCCTAAACCTACACATAACATATTAGATCTACAAAATTCTATTAAGATCTACAAAATCCTACAAGATTTATAAAGATCTCTAGACAATCTTTCCAAAATCTACAAAATCCCTTGAAAATCTTGACAAAATATTTACTAGATTTACAAGAGATCTTAACACTAAGGTTGAAACATATGTCCTGAAGGTAAAATGAATACCCAAAAGAAACTTTAATCCTCAAATCTCTATAAAGGACCCCCTTTATCTGATTGTCTGCGTATCAACCTACACACAAACAAAATGCACAGACAAATGAAACACAAGAACTCATCACTTTCATTTTCTTAGAGGAACCATAAGTATCACCTCCTTCCTCAAATAAACAACACACACAACAACAATGTACAGACTCGTCTCAAACACCCACACACATCTCGCCCTCCCTCTCTCTCCCCGGCGAACTAATGCGACGACGGAGCCGCCGTACACGGCGGTGATGGCCCTTTCCGGCGAAACAACCCCCCTTCTTCTCGGCCCCCCTGCAAACCGATAACCACCAAGCACACACCCCCACCCTGCTCCTTTTTCCTCTTCGATTAACAATTGGAGCACCACCACCACGAACCGGTGGTGGTGCGGCGGCTACAAACGGAGAGACGAGAGAGAGAGGCTGAGAAGAGAAGGAACCGCGGGTCGAAGACTCGGACCGGCGGTCGGTTCGTTTAACCGGCGGTCCATATCTTTATCCAACGAGTTTCACCAATTTGTTGAAGATGGTGATGTTGATGTTGATGATGATGTGATTTCTCCGGTAGGTTTCACGGCAGCGACGGCAGCCGTCTTCACCCGACAAACTTTGGTGAGTGTGCTTTCCTTCTTTTTCTGTTTCGGGTTAACGCAGTGATTTTACACGGTGGCTAAAGCTTTTATTTTTTTGGGGGAATCTTGATCTGGACGGTGGTGGACTCGGTTTCGGGTCTCGGGTCGGTAAACAACAGTCAATAGTGGGCAAGATGGCCAGATTCACATTCGAGTCTCGGTCTCGGTTCGGTCAACCCGGGTCAGACCTGGTCAACTCAGTGTTCGGGCTAACTCAGTTTGGTTCGCTCCGGTTCAACTCGACTCAGCCGGTCAAACGTGGTCAAACAGTCAAACTCGGTCAAACCGAGTCAACTCAGTTCAACTCGCTCAACTCAGACCCGGTCAACTGAGTTAGCGTTTCGACATGAGGATTTGGTAAATGGCGCGATTTATTTCCGTTATATTTTAGTTTTAATACTTACGTGACTAACGAGCTCGAACTGAACAAACAACGAATTATTAGTTAAATATTTACTTGGATTTGCTTATTATTTCGTTGATATAAATTGGTATTACATAAAAAAAAATGATTGTATAACTGTTGAAGTTTGATAAAATAACGACAACTTGTGTTGTCGGGGCCGTCCAAAAACAGAGGAAACTCTGCCCGATTTTCGAGAAAATCTGTAGAACAAAACGCGTTTTATTATCAAACAAACCATCGGTTTCAAATAAACTTTTATAGAAACGAATACAAACGTATATATTCTTTCGACGACGCGTTATCACATACGAAAACGACAATTCTTTTATAAAATAAATATATTTTATATATTTATTTCAAGTGTCAAACTACTCGTATTCGTTTTACAAAATAAATATAGTTTACATATTTATTTCGAATACTATACAACGCGAATTCTTTTATAAAATAAATATATTTTATATATTTATTTCAAGCGCCAAGCAACTTATATTCTTTTATGAAATAAATATAACTATCGTATTTAATTCAAACGACATCAACACGAAAACGCTATTAAATAAATATAAGTTGTTATATTTATTTCAAACGCCTAAACGGCATACGATATATAATACGAGTTTATTATACCTTCTTTTCATAAAACATTCGTTACATACACGTACGACCTCTCGAAACGATAAACACTATCCTATCGATATATTTATATTTTGTGTAAATATTTATATATTCGAATTTCTCGAAAACTAAGTACTTTCTAGACTTAGTAAACGAAACTTAACAAGTATAACTTAATTATTTTATTAAGTTAACAACATATCAAGGGATCGTTTGGTTAACGATTCGGTAAAGCTCGATTACACGTAGTTAGTTACTGCGTTATTTAGAAACTTATTAGATATTCCGTGTTAGGAATATTATAGAATGCACGCTAGCAAGTCAAGTATTGGAAACGACACCACGAAGTCGTAAATAGCTAGCTTTGCACAGGAATATTCAGGTGAGTTCATAACCCCACTTTTTACTGTTTTACAGTTTTGTAAATGTTTTCGGGGTGGAAAGACATGCACGTTTTGCAAAAACAAACAAAGTTTTTAACAAACGCAACACTAGTATTTCTAAATCATATTACGAAGGGATTTCAAGGAACTCAAATGATTTACGAAAGGTTTATACTAAACATACCGGTTTTTACAAAACAAAGGTGTATTATCGAAATGAATGATTTTCATGACTAGGGATGGATCGTTTGGTAATGATATATAGAGAATGAGGAGCCAGCCTTAGTGGCTGGGGAGGCCAGCCTTAGTGGCTGGGGAGGATCAGCCTTAGTGGCTGGGGAGATTCAACCTTAGAGGCTGGGGTAAAATACATGTTACAATTTTTACAGACATTTTTACACATGGTATGTTTAGCGTAAGGAGGGTTACTACTTAGATCATGTGAGTGGGTAGGCGGAAACTTGAGGCCATTAATCCTCATTGTAGGACCGAGGGACAGGAGCGGTAGATCTATCTGGGTGTAGCGAGCCCAGCCCCAGGCCCAAACAGAACGGACCTCGGGGTGACTTTGTACCCAACGCATAAATCTGCTAGGTTTGAGTCTTCCTACTTGCACTTCACACATATCAATGGCCTTGCAAACCATTGGTGATCTCTTTTTCCTTATTTGCTACATACCAGGGATTTTATATTTACGGAAACTTCTTGTTCATACAAATTAACTACCATGTTTTATACAAATTCAAAGAATTATGCGGGTATGGAGTCAAGTCAGGGTGGGCATTGACGGTTATGCGAACATTACAAATACAAGACTTTACAAATACATGGTTTTATGAACATAACGTGTTACAAACACAACGTTTCCATATAACTTGGCAAGAAAATGATTTTTAAATCCATTTTTTCAATACTATTTCAAAAACCGGTCATTCCAAAGATTTATTTCAAATCTTTCACAACTCAAAAGATTTATTTCAAACCTTTCACAACTCAAAAGATTTATTTCAAATCTTTTACAAACAAACTATGAACTCGCTCAACTTTATGTTGACTTTTTCGCATGTTTCTTTCTCAGGTTGCATTTTAAGACAAGGCACGGTTGGAATAGGAGGACCATCGAGAATTCGAGTACTTAACAGGCGTTCAATTTCTAGAAAGTCTTAGCTTTTTGCTTCCGCTGTGCAATGACGATACCAGTCCAGTCACGCCAAGCTCTGATAATTTCGGGGTGTGACATAATACCCCAGATATCACTGAGCATAAAGACCTAGTATCTCAGAAAGAGGGACCTTTCAAACGAGATTTCAGGGGTTCCCTATATATCCAAGTAGTGTTCCCCACAAAATAAGCAAGTTTGAATTTAAGTTTATATCCCGAAAAAGCTTACTAAATGTGTAAAAACCTATCGGCATATCATCAGTGAGACCGTTTAACGCTATTTAAACATTACATTTCTTTAGCATACTGTAACTGTCTACTGATGTACTATCATTTCCTCTTTTCTGACAACAAAACTCATTTTTGATTTTATCATGTTTTTGGCTTTTTTAGATTTTCAAATGTTTTTGGATTTTCTGAAAATTTTTACTCCCCCTAAAATTCAAACACATTTTAAAAAATTTGAAAAACAAACTGTACAAAATAAAATGACAACTGATATCGAATCACTTCAATTCGCTATCCACTTGGCATAAACAATCAGAACTCTCCCTCACAACAAACTATTTTCCCATTGATTTCAAAACACTTAAGTTTGTTTTAATCAAATGGTTTTTTCCGGAAAATAAGTTTTGTTGATTTTATAAAACCACTTGTAGGTTAGGGGATCAATTCATCACTTTGTTTTCTCAAAATACCACTTGTAAGAAACCATATGTAGAAAATCAAGTACAACTTAATGTCCCTGATTTACCACTTGTAAGTGACAATCTCTTTCAACCACTTGTAAGTCGAAAAATCACAGTTACCATCCTGTGAATTTCTCAAGAAAGATGCCGATACCTGCTCCACACTTACCAACCTGGAAGCTTCGGCAACTCATACTAGTGATCAAATTTCAATTTACCAAAAACAATCTAATAATGATGCCGATTCATGCTCCGCGATTACCAACCTGGAAGCTTCGGCAAGTCATACTAGTGACCAAATTTCAATTTACCAAAAACAATCTAATAATGATGCCGATTCATGCTCCGCGATTACCAACCTGGAAGCTCCGGCAAGTCATACTAGTGACTAATTTTCAATTTACCAAAAACAATCTAAGAATGATGCCGATTCCTGCTCCACGATTACAAACTTGGGAGCTCCGGCAAGTCCGGATTTTTACATGTGAAAAACTGACATCCAAGCTTCACCAAACTTGGATGTTTCCTCCTCAACTTCACCTGGGTAATATGATGCTTTCTTTGCTTCATAAAAATCTTTTACCCCTTTCACCTTTCCCTCAACCATTTTTCCAAAAATCTTTTTCACATTTCCATTAAAAGCTTTTTCAACATCAAATTCATCCTTTTCAGAATAAAACTGATTCGAGATCTCAACTTTACCAACCTTTGATTTAAAATTCTCAGCTCTCAATGGTGGAAAATGAACATCATCCATTGGAGGTACTGAGTTTTCACCTTTAACCTCAACCTGTGGCTCCTCTGATTTTGTCAGATTCATCACCAGATTTTACCTTAGAATTCTTAACAACCCATTTTTGTTTATCAGGATTCACACTTCTCCTATAAAATCTCTTTGAACATTCACCAACTTCATATGTTGAATTTTCAAAAACTTTGAATTTTTCAGTTGGTGGTTCATTTTTCTCAACAACTTTCTCTTTAAGTTTTTCAGAAACTCCCTGTTTTGTCTTTATATCCAAAGGACAATTCCATGCAATGTGACCAGCTTCATTGCATCTAAAACAGGTTCTAGTCTCCTTTCTATGAAAAACTCCAGTCCCTATTCTCTCTTGCTTTTGGATAATGAATTCTCTGTTTGATTGTTTCCAGAATGGGCTTTTTGATTCTTTTTCACAGCTTGTTCCTGAAACAAATTTCATTTTTGATTTAAAATCTCGAACATATTTTTCATTTTTATAATTTTCTGGTGGAATAAATCCAAAACCTTTCTTTTTGAGATTACCGTTATGGTTTGGTTTCTTTTGAAAACCAGGACCAGAACCATATCCTTTTTTCTTGTTTAAACGTTGTTGAACTCTTGAAGTGTACTTTTTAGGTTTTTCTTTAAGATTTAAATCTTTTATTTCAGAAATATTAATTTCTGTCATTTTGAAAACCTTTTTGATCTTTTCAATTTGAACACTTCTTATTGGAAAATTCTCACCAGAATATAATTTGTCTGAATCCTTCAAAGTATATGCCACTTTGACTGATTCGTCATTCAAATTAGATTTTGATAACAAGAATTCTTTATTGTAAACTCGTTTAACCGACGACTTTGAACTGTTGACCGACGAACTCGGACTTTTGACAGACGAACTTGAATTCCCAGACTCTGACTTTGACTCGGACTTTAACTCCAACTCCTCATCTGTATCCAACACCTGATCGACCACCTTTTTTATTAACACGGACTCATGATCAGTGTCAGACGATGTAAAAACGACGTCAATGTTTTCTGGTAATTCATCGGTTATATCAGACTTTAACTTTATATTGACTGCTTTTTCGACTTGCTCCTCATTCGGTTTTCTAGGAGAATATCCTTCCCAAATCGGAGGCGGACACTTGTTATAACTAACGCTCTGTTTCTTACCAGTATCCTTCTTCTTTGGCTTCTCATCTTTAAATGCTTCAAAACCTGCAACAGTTGGATAAATTCAATCAATGAGATAATCAGAACTAGAATAACTTTGCAATAAACGTCTAATTCTCTCATTTTCAATCTTTTATGTCTCCAACTCCTGCTGCAACTTGGCACATTCCTCAATGTAATGATTTATCGCCTTCTGCTTTGTCATCATCACAGCATTCATCATCGTCAACGCATCTTCTCTCTCAGAATTTGTCTTTTGTAGACTAGTTACTGTTCTGTTTAGCACATCATACGATTCTTTCACATAATTGAGATTAAACAATAATTGTTCTTTCATCTTTTCTTGCTCACTCAATTTCTCATCTTTTTCTGCACATTGCTTGCAAGATTCTAAACACTTTAAGCAAGGCTTGATGACTTCCACAATCTTTTAAACTTCGATGACTTTCTCAACCTCAATCACTGTTTCAGCTTCAGTCACCTTCTCAGCTTTAACTTCTTCATTTTGAACAGTCTCTTCTTTTTTATCAACACTTGCACTCTTCATTTTCTTTTGTTCTTTTGCAGCACGTCTCTCCTTCAGCTTTTCCAAGCGATCTGCAAAATAAAATTGAAAACTTTCAGGAGATAGATGAGTTTTTGCAACATTAATATGTCTTTCTTCCTCATCATCACCACTATCATCAGTTGGTGTTTGATCAAAATCTATTTTCTCCTCAGAACTATCATTTGAAGAACCAGAATCAGATGGTGTTTGATAAAAAATTAATGTCTTTTCAGAACTTTCATCTGAAGAACCAGAATCAGATGATGTTTGATCAACATCAGTTGCTTCTTCTGAACTTTCATCGGATAAAACAGATTCTTCTTCTTGATTCTTCTCATGAACACCAATCGTTTTCATCCATTCTGTAAACAAATTGGGTTCTTGAACAATCTTTGCAATGAAAGCTTTAAAATTCCCATTCTCATCCGCAAGCCTATCCCAGCTGAATCCTTCAGATAACTTTTCATCATCTTGGTTTATTAGACACGCTTTACTATCAGCTGAAATATATTTGTCCCAACTGAATCCTGGAACCATTTTCTCATCATCTTGATCAATGATACCAGAATAAGCTTTCCTATTTGCATCTTCGATCATTTTCCCATGAGCAGTTTGTGTTTCTTTTTGTTGATATGGTTGATGAGCAACTTGTTGATATATGGCTTTCCGATAGTAATCATCTTTTCCAAAAGGATTCTTTGCTCCACTAGCTTCTTGATTTTTGCATTCTCTCTTGAAATGAACCTTTTCCCTGCACCGAAAACAAGTAACTTTAGATTTATCAAAACCCAAAGTAGAAACATGTGCATCCAAGAAATCATTTCTTCCTGTGATCATCTTAAACTTTTCTGCTCTCCTCAAGACACTTGCTAGACACCATTTGATGTCCATGAGCTCCATCTCTTCAGCGTCTATCTGATCGTAATCCTCTTTTGTCAGCATAGGATTTCCGATTCTCCCTGCAACCAAACCTTCATAAGATTGTAGCACAGTTGCAAGTAACGCCATGTGATCTTTTGCAATTTCTTCAGAAAAACTTTGACCATCTGGAAGATTCAATGCAATGTTGCACTGTATCACACAACCATTTCCACTTTTTGAACTTTGAGAATGAAAACTTGAAATTGAACTCTTTGGATTAACACTTGGATATGAAGAGAATCCACTGCTGCGGCTTGGACTTTGTTCAACAGTTTCAGATGAATTTCCAGCACTAAAAGCAGTTTGGATTTTAGGACTCCTTTCAATCTCTTGAACACTGCCTTTGTAATACATCTTCACATCTTGTTGACCACTTGGATTATTCATCCTCCCAATCTTTTGCTATTCAAGATCTTGACCCTCAATCTTCTCGATGAACTGAGAAATTGTCAAACCATCATATACTCCGGTATTCTTCAAAATCATCAAAAATGTACCCCATTCTTTTTGAGGTAAAGCATCAGCTAATTTGTCAAACCATTCCTCTCGATCTTTGGTTATGCTTAACAGTGACATAGAACGCACTAAGTGGCAGTATCTTTCAATCAACTTCTTTGTATCTTTCCCTGGCAGACTTGTGAATAGATCAAATTCTTTCTTAAGCAATGCCTTTTTACTTTTTATCATATTCTCACTTCCCTCAAATTTGATCTTAAGAGCATCCCAAATTGATTTTGAAGTTTTGTCATGTTGTAGCAATACAAAGATGTCTTCTTTAATAGCTTGCTGAAGTAAACTAATCATCATCTTTTCAGCTTGGTACATGTCTCGTTCTTTATCAGTGAATTCAGAGATTTCTTTCTCAACTTGCAGATCAGTACGTGGTAGAACATATTTTTTCAAAATACACTCCCAAGATCTCAAATGATTAGCTTGAACCCAGTTTTCAAATCGATCTTTCCAACCGTAATACTCTTCAATGCTCATTAGCTTCGGGGGCTTTTGCGTAGTTCCAGTCTCATTTTCCATGTTCATGTTTTGAGTAATGACTGTTGGACTAGTCGGGGATGTAGCAAACGCGTTATAGAACTCTTCACTCATGATTCCGTAAACTTTTTCTCAAAATAGTCACTTTCAAGTGAGATTACCTTTTCAAACAAGATTAACCTGTACAAACAAACTTCAAACAAAATCATCAATTCAAACAAAATTAGACCCTTTGGAACAAAATAAGTGATTTCGTACGAAATTAGGTAATTTCGTACGAAATTACAAACTGATTTCGTGCGAAATATCAAAAGCTGTAGTGATTTCGTGCGAAATTACACAAACACAGTAATTTCGTGTGAAATTAATCAACAAATATAATTTCGTGTGAAATTAAAATGCAATTTCATGCAAAATTATGCTGATGTCATTTTTTCCGAACTGATTTTCAAGCGAAATTACAAATATTATCAGTTTTAGATCAAATTAAGGTCCAATTCTCTCAAGGCTTTGTTAAAACACTGTTTTGCTTGTGTTGTGAAAAATTCAGGACATTTTCACCGTGAAAACTTGTTCAATTGAGAAAAGAAGGTGTAGAAATAAGAGAATAAGATGAAATCAAGCTGAAATCTTCAGAACTCCTCCTCCTGAGCTCCGATACCAATTGTAGGATCGTGTATGGACCCGAAATAAGTCAATCAGAGTCGTTCTACTCAAAATGAAAGGTGGAAACAGACATAATGAGTTGAATTCAGCTAGATATCACTTTTAACTGTCGTTTATATTGATCTGGAACAATTTTACAGCAAGACGACACTTCGACAGAGCTTCGCCGTCGGAATACCTCTAAGTAATTTCGTCCCAAATGAATTAGACACACACATATATATAGGCATTGTAATTTCGCATGGAATTACACTTGTAATTTCGTGCGAAATTAACATCTTAATTTCGTGCGAAATTACCTATGTAATTTCGTGCGAAATTACCTACATACATACTTTTCTCGTTTTGCGTGGCCTGATCTATCTAAAACAAATTAAGACTCGATACAAGACGAAGTCGACAGACGCATGCACCAACAATACTTACCAGACATTTCTGAACTTGATCTTTGACTCAGATTTATGAGAGACAGGGAAAAGGTCCTCTCGCTATCAAGAAGTCGATAGATATCTTTGATCCTGAGCTCCGATCCTGCACTTGGAGGGGCTAGTTCTTTGAAGTTTGCTGCACAAGAAATGAAGGTGTCAGTTTAGGATATAGTTTTAAGATATATTTGGGGATATTTCTAAAACCCTAAATCCTACCCGAAGTCAACCACTCTACTGGCAGGTCAAAACCCTTAGCGATGGAATCCCTTTTTACAAAAAAGAACTTTCTTTGCCACTGATCTTCGTTCTTAGTGGCTTTGAGGATCAGGGGATTCTTGGAGGTGGAAAAAAAGGAGAAAACGGCTGTTGCCGTGGGAGCGAAGACGGTATACAATAGGGAGATCTTTGACACAAAGATCAGGAACATGACGAGATTTAATTTGGTCTAACACCATTAAAACTCGCCAAACCATTGGCATGATCTAAGCGTAACTGAGGCTGGTGAGTTCGAAAAAGCGGGAAATGAAGGCTGGAAAAGGATACCGGAGTCCCAAGGAGAAAGGATAGGCTAAGAAACACACCCATTCGTTTGATGCTGCGTCTGATCGGACCTCCCGGTCGAAAGGACGGATAATCACCCCGGCGGGGAAGGCATCGGAATCTTTTAAGGCGGCAATATCGGTGTTATTAAAAGAGCAAATCTCTTTTTTGGGTTCTCTGAGAAGATTTTGGCTTTCAAGGGTCGGGGTTTATTCGTTTATGCGTCATCTTGTTCGTGAGGCCATGGAGGATTTCAACTAAGAAATGAAAGATCTAAGCGAAGAAAAACAGAGAAGAGAAAGAGGGAGAATACCTGAAAATTGCTTGGAGTGTGATGATCATAATGCGGATAGTTCGGCTAGATATAGGCTGGATGTAGGGGGTATTGAGTAAATATCGCATGGGGAGTTGTAGCATGTCACTTCAACCGTCGTTTCAACTTAATAACCTCGATTCACGAGATAAGCTTTAAAATATATCCGTTGGAATTTGTATACCAACAGATATATTTTGGGGACAATTGTTATGGGTGGTTTTCTACTCATATATCCTGAAGAATTTTCTGACTATGTTTCTTTTATTGTGATCAGGATACCGGATCAGGATATTGGTAATATCCTGACACAGTATCTTGGTAGTGACTAATTAATTCACGTGCAGATTAATAAAGCAAGTCTATAACGTTCAAGTGGACCTGTTCTCCCAAAGACTCGGGCTAATCTGTTGAAATAGGAACGTTGAAGCTGGAAGACGTGGACTACAACGTTCACAAAGGGAATATTCACTATATCCCGGGTTTGTAGGCTAGTTAGTTAGCTTTGTTTTACTATAAATATGATTGATCAGATCAGATAAGAACACACACAATTCTTCGAACACTCTTACTCTCTACTAGCTGCAATCACTCACAAACACTTACACTTGTATTCAAATCGTATTGTAACACTGTGACACCTGTGTCACTTCAACCATCAAACAAATACCAAGCCAATGAAATATTGTATTTCATACTTGGGATCTGTATAAATATGTGTATCGTTTACACATATCAATTCATGTTCGATTCCAAACTCTAAATCGCTTTCTGGAAGGTTATACGCGCACTGATGCGTAAATATAACCAGTTTAATGCAACGAACACTCCGGAATAGTGAAATAGGCTTAACATACCTTAAATAACCTTTACATAACTTAGAAATAAGTTTTGAAGGCTTTGGTATGGCAAAATCAAGTTAAATCGCTTACAGGGACTAAAGTTGACAAACTGCGAAAGTATGCCAATTTAAACTGTAACAGACATTCCGGAACATGACCATAAGTTAAACACACCTTAAATATCCTCTACATAGCTTAGAAATAGGCTTTGAGGGGTTCGGTGTGCTAAAATAAACTTTTGGGTCATTCAGGGACTAAAAGTGTCAAAAAGTGCACAAGTTTGCATTTTCACGCATAACTCACGTTCTGAATATATCCGGACATCCAAAAAGTTATGTAAGCACTAAAATATTTTATTTTAGTGTTTGGCATAAGAAAAATCCATTCGTTTCGTCATTTGGATCGTTTTACGCGCTTATGCGCATTCCGTCGTAATTAACCGAACATCGCGACCGTACGGCTAAATGAACCGACATTCGAGATATTTTTGAGCACATTTTAAGTTCCCTATACTTTAACTTCATTTTAGAGCTTTGAAATGGGGTTAACGGGCCTTAAACGTGTCAAAAATGCATTGAAAACCAAGTTTTGAGGCTGCAGGGACCAAAACTGTAAATCTGCCAAAGTTGTTACCTTACGGACCTCAACATTGTCAGCTTTGAGGTCCGTAAAGCAGTCTGCAGACCAGATTCAGTGTTTCTAACAGCAGATTCTAGCTGTTTGATCCTCAACCACATACCCACACTTGCTTAGTCAGCTGATAAGAACCATTTTTAGCCACCATAACCTTCCAACACATGTACGGGTGGGATTCAAGCACGGTTTCCATGAAACGATCTTAACGGTGGACCGAAAACTATAAATACCCCATACCCCCCATTGCTTAAATCACTAGAATTTTGATTTGAGAAACTCTAAGTTGAAACTATTGTTTCATACCTGAGATTTTTGAATCGAAATTAGCATTCGGGGACCCTTCGTAAGTATTCTTTCGTTCATTTATTGCTTTTCGAGTCTTTCGAGTCTGAAAGTCAAACTTTGTTTGACTTTCTACATTGACCAGTTATGGTCAATGCGAAGTTCGTTTGAACTTCGCAACGTGAGTGTAATCACGTTGGTTATAGTCCCTTGGGACTATGCCTACTGATTACCACGTTGTCTAGGGTCGTAGGGTAAGCGATCTAATAAATCGCTTATACCTCGAACCCGACCCATTTGGTCGATTATTAGGATCCGACCAAACACATTAGGTGACCATAGTAGGTAGGGAATAACCTTCCGAGGTTATACCTTATGGTCACATCGTTTGAGTAGTTGTATGATAGGTAGTTTATATGCCTTAGGTAAATTACCAGAATACCCTTTTCATGTGTAATCGGTAATTAAGCATATGTAACCTAAACTTTTGACACATAACTGATTATGTAACATGTTTAGGCATATAACACTTGTCATAGGACTAGTTAGGCGGTCCGAACACGTTTCACGCGAACGACGCGTTAAAGTCGCATAAGCTACCTAAACGGGTCGTAATGGGTCGTAAACACTTAGGTTAGGTTTCATTTAGTATGTAGGCTTTGTTAAACCATATTACCCGAGTCTCCATACTCGTTTGGTTTACGAACCCACATTCTATCCGATCCTCCGATTTAGGTCCGGTTTATTAACATAGTTACCTATATTAGGTGCCGTTTGATATCCGTGATCTCTAGCATTGTTTGGTTGTCACTCAAGGACTACTGAGCATTCTCAAGTGAGTACATAGACCCCTCTTTTACTGTTTTCCAAACGTTTTGGGGTGGAACACATGTGCCTACTTGTTACTTTCATGCTTTCCTGTTTACACATCATATACCTGCTATGTTCGTTAGTACATTATAGTACATGATTTTATTACATCTTATGCTAGGTATGCCCATTGTGTGCATTACTTAGTACATCGTTTTTCATTACATTATATGCTACGTATGTCTATTGTTGTATACGTAGTACAGGTCACATGCTACGTATGTCTATTGTTGTATACGTAGTACAGGTCACATGCTACGTATGTCTATTGTTGTATACGTAGTACAGGTCACATGCTACGTATGTCTATTGTTGTATACGTAGTACAGGTCACATGCTACGTATGTCTATTGTTGCATACTTAGTACAGGTCACATACTACGTATGTCTGTTGTCGCGTACTTAGTACATTTGTTATTCATCACAGGCTTACATTTTGGATACATATTACATGATTTACATTGATCATGCATTTCCACAGGACATAACTTTGATTTAAACCAAGTTTTACTTCAATATTATGTTCTTGTGCATATGGTTTAGTTGATGCATTTCACTAGCCATACATATCATTTTGGTTATACATTACATGACTTACATCTTGACATAAACATTTTGACATATTATTCAATACATTTGGAAGTTGGTTTAAACATAGACATCTTACATTGTTTGGTTTGGTTTGAGTAAGTGATTAAGTAACGAGGCATGTGT
Source organism: Helianthus tuberosus (assembly GCA_030545235.1). Taxonomy (NCBI): domain Eukaryota; kingdom Viridiplantae; phylum Streptophyta; class Magnoliopsida; order Asterales; family Asteraceae; genus Helianthus; species Helianthus tuberosus. The sequence goes on along the minus strand of CM060427.1, from coordinate 67,922,000 downwards.
AATATGATACAAGCATGGTGGATACTGTAACACCTGTGCCTCCACGGCCATCAAACAAATACCAAACCAATGAAATATTGTATTTCATACTTGGGATTTGTAAAAATATGTGTATCATTTGCACATATCAACTCTTGTTTGATATTAAGCTTTAAATCGCTTTCTGGAAGGTTATACGCGCTCTGATGCGTAAATATAACCAGTTTAATCCAACAAACACTCCGGAATAGTGAAATAGGCTTAACATACCTTAAATAACCTTTACATAACTTATAGATAAGTTTTGGAAGGTTTGGTGTGGTGAAATCAAGTTTAATCGCTTACAGGGACTAAAGTTGACAAACTGCGAAAGTATGCCAATTTGAACTGTAACAGACCTTCCGGAACATGACCATAAGTTAAACATACCATAAATATCCTTTACATAGCTTAGAAATAGGCTTTGAGGTGTTCGGTGTGCTAAAATAAACTTTTGGGTCATTCAGGGACTAAAAGTGTCAAAAAGTGCACAAGTTTGCATTTTTACGCATATCTTACGTTCTGAATACATCCGGACATCCAAAAATTTATGTAAGCATGACTATATTATGTTTTAGTGTTCGCCATAAGAAAAATCCATTCGTTTCGTCATTTGGATCGTTTTTCGCGCTTATGCGCATTTCGTCGTAATTAAGCGAACATCGCGTTCGTACGGCCGAACGAACCAACCTCCGGCATATTTTTAAGCATGTTTTGAGTTCCCTATACTTTAACTTCATTTTAGAGCTTTGAAATGGGGTTAACGGGCCTTAAACGTGTCGAAAAATGGGCTGAATGCATGACAGGGACCAAAACTGTAATTCTGCCAAACTTGTATGGCTACGATGCGTAGCCATATTTGCCCTACGATGCGTAGGGGGTCTGCAGACCAGATGCAGAGTACTTAACAGCCTGTTTTCAGCAGATTAACCCACACCCACATGTTTCCAATTATCTAGTCATGAAGATAAGGATCATTTTTAGTCACCATAAGGTTCCGACAAGTGTACGCCTTGGATCATGGCACGTTTTCCTTGAACGATCCTAACGGTTCGGGTATTCCTATAAATACCCAACCCATTCCATTGCTTAAACCACTAGAATTCTGATTTGAGAGCTCTAAGTTGAAACCATTGTTTCATACCTGAGTTCTTGGATCGGGATTAGCATTCGGGGACCCTTCGTAAGTATTCTTTCGTTCTTTTCCTTATTTTACTGCTTTTCGAGTCTGAAAGTCAAACTTTGTTTGACTTTCAGCGTTGACCAGTAATGGTCAATGCGAAGTTCGTTTGAACTTCGCAACGTGAGTGTAATCACGTTGGTCATAGTCCCTTGGGACTATGCCCACTGATTACCACGTTGTCTAGGGTCGTAGGGTAGGCGATCTAATAAATCGCCTATACCTTCGAACCCGACCCAGTTTGGTCGATCATTAGGATCCGACCAAATACATTAGGTGACCATAGTAGGTAGGGAATAACCTTCCGAGGTTATACCCTATGGTCACATCGTTTAAGTAGTTGTATGATAGGTAGTTTATATGCCTTAGGTAAATTACCAGAATACCCTTTTCATGTATAATTGGTAATTAAGCATATGTAACCTAAACTTTTGTCACATAACTGATTATGTAACATGTTTAGGCATATAACACTTGTCATAGGACTAGTTAGGCGGTCCGAACGCGTTTCACGCGAACGACGCGTTAAAGTAGCATAAGCTTCCTAAACGGGTCGTAATGGGTCGAAAGCACTTAGGTTAAGTTTCATTTAGTATGTAGGCTTTGTTAAACCAAATGACACGAGTCTCTACACTCGTTTGGTTTACAAACCCTAATGCTACCCGATCTTCCGATCTAGGTCCGGTTATTAACATAGTTACCTATATTAGGTGCCGTTTGATATCCGCGATCTCTAGCATTGTTTAGTTGTTACTCAAGGACTACTGAGCAATCTCAAGTGAGTACATAGACCCCTCTTTTACTGTTTTCCAAACTGTTTTGGGGTGGAACACATGTGCCTACTTGTTACTTTCGTGCTTTCCTGTTTTCACATCATATACTTGTTATGTTCATTAGTACACTATTAGTACATGATTTACATTACATTTCTGCCATGTATGTTGACTGATAACATGCTAGCACATTGATTTACATGACTTTTCTGCTTTGTATGTTAACTTAGCATACTTAGTACATTATTTGATATTGCATCTCTGTTGCATATGTTCCAGTAACATATGGACACATTGTTTTACAGCTCTACCTTGTATGTTTACTCTAGCATACTAGGTACATTATCTTCATCACATGCTTACATTTTGGTATGACATTTGGTTTGTTTAAACTATACTATACATTCATTAACACCGATCATGCCGCTCGGTAGTAGGTAGTGGTACCATAGGACTTGACAAATCCCGTTCCGGACATCCCAGGGAAAGGGGATGAAAGGAATGACCGAATCCGAATACATATTCTCTTGATAACTCACTTTTACATAGTTATCCGTCTGTCTCAAGGCTTGGATGTATGAATTTTCACAACACCGCATAAATGTTCATATTCAGTATAGCATGCATATATCTTACAAAACATAACTTTGATTTAAACCAAGTTTTACTTCAATACTTTGTTTTATACATTTTTACTTATGGTTTAAGTAGTCTAAATTTTACTTACCATACATATCATTTTGGTTATACATTTCTTGACTACTTTTGGATTATAGACATTTGACATGGATATTTGACATAGACATTTGACATGGATATTTGACATAGACATTTGACATGGATATTTGACATAGACATTTGACATGGATATTTGACATAGACATTATGACATGATTTACATCTTGACATGAACATTATACATTTTTTTGGTTTGGTTTGATTAAGTGATTAAGTAACGATGCGTGTGTAATATGATACAAGCATGGTGGATACGCCGCTGGTACTTCCTATATATAAGTGTTTGTATGGTATTACATGTCGTAGCGTTATTTGAATCATTTCAGTTTGAGACATAGAACATTTTATACAAATAACCTATTTTTCACAAGACATTGTTTTACAAAACAACTTATCTTTTACAAACTCATTTTACTTGGTTATTCATTTAACCATGCATTATTCTCTTATTTATACGTATCATCTGAACTTATTGTTTTTCAAACGATTTACAAAGACAAAGCAAATTACAAGGTTCATGACTAAACATTTTCTCAAACATAAGTCATGAATCTTATTTTCACAAAACCTATGTATCTCACAGGCATTTTTATGCTGACGTACCTATTTTCACATGTGTTTTCAGGAACTGTTGCATAAGATGATCAAGATACACATAGACAGACTTGGGCTTTAGTAACAATAAAAGATACAAGACTAGTTAATTATGTTGTATTTCCTTGTTTGTTAAGACATTGTAACACTTTTAATCAATAAAACGAAACTTCAATTGCCATGGATTTGAAACAATTAATTCTATTACAACACTCCCCGACATTTCCGCCACGTTTTGTATGTTCTACGTGGTCGGGGTGTGACAGATACGCCGCTGGTACTTCCTATATATAAGTGTTTGTATGGTATCACATATTGTAGCGTTATTTGAATCATTTCAGTTTGATACATATAACATTTTATACAAATAACATACTTTTCACAATACATTGTTTTACAAGCAACTTATCTTATACAAACTCAGTTTACAATGGTTATTCATTTAACCATACATTATTCTCTTATTTATACATATCATCTGATCTTATCATTTTCAAATGATTTACAAAGCAAAGCAAACTACAAGGTTCATGACTAAACATTTTCTCAAACATAAGTCATGAAACCTATTTTCACAAAACCTATGTATCTCACAGGTATTTTTATGCTGACGTACCTATTTTCACATGTGTTTTTCAGGAGCTGTTGCATAAGATGATCAAGATACACATAGGCAGACTTGGGCTTTAGTGACAATAAAAGATGCAAGACTAGTTAATTATGTTGTATTTCTTTGTTTGTTAAGACATTGTAACACTTTTAATCAATAAAACGAAACTTCAATTGCCATGGTTTTGAAACAATTAATTCTGTTACAACACTCCCCGACATTTCCGCCACGTTTTGTATGTTCTACGTGGTCGGGGTGTGACAGAAAAGATGGTATCAGAGCCAATGGTTATAGGGAATTAGGTTATTAGTAATGCTTTGACCTAGTCTATAACCTTCTTAGGACCCTAACGCGAGTTTACTTGCGTTTAGTCATAAAACAATACCGTCACCTATCCTTAGGCGACGACCACAACAAGAACATAAATTGCAAAACCGCTTTGAAAACTAATCATCTGTTCTAGGATGATTGATTACTAGGTTTTGAACCCTCTATTATATGGTTTTGAACCCCTTTGAGTTTTCAAAATCTCGTCAAGGTTCTGGGTTTTAAATAATGTGAACACGTGCAAACTGGAAGGGTGAATGCCTGTATTCTGGGTTTTCTGTCTAGGCAAGCACTTCGTATACATCTCATCAGACGCGAGACCAGTTGTGCTTACCTGGGAATTCTTGGGATGAGTGTTCACTTATAGGCGAGCATGTCTTCGCGATACATTATTTTTGACCCATTTACTTTGATTAGTCACTGTGTGTCGTTTGTTTACCTTGTGGTAACAAACAAATGACCACTATCCTTGCTTTCATCAGATTTGTTTCATCTCATTCTTTTCGTCTAATTCTCTCACTCATTTCCTTTCATGTTTCCTCTTTTAGAATGCCTCCTCGACGCGAAAGCCAGATAGCGACTGCCGAACTGGCAGAAATCATCGCGCAGCAAATGGCTGCTGCCTTCCCAAATCTTTATGCTCAAATGATGCAAGCCATCAACAACAACAATGCTCCATGCAACTTCAAGAGTTTCAACTCGGCTAAACCGCTCAAGTTTAGTGGTTCTGAGGGAGAGACTGGGCTTCTTCAATGGTTCGAGAGCATTGAGAATACGTTCCGTCACGTTCAGTGTCCTGAAAATCGCAAGGTCGAGTTTTCTTCGAGTGTGTTTCAGAAGAGGGCTCTTACGTGGTGGAACGGGATTATGAGAGACCGGGGTGCTGAAGTTGCACTAGCACAGACTTGGGCCGAGCTTAGAGCTCTTATGATGAGGGAGTTCTGTCCTCGTCATGAATTGCGAGCGTTGGAGAAAGAATTTGATGATTTGAACCAAGACAGTGGTGAACATCGAGCCTATACTGACCGTTTTGAAGAATTGAGCCTGTTGTGTCCTGCTATGGTTACTCCTGTGGATAAGGCGATCGAGAAATATACTGATGGTCTTCCTGACCTAGTTCAGGATATTGTTACTGGCAGTAACCCTACTACTGTCAGACAAGCCATTGAACTGTCTGCCACCCTAACTGAATCCCACATCAGAAAGAAAAAGCTTTTTCGAAAAGGCGACCCAAGACCATTCGACAAGACTGCTCAAGTGGAACCAAAGGAAGAACATGCTGAGGTGTCCAAGAATAAGAAGCGTAAGGCTTCGCAGAATTTTGCGATTGCTGCTCAACCTAACCAAAACACCCGCAACCAACCAGCGCAGCCTCCTGCAAGGAAACCTTATGCGGGTACTGCACCGATATGCGACAAATGTAATGCACACCACTTAGCTCACCTACAGTGTCGTTTGTGTGCATCATGTGGGCGACTCGGTCACCTGGCAAATGCTTGTCGTTTTACCCCGAACCAAGCTAGTCCAAACCAATCTCGGGTCAATGCTGCTCAAGCTCGTCTTCCACGAGGTCCTTGCTTCAACTGTGGCGAGATGAGCCATTTCCGAAGAAATTGCCCAAAGATTTCTAATGCTAATCCAGCGCAGGGATGAGCATCGGACCAACTAGAAGACAATGTTGTTTGGAAATAATCAAGCCTTATGTATTATTTTCTTTTGTTGTCAAGGTCCATGAAACAGTTGTTGTTTATAAATAAATCTTTTTATTTTGCATTGCAATGTACAAATATGATGGCATGTATAAACAACGCATTCCCTATAATATCGAAAATCAAGGAACCGTATTCCTTGAAGAACAGACTACCCCGTAATTTCTTTCATTTTATTATCTCTTACGTTTTCCATGGAAATCCAAAGTACCCGTTTCTTCCAAGGAAACCGAAGTACAAGGCGCAAGTTACAACTCTGTACAAATACCCAAAGTACCATTATAAATTCTTAATAGGATACCTAAGGGTATTTCCGTATATTCAAAACTTATTGTACCTTAATTCGAATATTTCGTTTTCTTGAAAACGAAATCGAAATTTTTAGGAAGATCTTTCTATCTTCATAGTTAGATTCTTGTTAATGTTTAAAGTGCCGAATGAAATCCATGAACTGGATTCCTAGTGTGCTTTAAATGCATGCACATAATTAACAAAACAAAACTTACAAATTAAAGATCTAGATAAACAATTTTGTGGCTATGTGACTATGTGTTTATACATCTTGTTTTTCCTTTTAAGCATTTTGTGTTTTTGTATACTCTGGATATTCGCTATCCAAATCCTCGTAGAATCTTTCATACCTTCATATGAGGGATTCGTAGTAGGATATTCAAAAAGGTACTATCTTAAATCCTAAATGGACTTCTACTTTGTAGTTAAGTCCCTTGGATTAGAAGTACTATTCCAAGGTTTAAGGACAACATGTGTTAATATAGTTAAAGAGATCCTACGTCGATCTAAGTTAAATAGATTGGTCCGACAATCTAGTTAAATACATCCTGCGTCGATGTAGTTAAATATTCCTCTTGGGTAGTTAAGTTAAAGAGATCCTACATCGATCTAAATTAAATAGATTGGTCCGACAATCTAGTTAAATACATCCTGCGTCGATGTAGTTAAATATTCCTCTTGGGTAGTTAAGTTAAAGAGATCCTACGTCGATCTAAATTAAATAGATTGGTCCGACAATCTAGTTAAATACATCATGCGTCTATGTTGTTAAATATTCCTCTTGGGTAGTTAAGTTAAAGAGATCCTACGTCGATCTAAGTTAAATAGATTGGTCCGACAATCTAGTTAAATACATCCTACGTCGATGTAGTTAAATTTTTCCCCGTGGGTAGTTTAGTTAAAGAGATCCTACGTCGATCTAAGTTAAATAGATTGGTTCGACAATCTAGTTAAATATATCATGTATTTATGTAGTTAAATAGGCCCTCGGGTGGTCTAAATCAAGAGATTGTTCGTTAATCTAATCCTTTGGTGACCTAGTTAAAGAGACTCAATTGCAGTCAAGTTAATTCACCACAGGATTATTCGTTTGATTTTTCCCCATACGCATTATGAAATGAACTGTGCGGACTGTGCAAGGAACTACGTAATTATGGAGGCCTACATAATTATGGAATTCAGTGCATAGGAACCACAGGAAGTTTTGTCATGTGTTAAGACCAACAGTGGCAAGAGTAATGATACGGGAGAAGTCTTGGACTTTGACCAATGTCATTTATTCTCACACTACCCAATTCTGATCTCAATCACACACACAATTTCCTATGATGAGTCTTCATAAGAAACGTTCTTCTGTCCGTAGTTCAAAACTCCATGTTTTGTTACTACAATGACTTCACTTTGAGGGTTGAAATTTTCGCTAAGAATCCTAACATGGCCCAGAGTTCTACTTAGGGTTCAAGGGGTTCATTCAAAGCGAAAACATCACCGTCGTCCCCACAAGTTTCTCCTAAAATTAAATTTCGGGACGAAATTTCCTAAAGTAGGGGAGACTGTGACACCTGTGTCACTTCAACCATCAAACAAATACCAAGCCAATGAAATATTGTATTTCATACTTGGGATCTGTATAAATATGTGTATCGTTTACACATATAAATTCATGTTCGATTCCAAACTCTAAATCGCTTTCTGGAAGGTTATACGCGCACTGATGCGTAAATATAACCAGTTTAATGCAACGAACACTCCGGAATAGTGAAATAGGCTTAACATACCTTAAATAACCTTTACATAACTTAGAAATAAGTTTTGAAGGCTTTGGTATGACAAAATCAAGTTAAATCGCTTACAGGGATTAAAGTTGACAAACTGTGAAAGTATGCCAATTTAAACTGTAACAGACATTCCGGAACATGACCATAAGTTAAACACACCTTAAATATCCTCTACATAGCTTAGAAATAGGCTTTGAGGGGTTCGGTGTGCTAAAATAAACTTTTGGGTCATTCAGGGACTAAAAGTGTCAAAAAGTGCACAAGTTTGCATTTTCGCGCATAACTCACGTTATGAATATATCTGGACATCCAAAAATTTATGTAAGCACTAAAATATTTTATTTTAGTGTTTGGCATAAGAAAAATCCATTCGTTTCGTCATTTGGATCGTTTTACGCGCTTATGCGCATTCCGTCGTAATTAACCGAACATCGCGACCGTACGGCTAAACGAACCGACATCCGAGATATTTTTGAGCACATTTTAAGTTCCCTATACTTTAACTTCATTTTAGAGCTTTGAAATGGGGTTAACGGGCCTTAAACGTGTCAAAAATGCATTGAAAACCAAGTTTTGAGGCTGCAGGGACCAAAACTGTAAATCTGCCAAAGTTGTTACCTTACGGACCTCAACATTGTCAGCTTTGAGGTCCGTAAAGCAGTCTGCAGACCAGATTCAGTGTTTCTAACAGCAGATTCTAGCTGTTTGATCCTCAACCACATACCCACACTTGCTTAGTCAGCTGATAAGAACCATTTTTAGCCACCATAACCTTCCAACACATGTACGGGTGGGATTCAAGCACGGTTTCCATGAAACGATCTTAACGGTGGACCGAAAACTATAAATACCCCATACCCCCCATTGCTTAAATCACTAGAATTTTGATTTGAGAAACTCTAAGTTGAAACTATTGTTTCATACCTGAGATTTTTGAATCGAAATTAGCATTCGGGGACCCTTCGTAAGTATTCTTTCGTTCATTTATTGCTTTTCGAGTCTTTCGAGTCTGAAAGTCAAACTTTGTTTGACTTTCTACATTGACCAGTTATGGTCAATGCGAAGTTCGTTTGAACTTCGCAACGTGAGTGTAATCACGTTGGTTATAGTCCCTTGGGACTATGCCTACTGATTACCACGTTGTCTAGGGTCGTAGGGTAAGCGATCTAATAAATCGCTTATACCTCGAACCCGACCCATTTGGTCGATTATTAGGATCCGACCAAACACATTAGGTGACCATAGTAGGTAGGGAATAACCTTCCGAGGTTATACCTTATGGTCACATCGTTTGAGTAGTTGTATGATAGGTAGTTTATATGCCTTAGGTAAATTACCAGAATACCCTTTTCATGTGTAATCGGTAATTAAGCATATGTAACCTAAACTTTTGACACATAACTGATTATGTAACATGTTTAGGCATATAACACTTGTCATAGGACTAGTTAGGCGGTCCGAACGCGTTTCACGCGAACGACGCGTTAAAGTCGCATAAGCTACCTAAACGGGTCGTAATGGGTCGTAAACACTTAGGTTAGGTTTCATTTAGTATGTAGGCTTTGTTAAACCATATTACCCGAGTCTCCATACTCGTTTGGTTTACGAACCCACATTCTATCCGATCCTCCGATTTAGGTCCGGTTTATTAACATAGTTACCTATATTAGGTGCCGTTTGATATCCGTGATCTCTAGCATTGTTTGGTTGTCACTCAAGGACTACTGAGCATTCTCAAGTGAGTACATAGACCCCTCTTTTACTGTTTTCCAAACGTTTTGGGGTGGAACACATGTGCCTACTTGTTACTTTCATGCTTTCCTGTTTACACATCATATACCTGCTATGTTCGTTAGTACATTATAGTACATGATTTTATTACATCTTATGCTAGGTATGCCCATTGTGTGCATTACTTAGTACATCGTTTTTCATTACATTATATGCTACGTATGTCTATTGTTGTATACGTAGTACAGGTCACATGCTACGTATGTCTATTGTTGTATACGTAGTACAGGTCACATGCTACGTATGTCTATTGTTGTATACGTAGTACAGGTCACATGCTACGTATGTCTATTGTTGTATACGTAGTACAGGTCACATGCTACGTATGTCTATTGATGCATACTTAGTACAGGTCACATGCTACGTATGTCTGTTGTCGCGTACTTAGTACATTTGTTATTCATCACAGGCTTACATTTTGGATACATATTACATGATTTACATTGATCATGCATTTCCACAGGACATAACTTTGATTTAAACCAAGTTTTACTTCAATATTATGTTCTTGTGCATATGGTTTAGTTGATGCATTTCACTAGCCATACATATCATTTTGGTTATACATTACATGACTTACATCTTGACATAAACATTTTGACATATTATTCAATACATTTGGAAGTTGGTTTAAACATAGACATCTTACATTGTTTGGTTTGGTTTGAGTAAGTGATTAAGTAACGAGGCATGTGTAATATGATACAAGCATGGTGGATACGCCGCTGGCACTTCCTATATATAAGTGTTTGTATGGTATCACATATTGTAGCGTTATTTGAATCATTTCAGTTTGATACATATAACATTTTATACAAATAACATACTTTTCACAATACATTGTTTTACAAGCAACTTATCTTATACAAACTCAGTTTACAATGGTTATTCATTTAACCATACATTATTCTCTTATTTATACATATCATCTGATCTTATCATTTTCAAATGATTTACAAAGCAAAGCAAACTACAAGGTTCATGACTAAACATTTTCTCAAACATAAGTCATGAAACCTATTTTCACAAAACCTATGTATCTCACAGGCATTTTTATGCTGACGTACCTATTTTCACATGTGTTTTTCAGGAGCTGTTGCATAAGATGATCAAGATACACATAGGCAGACTTGGGCTTTAGTGACAATAAAAGATGTAAGACTAGTTAATTATGTTGTATTTCTTTGTTTGTTAAGACATTGTAACACTTTTAATCAATAAAACGAAACTTCAATTGCCATGGTTTTGAAACAATTAATTCTGTTACAACACTCCCCGACATTTCCGCCACGTTTTGTATGTTCTACGTGGTCGGGGTGTGACAAACACCTAGTTGATCCGCATCATATCCTGCACTGTATCCTGATATTTGAAGTAATAAGAAGAACAAGGCAGTTGCGATTGTCAGCTCCCAAGGTTTTGTGCCGGCGATCTAAATTGATCAAGGGCTTTCCTCGTACATCCTGTGTCGCCTCTACCTTTTTTGCTCATTGTTTGATTGTAGGTATAGCTCGGTATCTTGAGCTATATCCTGAAAACTGTTTTTATTAACAACTCAATCAACATATTTTTCACAAACACTTCTAGCACACTACCTCACTTAACTAATTTGATCACTTAATTGCTTCGGTAATTTTTTACCAAAACAGTTATGTTATAATATCATTTACATAATATAGATCAAATATATAATAACCTATTAAATAATTAGTTGGTAATTGTTGATTGACCATATTATCCTTATTAACTAATTAGGTTTCCTTTTGGGTGCATATATAAGGAGACTTATGTAGAGGTTAAATGGTTACACACATAACCTAATTATCTTAACATCAATTCGGCCTACCTCTCCTTAACCGATACTCTTTTCGGTTTTCATCATCGCCATCATTAGTTTGCACCCTAAGGAGGAACCAGATCATCCTGACAAATGTCAAACTCAATGGCTGCATCTCTGACTGGATTCTCCACTGCACTGTCTGCTGTAACAGGTATGTTTTCATGTTTTCCATTATGTTTAAAACAGAGCTGATCAATAGAAACTACATGATTGAAATCTAATTAGGCTATAATTAGATTGGTTTAACCACAAGAAAGTACATGATTGAAATCTAATTAGGCTATGTCATGATAGAGCATGTCCCTCTTTATTTTTTTGAAAGGTTTGTTTGATGTTATAGTTAGTGATAATTATTGTTTATTAACCATTCAAATTCAAAAGTAATATTCCATGGGTGTATAACATTATCACACAAAATTACGAAGTTGAACACACATTCAAAGGCCAGGAGAAAACCTTCTCGCGATTAGATGCAACAACAAACAAGACGGAGCAATCGTTCATTGATATAAGTAGGGTTGTAAATGAATCAAACGAACAGAAACAAAGCCTTGTTCGTGTTCATTCATTAAGAAAATACATGTGTTTATGAACGGTTCATGAACACTTACCGAACGAGATATTATGTTCTTGTTTGTTCATAAAGGAAATAAACATGTTCACGAACACAAATGAAATTGGTGAAAGCGACAGAGGCTAAAGGTGAATGCTGAAGGGAGCAGTGTTGGAACTAGAAGCCATGATTGTGGAACGAATGTCAATAGTGTTCGTCGATGTGAATATTAAAGAAGGAAAGGGGAACGATGCATAAACAATGTGAGAATAGGGTTTCTTATTTTAATTTTTTGGGTTATAAAATAAATAAAATTAAAGAGTATAAAAAGTTTAGATAAAATAAATAAAAGTACAAAAATCTTTCATGAACAACATAAACGAACGAACATGAACAAACGCTCACGAACACGTTACCAAACGTTCATGAACACAACTGAACGAATGGGGCCTATGTTCATGTTCATTCATTTAACTAATCGAACAAAATATATTGTTCATGTTCGCTCATTAATCAAACAAACGAACGTAAACGAACTTCCTGTTAAGCGGTTCACGAACTGTTCGCTAAACGTTTGGTTCATTTACAGTTCTAGAAATAAGTTTGACGGTGGTGAAGGCCACAAAACAATTTTCCTTACCAAAATTTAATTGCAATTCCTTACCAGTAAAAGATTCAATAGGAACAATAGAATCAACATGAATTAATCAAGCAACTCATTCTGGCACAGTCGATTTTCCTTGATTTAATGGATATGAGTTGATTGTTTAGATGGGATACTTCTTCCTAGTAGACGAAACCTCTTATAATCTTAAACTAAGATGCAATGTGATACATCTTGAGGGTGATGTGTTGCAACGACATCAGAACGTATAAGAAGACTTGGGGCATGTCAATCACTGTGTTACCAAGGAAAGGGTATGCATGGTAAATTATGGGCATGGTTGCATACTCAATGCTTGAATGATGCAATGGAAGAATAGCAACATTGTTTCCAACGAGATTGTTGAAAGAATACTACTATTCTTTTAGTGCAATGCTAAATGTGAAGATTATGCACGTGGCATGTTCCTTAGGGCACTAAAGCCAGAAATTAAGTGTCATGTGAAATTTTTCAAGGTGGAGACACTACGTGATGCACATTCATTAGCCATGTTGCATGGTAATTCCAAATCAATATTATCCATCTAGATTAAGGTTTGCTTCTACTAATTCTTCAACATATTCTAACAATACATATATGTCTGAAAGTTAGTTGATGGTAGTTGGCTAGTTATTACTTGTACATAAAATAATGATTGATAGCTAATCACCTACTTCACTTCCAACTAGTGCATTGCCTCTTTATTAATGAAATGGAATTGGTAATCGCATAGGTCTATGTCAATATTGAACAAGTCTCTCTTCTCTGAAAATGTTTTTCTCCATCTTTGTAATTCATATGTAACATAAAAGCCGCAAAAGTATAGAACTAACTTGTGAATCGCTTTCTCCGTCAGGGTAAATTAATTTTTATTGCATCATGGTCGTGCATTTTTTAATAGAGAACATGGGTGTTGTGTGTGTGTGTGTGAAAAACAAATGATGTAGCATATTTTAGAGATTATAACATACATGTTGGTGCACAGAATGTCTGTTGACTTCGTTTGCATTGAGTCTTAGGTCAAGATATGTCAAGATTAGAGCTTGAAAGTCAAATTAGGGTTTAATGATGTTAATTTCGCTTATATGTACATGTTGGTAGGTGATTTCGCTTATAGGACACCTTAGGGTTTCGCTTATAAGGTATTCAGGTGGTTTCGCTTATATGATCACATGTGGTTTCGCTCTTAGGGCAGTCCATATGAGCGAAATCAGCCACTATATAAATACCTCATGTGTGATCATTCATTGAACTTGGAGCGAAACCTATACATGCTTGTGGTGTCGAAACTCTGTCAAAACCGATTCAAAAAGCATCAATAAAGAAGAAAATTGAATGGAAAAGCTGTTGTAACTTTGCGTGTATTGATTCCGCCTTTATACGTGAAGATGAACTACCTTGACTGACTTTTCAGGGTCACAAAACGGTCCAACAAGTGGTATCAGAGCTTCAGGACGAGGAGTTCATACTACTACAGCTGATTCGACAAAATTTTCTCATTTCTACTCACTTTCTCTCATACTTTTTCGATTTGAACTGGTTCCTACGGTTGAAATGGCCTGATTTTTTAGTATAACATGTAAAATACAGTAATAACAAACCCTAGAAAGATTCAGGTTAAAATTCGGACTAAAAAATGGTGAAAATTGACTAAAACCTGGTTTCGCTTTTACGGTAATTGAAGGATTTCGCTCATAGTGACATTAAATCATATTTCGCTTATTTGAACATCATATTTCGCTCATAAGGACATATTGCTATTTCGCTTTTACGGACACAATACACCTGATTTCGCTGATAGAGACATTACATATTTCGCTCATACGTACATTACCTATTTCGCTGATAGGGACATATACTAGTTTCGCTCATACGGACAGTTGGCTATTTCACTCATTGATACAACATGATTTTGCTTTTATGTCATAGTTCTGATTTCGCTTATCTGTTACCATACTGATTTCGCTTATTTGACTTTGCTATTTCGCTTATTTGTCACTTACAACTGATTTCGCTTTTCAGTCATTTGGTATCATAGTGTCATTTCTTGATTTCACTCAATAGTGAACTTTTTCACGTCAAGATCATTTCACGACAAACAAGTGTCAGTGTATTTCAGATTATTGGATATTGTTTAAACTGATTGAATTTGTTTGTTTGTTCTTAGGTGTTTGAAGATGTCAAGCAACGGTGAAGAATTCTACAACACATTCTACAACGCATTTACTTCCGAATCGACAGATAGAAGATCCGAGATGAGAGAATATTCGAAGGAGATTTCAGAGAATTTGAAATTCGAGAACATGTATGGAAGTCAACAGAAGCCACCAAAGTTAATGAAAGTTGAAGATTATAACTGGTGAAAAAACAGATTTGAGGGTTGGGTAAAAGCTTTCGCTCCTGAAAGCTGGTTAAAACTGACAAATGGATACATTGAACCAGTAAAAGAGGGAGGAGAGTTAATAGATGCAAAAGATTTCTCAGACATAGGTATAAAAAATGTTGTGGCTGAATATAAGATGATCACATTCATCAAACAGTCAGTGAGAGAGGATATTATCTCATTACTTGAACAAGAGAAAACTTCAAAGAGTTTGTGGGAAGCGTTAGGGAGAAAGTGTGTAGGAAGTAATGAAATTGTTAAAAATAAAAAGAAATTGTTGCGTAAAGAGTTTGATTTATTCAGTTGTATGAAAAATGAATCTGTTTGTAAAATGATCGAAAGATTTGGGCATCTGAAAATGGAGCTGGCCAGACATGAAATTTCATATTCTGAAGAGGAGCTGGTGGATAAATTGTTTGATTCATTGCCAAATGATCAAGAGTGGCAATACTTCGCTCTAATGTTGAAAAATACAATCAAGCCTGAAGATTTGAAAGTGGATTTGCTGATTGAAAGACTTGAAAGCCATGAGTTGGAGATAAAAAGATCTAAAGTCAACAATTCAGCTTATCAGCAGAATGTAGAGCTTTATTACAGAGGAAATGTACCGCAGGCTGGGTCTCCAAGAACAGCGTTTTCTGCAGAAAGTTCAAATTCAGTGAACAATAAAAGTCTTCACAGTGGTTTTCACAGTGGATCTTCTTCAAACACTTCAAGTCAAACTGCTTCTAAGAATTTGTTTCAGTGTAATATCGCAGTGGATCTGAAGAATGGGCAGAATTTCAGCGAAGAATCGGCAAAACAACAGATGGTTTTCTTAGCATCTGTACTTGAATCATATGAAAGCCTCGTTGCAGGGAAGATTGGCAACACCAACTTGACAAAAGAAGATTATGACCAATTAGACCCCGAGGAGATGGAACTAATGGATATAAGATGGTGCATGGCCAGTGCTGTTCGTCGGGCACAGCGGTTCATGGAGATCATGGGGAGAAAGTCAATTGGTGGACCATCTACCAAACTAGGATTTGATAAATCTAAGGTGACATGTTTCAAATGTAAACAAAAAGGTCACTTTAAGCGCGAGTGCAGAAATGCGTATGCTGATGATGATTCTGCAAACCCGTTCAACGAAGATTATTACAAGAAAGCGATTTACCATCAGAACAAGTCTGATCCACCAAGATTGAAACAGCCTGAAGAAAAATCAAGGGCTCTTGCAGTTATATATGACGATGAAGGTTACGACTGGAGTCAAGTTTGCCCTGAAAAAGATGCTGTTGGGTATGCATTTGTTGCTGATGCTGATGCTGATCCTGATAGATGGTGGAAAGCAGATTATGCAAGATGGGAAATTGGAAAATTAAACGAACCATTCAAAGAAGCCCAGAGAGCAAAAAGATGGAATGAAGAGTTGGAATGTTACATGGATCCACGGGGTAATCCAGTTGTTAACCCATCAAAAGTGGATTTCGAAGCTGTAACAAATTTGCTTCCAAGGCAGGCTACTTTCAACACACGAAGGTTATCTGATAAAGAATATCTGCCTGATTTGGAGAAGAAGATAAGAGAGGTTTGTGAAGCAAGTCTACCGAAGGTGGTAGAAATGAAGAAGAGTAAAGAAGAAGAATTGAAAAAGATGATTGAAGAAGTAAAGACTGTCGCGAAGATTGCTGCTGAACAAGACCAGAAAGCTGAAGAAGAACAGAAGAATGAAGAAGCTCAGAAAGAAGAAAAGGAGGAAGATCAGAAAGTTGAGTCAGAAGAACCGGTGCTGATTGAGACTGAGGTTAGAAAATCTTCTGATCTATCGAATGTTGAATTGGTTGATGAAAAAGAAAACAAATGCAGGAATTGCATAGAAATGTGCAAAGCCTGTACTGAAAAAGATGACATCATAAAAACAAAAGACAATGACATAGTTAAACTTGAAAATGGTTTCACAACAAAATGTAAAGATATGATTGAAAAAGAAGAAATTTTGAAACTAAAAGTTGAAAAATTGACACAGAAATGTCAAGGTCTTGAAAAGGATAATGATGTTTATAGACAACTGTGTTCAGCAAAATGTGTCGATTGTGTTGAAAAAGAATCTAAATGTCAAGATTTACAAAAACTGTATGATTCTTTAAAGTGGTCGAGTCAGAGAGTACAAGAAGCTTATGATACTTTGAAGAGCCAAGTCAAAAGTTTTGATCAAAGATTGTCAGAAACTTTAGTCACTAAAGAAATGTATGAAAGAAAGTTTAAAGAAAAGCAAATTGAATTAAACAAATGTGTTGATGAAATTGCTAATCTTAAACAAGTCTTGGCTGAAAAAGAAAAGATTGTAACAAAACTTCAAAGTTATCATAACTCTTCGTACATTCTTGAACGCATTTTCAACATCACACCAGATGACAAAGATACTGACAATTGCAAAAAGGGTATTGGTTCAGAGTTTCATCAGGTACCACCACCATTGAGAAACAATTATACTTTTTATGATGAGGAAAAGGTGGCAAAGGGTTTGAACATAGCTGACCAGTTACCTGAAAGTATCGATGTGACTTACTCCAAATCTGATGATACTAATGATTCAGAGGTGGTAAGTAAGGTTGTTGAAAGCGTTTTGAAAGATGAGTCAATAAAAGGTAAGTTTGAATCACAGGATGAAGATGAAGGAAATCTTTATGATGGTTATCTGAAAAACACAAAATCCGAGAAAAATTTGAATGATGATTCAAAAGGATTGGTTTATACCATGATTGGATCGGACAAATTATTCTTAGATGTTGTATTCCCGATTCAGAATGTGATTTCAGAAAAGGTTGATAAAGTTTTCAAAATGGTTGAGATTGAGAAGTCTGAGATTCCAAAGTTTGTTGGTAAAGGTCATAAATCTTTTTATAACAAACCTGGTTTTAAGAAGAAAAACATGAAGGCTGGTTTGGGTTATAAAAAGAAACGGAATTGGAATCAAAGAAAAAAATCAAATTTGCAACAAAAGATGAATTTTGTTCAAGGGAAAAGCTTGAAAGAAGAGGAAAAACTCAAATTTGGACAACAGTCTAATGAGGAGTTTGA
The DNA here is from genome assembly GCA_030545235.1 of Helianthus tuberosus. Classification (NCBI taxonomy): domain Eukaryota; kingdom Viridiplantae; phylum Streptophyta; class Magnoliopsida; order Asterales; family Asteraceae; genus Helianthus; species Helianthus tuberosus. The sequence continues at coordinate 67,903,706 of CM060427.1, read as the reverse complement.
TGCTATGAAAAAGAAACAACAACAGGCCAAGGATGTTTCAAAGAAAGTGTGTTTTAAATGTGATCAAATTGGACATGTTGCACGAAAGTGTCCAAATCCAAAGCCTGTTGATGTTAAAAAACAGAAATCTGAGGATGTGAAACCTAGGTCAACCAGATTTGATTCGAAACAAACTTGGAGATACAATACAAACAAGTTTGCTTCAAATCAAAATTGGAAATCAAACCCGAACAGGTTCGATTCAAGACAGACCTGGAATTCTCATACATTCAGATTCAGAACAACACAGAGTTGGAGAACATCTGTTGATATGTCAAAACCTCAAGAGTTTTGGAAACCTAAAAATGTTATTCAAAATCAAAAGGTTCAAAAAGAGACAAACTTTTACAAAAGAGGTACTCCGAAAGGTCAAGTATAGAGTGCTAAGAAACATGTAACGATGGTAAAAGATGAAAAAGTTGAAGTCAAAATTGAAAACGTTTTAAGTGACAAAGAGTTTCCAAAATTGAATGAAAATTATTGTGTTGAAATGCCTAAGGTCCAACAGACCTGGGCTAAATTGTTCAAATGATTGATAAAGTTTGAATGTGCAGGTGCTCAACGAAGCTGAAGATTGTGAGAATGGTAGTTGGAGCAGCCTGGTACAGGAAGAGGTTGCAGGACCTTGGTTTGGTTGAACAGGGAGTTTAGTTTGATTGTTTTCTGTACATAAATAAACAATATTTTCAAAACCCTAAAAACTTGAAAATTAAAAACCAAAAATATGTTTGTTTTTAATTTTGTTTGAATAAATGTTGATTGAATACGCCGAAACCCTCACGGCTGAACAAACATGATTAATTTCACAAGATTGAAAAACGGTTTTCAAACTGTAAAATATCAATGTGTTGTAAATCATGGGGGTACGTTATATTTTCTGCAAATCAGAGCATGTGAAGCAGAAAATGGATGGCGAGACAAAGCTATCAGTATTGGTTGTTAAATTTTCTTTTAAATGGTTTTGCATTTTAGGGGGAGTAATGTTGTTAGAAAATACAAAAACATTTGAAAATTTGAAAAAGTCAAAAACATGATAAAATTCAAAAATGAGTTTTGTGTAAAAAGAGGAAATGATAGTACATCAGTAGACAGTTACAGTATGCTAAAGAAATGTAATGATTAAAAAGTGTTAAACAGTCTCACTGATGATGTGTCGATAGGTTTTTGCACATTTAGTAGGTTTGTTCGGGATATAAACCTAAATCTTTACTTACTTATTTCGTGGGGAACACTACTTGGATATATAGGTAACCCCTGAAATCTCGTTTGAAAGGTCCCTTTTTCTGATATACTAGGTCTTTATACTCAGTGATATCTGGGGTATTATTCCGGGACTTCTGCTGAATGGAAGTTCTGACCTAGTCCTCGAATAATACTTTCCGCAAATGCTTGAAACATAGCATCACCCTCAGCATATATGATAAGACAATAAAATTGCTTAGCAATGCTGTTGTAAAAAAGATCCTCTAAAGGGGACACACCCACAAGTTGAGTCATGATCTCTCTGCTGAACGATGGTTCTGACCTGAGCTCTCATGATTCTTCATAATTTATTAACCCCTTACAGATATCATTTGTGTTATAATTACCTGTAAGATTGAATATTGGGATATGGATACGGGAGTATATTCAAAAGGTGGGACACACGTATAAGTTTAAGTCTCTAAAACACTTAATCCGTATCCTGGACAGATTGAAAATTGTGTGAAAATTTAAAGTGGACCAGTATATCGACAATTTAAGTGAATTGTTTAATACTTACTGTGTAACTAAGCTCAACGGTACTTGTGACTTGTCAGAAACTGATATGATCCTCTGACGCATACTCAAACAAAAATATTGTCTGTAAATATGTTTGTACATATTTCTTTACTGCTTTATATTTTCAGAAAATACAAAAAGATTTTGATTTCTGCTTTATTTTCGACAACCGATGTCTGAGTGCTGAGTTTCAAAATCTAAGTAAGCTGATCATGTTTCTGAAAATAAAACAAGTTCATTAATTTGAAACTTGAAGTTTTTAAAATCAAAAATCAAAAACAGTTTGTGATATCTCCAAGGTCATTAATTTGGACTTGGATGATTAACTGTGAGGGATTTGGATGCTTATATTGTTATAGAGCTAGTTTCCGATACGATTCGATGAAACTGCCAAATTCATGAGAAGTGGTTTAGAAAGTTTGAATTGCCAGATTACGATTTCTGGAAAATTGAAGATTAAAATGTTGTTACTTATAGTTGTATGAGTGATTGCAGGAAAAATCCAGATTACGATCCCGAGAGCAGAGTCTAAGGGGGAGTCTGAAGACAAGTTGAAAGTTAGGAGGAGCTTGTAGCTGGAAAGCTAGGTGTCGATCCCTAAAAGCACGGAAGCTTGACGAAAGGGGGAGCCTGCTGATGATAAAGCTGTTGATGATAAAGCTAGTGATGAGTTTGTGTTTTTTAAAAAGTCAAAGAGTGTGAAGCTGATCAAGAGATTGATGGATGCTTACAATGTTACAATCTGAATGAGAAGGCAAAAAGACCAAGACTGAAGACTAGGAGCTGAAAACTGCGTCAACATCCAAGGGGGAGTCTGTTGGTGCACGGAATGTCTGTTGACTTCGTTTGCATTGAGTCTTAGGTCAAGATATGTCAAGATTAGAGCTTGAAAGTCAAATTAGGGTTTAATGATGTTAATTTCGCTTATATGTACATGTTGGTAGGTGATTTCGCTTATAGGACACCTTAGGGTTTCGCTTATAAGGTATTCAGGTGGTTTCGCTTATATGATCACATGTGGTTTCGCTCTTAGGGCAGTCCATATGAGCGAAATCAGCCACTATATAAATACCTCATGTGTGATCATTCATTGAACTTGGAGCGAAACCTATACATGCTTGTGGTGTCGAAACTCTGTCAAAACCGATTCAAAAAGCATCAATAAAGAAGAAAATTGAATGGAAAAGCTGTTGTAACTTTGCGTGTATTGATTCCGCCTTTATACGTGAAGATGAACTACCTTGACTGACTTTTCAGGGTCACAAAACGGTCCAACAATACATATTGTCCCAAAGTCTTCAAAGAAAATATCAAGATTTGTTGAATGCAATCTCGTTGGAAACATCAACCAAATGACAACTCGGGAAGTTTATATTGGATGGTTTTAATTCATTTTTTAGGAAGTCAACTCTTTTTGTGAAGAAAAACTTGAAATGGTAAACATAGATGACTATTACAGTATTACATTAAGCCAAAAAGGCTAAAACAAAAGACAAACTTCACATATCGCCAATATTATGAGTATGGTTGCTTCAACACGGTATCAGATATGCAAATCCTAAAGTTTGGGAATTGTTTAACCAAGCTTACATTCAGATTACTTATTTGATGATTAGTTTGAGACATTGAGTTCATGCGATAAAAATGATACATAATTAAAAGAAGACTTGCCAATCAAAAAATAAAATAAAAGAAGACTTAAGATTAAACTCACGACTTACACTAATAGTTTGAAAGTGGATACAAGGGTGTCACACCCCGATATTTCAACCACAAACCGGTGGGCCCGGTGGGGAGTATCGTGACATAGTTGATATCATCATAGACAATTAAACACAATTATAGCACAGCGGAAGGTTGGATGTTATTTACTATTACAACCCGAAATGTTCAAAGTTCAAAATGAAAGAATATACAGACGGCTGCAAAAGAGATCCACAGGCGGACCATAAAAATAAATACATAAAACAGAGTTTGACAGACTTTAGGCATCTAAGGATTTGCAAGATCCTTTTAATAAACGCCAAGTAGCTCCAGCCTAGTTCGAGAGGTACCTGTCACTTAGTCTTTGGAAAATACGTAAGTTTTCACTGGTAAATACAATTAACTGACTCATTTGAAAACATTTATGAAAATTGGTTTAAATGCACAAGGCACAAAGTATTTTGTAACTTGGCACAATTTCATTTAAAATCTTGTATACAGATTTATATGTCTGTCATACATTTGGGGCCGGTTTGGAAGCCAGTCACGATTAACCGACTTACCACTTATAAAACCCACAAAGGAGTTATCCCCAACTTGTAGGTTAATTTAATATTTAGCATTTGCATCTGTCGGGTGTATACCTACACCCCGTGCATAGGTCGTGGCCATTAATAACTTAAATGAGCCGAGGATATCCAGGACACAGTCGTTAACCCCCAAAGTTTATGTTATCAAACAAAGCAGATTAAAACGGGTTATGCAGATTTATTAAATCACAATCTGATTAAATGATCTCATACCTGACCCAAACGGTAATAATTTACCGTATCCCAAGCCCGTATAAGGGAAAATAAGTTAAAAGTATTTACCTGAGTTAATTATGCAAGGGATGCTAATCAGCCGTATATTTTCTAAGAATTTATGCAAATATCTTCTAATGAAGCTACTTAATCTGTAAGGAAGGTTTTATTAACCTATTATGATACTAACAGGTCTTATTTAAGTCAAAGACTTAGACCGGTTCTACGATCACCCTCTTTCTCTTGATTAACATTCTCAGAACTTGTTCAACCCTACCATAGGTCTTACTTCATTTTTGTTTTTCAACTTCTGATTTATGTTTCATTCGTTCAGCAACATTACTTTACAAACCTTTTTCATCTAGTCAAAATCAAACCTCTTTACCAATCACTAATTCATTTTTTATGGATGTACTCCAAGTGTTTGATGAAATGCCTATGCTTAAATTTTGGTTTTTACATCCAAATTTCGTGTCTCAACTTGAATCGTGATTTATTTAGCCTTAATGACGACCCCTTCTATGCCTTTGAATGGCTCCTGGCCATGTCCTTTTCGTATGTTTCATTGTTGCCCGGATGGTGAAGTGGGAAATAAGGGGATTTCTCGGTTGATCTCTCATCTCAAGAGGTTACACCTTTCTAGTGATGAACGTAGAAGTGCGTTGCGTGAGGCTATTTCTACGGACCATGGGTTGTTCATGGACGTAGAAGGTACTTTGAAGTTTTTTGGCCAATGGATGTGTGGGAAGTGTTTGAGTATACATGCATTGAGTCGTGCATGCCATCACCCTGATGGGCTTGTCCGTTTTACCAATCGTGATAAGGACATAGATCGCTACATTATAGGGATTTCGAGGCCCTCTCCCAAGGCGCACGTGACCAATGTTCATGAGTCGTTCATGTTGGATACCGTTCTACTAGATCGTGTCTTTAAAGCACCCATTGTCACCGTGAAGAGCATCCCTCATAGCTGTCGGTTGGCTTTCTCTCAGGCGTTGAAAACCGCTCTCTACAAAGTGGTTGCCCAACCTAGATCCATTGAAGCGTGGGTTAGGTTGTTCCTTCTTCCTCGCTGCACTTTGCAAGTGGTTAGACCAAAAAATAGGCAAGAAAGAAGGTCTGGGAATAGGAAGGCATTGCAACAAAGATCAATTCTGAATTCTTTAGCCACATGGGGGAAAGAAGATGGTATTTTTATGTTAGTTAAAAATATATTTGATAGTCCTACGGTGGGGTCTCTAGGTCAAGGAGGTGTTGATAATCCTGAGGAGAGTACTGTTAGTAATACCAATGTTCGGCAGTGTCTTCGAAAGGTTGCTGATGGCCACTTTACAGCTGCAGTAAAGGTGTTATGTTCATCCGGTGTTGCTCCGTACAATGATAATACCGTACAGGCTTTAGATGCTAAACACCCGTACAGAGAACCTCCATCTATGCCAGGTACTATATATTCTGAGCCTCCCCTTGTCGCAGACGTGGATAGTGTTCTTTGCTGCATTAAATTGTTTCCTAAAGGAACCTCATGTGGGAGGGATGGCTTGAGAGCACAACACATTTTGGATGCTTTATGTGGAGAGGGGTCTGCTATTGCCACTGATCTCTTATGCGCTATCACTAAGGTAGTCAACTTATGGCTAGGGGGAAATGCCCATCGTGTCTGGCAGAGTTTGTCGCGTCTGCTCCCCTTACACCGCTTTTAAAACCCGACAATGGGATTCGACCTATTGCAGTGGGTACTATATGGAGGCGTTTGGTTTCCAAGGTTGCTATGAAGGGTGTTGGTAAAGAAATGACCAAGTACCTTAATGATTTTTAGTTTGGGGTCGGCGTGTCGGGTGGCGCTGAGGCCATTTTACACAGCGTCAATAGGGTTCTAAGTGAACGTCACACTGATGGGTCTCTTGCAATGCTTATGGTAGATTTTTCTAATGCTTTTAACCAGGTGGATAGATCAGCCTTACTTCGTGAGGTCAGGATGAGGTGCCCTTCTATTTCTTTGTGGGTGGAATTTCTATATGGGCAGCCAACAAGATTGTATCTTGGAGATGGGCACATTTGGTCTACCACGGGAGTTCAGCAAGGGGACCCATTGGGACCACTTCTTTTCACTCTTGTTTTGCATCCCCTTGTGCATCAGATTAGAGACAAATGCAAGCTTCTCCTTCATGCTTGGTATCTTGATGATGGGACTGTCATTGGAGGTTCAGAAGAGGTGGCTAGAGTGTTGGACATCATTAGGGTGTCGGGTCCAACATTGGGTCTTGATCTTAATATTAAGAAAACTGAGCTATTTTGGCCTTCTTGTGATGGTAGCAAGTTTCATGAAGGTATATTTCCTAAGGACATCGGGAGGCCATTAGTAGGGGTGAAGCTTCTTGGGGGGGGGGGCTGTTAGTAGAGACGCAAGCTTTATTAGTGGGTTGGCAAAGAAAAGAGCTGCTAAGGCAGTAGATTTGATGCGTTTTCTACCGAAATTAGGTGACCCCCAGAGTGAACTACTCTTGCTTCGATCCTGTATGGGCATTGCCAAACTTTTCTTTGGCTTAAGGAGATGCCAACCTGTACACATGAAAGATGCAGCGTTGTTCTTTGACAAAGGTTTGCGTGAGGCGATTGAGGAATTGGTGGTTTGTGGAGGTCCTTTCTTTGGAGACCTCCAGTGGCGACTTGCTTCTTTACCTATTAGGTTTGGAGGTTTGGGGTTGTATTCGGCTGTGGAGGCTTCATCCTATGCTTTTGTGGCCTCGAGGGCCCAATCGTGGGTGCTACAGGACCACATCTTAAGAGACAGTGGCATATGCAGTATGGATTCTGATTATGTTTGTGCTTTGGCTTGTCTTCATGATACGATTCCAAGCTTTGACTTCAGCGGTTTCACTAATAAGGACACCGCCCCCCCTAAAGCCCAACATGCATTGGCGAGTGCTCTTTTTAGTAAAATTGTCAACGAAATCGAAGTGCAGTTTGACTTGACCGTTAGACAAAAAGCCGTTTTTGAATGTCTCCGAGCACCACATGCACAAGATTTTCTTCTTTCTATACCTATAGATGGGTTAGGCCAGCATATGTCACCGGTGGAGTACCGTACTATCCTTAAGTATCGCCTCATGATTCCTTTATTCCCGGTTGATTAGGTATGCCCTGTTTGTCATAAGGCGTGTTTGGATTCTTTTGGTGAGCATGCAGTGCATTGTAGAGAGCTCCCGGGGTTCAAATACCGACATGATTTGGTTAGGGATGTCCTTTTTGACATATTCAGGTGCGCTGGTATTTCTGCTAAGAAAGAGGCACCCGTTAATTTCTTAACAGACCCGTTGGAAGGGAGATCTACCCTTCGACCAGCCGACATTCTGGTCTTTGGATGGGTAGGAGGAAAACACGCATGTGTGGATCTAACAGGGGTTTCCCCGCTTGTGGGCTTAGGGAGTAGTGCTTTCACAGTGGGTCAGGCTGCTTTAAAGGCTGCTTCGGGTAAAGTGATCAAGCATGAGAAAGCGTGCCTTGACAACCAGCACGTGTTTATCCCATTTGCTTTTGATACTTTTGGTTTTCTGGCGCCAGATGCTGTGGACCTACTTAGTCGAGTTCAAAGGGTCATGCATAGTAATGTTATGACCCCGAGATCTATGGACGTAGTTTTTAAAAGGCTTAGTTTTGCTATTCAAAAAGGGGTAGCGGCGCAGCTTGTTGCCCGTTTACCAACTATCTCGATGTAAATTATTTACTAATTAAGAGATAAGGACGAAAAAAGAAATCTGATCGATAGTTATAAAGATATTTTTCGGTTCGAAACGCTAGATTAAGCGGAGACTGGAATGGAATGTGATTTAGACCCAACAAATATGAAGATTTGTATAATATGGGTAAACTAAATACATTCTGGATTTTGAAGTTCAGATGATAAGTGTTTAACCCGTTTCGGTTAATTCATGCAAACTAGTTACATAAACCGAACCGAACGCGTATAAGCGTAACGGGTAACCGAATGAACCATATACAAGTCCCATATGTTATTATGCTTAAAATATGTTAAGAAATCAGTAGGATGTCAACATATATGCCCAAAAAGAATTTAAAACTGAATTAAGCCCCGTAAGGGCATTTTGGTCATTTTAAGATTTATAAAAGAGGTTTGTAGGTAAACTGAAGTTCTAGTAAAAAAAAATTCTGTGAAAATATTTATTTTATGATGTTATATCAGTATGATATCATACATATGTGTGGTTTACCACTTATAGCCAAACTTTGCCCCCAAAGGGCATTTTGGTCATTTCACATAAGCTTTTAAGGACATAATTGGAATTCTGAATTCATGACTTATAACTACTGTAAAAATATTTAAAATTGTTTATAAAGTCAGTAGGTAACAAGTCTTGGGTGCTAAATATGGTTTTAAACCATATTATGCACCTAATTAGCGTAAAAACCGATTTTTGACGATAATTACAAGGTTTATGTGATTCTGAGATTTTGACCAGCCTTGAATGGTCAAAATATTTTATTTTTCATATTATATCAGTAGGAAAAGGTTTTGCATGTTAATTATATGTAAAACTTATTTTATTTGCAAAAAGGGTATTATCGTCAATTATAAGCTTTATACACGAACTCAATGTTAAGATCAATATATAATCTGACCCAATATTCCAAAAATCCCTAAAAATAATATAACAACAATAAGTAAAGAGTTTTGAGTTAAATTTATGTTTAATGCATGATTTATATACCAAATGGTATTTTAGTCTTTATAAAAGCTAAATTTACGATTATTAGCCTAACATCAGTTTATGACCAGAATGTAAGTGTCAAAATACTTTAGTTATGTTTACTAATCAGTACCTAATCCATTTGCATGTTTATTTATTTAAAAACCTCATTTTTAGATCATAAGGGCATAATAGTCAATAATAAGCATAATAACGGAAACATGCATATAATTCAAATTATTAAGTGACCATTTAAGATAACCTCAGAGGGTTATACAAAGATATTATTTGGTCACAATGGAAGCTTAAAACATAAAGGAATTAAGCTAAATTGGGTCAGAACTGAAAGTCAAAGCAAAAGTCAAGCTTTTGCGACCTTTTGCTTTGACTTTCGGTTGTGAACCGAGCTTAAACTTAGAATTGTCGGGTTGAACACGTTTAGACATGTTCTAATAATATTTACCAAGTTATTTAAGTGGTAAAATATGATTTATAACCTCTACATTATCAGTTTTGATTATTATTTAAAAATCTGACTAGTTTGACTTTTTGATTAATTACTTTGACTAGACAATTAACTAAGTAAACGTGATAATTAGGAGGTGCCCTTTTGAGGGATTAACACCTACCTAATTATGATCACGTAGCCATATTCGCCTCGAACAATGGCTGGACCATTTAGGTCTAAACCGAAAGTCAAAGTCGTTTTGCGGCAACTTTGGCTTTCGGTCTTTAAACTCATAAAAACCAAACTAAGGTGGCTAACGACACTTACAAAGGGTCCTAGCTCGAACTTTAAACTAGAGGGAGCTTCCTTTATGATCAGGAACCTCAGAAAGATTGACAAGAGAGGATTTTTGTGAATGAGCAAGTAAATGAGGTACATGAAGCTCCTATTTATAGTTGAAGGGAGTGTTCAAGGATCAAGTCATGTGTTAGGGATGTCCAGAGATCATTATAGGTGTCCTAGCTGATTCCTAAAACCATCAAAGAGCTCCATGTTTCGAATTTTGAGTGCATAGGGCGGTTTAAGTGGCAACCTGCAGCTGTCCAAAATAATCTGCCCAGATACAGTCTTTACTGTTAGTGCATATGTCTATTGACTTCGTCTTGTATCGAGTCATGTAATAGAATAGATAGACCAGGACGCGTTGTACGAGAAAAACGGGAAACAGGCTTGAACCAGCCACCTCGCACGAGGTGACCAGTTCGTGCGACCTGGCTTGACCAGTTCGTGCGACCTGGCAGGACTGGTTCGTGCGACCTGGCGTTCCCTATATATATGAGGTCTTGGGTCTTCATTTGTAACATTCTGATTCCGGTAGTGAAGCTCTGCCGAAGTGTCGCCAGCTCATGTAACGTTGTCAAATCAATACAATCGACATTTAATCTACTTCTAAGTGTAAATCAAGCTGCAATGAAGATCAAATCAATGAATTCCGCCTCTGATTTGGTCTAGAACTCTTCTGATCGACTCGTTTAGATCGAATCCCGATCCTACAAGTGGTATCAGAGCTCAGGAGGAAGAGTTCTTACCATTTCATCTTGTTTTCACGGATAAATCTGATTTCTACTCATTCTTCTACACCTTTTCTTCAAAATTTCAACGAATTTACGGTTAAAATGATCTGATTTTGTGATATAACTCGTAAAATGCTGTTTTGAACAATCCGTGAACAAATCAGAACCTAATTCAACCTAAAACTTGATCAAATTTGACAAAATAAACCTAAAACATATCAGATCGTTCGAAAATCATGTCCAGGTCGCTTGAAATCTGTTCAGCTCGTGTGAGAGTTGTTCCAGGTCGCTTGTAATTTTGAACCAGCTCGCACGGTTTGAAGAACCAGGTCGTACGGGGTGTCAGGTCGTTTGAAGTTTGTATCAGGTCACACGAGGTGGACCAAATAGTTTGAACATCATTTAGGTCGTACGGTTTGAGTCAGATCGTTTGAATTTGGCCTCCAAGTCGCACGAACAGCAAACTTGAATACTCCATGTGATTTCTGAGATTCACAGATCATATTTGCATGTGAATAAAAGTGACGGCTGCATGTGATAAATAATAGAGTATATCCATTTAATTCAAGATTGCATGTGAACAGTTCACGTGAAACAACTTAGTGTGTCAGCCCACTATATGATAAATCGGTCCAATGGGAGTGGATTGTTTCAAAGGCTTTTGATATTGGATAACTATAAGACATGCATGTAAAAAGAATTAATAGTTTGGCCCAATCAAGTGATAACATCCAGACCTGACAACCATGTGCGTGAGTTTATGAAAGTCATCTTGTGGTCCAATTATAACTTTCATTTGTTTCATCGGCCCAATATAAAATTGTTTGGTTCAGTTCATCACGTAAAGGTTTGAATAGTGCTATCTAGTGAATCATTTTCAAAATTGATTGGTGATGATGTTGTTGGCCATTTGAAGTCAGTTTGCATGTGATTGTTACAAGTTGATGGGTCATGTGATCATTAAATTGGTTGTCGGCCAACTTCTAATATCATAATCATATTCAAAAGAAATCAGTTTAGTGGTGATCATCGGCCCAATACAAAGTCATTTGTTTGTTGAAAATTCTCGGCCCAAATCATTCTAAAGCCTATCCAGACCGTTTGAACTTCAGACCGCTCGAACTGATCTCAGATCGTGTGAATTACAGATTGTTTGAAAACTCAGCTCGTTTGAAAAGTCTGTTATTGTGAACACTCGATACCGAAACATCGAAAACAAATTCTATAACGCGTTCAGTACTACCTCAGCTACTGCAAGTTCAGTTGCTCAAAACGTAAACATGGAAAATGAAACGGGAACGTTGCAGAAACCCCTAAAGCTGATGAGCATTGAAGAATATTACAGTTGGCAAGAACGGTTCAAAAATTGGGTTCAAGCAAACCATTTAAGGTCTTGGGAGTGTATTGAAACTAAGTACGTTCGACCTCGTTCTGATATGGGAGTCATAAAGATTATTTCTGAATTTTCGGATAAAGAGAGAGACATGTACAAGGCAGAAAAAATGATGACCAGTTTACTTCAACAAGCTGTGAAAGAAGACATTTTCGTATTACTTCAACATGATGGTAGTACACGTTCGATTTGGGAAGCACTTCGCACAAAATTCGAAGGAAGTACGGAGATGATCAAGAATAAAAAATCGTTATTGAAGAAAGAATTTGAATTGTTTTCAAGTTTGCCGGGTGAAACTACAAAGACTCTTATTGAGAGATATTGTCATTTAGTGCGTTCAATGACCCGTTTGGATATCAAAAAAGATCGAGAGGAATGGGCTGAAAAATTAGCCGATGCTTTACCTCAAAATGAATGGGGTACATATCTTATGATTTTGAAGAATACCAGAGAGTATGATAGATTGTCAATTGCTCAATTCATTGAAAAACTTGAAGGACAAGATCTTGAACAACAAAAGATCGCTAGAATGAACAATTCAAGTGGTCAACAAGATATCAAGATGTATTTCAAAGGTAATGTTCAAAATGTTGAAGCTAGTCCAAAGATCCAGACCGCTTTCAGTGCAGAAAACTCATCCGGATCATTCAATCAAAGTTCAATCAACAACAGTGGATTTTCTTCATATCCAAGTGTTAATCCTAATGTTTCAACTTCAAATCATCAGTCTCAAAGCTCAAACAATGGTAATGGTCATGTGCTACAATGCAATATTGCGTTGCATCTTCAGAATGGTCAGAATTTCTCTGAAGAAGTCGCTAAAGGTCATATGGCATTACTAGTTACCGTGTTAGAATCATATGAAAGTTTGGTTGCAGGAAGGATCGGAAATCCTATGTTAACAAAAGAGGATTACGATCAGATTGATGCTGAGGAAATGGAGCTAATGGATATTAAGTGGTGTTTAGCAAGTGTGTTGAGGAGAGCTGAGAAATTTAAGCAGATTACTGGAAGAGATGACTTACGTGATGCTAATGTTTCTACTTTAGGTTTTGATAAGTCTAAAGTTACTTGTTTTCGGTGCAGGGAAAAAGGACATTTCAAGAGGGAATGTACCAACCGAGAAGCAGGTGGAGCTCAGAATCCTTTTGGGAACAATGAATATTATCGGAAAGCAATATATCATCAAGTAGCTCAACAACCGTCATCATCTCGTACTATTTAGATTGAAGATGGAAAGAAGAAAGCTTGTATTACTATGCCTCCAGATCAAGAAGATGAAAGATTGCCAGAAGGATTTAGCTGGGACAAATATATTCCGGCTGAAAGTAACTCAAAGTTTAGAGCATTTGTTGCACAGATCATTCAAGATCCAGAGTTGATGAAAGAATGGATGGATGTGTTTGCAAATGATGAGAAAAGTCAAGATGGAGAGTCTGTCTCTTCAGAAGATAGTTCAGAAAAGACACCAGTTTTTTTATCAATCATCAATTGATAGCAGTGATGATGATGAAGAAATTAAACAAATAAACATTGGTAAAACTCATTTATCACCTGAAAGTTTCAAATTTTATTTTGCAGATAAATTGGAGAAGCTAAAGGAGAAACGAGCAGCAAAAGAAAAGAAAGAGGTAAAATGTGAGAATGTTGTTCAGGCGGAAGAGAAGAATGATCAGAGTGAAGAAGTTAAAGTTGTTGAGAAGATTGTTGAGATTGAAAAGATTGTAGAGGTCACAAAACCTTGTCTGAAATGTTTGGAACCATGCAAACATTGTGAAGAGAAAGATAAGAAGTTTAGTGAGCTAGATAAGATGAAAGAAAAATTATTGTTTGATGTTAAGTACGTAAAAGAATCGTATGATGTGTTAAACAGAACAGTCAACCAGTTGGAAAAGACAAACTCAGAAAGGGAAGATGCTTTTACAATGATGAATGCAGTGATGATGTCTAAACAGAAGGCCATCAATCATTATATTGATGAGTGTGCAAAGTTGAAGCAGGAATTGGAGACTGAAAAGATTGAGAATGAAAGAATCAGACGATTGCTAATGAGTTACTCAAGTTCTGATTACTTGATTGATAGAATTTATCCGACAGTAGCAGGTTTTGAAGCTTTTCAAGATAAGAAGTCAGAAGATACGGATACTGGTAAGAAACAAAATGCAAATTATAACAAGTGTCCGCCTCCGATCTGGGAAGGATATTCTCCCAGAAAACCAAATTCAGAACAAGTCAAAAAGGCAGTCAATATAAAGTTAAAGTCTGAAACAACTGATGAGTTACCAGACAACATTGACGTCACATTCACATCGTCTGACACTGATCATGAGTCTGAGTTAATAAAGAAAGTGGTTGATCAGGTGTTGGATAAGGATGAGGAGTCAGAGTCAAAGTCTGAATCTGAGAGTTCAAGTTCATCAGTGGACAGTTCGAAATCATCAGTCAAAAGGGTTTACAATAAAGAATTTCTGTTATCAAAAATTAATTTAGATGATGAACCAATCAAAGTGGCATATACTTTGAATGATTCCGACAAATTATATTTTGATGAGGAATTTCCAATAAAAAATGTGATAACCGAAAATATTAAAAAGATTTTCAAACTAATAGAAGTCAAAATTTCAGATATACAAAATAAAATTGGTTTTTCAAAACCTAAATATACTTCTAGAGTTCAACAACGTTTAAACAAGAAGAAAGGTTTCGGTCCAGGTCATCAAAAGAAACCGAATCATAAAAGCAATTTCAAAAAGAAGGGGTTGGGTTTTGATGTTGAAAATAATCAAAATATTAAAGATTTTAAGTCAAAAACTGTATTTGTTTCAGGGGCAAGTTCTGAAGCAAAGAAAAAGAGCTCATTCTGGAAGCAATCGAACAAAGTGTTTCTTGCAGAAAAACAGAAACATGAGAAGAATGAAGCTAATCAGAAAAAGGAGACAAGAACCTGTTACCGATGCAATGAAGTTGGTCACATCGCTTGGAACTGTCCAAAGGCAACCAACACACAACAGGGAGTGTCTTCTAAACTCAAAGAAAAAGTTGTTGATAAAACTGAACCACCAACGGACAAATTCAAAGTGTTTAAAAATTCTACATTTGAGGTTGGTGAGAGTTCAAGACGTTTTTACAAAAGAAGAGGGAATCTTAACAACCAAACGTGGGTTATTAAGAAATCAGATGTTAAATCTGGCGATGAATTTGTTTCTTCGGAAGCAAAGGAGCCACCTTATGGCGATGAATCTGACTCGTCAAAGTCAGAGGAGCCACAAGTTGAGCTAAAAAGAGAAAAGTCAGTGCCGCCAATGGATGATGTCAACTTTCCACCATTGCGGGCTGAAAATTTAAAACAAAAAGTTGGAAAAGTAGAGATTTCGAATCAATTCTATTCTGAAAAGAAAGAATTTGATGTCGAAAAAGCGTTTAATGGCAAAGTGAAACATATTTTTGGAAAAATGGTCGATGGTAGGGCCAAAGGGGTAAAAGAATTTTATGAATCAAAGAGGAGAAATTACACACCGAGTGAAAATAACTCGGATGCACCCAAATCTGGTCAGGCTTGGGTGTCAGCATTCTTTGTTTGAAATCCTGACTTGCCGGAACTCCCAGGTTGGTAATTGGGGAGTAGGAATCGGCATCTTTTTTTGACAAATTCACAACTATGATATTTCGACTTACAAGTAGTATTGTTGATAAGATCCTACAAGTGGTTAATCAAGGTCATTAAGTTGAACTTGATTTAACTTTCATACAAATGGTTAAAGAAATGGAAAAGTGAACTTACAAGTGGTAATTTGAAAACAATGTGATGAAACCCCATGATTTTTTATCTTCAACAAAACTAATTTTCCTGAAAAACCATTTTGATTAAAACAAACTTAAGTGTTTTGAAATCATAATGGGAAAATAGTTTGTTGACAGGGGGAATTCTGATTGTTTAAGCCAAGTGAATGGAGTATTGAAGCAATTCACATCAGTTTGTCATTTTATTTGTACAGTTTATTGCTTTAAATTTGAAAGTAAAAGCAACATATTTTCAAATTTTCCCAGAAAATCAAAAATTGAAACATTTTTTTGATTTTAGGGGGAGTAAAAAATTTAGAAATTTTGAAAATTTGAAAAATTCAAAAACATGATAAAATCTAAAATCCAAAAACATCGAAAAATCAAAATGAGTTTTGTTGTGAAAAAGAGGAAATGATAGTACATCAGTAGACAATCACAGTACGCTAAAGAATTGGAAAGTTAAAATGTGATAAACGGTCTTACTGATGATATGCCAGTAGGTTTTTACACGCTTAGTAGATTGTTTTCGAGATATAAACCTAAATATCAATACTTACTTATCTCGTGGGGAACATCTCTCGGATATATAGGTAACCCCTAAAATCTTGTTTGAAGGGCTTTCTATTTCTGACATACTAGGTCTTTGTGCGTGATGATATCTGGGGTATTATACCGGGACTTCTGATTTTGGGGGAGCAATAGCCTAGTCCTTGTATAATACTCTTCACTGCTTTAATCATAAAGCTCACCCTCAGCATAAAAAATGATGAAACATTGAAAAATGCTAATCATGTGCTGTTGAAGAAAAGATCCCCAAACGGGACACACCGAAAGTCGAGCCATCATCTCTTTGTCTGAACGAAAGTTCTAACCTGAGCTCTCATGGCCTCGCATTACCCGTTTACAGATATCATTAGTGTACATTCACCTGTAAGACTGAATATAGGAGTCTGGATACGGGAGTATATTCTGAGGTGGGACACGCGAATAAGTTAAGTTCATTAAAACACTAATCTCGTATCTCGAATCAATTGAACTTTGTGTGAAAATTTAAGTGGATCAGTATACTGACAATCTAAGTGAATCCTTTAGATCTTAAAGTGTTTAAAGCTCAACGGTACTAGTGATTTGTCATAAACTGATATGATCCTCTTACACAAACTCACAAAAAGATGTCTGTATATAGTTTATTTCCCAAAATCCAAAAAGATTTTCAGTGTGTTTTAGCATAAAATTTTGAAAAATCAAAAAGATTTTATTTCATCTTATTTTCGACAACTGATGTTGGAAAGCTGATTTTCAAAATTCCAAGTGCTGAACATGATCGACAACAGGATTGGGAGAGTTTGTTTGAAATGAAAAATGATTAGAAATGATTAAATGGTTCATTAATTTGAAACCAAATTTGAGTATTACAAATACAAGTGGTTAAGCAGAGATTAAAATTGTTAGAAATAAAAAAAACTTATGTTTTGGGTAGAGTATGTGCAGGTAAAGAGCTAGGATTCGACTCCTGAGAACTTTCTGCATAAGCGTATGCAAATTAGAGCCAGGTTTCCAATCCAAAGCCTGCAGATAGTGAATTCCAGACTGCGATCCCAGTTTATCGAAAGGGGGAGTCTGAAGACGTTAGAGCCAGATTAAGATCTTGGAATAGCGTTCGAGATAGAAGCTGCTAATGCTGATAAGCTTAAGGAATCAAGAGACCTGATAAAGAGAATTAGAGAGAGGATAGAGCCAGGTTGAGATTCTGATAGAAGAAGATAGAGATTGATGAGGATGCTTATAGAGAAAGATACTTTGGAAAGAGCGAGAAGACCGATCAAGACTGAAGACTCGACACACTGAAGACTCGTCATCATCCAAGGAGGAGTTTGTTAGTGCATATGTCTATTGACTTCGTCTTGTATCGAGTCATGTAATAGAATTGATAGACCAGGACGCATTGTACGAGAAAAACGGGAAACAGGCTTGAACCAGCCACCTCGCACGAGGTGACCAGTTCGTGCGACCTGGCTTGACCAGTTCGTGCGACCTGGCAGGACTGGTTTGTGCGACCTGGCGTTCCCTATATATATGAGGTCTTGGGTCTTCATTTGTAACATCCTGATTCCGGTAGTGAAGCTCTGCCGAAGTGTCACCAACTCGTGTAACGTTGTCAAATCAATACAATCGACATTTAATCTACTTCTAAGTGTAAATCAAGCTGCAATGAAGATCAAATCAATGAATTCCGCCTCTGATTTGGTCTAGAACTCTTCTGATCGACTCGTTTAGATCGAATCCCGATCCTACATTTACGGACTGTAAGCATAACCTCATACGGTCCATAACCACTTTAAAATATTTTCTCCTAGATACAGTCCTTACGGACCGTAAGCATAACCTCATACGGTCCGTATCCGATTGATCAGTGAACCAGAATTTTGAAACCTTACATATTTGGCCCTTCAACTTATATAATCAATATCAAATATTCCCGATAGCATGATTTAACATTATGAAGCCCCGGGTTTGATAAAAAGGTCACTCAGAGGCATAAGTTTAGCATGTTGACACTTTTGGTCCCTCCGAATACGTATTTTCATCGATTAACAACTTTAGTCCTTCAAGTTTAATCTTTTACACATTTAAGGGTTTAGGACACGTGTCTTCACATAATTGGACACGATTTTACGAGGTGTTACATCCTCACCCCCTTAAAAGAAATCTCGACCCCGAGATTTACTGAAACAAGTGAGGGTACTTTTGTCGCATAGTGTATTCAACCTCCCACGTACTCTGGGCCTCTACGGGCATCCCATTTTACTTTCACTATCGGTACATGCTTTCTTCGGAGCTTTTTAACCTGTCGATCCTCGGTAGATAAAGGTCTTTCAACAAACCTCAGGCTTTCATCTATTTGTACATCCTTATGAGACATTGCTAGCGAATCATCAGCTAGACACTTCTTTAAGTTACAGACGTGGAACACATTGTGAATTCCACTAAGCTCCTCAGGCAAGTTCAGCTTATAAGCTACACTCCTGACACATTTAATGATCTCGAATGGTCCTATATACCTCATACTTAGTTTGCCCTTCATACCAAAACGCATCACACCTTTCCAGGGTGATACTTTTAGTAAGACTTTATCTCCTACCTCAAACTTTAGAGGTTTGCACCTCTTATCTGCATAGCTTTTCTGCCTGTCTCTGTTAGCCTTTAGGCGATCATGAATTTGGACAATTTTTTCCGTTGTTTCTAGGACTATCTCAGGTCCTGATAATTGAACTTCTCCAACTTCTGCCCAACAAACATGCGTTCTACATTTTCTTCCATATAAAGCCTCAAAAGGCGCAACCTGAATGCTGTTATTGTAGGAGAACTCAATTGAGGGAAGGTGGTCATCCCAGCTACCACCTAGATCAATGACACATGCGCGAAGCATTTCTTCCAATGTTTAAATTGTATGCTCATTTTGCCCATCCGTTTGAGGATGATAAGCGGTACTGAAATTCAAACGAGTGCCCAATGATTGTTGGAAGCTTTTCCAGAAATGAGAAGTGTATCTAGTATCTCTATCAGATACAATAGATACTGGCACTCCATGGAGAGACACAATCTCGTCCACATATAACTGAGCTAGCTTATCTGAGCTATGAGTCTCCTTGTGTGACACCCGGCTTTCTGGGCCGTACCGTACAATTGTAGCACGTATTCTGAATAGGCAACAGGGCTAGATTTTATTGGTTATGATGTTTATATGTAAAATTTAATGTGTTGGTAAAATTAAATTTTGATAAAAATTATGTTAGTAACGGTAAGATAAGCGCTTATCGCGTAACGGTTAAAATGCGAAACGAACGTCGGTGAGCAACCGGACAGTGTTAAAATCCTAGTTATAGTCTGTTATGATTAGAATAATCGTTTTAATCATATTCGTGAGGAAAAATAAATCAAAACGCTAAGAAACTCTATTTTTCGAATTTAAGCGCGTACCGCACGATGCAGCGCGTATACCGACAAAATACTGTCAACACAGCCCGTCAAGACAACTGAAAATCATTTTAGCAATAATTTGATAAGTTTATTCTTATAGAATGACAAAAATAAATAAAAACACTTAAGTTCCTATTTTTGCGATTTTAAACGTGTACCGCGCAGCACAGCGCGCATACTGCCAAATACCGACAACGTCGCCAGTCCTGGCAAACAAAATATTGTTCAGTAATATTTTGGTGAGTTTATTTTTATAGAGCGCTAAAAATAATTTAAAACACACTAAAACGGGTTTAAAACGCTAGATAAGATACCCGGTATCCAGTAAATTACCTGTTTTTATACTATATATGAGATATATATGTATGTATATGTTAAAATTGTGAGGAGAATGTGTGAGAGGGTATAGGTGGTGGCCAAGGGGGGACATAAGTCCTTCTCTCTCCTCCATGTGTGGTCTTGGAGAGTGTAGTGATGATTATAACTTTAGAAATCTTCCATAACTCACCATTATCCAAGAAACCCTTTTCACAAGTTCACTCTCTCTCTCCCTTGAGCATATCTCGGCCGAACACTCCCCCCCACACACACAATTCAGAATTTTAAACCTTTCTTGAAGATTTGAAGGCATTTCAAAGAGTTTTCAAGCTAGTATGGAGGTTTAGAGGTGATTTCAAGAAGATCCAAGCAAGAACAAGGCCTCATATCATCATCATTTTCAAAACCCACTAAGAAATCTTGAAGGTATAACATATTTACTTCAAAATCATGTTCATGATTCTTGGTGATGAAGATGTTATGGAAGGTTTCTCTTGTTCTTAGATTTAAACACTAACTTGAAAACTAAAACAAATGGGTTTTTAAAGAAAAATAAAATGGATGAACTTGTATGTATATATGTAGCCGTATGTATGTATATATGTATATATATGTTGAGTTTTGACTATTGATAGATTCTTGTTTGATGAGATTTTGTAAAGTGAAATGCATGTGTGATCAAAAGAATCTTCTTAAAAAGGTTTTGATGATTTGAAATGGATGTGATCAAAAGTAAAATTTTGGAGGTTTATGCATGTATGTATATGTGTCGTGTATGTATATATGTATATGTACACATGCATGTAAGTTTTGATGATTAAAAGATTTAAATATGTAAGAAAGAATATGTCTTGCATTTGTAAGTAATGATTGTGTGATGATCATAAAAATGTTAGAATGTTTGAATATGAGAAACATGAAATAAATGAAGATCTAAGTGCATTCAAGTTCATACAAAATGATTAAAATATGTTGTGAGTGCATTAGATGCACTAACTAGATCTTACATGATGATATATGTTTATAAAAAGATGATTTGAGTATGGTTTAGTAAGAATTAATTATGATCAGATTATAAACCTCAAAATAAAGTTATTTTGAAGTGATTAGTGATATATAACTTTGTCATAATGTTTGCTAGCTTTGCATGTTGTATTTGGTGCATTAAAGTTGTAAAATACGTGAAATCGCATGAGTTATGTGACTTAAACAAAAACTGCACTAATCTGAATATAATCACTATTTTAATCAGTAAATAACATGTATTGTGTTAAAATATCAAGTCGTTTCGAGTTGGGATAGTTACGGTTAAATTTAACGCAAAACTATGCGTTAAAATGGTCAAAAATTGACTTTTCGGATGATTTTTATAAAACAGATTTAAATCAGTAAATAAACTGATGTTTTTAGTTTAAAAACAAGTATTTTAATTAATTTTAAGTCTACTTGGTGTTTGGTTGATCATACGTGACTTCCGACGCCCGAAAACGTTACCGAATCGCTAAAATATGCGTTTTTCAATGAACATGAGTATGGGTGAATTTTGAGTGAATCTTATGTGATAAAATGTATTAAGTGATTTGAACATGTAAATGTGATTATATGTTAAGTGTTAATTCGATAGTGGGAAAATTAGACTATGCATGTACGTTTTGTGCGGTAGAAATGGTAAATTTGCGTTAAATGTGTGTAACTTGTTTGTCGAGCATGAAATTTAGTATATATGAGATGTTTTATGTATATTTTCTTTGAAAATGACAAAATAGATAAATTAACAAGATTTCGTGTGTTTCGGTGTTAAATTATATGAACGTTTGTGTATAAATATTATGACGCGCAAATCGTAAGTATATCACGTATAAACAGGAGAGTTAATGGAATTACACAATAGCGGTCACCAATAAAATTGTTCAAGTCACAAAAATCATAATAAATATATAAATGTTTATGGACTCATATATATATATATTTTAACGTGCCAACATAATAAAAAATGACAACTTTTCGAGAAAATCTCAAAGTTATGTGATAATTCTAAGAAACAGAGAAACTTAGGATTTTTGTAATTAAATGTATATTGATTTAGAATTGTTCCCATATTAGCACATATATAATCAATTTCTGGGATTGCGGTATTAAAATACGCACCCAAAGGTGAGTGTCACTAAACCCCTCTTTTTACTGTTTTGTATATATTTTGGGGGTGGAACACGTTGTTAAAAGGGTTTAATAATGTTTTCGAAATAAAACATACATTTTACTATAAAATATATATTTTTGCTGAAAATATATGAAATTTGATAAGTTATACGTTTCAAAGTAAAACGTTTTTGATGAATAAATATTGGATGTACGGTTTTTCTTAAGTGATACAGGATCGTACAGTTGGGGTACGGACGCCGGCCTGGGTCTCGAATGATGGAGATTCAGGGGATTCGTACACATCGTGTATTAAATTGTCATATTAGTAGGATATATATATTGTACGTGAGGCAGACATCATATTGTTCTTTGAGAAAGAACCCTGCGCCCATGATGTCGTTTAATCAGTTTAAGTATTGCACGCGAGGAATTGTTGGTAGATCTATCGGGTTGACAACCCTGTCGTGACCGGTCGCCATGTGTCAATGTCAAACGACGAATTAATATTCTGTTCATTGTCTAGTTTTGATTATCCCTGCATGGTTAATATATAGTTCGTATCGTCTAGCTAACATACGAGTCTGAAAATTGACGCTATAATTTAATATATAAAACCTGGGAAGTATTACTATTGTCGAAGTAATGACCCGATGGAAGGCCCATGGATTTTATCAAAGGAGTAAAATGGACTTTCTAAAATTACATGGATGTTTTCAAATAAACACCTAATCAGAAAGTTTTCCTTGGAATAAAATTTGTTAGTAAACGAATAAGTGAACTCACCTTCCTTTGTGTTGACACTTGATTTTAACGTGTTCTACAGGTACATGAAATCGGCTTCGGGAAATCATGGCGTATCTTGTGTTTGAATGATGCATGTTGTTTGTTTAAAAATGTTGGACAACTTTTAAACTTTCTGGGACTTTTGTAATAAGATCCGCGAGGATCAAAGACATCTTAACTATGTAGTTGTGTCGTGACATAAAACGTAATGTTTTATAACTTATGTTTAAAATAAACCAATATGTCCAACAATAAAATGCATCGCTCGACAAGATATAAATGGGCACCAACTTCCGTCTCCACTACGTTTAAATATTCCGCTGCGACGTTTTTTGGGTGAGACACCTTGATGGGTAAGAAATGAGCTGACTTAGTCAGTCTGTCAACTATGACCCATATTGTATCATTCCCATGCCTTGTCTTAGGTAACTTGGTAATGAAATCCATGGTTACCATCTCCCATTTCCATGTGGGAAGTTCTAATTGTTGTAGTAATCCTGACGGCTTTTGATCTTCAGCTTTAATCTGAGCGCACGTCAGACATTTAGCTATGTGTGTGGCTATGGATTTCTTCAAACCCATCCACCAATAGTTGGCCTTTAGATCTTGATACATTTTGTCACCCCTAGGGTGCACTGAATATCTGGAGTTATGAGCTTCTTGGAGGATTAGGTCTCTAAGTCCTCCATGAATAGGAACCCAGATCCTACCATTAAGTCTGAGGATTCCATCACTCCCTGGTGACAACTGATCAATAGTTGCACCTAATTTCTCATTTGGAAGGTTAGCCTCCAATACAACTTCTTTCTGAGCAGCTAACAATCTTTCATTCAAACTATTCTTCAGTTCGATACTCTTAGCATTAATCCGTATGGGTTTAACTCTTTCCTTTCGGCTTATAGAATCAACGACTACATTCGCTTTACCAGGATGGTAGCGAATCTCACAATCATAGTTGTTCAAGGTTTCCATCCAACAGTGTTGCCTCATATTGAGATCTTTTTGATTAAACAAGTGTTGGACACTTTTTTGATCTGAGTATATCACACATTTAGTTCCATACAAGTAATGTCTCCACAACTTAAGTGCAAATACAACGGCACCCAACTCCAGATCGTGGGTGGTGTAATTCTTTTCATGCACTTTCAGTTGCCGTGATGCATAGGCAATCACTTTGCCTCTCTGCATAAGCACACAGCCCATGCCAGTGTGCGAAGCATCACAGTAAACAACGAACTCTTCTATTCCTTCAGCCAATGTCAACATTGGAGCATTGCTCAACTTGTGATTGAGGGTTTCAAAAGACTCCTGCTGTTTAGGACC
The DNA here is from genome assembly GCA_030545235.1 of Helianthus tuberosus. Taxonomy (NCBI): domain Eukaryota; kingdom Viridiplantae; phylum Streptophyta; class Magnoliopsida; order Asterales; family Asteraceae; genus Helianthus; species Helianthus tuberosus. The sequence goes on along the minus strand of CM060427.1, from coordinate 67,879,449 downwards.
CTAGTCAAACTTCACATTTTTGCGGGTCAGAGTAGTTAGCGGTGCAGCTATCCTTGAGAAGTTTTCGATGAATCTTCTGTAATAACCTGCTAATCCCAGAAAGCTGCGAATCTCAGTAGGTGTCTTAGGTGCTTCCCAGTTCATGATTGCTTCTATCTTAGTAGGATCCACTTGGATACCACGCTCGCTTACAACATGTCCAAGAAATTGGACTTCGCGAAGCCAGAATTCGCACTTGGAGAATTTAGCGTAAAGCTCCTCCCATTGTAGCAGTCTTAGGATGCACCGAAGGTGTTTCTCGTGATCAGCTCGATTACGAGAATAGATAAGTATGTCATCTATAAAGACGATGATAAAATTTTCTAGGTACGACTTGCAGACTCGATTTATTAGGCCCATGAATGCTGCAGGTGCGTTAGTGAGCCCGAGAGGCATCACTAAGAACTCATAGTGACCATACCTCATTCTGAATGCGGTTTTAGGTACATCTTCAGTTCTAACTTTGAGTTGATGATACCCCGACCTTAAATCAATCTTCGAGAAGAAGCTTGCCCCTTGTAGTTGATCAAACAGATCGTCGATCCTGGGCAATGGATAACGGTTCTTGACCGTCACTTTGTTTAGCTCACGGTAATCAATGCACAGATTCATTGAACCATCCTTCTTCTTTACAAACAGTATGGGTGCTCCCCAAGGTGACGAGCTGGGTTGTATAAAGCCCTTTTCCAGTAATTCATCCAATTGGGTTCTCAGCTCTTTCATTTCTATTGGTGCTAAATGGTAAGGAGCTCGTGCAATCAGTGCTGCTCCTGGCAGGATGTCAATTCTGAACTCTACTTGCCTCTCAGGAGGTAATCCAGGTAGTTCGTCAGGGAAGACATCCGGGTACTCAATAATGATTGGAATGTCTTCTATTTTAGGTTTCGGATCATCTACAGTCACCTGTGCCATGTAGATGACACATCCGCTCTTAAGGCACTTGGATGCTTTGTATAGATACATTGTCGGGCAATCCGTAGTGCGTATCTCCATGAATGGTGATCAACTCACCAGATGGGGTTTTGATGTGAACTAGTTTCTTATCGCAGGCAATTTGGGCTTGGTTACTCGATAACCAATCATGCCTAAAACTACATCAAACCCAACCAATTTCATTGGCAAAAGAGATAGTGGTATTGAATGATTCTTAATGGATATAAAGCATCCATCAAGAAGAGTTGAAGCGGTTTCTAAGGTACCATCTGCAAGTTCTACCTCATATTTAATGTCTAGAGTTTTAATAGGCAGATTCAGCAATTTACTAAACTTAAGGTCTACAAACAACTTATCTGCACCAGAATCAAATAAAACTCTAGCATAAATATCATTAATGAGGAAGGTAACTGTTATAACTTTATCATCATTCACCGCCTCCTTGGCGTTCATCTGAAACACTCTAGCGTTTGACTTTTTTGCCTCATCAGGCTTCTTGGTGTTTTTTGAGCAGTTTGTCTTAATGTGCCCTTTTTCATTACAACCGTAGTAGGTTGCATCCTTCAAATTTCGGCACTCCAAATATTTGTGCCCTTTCTTCTTACAAATTCCACAAGGCTTGGCTTGTGGGTCTAAAGTGCATTTCCCAAAATGCCTCTTATCACAGTTCTTACACCTGGGCTTATCACCAGACTAACTCTTTTTTAACCCAGAGTTTCCCTTCTTCTTCTTACTTGACTGGTGGGACTAGCCATCCTATCTCTTTCTCTTCCCATCCTCAGTGGTCCTCCTAGACTTACTCCTTATAACATCTAGAGTAAGAGACTGTGATAGATCTACAACCGATCTATAAGTGGTAGGCTTTGAAGCCTTGACATTCCCCTTGATTTCAGGGGCTAGACCACCAATGAAGCGCGCAATGCACTTTGGCTCCGGAGTGACCAGATACGGAACGAGTCGGGACATTGAATTGAAGCTGGTAACATAAGACCTGCAATCTAGATCTTTCATGATCAAAGTGAGGAAATCAGTCTCCACCTTTTCCACTTCATGCTGTGGACAGTAAGTATCTTTCACAAGCTCAACAAACTTAACCCAGGAGAGGTTATACAAAGGAATCTTCCATGTGGATTGCACTAAAGCTTTCCATCATGTGGCGTCTCCTTTAAAGGACTGAGACACAAACTTTACAATGTCCTCTTTGGCACGCCCACTGATATATACAACGGTTTCCATCTCATCCAGCCATTTCATACAATCAATGGCTCCTTTTTCCCCAGTGAAATCTCTCGGTTTACAAGAGACACAATGTGACAACTGCAACTTTTTGGTAACTTTCGTACACTTAAATTACTCATTTTTAGCTATACAGGTATGCGTTTTAAACATCCGAACTACATATTTCATGACATACACTTAGAATACTAATGAAATACTTATTTATGATGCACATGATTCATTTTTATTGATTACATTTGAAACAGTTTAAACAATGCATCGAAACAACTAGAATAGCACCTAGTAAACTAGTGTTCTGATAAAAAACGCAGGATCTGCAGAAACCATCTAAATGACATCTTTAGGACTTAGACGAAAGTCCAACATCTAATATACATTAAACCCTAACTAGGAATGCAAGGGTTTGGTTTAAAACCTTCCCGAAGTCCGATAACACTAAAAACTGCCCGAAAAGACTAAAAGCGAAAATTTCAACACTTTTTCGCAGAAATTCTGCTGAAATCAGCATTTTAATCTTCTTGCAACATATAAAAGTGCTGTTTAACATAGAATTCATATGAGGATACCTTCGGGTATCATCCGAACCAATAACTACATCAATTCACACAACTTACACAAGCTTAGCGTTAAAATAACGACTAATGGAAACAACGCCAAACGAATATCCGAACGATATCTAATCTTTTTTTTAGTGACCATCTAACATTATTTGGATCATTTTGGTCTAGTAATGGTTACTTAACACATTGAAACACTTAAATCCCTAATACATCTAAGCTTCCTAATCAATTTCTACACAAATCTAACACTTAAACACTTAGAAAAAAAAATTCATAACAAGACCCTAATGTGGGACCCACCCCCTTGCCCACTTGGTAAAAGATCTTAGATATTTTCACTGCAAGTGGTGAAACTTGGTAAAAGACTACATCTAGTTACTTTGATTCACTAAAGCTCATTACCTCATATTTTCACCTTTCATTACACACACTTAAGAACTCTCTCAACCTTCATCATCTTAGCCAAGAACACCCACCAAAAACCTTAACTTTTTAGCATTTCTTTGAGGATCAAGATGGAGTTACATGGATCTTAGGAGGATCTAAAGCAACCACAAGTTGAAGCAAGCCTTTCCTTCTATGCAAGAGCTTTCAAGCATCAAGATCATCATTTTTCTTTGCTTTTATCATCATCTAGATCATCCCTAGCCACAAGAGCAAGAAGTGAGCCTTCTAAATCCCTTTTTCATACTTATTTATGTATTTATTATTTAAAGAACAAGTTATAACTAAACAATCATACAAAATAAGATGAAAATACAAAGAAGCATAATAAAAATCATAATATATAAGATTGTTTATGTTGTGATTTAAAGCTTATTTCTTGCATATTTGATCAAGTATTGATGAATATCATATGAATAACTTGTTAGATGATGTTTAAAAACATGATCTAACAAGTATACATGAAAGTGTTAAAGGGGTTTTTGTTAAACAAAATGTTTAATGGATGATCATGATCTTCGATGTTGTTAAAGTATATAAGGTTTTTCACTAAAAATAATACTTTTACAAGATTATAATAAGAAACATACAAGATGGGTTTTGTATAAAAGTTTGATAAAACTAGAAGTAAAGCATGGTTTTTGAACTAGTAAACATATGTAATGATCATACCAAAACCCTACATGTTTATAATTTCATCTTGTTAAGTTTATGATATAAATCTCATATGTTTTGTTAAAAATGTTATGAGTAAATTGTTGGCGATTTTTAAAAGAAAAATATATGTTTTTTTTAAACATGGCAAAGTATATATTTCAAAGGAAATATGGCCATTTTTCTTAAAAATCATATGTTATAAAAACTATCATTTTTGACAAAATATTTACTAGAATAAAAAGATTTGAAAGAATAGTTTTTATAAAAGCAAAACTAGATATAAATATATATTTTTGAGAAAATATATATTTAATTATCTTAACAACTTATGTGTTATGTGTTATTTGATTGTATTAGTTATAAGTATGACAACTAGGAACTTGAATACAATGGTACAAATAAACACAAGACACATTACAACTAAAGTCTTACAAGACTACACATAAATACATCTTAAAAACAGTTTACGGATGATCCGAGCATTCGGACACAACTTATGGACAAATCGGACTTACGGACAAATAAACGGACTATATGAATATATCGGACTATAATATGTAATATATCAAAGACTTAGTAAACTACGTTTTCTAAACCGAATAAGTAACCATATATTTTCCACAAGTATACAAAATATATTACTTATGGTTTACAATAAAAAGGAATTGTTTTTGAAATATATAAACATACATATATATTTCTTAACATCTAAAACATATTATTTTAGTGAGAGACTAAAATTATATTTTTAGAACTAGTCTTAAAAATAGATTATTTTTAAGATAATTTTTATACCTTTTTACCAAGTAAAGATTGTATATTTTTATGAAATATATCTTAGAATATATAAGTATATATATTCTAAGAATACAAGATCACGTGTAATGAACACGAGGGTATACGTATTCTTATACGTACAACTATACACTCACTTACATCACCAACACTTGGTGAAAATACAATTATACATGTATGCCCATACATGGGAATTACTCATACACATACAGTTTACTCATACGAGACACATTCACACATATACAATTTATTCATACAAAACACGAAGTCAAGAAGACTTGATCCGATAATACAACTCACAAGATACAAGATTATATATATTTGGTGAAATATATACTAAACAATCATCAATTAATACATCTAAGACACAGTTCAACGAATAACAAATACATAAAAGTCTTAACACATATTCAAGATAAAAAAACTTGTACATGAGTCATTACAAAGACCGAAGTTTCTAACAAATCTAGGACCTTTGTAGGTCGTGATACAATTCAAGACAACTGCAAGTGAGGTTACAATTATATACAGTTTACAGAACGAAATTCTGTGAGTTCATGTCCCCTATTCATTTTAAATGCTTTACACCTTTACAACTATCAGGGAAAATACATGTTCAATTGTATGTTAAGTCATGGAATGAAACACCTTAGATCATGTGCGATTAGGGTCATACATCTTAGCACCATTAATCCAGTTTGGACCTAGGTACAGAGGGTTAGATCTAATGGGTTTTGGCAAGCCCCACTCATGGTCGTGGACCCATACAGATGAGTGCGTTTGTGTCCCAGTCGATAGTAGTCGACACAAAATCGTATAGGTTTGGATTGCTTCCTATTTCGTCACACATATTAATGTCCTCGCGAAACATTAATGATCAACGATTTCATTGACGCTTTACATACTACATCTTTACATACTGGCTTTCATCTTATACAGCTCACATTTTACATATACATTTTATACAATCACATTTTACAAGATATATCTTATACAACTAAACTGCATGAATTCGCTAACTTTTGTTGATGTTTTCAACATAACATGTATTTCAGGGAATTAGTGGACCATGCAAATGTTCAGACAAGATAGCAATTATCAAGACTCCATGCCACCATTTGAAGGGTTTGCCTGTTATATACCGCCTCTCTGCGGTGATATAGTGGTCAAAGCCTCGACATTTTAAGACTTACATTTTGATGTATGAAACAATGACAACTTATTTTCATTTGATGGTTTGTAACCAATACATTTACCTTATGCTGCGTTCTTTTGAAACGATTATGACAATGGCTTTGGAGCTTGTTTTATTCATTTAGTATGTTCACTTATATTGTTACGCAATGATAACCGATCAGATCACACCTCGCGCTTCCGCTACGAGCGGGTGTGACAGGTTGGTATCAGAGCATCGATTGTAGTGAACCAGGATTCTTTCTCGAGTCTAGTCTACAATCACTAGGGACCTCTCACGAAAACAATTTATACAAGAACAAGAGGTTTTCATTGCATAAACATTTTTCAAGGTCCACTACAACAAAAATTCACTTCACATAAATCAAGCGAGGACATTTCCTTGGGTGAAGTCTATGAGAAATGGACACATTACATTAACAGAATATGTGCCTACAACACATTACATTATCAGTTTACGCATTATAAACAGTTTACATGTTCAGCTTATATATGATAGAAATCCTTGTTAGATAGGATTTTATATGTATATATATATACAAATCATTTATATATGTATTGTATGAAATATCTTGGCAAGAACAAAATGCCTTCGACTTCGAATTCCATTGTCATCCTTGACACACATAACATGGTTAAGACACGACATCTTTTACACAATACATAATACTCTATTTCAAAACATGACATATTTTATACAATACATCTTCCATGAAAATATCGGCCTATCGTCTATTGCGGAGCTTATGGAGAACGTGGTTCCTAAGTGAGACCATAAAGCATGATCCCGTGGAAGATGGTTGCTTTCTCAAGGATGCTGAGATGCCTGACTTTGGTAGTGACGATGAGGCGGAGGTGGCAGCCTTGGACAACAACTCCATTAGTGGGACGAGGTCCCTGTGGCTCATACAAATTGTGATTGATGACACTCCTGTTCAGAAAAATAAAATGAAGTACTCATCTTAAAGGTTCCCCTCAAGTTGTTATTGATACGAATTCCCTCTATTTCTATTCCATCTAACTTCGTGCCTTTCCGCGAATAATGACAACGGACGTTGACACGTGAACTATCACGAAGGTCCCTTCTATGTTGATGGTATATATATATATATATACACACACAATAGTGTCCTCTCTCTGACTGATCGTCTGCTTTGAACGAGAGCACACTAGGGTGACTATGCAAGACAATTTATTATTACGGGGGCCCACGTAATAACAACTTGTAGTGCATGGAAATCCTGGTGGACTCTACGGGTCAAGCTAATGATCACTATTCAATCAAGAATTTTAAACTGTTACTTAAAATTCAGTCTTTTCTATCCAATAGAACACTAACCAAGATGATTACTATAACACCCTACAATACAATACAGGAAGACGATACGTATTCATTCGTGTCTAAACATTTGATCTATAACACGAGTTGTTCGAGACTAGTCATCTAAACAAACAAAACTTGTTAGCCACTCATGGAGGATTTTCCCTCAATATTCTAGAATCCTTGTACTTGAGTTGGCTCCTTGGTGTCTATGGCACCTTATGTCGCAACCCCCGACCCCTGCCTCGGGAGGCGGGCGGCCGCGGCCTACTCAGAGATGGTGGTATCGGTGTTTATCATTATTTGGCAGCGGAATTTACATCAGGACCGTAGTTAGGAAATATTTTATCAGAGTAAAACACCACCTTTTTATAATAATCATATTGGGATAAACCCAAGTTTTTATTACAAACATGTTTATAGGAATAAACCCTAATTTATTCAATAAAACATCTTTCTTTATTTAGGTAACTTTTATAGCTACATTTTCCAAGCCTTCAGTGCTCTCCAGCTGGCTTCTATTTTGGCTTTCACATTTTGTTATCTGAAACGCGTTTTAAAAACATTTGTCAGTGGGAAATACTGGTGAGTGAATCCCAATTTAATCAAAACAGATTTTATCCTTGTACAACATTGAGGGCAATCAGCAATTACATTTGTTTATTATTCTACCTTAATTACCACCCACGGTACTGTCGACCCGACTTGTGGTCATGTTACTACTCACAGTGTAGTAACAAATTTTGTATACAAAACCCCAACATACCGAAGATAATTGTAGAATTACAAATACTCAATCACTGTGAAATATAACTTAAAACATTTGAGGTTTTGTAAAAAACAGTTTACAAAATATTTACAAAAAGGAGATTACTCACATTGCTAATTTAGACTTTTTCCTGTGGTTTCCTGGTTATAATCTAATAAATTAAACAATGCACACGTGATGCGTGTGTAGCGTTATATGTTTTTATGTATATTTTTAGCCCTTTTTACACTTTAGTCAAGTTTTAAATTTATAAAACACGATATTTTACTAACACTAAACACACATATGGGCAAGTGCACCCATCGTGAGCGTAGTATAGCGTTGGTAAGATACCGAGGTCGTCCAAGGACACAAGAGCTTTTAGTACCGGTTTATCCTCAACGTCTAATCAAATCAAAAATTTTAGAAAAAGGTTTAAACATGAAAATAAAAACTAAAAATGCTGCAAAATAAAAATAAAAATAAAAATAAAAGTAAAAGTAAAAACAGATAGACAAGATGAATCACTTGGATCCGACTCGCCTTTAGTGTAACCTTTAATTATTTCCGCACTTTTGCACTTTTTAAGAGATTATCTTAGTTATAGTAGTAGGCCCTTCTTTTGAAGGTGACGTTACCCTCAACCCAGTAGTTTGAGTCAGCAAGGATACAATCCTAAAGGGTTGGATTATTGAAAGATAATTAATTAAGTTATTAATGCGTAATGTGGTAGGCCCCTCTTTTGAAGGTGACGTTACCCTCGGCTAAGTAGTTTGAGTCAGCAAGGATACAATCCTAAGTAGCCGGGTTAATGTTTTAATAGTAGTTTACATATGAGGGGATCAAGAAATTCGAACCCCCGCCATCCAATACCAGTGGGTATTGAAGGAGGTCCTACTAAGCTTGACCCAGGTCCTTGCAGGATCTATACACAAGGCAAGACGCTTACCAAACCATTCCCTTAGCCCCCGACCAGGTAGCCAACATATCTCCATATAGACCGTGGAGATATGAATGGTGTAAATCTTTTATTTTATATAGACAGTAAAATAACGCCAAGACACCACGGACAAATGATAAGGAAGTTTCACCTTCAACATAAGAAACTAGTTATTAAAGTCATTAATACAAAACCAAATAAAAAGTGCGAAAAGATTAAAAATAAAAAGTATTACACTAAATGCTTGTCTTCACCAAGTGATGTAAGAGACTTAGGCAAACATGGCCTTTGATTGTCAAGAACTCTTATGATCAATCTTGGATCCCGAGACTACTACACACACTCTATGATGGATAATGGATGATGGTGGTGGATGTGGGTAGTGATGGTGGTGGTGGTGGTGGGTGGGTGAAGTGTGAGAGAGGTGGTTTGCCAAGGGATGCCTTTGAAGTGAACCAAGCACCTCTATTTATAGCATGCACAGAAGCCCGGACACGGCCCCGTGTCCATTGGGCATGGCCCCATGTCCATCCATCTTCTCTTTCTTCATTAAATGCAGTTTGTCTGCATTAGTTGACCACGCCCACGTGTCTGCTGGGCACGGCCCCGTGTGCAGAAGCGTATCTATACTATCAAGATTTTCTTGGATTCTGCGAATCTTAGCATTGACCACGGCCCCGTGTCCGCTGGGCACACCCCCATGTTGGGAAATAGAAGCTTCTACAACTTTGTCTTTTCTGCAGACACTTGGGCACGCCCCCGTGTTCGATGAGCACGGGGCGTATTCAGCCTTCTGATATCTTGTTTTTGCTTGGGAAGATGCTGTCGAGGGGTCCGGCATGCCACGTTTATTCCTTTTCTTGTATTATTGTTAGATTTAGCTGCATTTTTGCTTCTTTTGTTCATTTAAGCTCTTTTAACCTTGAAAATACAAAAGGAAGACAAAAACACACTTTTTCCAACATTAGTACTAAAAAGGGTTAGTTTTATGCCACATTTGATGTAATTTATATGTTGCATTTTACACACATCAAATACCCCCACACTTGAATCTTTGCTTGTCCTCAAGCAAAACTCCTTATAATGTGGCTTACACACCCAAATGGAATGGGTAGAAGAGAAGGTTTTGGGCTTGTCTTGAGTATCGGGAATCCAAGATTTTTATTAGGTTTTATTTTTATTTTATTTACAATCCTATTCGTTATGATTGATTCAAAACATTACATAAGAGAAATTACTTATTTGGGCACAACATGCCTATTTAAAATTCCATTTATATACAAGTTCACATACCTCACGGGAGATCACTCAACACTCGCCCGAAGATGTATTTTGTGAAACACTCGGGACCGGCATGGAACTAACTTCTACCATATGCTTGCCAAGAGATCAGTCCTCCTCCTTTTTAACTATACACCTTTGTAAATATCAAGAGGACTTTGGGGAAGGGTTAGGCTTGGGTTAAAGGTAGGTGGTTTTGGGTTAGTAGTTAGTAGAAAAGGGCGAAAGGCGTAAAAAGCGTCGGTTGTCGTAAGACTTTTTACTTTTATGACTTTTTATTCTAATGAAGCAATTCTTCAAACAAAGTTCTTTTTGATGAATTTGTTTGTTTATTTTTTTTTTTTTGGCTTCAACTTTTTTTTATAAGGAATGTTACATGAAAACCGAGCTTTTTACTAAAATAAAGGGTTTAAAATGAAAAAGGGTTTTGGTGGGTAAATGGTGTTTGTTTTGTGGGTTTAGAAATGAAAAGGTTTAGGCTCAAAGGGGTTAACTAGGGGGATTTTGGGTAGGTGGTAAAAAAAAAAGAAAAATAATGGTGTTGAAAGAAAAAGGGTTAGTCCTAAAGCCTCCATCATTTGCTTACTTGGGTTTAAGTTGGTAAGGACCGGGAATGTATCGTCATGACAAGTTCTAGAGTCGTCAGAAACCAAGCGGCTATTCACACTAGAAAAGAAAAATGAGCCTTTAGTTTAAAGATGTGTATTTGTATGCTCAATAAAGGCTCAAAACTCACTTTTTTGTGGGAATGGGTTTTTATGTGATCAAGCATATATAATCAAATTTTAACTAGATTTGTCATGTCGTTTCATAATTTTCTTATGTTGGTTCTTTTTATCACGACGCTATCGGTTGTAAATTTGTAAAAATATAACCTTTTTAGAACTTGTTATTCCCAATTTAAACCAAGACAAGTAAAAAAATAAAAAGTTTTTGAAAAAAATTGGGGTGTTTAGCGGTTCCAATAGAGTTTTGTGTATGGCTTGTAATTAGGACTTGCAAAATTCAAGGGTTTTAGCATCCCCCCTACACTTAAATTACACATTGTCCTCAATGTGTCCCAAAAATAAGTTTTTAGGTTGATTGAATGTGTAAAAGGTGTGTTAAAAACAAAATTTAATGTTACTGGGCATCTGGACACGGGCCCATGGTGTTCGGGCACGGCCCCGTGTTCAGGTTGCCAGTAACAGAAATCATCAGAAAGTAACAAAATCCTAGACACGGGGGCGTGTTTAGCGAACACGCCCCGTGTCCAGTTACCTAAACTGGGCGCTTTTCTGCAGACCTTTCAGCACGGGGCCGTGTTGGCAGGGCATGACCCGTGCTGAACTTGCTGTAATGAAGAAAAATTGTCGGGAGGCTCTGTTTTTGGTGCATGGGGTGTTGGTTTAAGTTTCCCTTAGTATCCTTCACTATCCCGAGTGTGTTTTATTTTTGAAAGTTAAAACTAAACTAGAAAGCATAAAAATTAATCTAAACTAAACTAAGGATAGTTCCGCGGAATGCCTCCGTGGTGCGCCACGTTTATAAGGGTCCTCGGCTAGACCCAAAGCCAGTCATATGTTACCCAAGTGGGATGTTTTGCATCCCATGTTGCACCGTCAGAGAGCATCATCCAAACTTGAATCTATGACTTTCATGTAATTGACCGGGTCATCGTCTTCTGCTCTCTTACCAACTCCAAACTTCATTTCCTTGTCCCCAACCCTCAATGTTAGTATCCCACCATTCATGTCTACCACTGCGTGTGCCGTAGCTAGGAATGGCCTCCCTAAGATGAGTGGTACTTAGGTATCTTCCTCCATATCTAGTATGACAAAGTCAGCTGGGAAGACAAAGTCTCCGACTTTAACTAGTAGATTTTCAGCGACACCTTGTGGGTATTTAACTGACCTATCAGCGAGTTGTATGCTCATTTTCGTAGGGCTTGTTTTCCCTAGGCCGAGTTGGTCGAACGTTGATGTAGGCATGAGGTTAATACTAGCCCCGAGGTCGGCTAGTGCGTTACGAATGGGTGATTCCCCAATTGAACAAGGGATGGTGAAGCTCCCGGGATCGATCTTCTTTTGCGGGAGTTTGTTGAGTAGCAAGGCGGAGCATTCTTCGCTTAAATTAACTAATTGCAATGATTCAATTTTCCTTTTGTGAGTGAGGAAGTCCCTCATAAATTTTGAATATTTAGGCATTTGGGTTAGGACTTCAACAAATGGAATATTCACATGCAATTGTTTTAGTAAATTTACGAACTTTGAGAATTGCTCATCGGTCTTTTGGCGAATTAACCGACCAGGGTATGGTACCGGAGGATTCTTGGTGGGCTCTTGATTTGGTGGAGGAGTCGTCTCTTGTTGGGGTGTCGTTGGAGTTGTGGTTTGGCTAGATCGGCTCTTTTCAGTTGGAGGTAAAGGAGCCTCCTCGGGACCCACGGTATGGTTTCTCAATGTGATGAGATGCACTTGCGCCTTTGGGTTTGTAACACCCGAAAATTTTAAGACACAAAATGTAACAACCATTATGATTTATAGTCCAATAGGAAACCCTAATTAAGACACCCAAGTAATTCTGTACAAACCCTAGAATTTTCAGAATTTTCAGAATCAGGATTAGGGCCCCTAAAACTCAGGGGGGGTATTTCCTACTTGATGATTATCTTGATAACTTGCGGACGAAGTAGAATTTTAAGAAATTTTCGACTCAGCTAGGCTAGTCCCACGCGTGGCAAGTCTATAGTGATTTGCTGTCCCTTACGGACCGTAACATTAAGAAGCTTACGGTCCGTAAGCTAGTGAAAATTCAGCTATAAATAGCAGACATTGGCATTCGATTCTGGGTGTTCAAACGACGAAGAAATTCTCTTCAGGCACCGAGAAATCGTCCAATTACTCTTCCAAACACACACGAAACACTAATTAGTATAGCGGGGTGCTGCCGCAATCAGGGTATTAACTCAATCGCTGCTACGATTCATTGTCCGATCGATTTGAACTATCCGATAGATGTTTAAGTGCTGCTCAAATTGGGCTTATACTTTGTCATTCGTCGTGATTTCGACGGGATGTTTGAGTACTGTCCAAAAACGGACTATACTCCGTCCTTAGTTGTGAATCCGTTGGATGTTTAAGTATCGTACTTTGTCGTTCGTCGTTAATTCGATGGATCGTCGTTAATTCGATGGATGAAGTATCGCACTTTGTCATTTGTTGTGAAGGTTTAATCTCGTGAGTTATCGTAAAAGCTGTATTAGTTAATTACCTAGTTTGTGTGCAAATTAGGTTAAGAGGATAATCAGTAAGCTAAACTCTGTCCGTATGAATCTACAATTGGAAACAAGGTAGCATCATTTGGAAAATTTTAAGGTACGGATAGATTCCTTTCTTTCGATTTCTGTCAATTCTGATTTTAAATTCCGTATTAAGATTAAGTAAGTTATAAGTTCAGTACGGATAAGTTCTTTTCTTTTGATTTATCATTTCTGATTTTAAATTCCGTATTAAGATTTAAGGTATAAGTTATAAGTTCCGTACGGATAGATTCCTTTTCGTTTGGACATTTCTGATTTTAAAGTCCGTATTAAGATTTAAGTTATAAGTTATAAGTTCAGTACGAATAGATTTCTTTTCTTTCAATTTACGTCATTTGGATATAAGTATATCAGTCTTGATTTTAGATTTCCGTATTAAGATTAAGTTATAAATTAAGTTATAAATTCCGTATGGATAGATTCCTTTCTTTTGATTTATGTCATTTGGATATAAGTATATCAGTCTTGATTTTAGATTCCATATTAAGATTTAGTTATGAAATAAGTTATAAGTTCCGTACTGATAGAATTCCTTTCTTTCAATTTATATCCGTTGAGTACGGATAGAATCTTTTCTTTCAATTTATGTCAGTTAGGTACGGATAGACTCCTTTCCTTCAATTTACGTCGTTTGAATATAAGATTTCTGATTTTAAGTTCCGTATTAAGATTAAGTTATGAAATAAGTTATAAGTTCCGTACGAATAGAATCCTTTCTTTCGATTTATGTCGGTTAGGTACGTATAGAATTCCTTTCTTTCGATTTATGTCCGTTGGGTACGGATAGAATTCTTTCTTTCGATTTATGTCGTTTGGATATAAGTATATCATTCCTGATTTTAAATTCCGTATTAAGATTAAGATAAGTTATAAGTTCAGTACGGATAGAATTCCTTTCTTTAGATTTATGTCCGTTGGGTACGAATTGAATCCTTTCTTTTGATTTATGTCAATTGAATACAAGTTCCGTATTAAGATTAAGTTAGGAAATACGTGTTGGAAGTTATAAACGTTTTGAAAAGGTTTTGTTTTACATCAGTTATTTAGAAAATGGTTTATTTTATACGAGTTTTATTTCATACTCTAGTGGTTCCTTATTAACGAGTTAAGATTTTATCTTGTTTCGTTTAATAAACCACATTTTGGGGACGAAATTGTCAAGATAGGATTGATATCCACACCTTGGTGACTGGTTCCACTCTTAGATTTTAATCTTACCAAAGATTCGTATTTTCAATTAAATTATTATTTACAAGTTATAAGTTAAATATATTAAGGCTTACAAGTTACAAGTTAAATATCTTAAGGCTTACAAGTTATAAGTAAATAAATTACAAGTTTAATATTATATACAAGTATTATGTTACTTAAGTCAAATTATAATACCATTATATTACTATGTCTTTTTAAAACTCCTCACATCTTTGATTATCGATTCATTTGACAGTCCGTTGAATTCCTATTATAATCATAACCTTGATTTTAGCTCTCATGTCATGCGATAATTTTCTGTTAAGTGGTACTCATTATCGCATGTTCCGATATAAGTTCCGTTTTGTTTTGAAAATAAGTTTTATAAGTTATGTGAATAAGATCATTTGTACTCTGATACCCTGAGTATCGCTTCTCGTGGAGTGTCCCACGAGCATGTTGTTGCGGCATCAACAGCATGTGCTCCATCTGTGACGGAGAGATTAGTTCACGGCGTCCCTAGGTACAAGTGTGGTACAAAGCTACTAGGAGGCGTATGGATCGATCCTAGGATTTAAGTATAAGGAGGTGGATATCAGGTATGCCAACTGGCCATATCATGTGATAAGTATGCAGGAGTAGCTACCTGTGTATTGTCACGTTTTCAGTTTGCTCATGGGTACATCCGTAAGATATGATTATGAAATTAAGTTATTTGCATCGTCAAATTCCATCCGGTTATCAAAATAAAATAAGCTTTTGTTTTCCTCTATCCGCACACTGGGCAAAAACTTTTCAAAACTTTCGAAATTTTGCTTAGACGTACGTTTTTTGTTGTTGTTGTTTTCTTCTTTACGTCAGGTTATCAAGACAAGCTGGGACAGAATATGGAAGAGTGCTCGAGTGTTTGGAAAAGACGGTAGAAATAATTGTAATGGATTAGATATCCTTAATTAAGTTGTAAAGCCTTGTAATACATTTAAGTATAAATGGAATTATGTTTTTGATCTGACTACTGTTATTGTGACACTTCGGCCCGTTCCGGGACGGGGTGTTACAGCTATGGTATCAGAGCAAAGGCTCTTTCCTGTAGAAAACTTAAACATAAGTTAAGACCTGTGAGGTAATGGGTAGATATTGGGTTAGGATTTCGATGTCCAATCAGTCGATACAATAATCGTTTTTTTTTTTTTTTTTTTTTTAGTTTCTACCCATCGATTAGTAACTTTTCTTTTCACTTCATGATAGTCTCGAACATAAGTATTTCGTTATCTTCATTGTTTTTACTCTAGATTTATTTCAAGTATGACTATTGATCATAGTGGGTCGCGTTTAAGTATGATTATTATATATATATATATATGTATGCAATAATTTCGAGGACGAAATTTTTTTTAAGAGGGGTAGATTTGTAACACCCGAAAATTTTAAGACACAAAATGTAACAACCATTATGATTTATAGTCCAATAGGAAACCCTAATTAAGACACCCAAGTAATTCTGTACAAACCCTAGAATTTTCAGAATTTTCAGAATCAGGATTAGGGCCCCTAAAACTCAGGGGGGGGGGGTATTTCCTACTTGATGATTATCTTGATAACTTGCGGACGAAGTAGAATTTTAAGAAATTTTCGACTCAGCTAGGCTAGTCCCACGCGTGGCAAGTCTATAGTGATTTGCTGTCCCTTACGGACCGTAACATTAAGAAGCTTACGGTCCGTAAGCACTCTTACGGACCGCAACCTTAGTAAGTTTACGGTCCGTAAGCTAGTGAAAATTCAGCTATAAATAGCAGACATTGGCATTCGATTCTGGGTGTTCAAACGACGAAGAAATTCTCTTCAGGCACCGAGAAATCGTCCAATTACTCTTCCAAACACACACGAAACACTAATTAGTATAGCGGGGTGCTGCCGCAATCAGGGTATTAACTCAATCGCTGCTACGATTCATTGTCCGATCGATTTGAACTATCCGATAGATGTTTAAGTGCTGCTCAAATTGGGCTTATACTTTGTCATTCGTCGTGATTTCGACGGGATGTTTGAGTACTGTCCAAAAACGGACTATACTCCGTCCTTAGTTGTGAATCCGTTGGATGTTTAAGTATCGTACTTTGTCGTTCGTCGTTAATTCGATGGATCGTCGTTAATTCGATGGATGAAGTATCGCACTTTGTCATTTGTTGTGAAGGTTTAATCTCGTGAGTTATCGTAAAAGTTGTATTAGTTAATTACCTAGTTTGTGTGCAAATTAGGTTAAGAGGATAATCAGTAAGCTAAACTCTGTCCGTATGAATCTACAATTGGAAACAAGGTAGCATCATTTGGAAAATTTTAAGGTACGGATAGATTCCTTTCTTTCGATTTCTGTCAATTCTGATTTTAAATTCCGTATTAAGATTAAGTAAGTTATAAGTTCAGTACGGATAAGTTCTTTTCTTTCGATTTATCATTTCTGATTTTAAATTCCGTATTAAGATTTAAGGTATAAGTTATAAGTTCCGTACGGATAGATTCCTTTTCGTTTGGACATTTCTGATTTTAAAGTCCGTATTAAGATTTAAGTTATAAGTTATAAGTTCAGTACGAATAGATTTCTTTTCTTTCAATTTACGTCATTTGGATATAAGTATATCAGTCTTGATTTTAGATTTCCGTATTAAGATTAAGTTATAAATTAAGTTATAAATTCCGTATGGATAGATTCCTTTCTTTTGATTTATGTCATTTGGATATAAGTATATCAGTCTTGATTTTAGATTCCATATTAAGATTTAGTTATGAAATAAGTTATAAGTTCCGTACTGATAGAATCTTTTCTTTCAATTTATGTCAGTTAGGTACGGATAGACTCCTTTCCTTCAATTTACGTCGTTTGAATATAAGATTTCTGATTTTAAGTTCCGTATTAAGATTAAGTTATGAAATAAGTTATAAGTTCCGTACGAATAGAATCCTTTCTTTCGATTTATGTCAGTTAGGTACGTATAGAATTCCTTTCTTTCGATTTATGTCCGTTGGGTACGGATAGAATTCTTTCTTTCGATTTATGTCGTTTGGATATAAGTATATCATTCCTGATTTTAAATTCCGTATTAAGATTAAGATAAGTTATAAGTTCAGTACGGATAGAATTCCTTTCTTTAGATTTATGTCCGTTGGGTACGAATTGAATCCTTTCTTTTGATTTATGTCAATTGAATACAAGTTCCGTATTAAGATTAAGTTAGGAAATACGTGTTGGAAGTTATAAACGTTTTGAAAAGGTTTTGTTTTACATCAGTTATTTAGAAAATGGTTTATTTTATACGAGTTTTATTTCATACTCTAGTGGTTCCTTATTAACGAGTTAAGATTTTATCTTGTTTCGTTTAATAAACCACATTTTGGGGACGAAATTGTCAAGATAGGATTGATATCCACACCTTGGTGACTGGTTCCACTCTTAGATTTTAATCTTACCAAAGATTCGTATTTTCAATTAAATTATTATTTACAAGTTATAAGTTAAATATATTAAGGCTTACAAGTTACAAGTTAAATATCTTAAGGCTTACAAGTTATAAGTAAATAAATTACAAGTTTAATATTATATACAAGTATTATGTTACTTAAGTCAAATTATAATACCATTATATTGCTATGTCTTTTTAAAACTCCTCACATCTTTGATTATCGATTCATTTGACAGTCCGTTGAATTCCTATTATAATCATAACCTTGATTTTAGCTCTCATGTCATGCGATAATTTTCTGTTAAGTGGTACTCATTATCGCATGTTCCGATATAAGTTCCGTTTTGTTTTGAAAATAAGTTTTATAAGTTATGTGAATAAGATCATTTGTACTCTGATACCCTGAGTATCGCTTCTCGTGGAGTGTCCCACGAGCATGTTGTTGCGGCATCAACAGCATGTGCTCCATCTGTGACGGAGAGATTAGTTCACGGCGTCCCTAGGTACAAGTGTGGTACAAAGCTACTAGGAGGCGTATGGATCGATCCTAGGATTTAAGTATAAGGAGGTGGATATCAGGTATGCCAACTGGCCATCTCATGTGATAAGTATGCAGGAGTAGCTACCTGTGTATTGTCACATTTTCAGTTTGCTCATGGGTACATCCGTAAGATATGATTATGAAATTAAGTTCTTTGCATCGTCAAATTCCATCCGGTTATCAAAATAAAATAAGCTTTTGTTTTCCTCTATCCGCACACTGGGCAAAAACTTTTCAAAACTTTCGAAATTTTGCTTAGACGTACGTTTTTTGTTGTTGTTGTTTTCTTCTTTACGTCAGGTTATCAAGACAAGCTGGGACGGAATATGGAAGAGTGCTCGAGTGTTTGGAAAAGACGGTAGAAATAATTGTAATGGATTAGATATCCTTAATTAAGTTGTAAAGCCTTGTAATACATTTAAGTATAAATGGAATTATGTTTTTGATCTGACTACTGTTATTGTGACACTTCGGCCCCTTCCGGGGACGGGGTGTTACAGGGTTGGTTTCGGTATTGCTTGGTAACGCGCCTTGTGGTCTCTTGGAGAAATTTTGAGCTAGTTGATTTATTTGTTTTTCAATGTTTTGAATACTAGCTTGTTGATTTCTAAAGTTTGATTCCAGTTGCTGAAATCGATCCGAGCTTTTCTTTTCGGTGTCGAAGATGAGGCGAGATACGGTATCTTCAATCCTCTCTCGTCCCCTTTGTTGTTGAGATAAATTTTGTGACTCGTTTCTTGGTTGTTGAAAGTTTGTTCGTTGGTTTAGATTTTGTTGGTTACTACTATTGCCGGGTTCTCTCCAACCAAGGTTAGGGTGGTTATGCCATCCTTGGTTGTAAGTACCCGTTGGTGGACCCGACGGCCTAGGTCTATTATCAATGTAGTTTACCGATTCTGTTTTAATTATCCATTTCTTTCACACAACTCCAATTTTCATGTGGTCCACCACACCCCTCGCAAGCCATAACCGAGTCCGTTTTTGCCATTTCTAACTTTTTGATTTTTGAAGAAAGGGCCTCGATTTGGGCTTGCAAGGAGGTGCTCTCATCAACCTTATGGGCGCCCGGGGCAATAGATTTTGTGCCTCGGGGAGTGTGCCACTAAAAATTGGTTTGAGCAATTTCCTCAATTTGATTATAAATTTCATTTGGGTGACGATTACCTAAAAGTCCCCCGGAGCTAGAGTCAAGTGTTTGTCTTGTGTGTGGCAACAACCCATTATAGAAAGTGGATACTTGTTTCCATACCGCAAGACCATGATGAGGACACTTTCTTAGTAGCTCCTTGAACCTTTCCCAAGTTTCATATAAGGATTCCCCGTCCTCTTGTGAATATGTATTAATTTCAGTCATTAATTTAGCCTATTTAGCAGGAGGGAAATACTTATACAAAAACTTTTGGGCTAGTTCATCCCAGGTGTTTACCGAGCCAACTGGGAGGGTATTAAGCCAAGCCTTAGCTCAGTCTTTTAGTGAAAATGGAAACATTCTAAGGCGGATGGCGTCATTTGATGCTCCATTGATCCGAAAAGTATCACATATTTCCAAGAAGTTAGTGATATGTAAATGGGGATCTTCGTCCGCAAGCCCATGGAAGGTTGCGGAGTTTTGGAGCATTTGTATCAAATGCGGCCGAAGTTCGAAGTTGTTGGCCTCGACATTCGGTGCATTGATAGCGGCGCTGAGATTACCTACGGTGGGTCGTAGGTAATCCATGAGGGTACGCTGATCCGCCATTGGAAGTGGGTCCCCTAAAACTTTCTCTTGGTTTTTAGCTTAAATCTTTTTCTTAGAAAGCGTTCGGGTTCGTCTAGAGGTTCTTTTATGTCTCTACTAGAACTGAAGCTCTTACACTGCGTAGAAAGTTCAGATGTGGCGCCTGGGTTCCAAGTCCTGCAATAAAAACAAAAAAGAACGTCGGTCAGAAGTTTCACCACGGCCCCGTGCTCAGATGAACACGGCCCGTGATCGGAGATACTAATATTCGCTAATTTACATATATTTTAGTCCCCCATTTTATCCCCATTTTATGCGTTTTCGGCCGTAAAACCGTCATTCGGATACTTAATCATGTATACTTTTGTTTACAGGCCTAAAACAGCGTACCGAACAAGAAGATGATGAAAACGAGGATTTTCCGGGTAAAACGGCTGAACTGCGAACATTCTGCGGAAAATTCTGACCTGGGCAAGTTGCACCCTCGTGCGACTGGTGGCACCCCCATGCGGATGCGACAACAAAGCTCAGCTCGGCGTTGCACCCCCGTGCGACTGGTGGCACCCCCGTACGAATGCAATGAAATCCCGGTGACGCACCCCCGTGCGACTGGACGCACCCCCGTGCAAATTCAATGGAATCCCGGTGACGCACCCCCGTGCGATTGGACGCACGCCCGTGCGGATCAGAAAACTGGTCAAATGACGTCATACCGCACTATACCACAATAATGCATAAAGTGCACGGTCGTGCGATAAAGTACACGACCGTGCGATGACCAAAATTCACTATAAATAGCCCCATTCACCACAGATCAGTTAGTTGGGTTTTTCTCCATATTTCTGGGCGATTTCTGGGTTCCGAAACAGTTCTGATCAAGCCACATTGAAGCCTCAAGATCGCGTGGAAGCATAACCAATTCAACCCATCGATTCCTTGCTTGTTTATGGTTCGATTCCTTGTTCTTGAACATGTATTCTAATCATTTTGCAAGTATTGAGCTGATGTTAGTTTATGTTTAATGTATTTTATGTAATAGTAGTTATAATCTTGTTTCTTGAATAATCTTTATGTTGTAATCTTGTTTGTTTGAAACTTAAGTACTTTTCCATGTTTGAATCTTCATGATTATATGACGAATGTTTCGTTGATGTCGAATTCTTGATTATGTTTGATTATCTCGGGTGATGAATATGTGGTTAGTAAGATGGTAACTATTTCTTGATTAATCACTTATTTGTAGGCTTTGTTTACATCATGAAACCGGACCAGGGTATTGATTTTACACGAGATATATCTTATTTTGATTAGGAATACTTTCTTGCATGTAAAGGTTCTAACGAATTGTATGGTGTTGTTTACATGTTCTTGCATACGGTTTATGATCCTTGTTTAGTAGTTTTTGTCTGAAATTGCTGACATGGTAGATTTGTGTTTAAGACATGTAAAGGTGAAACTGTTTGTTTTATGATCTACATAATTGCTTATCCTTGTGGCTGTATTATGACCATCGGTATTGCTTTCTTTGATAAGTGAGGTTGGGAATCCAGACCCGGTAAATAACCTATCTTTAAAGGTTCGCATGAATAAATATCAATAGCTCGCTAATGAATGATTTTAGGTGGTTAACGTGTGACCATCGCGTTAACTTTCCGAAGAACCATAATGCTAGAAATCCAGACCCGGTAACTAGCTGTCTTGAAATTGGAAAATTGATTAAGTGCTTTTGTGACGTATATGATAGATAACATGTTTAGGTTGTTTGTGAGACAAGATAATAATATATTTATGTTCTAGTCATAATTTAGATAACTTAGTTACACAATCATTCACTTATCCTTTTTATCTGGTAAAATACTGACAAAGATTTAGTATATTATAACGCCCGTGTTCCATGGATCGATATCTGGCTCTTACCAATACTTTGCTACATATATGACGGGATACACTTGTCCTTTGTTGTGTGTGTTTTAATGTTAAGGTATAAACCATTTTTATAAATATTAAAACCCACGTGTGTGTGTAAATTCACTGTAAATAATATGTGTACATAACATCACACCAGATACAGTAATTGTTTTTCGGATCCCTGTTACTGGGGAGCTCAACACGGCCCCGTGCTGCACCGACACGGCCCCGTGCTAAACTCTCTGTAACTCGGAAAATAAAAGCTGCCAGTAACTATACTGGGCACGACCCGTGTCCGACCAGGCACGGCCCGTGCTGAGCTCTGCAGAAGCTGAAAATTTAGGAAAAATCCTAAAAAAATAGAAAAATAAGAAAAACGATTAGGCCGTTGATTCCTAACTTTCTTAAAATCCTTGTGTCCCGGCAACGGCGCCAAAAACTTGATGCGTGTGTAGCGTTATATGTTTTTATGTATATTTTTAGCCTTTTTACACTTTAGTCAAGTTTTAAATTTATAAAACACGATATTTTACTAACACTAAACACACGTATGGGCAAGTGCACCCATCGTGAGCGTAGTATAGCGTTGGTAAGATACCGAGGTCGTCCAAGGACACAAGAGCTTTTAGTATTGGTTTATCCTCAATGTCTAATCAAATAAAAAATTTTAGAAAAAGGTTTAAACATGAAAATAAAAACTAAAAATGCTGAAAAATAAAAATAAAAGTAAAAGTAAAAACAGATAGACAAGATGAATCACTTGGATCCGACTCGCCTTTAGTGTAACCTTTGATTATTTCTGCACTTTTTAAGAGATTATCTTAGTTATAGTAGTAGGCCCCTCTTTTGAAGGTGTCGTTACCCTCAACCCAGTAGTTTGAGTCGGCAAGGATACAATCCTAAAGGGTTGGATTATTGAAAGATAATTAATTAAGTTATTAATGCGTAATGTGGTAGGCCCCTCTTTTGAAGGTGACGTTACCCTCGGCTAAGTAGTTTGAGTCAGCAAGAATACAATCCTAAGTAGCCGGATTAATGTTTTAATAGTAGTTTACATATGAGGGGATCAAGAAATTCGAACCCCCGCCATCCAATACCAGTGGGTATTAAAGGAGGTCCTACTAAGCTTGACCCAGGTCCTTGCAGGATCTATACACAAGGCAAGACGCTTACCAAACCATTCCCTTAACCCCCGACCAGGTAGCCAACATATCTCCATATAGACCGTGGAGATATGAATGGTGTAAATATTTTATTTTATATAGACAGTAAAATAACGCCAAGACACCATGGACAAATGATAAGGAAGTTTCACCTTCAACATAAGAAACTAGTTATTAAAGTCATTAATACAAAACCAAATAAAAAGTGCGAAAAGATTAAAAATAAAAAGTATTACACTAAATGCTTGTCTTCACCAAGTGATGTAAGAGACTTAGGCAAACATGGCCTTTGATTGTCAAGAACTCTTACGATCAATCTTGGATCCCGAGACTACTACAAACACTCTATGATGGATAATTGTCACACCCCAACTGATGGCGGAAACATCGGGGCATGGCACTGAGCAAAACAGATTGTCCAGAAGTTTCCATAACAATTATCATTACTATTCAATTTAAATTAACATGTCCCATACCATGTCTCAAACAGTAAACAAATTATTACAGATAAAGTCTAGGCAAATCTTTCTGTTCCGACAACTCAGATTCAAAATAGAGCAATTGTTTATATGCTTCTAGAGACCCTTGGTTCAATTACTACAGACAACTATTTGTTGGGCTCTAAAGCTTTATTCTAGCTTCACTTTCCTACCAGATATGCATCCTAAGCACCTGTCACATACGTTAAAATAAAGTCAATACATATATTGTAAAGGTGAGCATACAAGTTTGATAATAGCATATAGAGTTTGAATTCGTTTACGCATAACCAACACGTACACATAGTGAAATGAAGCACGTTAGTTATCGACATAGATCCATCGATACCAATGACTGCGGGTTGACTGCCATATGCAGTTCGCAATACATGATTACCACCGTAATCATGCAAGTAATTGTCCTTAACAACCCCCGTGAACGGGTGCTGAGTCCAAACTATAGTACTATCGTTGCTAAGGCAGGTAGACAGCATTCCATGTGTAAACATAACAAACAAGCATTCATAAGCCACGTATAACATGCATTAACGGTTAGCGTTCAAATAGTATTGAGTAGTGTGTTTGATGTGATTTGAATAGTTGTAACGTATGTAACACCCAAAAGTGCATAAAGCAAAAAGGGATCGAGTATACTCATAGCGGTTGATGGATTGAAGGGAGCGCTTAGCGAGTAAAGTTAGCCTGAATAGATTGATAGCATAACGATAAGCAACGCGTAAAACGGAAAACAAGTGTTGGAGGGTCGGACAGCTGGTCGATCGGACGGTAGTTCAATCGGACGGCTGACCGTTCGGTTGACAGTCCGTTCGGACCGCTGTCCGGTCGGTCGGTAGGCCGATCGGATGGTTGTTCTAGTGGATTGTTTCTTCCTTTGAGAAGGACGTGTTTGTGTATGATGGCTTGTCTTTTGAAGTTTTCGTTGTAGTATTTTGAAAACACTGAAGTACCTTTACCCTTCAGGTCGGTCGATCAGACGGCTGTTCGATCGGCCGGCAACCCGATCGGTTAGCTATTTTTAGCAAGACAAGTCCTCACCAGGGTGTCACCTGATCGGACGGCTGTTCGATCGGGTGGCACTCCAAGTGCATCGAACATGTTGAAAAATCGATTAAGTGTTGAAGTATAGTATCTCATGATCCGAAGAGTAATCCGATCAGACAGTAGTCCGATCGAACAGCAGTTCGTTCAATACTAGTCTTCAAAACAAATTGATTAAGTGTGGGGCCATGTGTTAACCGATCGGCTGGCTGTCCGTTCGGACAGCAGTCCGATCGGTCAGCAACCTGACCTGATCAGCCTATTCATCTAACACTTGGTTGTTCTGATTGTTTGTCGTTTTATTGAGGTATTTTGACAACGAGTCGAACCATAGATCCCTCGTCCTTACTTGGTTCCCTGGTCGGACAGGAATCACCCAAATCCAGCCGGTGAACTGTTCGGAATGAAGTTTAACGTTTAACCCGAAATCGGTTAACCTCGTGGATAGAATCTGGATCTTGAGCCATGCAACCACCGGAGGGATTTGTAAGCCGGCACAGGCTCCGTTTCTATCGGTTTGAAGGCATTGAGTGAAAAAGAGTTGAAAGAAAGTTGGAAAATCCATCTTTCAATCCTTTTCACCGTGTATATGTTTAGATCTATGAAAGATCTTTGTTTGTTTATGAGGAATCGGCTAGATCCAAGTTATTCTTGGTGGATTGAGGCCAAAACATGAAGTTCTTCAAGAACCCATGATGACATCATCCTAGAACACTTGAATCTTGATGATTTCACGGTCAAAAGTTAAGATTTGAAAGATAGAAAGGTGTAGGAGTGCGTGTAGGTCAAGAAAGTACAAGATTTAGGACGAAATCTTACCGGAATCGAGAGGAATCTGAGAAAAGGATGAGTTAAGCGTGCTGGTCGGACCGAGGTTTCCAAAAGTGGAAAGGATGACAATGACAGGGGTATTTATAGGATGCCAAATGAGGAAAGTGCTGGCCGATCGGCCAGGCAGCTCCATCGGACAGCCTGTCCGATCGGACAGCAGTCCGATCGGCTGGCTGTTCGATCGGCTGGTAGCCTGATCGATCAGCTGCACGTTTCGAGTGTTCGGTGCGACGATTTTTGATATTTCGATTTCGGTTGCGAGCAGTTCGATACGATAGGGTTTCCAAGTCAAATTACTTTTAATCTCAACCACTCATATCTCGCACTATCCCTTCTCCACTAATTATCATAGTTCGTTTGTGATTCGAGTTCAATGTCGATTGAGTTCGATTGCATTTCAAGTTTCGATTGATTTCCACAACTTACAAAATTAAACATGCGCAGGTAACACGTAAAGCACACACATACGTATAACAATATTCCAAATGCGTATTTCGAGTTGCGATTCGATCTCGATTTGATTAGCATAGTTTGATTATCGTTTAGTTAACTTTATCGCATTGTTACTTCCTATAGTTCACAGTCGTAAGTCAATTGAATAGCGATAATCATACGTCGATTATTGTAATTATAGACACTTATTCCACATAATAGCTAAAATAAAAGAAATCTATTATTAATCGGCTGCGCGAAATCGGTCGTTGACTTTGACCTTGACTTCTCGAAAACACGGGGTGTTATAGCCTCCCCTTGTTTAGGGAATTTCATCCCGAAATTAGGCTGGAAGTTGTACAACATCGTGAATTACCTTGGAGAACTTTCTCTTTCTAGACTTTCTCTTTAAATAACTGCGGGTACTTCGCCTTCATGTCGCTTTCGAGTTCCCAAGTGAACTCTGCGCCTCGTTTGCCTTCCCATCGGACTTTTACAACAGGAATGCGAGAGCATCTGAGTTGCTTGGTTTGGTGGTCCATGATTTCGACAGGCTTCTCCACGAAGTGTAGTGTTTTGTTCACCTGAAGGTCATGGAGAGGTACAATCAGATCATGCTCAGCCAGACACTTTCGGAGGTTCGAAACGTGGAAAGTCGGGTGGACGTTACTAAGTTCCTCCGGTAGTTCGAGTCTGTAGGCGACTTTTCCAATCCTTTCCAGAATCTTAAAAGGTCCAACATATCGAGGCGCGAGCTTCCCTTTCTTGCCGAATTGGACCACACCCTTCCAAGGTGATACCTTTAGGAGTACGTAGTCGCTAACGTCAAATTCAAGGGGCTTACGTCGTCTATCGGCATAACTTTTCTGTCAATTCCGAGCTTTTACCAGGTTGTCTCGAATTTGGAAAATTATGTCTGTCGTTTCTTGTAATAGCTCAGGACCGGTTAATTGCGAATGACCGATCTCGTGCCACACAATAGGCGATCGACATCTTCTTCTGTATAAAGCCTCGAATGGTGCCATTTGAATGCTGGAATGATAGCTGTTGTTATACGAGAATTCGACTAACGGCAGGTATTTATCCCAATTACCACCGAAGTCTATGACACATGAACGGAACATGTCTTCAAGAGTACGAATCGTTCTTTCAGTCTGACCGTCGGTTTGGGGGTGGAAAGCGGTACTTAGATTGAGCGATGTACCGAGTGCCGTTTGAAATGTTTCCCACAGTCACGAGGTAAACCGAGCATCACGATCAGAGATGATGTCACGAGGCATCCCATGATTACATAAAATCTCGTCGGTGTAGATTTGGGCTAATCGTTCTACCTTGTAGTCTTCCCGTGTTGGCAAAAAGTGGGCTGATTTAGTCAAACGGTCAACCACAACCCAAATGCTGTCGTGACCTGATGACGTGTGTGGTAGCTTTGTTATGAAGTCCATAGCTATACTCTCCCACTTCCACATAGGGATTGGTGGTTGTTCGAGTAAGCCAGAGGGTCTTTGATGTTCAGCGTTGACTCTCGCACAGGTCAGGCATTTTCCAACATAGAGAGCAATAACCCTTTTCATGCCCGGCCACCAGTAGTTGTAACGAAGGTCCTGGTACATTTTGTCGGCACCGGGGTGAATAGAGTACCGGGATTTGTGGGCTTCGTCCATCAGGATCTGTCGCAAATTGGTCCGTTTAGGGACCCAAATTCGGTCCAGAATGTGGAATATCCCATTCGACTTGCTCACAAGCTGGGCTCCATCGTGGTAGATCCTTTCTTTCTTCAGAGTGCGTTCGTTGAAACACGCATGCTAAGCTTTGCGGATGAGGGTTTCGAGATCATATTGGGCTTGAACATTACGAGTGCTAAGCAGATAGCTCCGTCTGCTGAGTGCGTCGGCAACAACATTTGCTTTGCCTGGGTGATAACGAATCTCACAGTCGTAATCGTTGAGAAGTTCTACCCATCGGCGTTGACGCATATTAAGTTCCTTCTGATTAAAGATATGTTGTAAGCTCCAATGATCGGTGAAGATCGTACACTTGGTACCGTACAGGTAGTGTCTCCAAATCTTTAATGCGAAAACAACTGCGCCTAGCTCGAGGTCATGGGTTGTATAGTTCTTCTCGTGGATTTTGAGCTGACGAGATGCGTAAGCTATAACCTTGTCCCGCTGCATAAGGACACAACCAAGACCAAGGTTGGAAGCATCACAATAGACAATGAAATCATTGTTTCCGCTGGGCAATGTGAGAACGGGAGCATTGCAAAGCATGTGTTTAAGGGTTTTGAAAGCAGACTCCTGTTTGTTTCCCCAAACAAAAGGTTTATCTTTATGCGTGAGAGCGGTAAGTGGTACAACGATTTTTGAGAATCCTTCGATAAATCGTCGATAATAGCCCGCTAATCCGAGAAAAGAACGGACTTCGGACGGGTTCTTAGGCGTAACCCAACTCTTAACTGCTTCAATCTTCGCGGGATCGACATGAATACCTTGACTATTAACGATGTGACCCAGAAACTGAACCTCCTCCAGCCAGAATTCACACTTGGAGAACTTGGCATAGAGTTGGTTCCCCTGGAGTAACTCGAGAACCAAACGTAGATGTTGCGCGTGTTCGGCTTTCGACTTGGAATAGATCAAGACATCGTCGATAAACACGATGACGAAACGGTCCAGATATGGCTTACACACGCGATTCATCAGATCCATGAAAACCGCGGGTGCGTTGGTTAAACCAAAAGGCATAACAACGAACTCATAGTGGCCGTATCGAGTGCGAAACGCGGTTTTGGGTATGTCCTCCTCTTGAATGCGTAGTTGGTGATATCCTGAGTGTAGATCGATCTTCGAGAAGCATGTAGCACCTTGCAGTTGGTCAAACAAATCATCGATGCGAGGTAGGGGATAGCAGTTCTTGATAGTTAACTTATTCAATTCCCGATAGTTGATGCACATCCTGAACGACCCATCCTTCTTTTTGACGAAAAGGACCGGCGCGCCCCAAGGAGAGGTGCTTGGGCGAATGAAGCCTTTCTCAAGTAATTCCTGGAGTTGGTTTGAAAGTTCACGCATTTCGGACGGCGCGAGTCGGTAGGGAGCTTTGGCAATAGGGTTGGCTCCAGGAATGAGGTCGATACGAAAGTCGATATCACGACTTGGCGGTAGTCTGGGAAGATCCTCTGGAAAAACGTTAGGAAATTCTCGAACCACAGGAACGTCTTTTACTTCCTTCTTCTCTTTCTTTTCCTTCTCCGCTACTACAATGTTAGCCAAGAAAGCTCTGTATTCCTTGCGGAGATACTTGCTAGCTTGGACACAAGACATGAGCTTGAGACCTTTTGAAGTAGTTTCACCATAGACACACAATAAATCACCATTCGCGAGCGAGAATCGAATCATTTTATCGAAGCACACAACTTCAGCATGGTTTTCACGAAGAAAGTCCATGCCTATTATGACATCGAAACTTCCGAGTTGCATCGGAATAAGGTCGATTGGAAATATGTGATTGTTGAGCTCAAGAGTACAATCACAAAGTACAGAATTAACGACGATAGTTCTTCCCGTAGCGACTTCAACTTTGAACGTCGAGGAGAGATGAGAGCGCTTACGACTAAGGAGTTTCTCGAATTCGAATGACACAAAGCAATTATCGGCTCCAGTATCAAACAAACATGAAGCATAAATACCATTCACAATGAACGTACCATTGACCACATTGTTGTCGGCTTGGGCTTGACGCCCGTTGATGTTGAAAGTTCGTGCGCGTGCTGCTTGTTGCTGTTGCTGCTGCTGTTGGGGCTCTTGTTTCACAACCCTGTTCGGGCACATGTTGGCCACATGCGAAGCAGACTCTGGCGTTGACCGCGGTTACCGAAGGAGCTTGTTGACCCTGAGGGGCGGCGAGTAGAGCTTGATGAGCAGGAGCTTGTCGAGCACGGTAGTTGGTAGTGAAATGGCCGTACATATTGCAATGAGCACAGAAACGGCAAGCGATGGTAGTCGGGTGATGGTAGCTACAAGTAGGGCAAAGCGGGTGTGGCCCAGTGTATGCACGCTTTGCAGGCGGTGCATTTGCCACAGGCGCCGCTACTTGACGCTGTTGGGCTGGTACAGCTTGAATCGGTGCAGCAGTGATCGCACAGTTCTTGTTGCTGGAGTTGTTCTTTCTCTTGTTCTTCCTCTTGTTGCTCGATGAGGTGGTGGTTTCAGCAGTTGGTGCGGCGGTAGCTTGATGCAGGTGCTTTGAAGTTTTATCCCAGACACCAGCCTTGACCCTCTTGTCGTTGATTTCGGCGGCCAGTAGGTAAGTCTCTTCGATCGTCTTAGTCTTAGCCGCTTGCACGAAATCTGCAACGCAGTCGGGCAAAGCTCGGATATACTTCTTGATTGTGATCTCCGGAGTCTTGACTTGGTTGGGACAGATGATGCTGAGCTGTTTGAAGCGAGCCGTGAGCGCAGCATTGTCACCTTCATGTTGATGTATGTGCCAAAATTCATCCTCTAGCTTTTGACGTTCATGAGGAGGGCATAATTCCTCTAGCATGACTTCTGTTGGTGCATACATCTGTCAACTTCGTCTTATATCGAGTCTTGGTTTCGTTGCGGATTTGATCAAGCATGATGTCATCATATTCAATGATGACATCATAAAGATGACATCACCAAAACAGCCTGTTTTCATCACAATTTCTGTCTTCTACACCTTCTTTTCAAAATTGAACGGGTTTCTATGGTCCAAATCGGATGAGTTTTTGATATGTTGTGCGAAAACACCTAATCTACAATCCTACCAAGTCTCAGATCCGAATTCCTAGCCGTTTGAGAGGAATCTGGGATTTTGTGTTCGAAAACGCGTGACGTCAGCTTAATTCCGCACGAAATAAGCTAATTCCGTTTGAAAAATCCTAATTCCGTTTAAAAAATCTTAATTTCTCTTGAAAAAACATAATTCTGCTTGAAAAAATTCTTAATTCCGTTTGAAAACACATATTTCCGTTTGAAAATTTTAATTCCGTTTGAAAGGTCCTTAATCTCGTGCGGAATTACTGTGTTTTGTGTGAAAATACCTAATTTCGCGTGAAACATTTCATCGAACCATGTGTAATTGATTAATGTGTGTCGGTTAAATGGATATTAAGGTCCAATTAAAATCAATCGGTATTATAAAGTTGTCAGCCATTAAAAATTGTGCATGTGAAGAGTAATATTGACTGTCGACTATTGTCTAGAAAGTATCAGTTCACGTGATTACAATTGATAATTGTCAGTCCATTTAATGATCATGTGCTGAATATTTGCGGCCCAATCAAAGTGTTGTGTGATTTTAAATTGTCGGGCATTTAAATAGTTACATGTGATTAAAGTTGTAAAGGTCAAATAGATTAACATCTTATCTCGGTCCAATCAGATTTAAGTAAAATCAGACATTAATGTTTGCATGTGAGATGTATTAAAAGGAGATGTCAGCCTAGTGAATATGAAGGTCCAATAACATCACATTGAACGAAGTTGTTTAATTGAATTGTGAAAAGTAGTTATCGGCCCATGCATTGTTGTCGTCCACTAAGATTGTGAAGTCACATCATTTGAATTTACATTGAAATTGTATTGTGTATTAACTGAATTATTGGATTCATGTGCTTTAACTGATCATTAATTCTAGGTTCAATCAACAAGTATGTGGAACATATTAATTGTTTAATATCAGTAGATACCGACCCATTAATTGTTCAAGAGTATCGGCCCAATTAATTCCTTTGATTGACGGGCCATGTGTGTGAACTGAACATATATTATTGATCAAGCCCATTCATTTAGAGATTTCATCTGAAAATCATTTGTCCGCAAATCTTCAACACCAGTCTTAGATTGATTTAATCAACACACACTTTTACGTATTCAGTCCGTTTAAACTGATCGTTTGTTTGTTTGTCTGCCGGGTGTTTTACAAGGTGATACAGCTCGTTTGAGACCAGTATTTTTGATACAAGAAAGTTTGTGTTTGTGAAGCTTTGAATTTGAAACATGGAAGAGGAATTCTACAATGCGTTTGCTACACCAGTTGCACCAGTTACAGCTTCTGAAACATTGTACAGTGAGAACGAAACGGGAACTCACCAGAAACCGCCAAAACTTATGTACATTGAAGATTTTAAAGGATGGCAGAATCGATTTGAAAACTGGGTGCAAGCTTACAAGTTTGATGCATGGTGTGCGTTGGAAAAAGATTACGAGAAACCGAAAAACGAACGTGGGCTTGAAAATGGATTTTGTGATTTTACTGAAATTGATAAATTGAAATATACAAGTGAAAAAATGATGATCAGTATACTTCAACAGGCGATTAAAGAAGACATCTTTGTTTTACTTCAGCATGAGGGTACTGCTAGATCGATTTGGAATGCATTAATTAAAAAATTCAAAGGAAGCGCAGATATGATTAAAAACAGAAAGGCATTGCTGAAGAAATCTTTTGATGTGTTTGTAGCTTTTGAACATGAGACAACGAAACAGACAATTGATAGATATTGTCATCTTGTTTTGGAAATGGGAAGATTGGATATAAAGAAAGATGATGAGGAATGGGTTGATAAACTTGCTAATGCATTACCGCAGCAGAAGTGGGGAACTTATTTGATGATTGTGAAACACATGAGGAAGTCTGAGAATATGAATCTGGCACAGTTTATTCAGAAAATTGAAGAGCACGAGTTAGATATTCAGAAAACAGCAATAATGAAGAATCCAAATGCTCAACAAGATGTCAGTTTGTATTACTGAGGGAACAAGTTTGAAGCTACCCCCAACCCTAGTCCAAAGATTCAAACTGGTTTTAGTGCTGATAGTTCATCTGGAACAAAGAGTAGTAATGTGACACAGAGTGGTGGATCTTCATCCTCGTATTCAAGCTTTGATCCAAATCATACAACATCAAGTCCTCAAAGACAGAACTCTACAAATTTGCAGTGCAATGTTACTTTGAACATTCAAAATGGTCAAAATCTGTCTCCGGAAATAGCAAAGCAACACATGGCATCACTTGTTGCAATGTTGGAATCTTATGAAAGTTTGATTGATGGCAAGATTGGAAATCCGATGCTTACAAAAGAAGATTATGACCAAATTGATGCAGAGGAACTTCAGTTGATGGATGTGAAGTGGTGCTTGGAGGAGGGCAGAAAAGTTTCAACAAATTACTGGAAGAGATGAGTTTCGAGGAATGGCTACTTCTCCGTTAGGTTTTGACAAATCAAAGGTTACCTGTTTTCGTTGCAAAGGAAAAGGCCATTTTAAACGAGGATGCAAAAACAACGAAGCAATTGGGAGACAAGATGGAAAGAATGATTATTATCAAAAGTCAATTTTTCATCAGATTACTCAACAAAAGGAACCACAAACTGCACATGCTCGGCCAATTATTGATGAAAAAAGGAAAATGATCGAGGATGCAAATAAAAAATCCTATTTTGGTATCATTGATCAAGATGATGAATTTGTTACTGAAGGGTTTAGCTGGGATAAATACATTCCACCAGGTTCAGGTCTTGTTGCTAGAATTCTGGGTGAAGATGAGACTAGTGAGAAAAGAATCCAGATTTTTCCAGATCTTGGAAGTGATGTGGATACCGATGATGAGGAAGAACATCTTAACAAAGCTAGAAAAGGCATAGATCCTACTAGTTTTAATTTGTTTTTTGCAGATAAAGTTGAGTTGCTGTATCAGAAGAAGATTGCCAGATTGAGGAAAGAACTGGAAGCAGTAAGAATCCTTGTTGGTGAAAAAGCAAAGACAGAAGCTGGAGAAGCAAATGATGAACCAGTGACTGAGAATGTGGTAGAAAAGATAGTTGAAGTCGAAAAAATAGTTGAAGTTGAGAAAATCGTTGAGGTAGAAAAGATTGTTGAAGTTGAGAAAGTTGTTGAAATTGAAAAGATAGTTGAGTTCGTTAAACCGTGTTTGAAATGTGAGGAGCCTTGCAAACATTGTGAGGAAAAAGACAAGAAGATTCTTGAACTGGAAGAGATGAAAGAGAATTTGTTATCTGATGTGAAGTATGTGAAGGAGTCGTATGATGTTCTGAACAGAACAGTGGATAGTCTGAAAAAGACAAATTTAGAAGTTGAAACTGCTCAGATGAGGATGAATGGAACTTTAATGACAAAGCAAAAGGTCATCAATGAGTATATTGAAGATTGTGCTAAGCTGAAACAGGAGTTGGAACTTGAAAAGATTGAGAGTGAAAGGATTAAACGATTGTTGTTTAGCTATACAACATGTGATTATTTGATTGATCGTGTTTATCCTACTGTTGCAGGTCTTGAAGCATTCATGGAGAAAAAGATTGAAGATACTGATATTGGTAAGAAACAAAGTGTCAAGTATAACAGATGTCCGCCCCCGATCCATGAAAGTTATTCTCCCAGGAATCCTAATGAGGAGCGTCTAAAAAAGGCAGTCAACATCAAGTTAAAGTCTGAAATCATTGATGAATTACCAGATAATATTGATGTTACATTCACAGCGTCTGACACTGATCATGAGTCCGAGTTATTAAAGAAAGTGGTTGATCAGGTGTTAGATATGGATGAAGAGTCAAAACCGGAGTCTGAGTCTGATAGTCTGAGTTCGTCAGAAAAGAGTCCGAGTTCACCGGTTAAAAGGGTTTACAATAAAGAATTCTTATTATCAAAATCTAATTTGAATAATGGATCAATCAAAGTGGCTTATACTTTGAAAGATTCAGACAAATTATATTCTGATGAGGAATTTCCAATAAGAAGTGTCAAAACTGAAATGATCAAACAGGTTTTCAAATTAACAGAAATTAATATTTCTGAAATAAAAGATTTAAATCTTCATGAAAAACCTAAAAAGTACACTTCAAGAGTTCAACAGAGATTGAATAAGAAAAAGGGTTACAGTTCTGGTTCAGGTTATCGAAAGAAACCAAACCACAACGGTAATTTCAAAAAACAAGGTCTTGGTTTTATAACCCCAGAAAATTATAAAAATGAGAAAAAATATAAACCAAAAACAAAATTTGTTACAGGTGGAAGTTGTGAAGATGAGCAGAAGAAACCATTCTGGAAACAATCAAATCAAGAGTTTCTTGCTGAAGTTAAGAGGAATGTGAAGAAATTTGCTCAAAGAGTTGACAGAAGAACTTGTTTTAAATGCCAAAAAGTTGGACACATTGCTTGGAACTGCCAAGAGTCCACTTATTCAAAACAGGGAGTGTTTTCTAACTCTGAAATGAGAAGGAAATGTGTTGATAAATCGACTTTAGAAGCTGGTGAAACTTCAAAACGATTTTACAAAAGACAAGTTGATTTGAATAAACAAAAAAGGGTTGTAAAATCTGAAAGTAGTTCTGACAATGAATCTGATTCCATAAAATCAGAGGAGTCATCTGTTGAGAAAAAGAATGAGAATTCCGTTCCAGAAGTGAATGATGAAAATTTTCCCAAGTTGTCGAAGGAAAATTTAAAGTTGAAGGTTGGTAAAACTGAGATTTCAGGTCAAATTTTTGCTGGTAACAAAGAATTTGATGCTGAAAAGGCGTTTAATGGAAAAGTTAAACATATTTCCGGGAAGATGGTTGATGGGAAGGTTAAAAGTGCAAAAGATTTTTATAAATCAAAATGTTGGTGGGATAGGTGTGTATCAACATCACCCAAGGCTGGTCAAGCTTGGGTGACAACTTTTTCACCATAAATTCCTGACTTGCCGGAGCTCCCAGGTTGGTAAGTGTGGAGCAGGAATCGGCATCATTCTTGAAAAACTTGTGTGGTAAATCTACAGGTGGTATTTTTTTTAATTGTTATATGTTGATTTATAAATGGTATGTTTGGTGAGTGAACCTACTAGTGGTTGAAGATGGTTTTCACTTACAAGTGGTAAATCAAGGACATTAAGTTGTACTTGTTTTTACTACAAATGATATTTTTGGAGAACAATGTGATGAACCCCAATTTTACAAGTGGTAAAATCAACGAAACTTATTTTCCGGAAAAACCATTTGATTAAAACAAACTTAAGTGTTTTGAAATCACAATGGGAAAATAGTTTGTTGTGAGGGGGAGTTCTGATTGTTTATGCCAAGTGGATGGCAAATTGAAGCAATTCACATCAGTTGTCACTTTACTTGTACAGTTTGTTTTCAAATTTCTTTAAATGATTTTGCATTTTAGGGGGAGTAAGAAAATTTCAGAAAATACAAAAACATTTGAAAATTTGAAAAAGCCAAAAACATGATAAAATAAAAAACGAGTTTTGTTGTATAAAAGAGGAAATGATAGTACATCAGTGGACTATCACAGCATGCTAAAGAAATGGAAGATAAAAAATGTGATAAACAGTCTCACTGATGATATGCCAGTAGGTTTTTGCACATTTAGTAGATTGTGACGAGATATAAACCTAAATTCAAACTTGCTTATATCGTGGGGAACATCTCTCGGATATATGGGTAACCCCCAAAATATTGTTTAAAGGACCCCTCTTTCTGAGATACTAGGTCTTTATGCTTAGTGATATCTGGGGTATTATCCCGGGACTTCTGATTTTGCGGAAGCAATGGCCTAGTCCCCGGAGAATACTTTACGCTTGCTTGAAATAAAAGCCAGCCCTCAGCATAAAAAATGATGAAACATTGAAAAATGCTAATCATGTGCTGTTGTAAAAATGATCCTCTAAAGGGGACCCACCAAAAGTCGAAGCCGTCATCTCTCTGCTGAACGGAAGTTCTGACCTGAGCTCTCACGGCCTTCGCAATTTAACCCCTTACAGATATCATCTAGGTATACTCACCTGTAAGACTGAATATTGGGATCTGGATACGGGAGTATATTCTGAGGTGGGACACGCGAATAAGTTTAAGTCTCTAAAACATTAATCTCGTATCTCAAAACAGTTGAACTTTGTGTGAAAATTTAAGTGGATCAGTATACTGACAATCTAAGTGAATCGTTTAGAAATTAAAATGTTTAAAGCTTAACGGTGTTGGTGATTTGTCTCATAAACTGATATGATCCTCTTACACAAACTCACAAAAATATTGTATGTAAATATTTTTTTTACTGCATTTCATTTCTGTTATATAAAAAATTCAAAAAGATTTTCAGTGTGTTTTAGCATAAATTTTTGAAAAATCCAAAAAGATTTTCGACAACTGATATTGAAGAGCTGATTTTCAAAATTCCGAGTGCTGAACATGACGAACAGGTTTGGGAGAGTGTGATTGAAAAGTTTTTTAAGTGAAAAGGAGTCTATTGAAAGTAAATTGTTCTGAAAATGAATGATGTTTTTACATGTGATAATCAAAGATTAAATTTTGTTATATTTGTAAATCTTATTTTAAGGTTAAGGATGTGCAGGATAGCCTGGTTTCTGACCCTGAGCAGACAAAGAGCCAGGTCATGATCCTGATCCTGTGAAAGTCGGACTACGATCCCAATACATCTTGAGGGGAAGTCTGTTAGAGAAAGAAAGTTGGAAGTTGCTAGGGCCAGCTGCTGATCCTGAAAAATTCAAGAGAGAGTTACATCATCCGAGGAGGAGATTAGTTGAAGAATATTAGAGTGAGGCAAGAATCAGATCAAGATTATGGAAAGAACACAAAGACTGATAAAGACTGAAGATTGAGAAGACTCGACACTTAAGACTCGTCAACATCTGAGGGGGAGTCTGTTGGTGCATACATCTGTCAACTTCGTCTTATATCGAGTCTTGGTTTCGTTGCGGATCTGATCAAGCATGATGTCATCATATTCAATGATGACATCATCATGTGCAATAGTACACGAAATTGAATGCACACATAAGACAAAAGTTAATTTCATGTGAGAGTATATAATTTCGTGTGAAAGGAGTGTGTAATTTTGTTTGTAGTGACATGGTAATTTCGCATGAATAGTCATGGGTAATTCCATGCGGAATTACTTTCCTATAAATAGGTGGTTCATGGTTGTCATTTGTAATGGAATTAGATAGTGATACCGAGGTGCTGCCGGTTTGTCTACTGATTGTAAACAGTGTAATATCAATATACAAGACGTTTAAAGTGGAAATCAAGCTGTTTCTAAGTCTATACGTCTGTTTCCGCCTTTCTTATACATAGGAACTCTTCTGAACGACTCATTTGGGTCATGATTCGATCCTACAACTTCTTTGAGCTCGTCCCATGATAGACCGTAGGCTGCATCGTTCCCTCGCTTGTTCCTCTCGGCCATCCACCAGTCTAGTGCACGGGACTGGAAAACGCCGGTAGCATTCAGAGTTCAGAGGTCATCGGGGCAACCACTCTGTCGTAGAGTGACCTCAATGGAATCAAACCATTGGAATAGTGTAGTAGGACCTCCCTCGCCAGTGAATTCTTTTGGCCCACACGACTTGAATTGCTTGAAATTGAAAGTAGTCTTGGTAGCAGCTTTAGGAGCTTCGATTCTCGACTCCTCGGACGATTTGCTGACGTTCTCGTAGACATCACTTACGGCCTTTGCTACCTGCTTGGCGATGATAGCAGCAAGGCGTTTGTCTCTCTTCTCTTGACGAGAAAGTGTGTGACGGGATCCAGATGACATTGTCTGTAATAGACATCGTCACAGGACTCAACACAACGTATTCGAATCTCACCTCACACATCTAACGTTTACTAAAGCTCAGGAACACATACAATTACGTAGGCGCATAGACACATAGTCAATCAGTCACAGATTCATATAAGCACAGATTCACACAGTCACGTAAGCATATAGAGCACAGAGTCACAAAACACCTGACCATGTAGTCATAAGAGGCAGTCAGAATACAGAAACCTATCATTCACAGTTCGCGAGCATTCGAATATAGCGTTCGCGTTTAGTATATCGAGTCGTGTAGCATAAGCGTATAACGTAGCATAAAGTCGTCTATAGTTTAGCGATTTGTCAGCGTATAGAGATAGAGATGCAGTACGAGTCGCGTGTGTCGATTGAAGTGAAAGCAAAAATCGAGTAAATCTCCAAAATTTAAACACCTAAACAGGTAAATGCACATACAAGCACATAAAATCGACGAATCATCAGAGTCAGCAGTCGCGGGCTCAGAATCTAAACACATAAAAATCGAGAAATAGATCGTCTGCGGCTATTGGACTTCGACTACCCAAAGTGTTTCGACTATTCTCAAGGATGCACAACAAGTCCTTGTTGACCTAATAGGCTGTGCTCCATCACCGTCATGCGGTGAATGGCACACATCCTTTCGGTTGTTTAAGCACTCGAGTCCTTGAAATTCATCGAAACTTTGGTGAGAGTTTTGTAAAATGAGCGAAACAAGTCGTCAAGGTTAGGGTTTCACCCCTGGCTTAACAACTTCGTTCTTGTTTTTAATAAAATAGAGGAGATTATTCATCCAAAATACGGATTTCACTCCTGATTTGGCATAATTCTCCTTGTTTGTTACTAGAATACGGGTTGTCCGAGCAACTTTAGACGAGAGTTTGCGGTTTTCACACCTAATCTTGACTTAGTTACTCTTTCATAGTTGAAAATTCGAGTGCAGTGATAGTGTAGCATAAACGAGATTATCGAGAGATAAGCTCGTACATAATCCCTACCGGATATGCACAAGTCGGTCTGTTGGTTCCTAACTATAGACTAGGTCTCTGAGACATCGACCCGGACTAGGTCGTGTCTTACCTAATTCCCTATACTTATGGCTCTGATACCAATCTGTCACACCCCAACCGATGGCGGAAACATCGGGGCATGGCACTGAGCGAAACAGATTGTCCAGAAGTTTCCATAACAATTATCATTACTATTCAATTTAAATTAACATGTCCCATACCATGTCTCAAACAGTAAACAAATTATTACAGATAAGTCTAGGCAAATCATTCTGTTCCGACAACTCAGATTCAAAATAGAGCAATTGTTTATCTGCTTCTAGAGACCCTTGGTTCAATTACTACAGACAACTATTTGTTGGGCTCTAAAGCTTTATTCTAGCTTCACTTTCCTACCAGATATGCATCCTAAGCACCTGTCACATACGTTAAAATAAAGTCAATACATATAATGTAAAGGTGAGCATACAAGTTTGATAATAGCATATAGAGTTCGAATTCATTTACGCATAACCAGCACGTACACATAGTGAAATGAAGCACGTTAGTTATCGACATAGATCCATCGATACCAATGACTGCGGGTTGACTGCCATATACAGTTCGCAATACATGATTAACACCGTAATCATGCAAGTAATTGTCCTTAACAACCCCCGCAAATGGGTGCTGATTTCAAACTATAGTACTATCGTTGCTAAGGCAGGTAGACAGCATTCCATGTGTAAACATAACAAACAAGCATTCATAAGCCACGTATAACATGCATTAATGGTTAGCGTTTAAATAGTATTGAGTAGTGTGTTTGATGTGATTTGAATAGTTGTAACGTATGTAACACCCAAAAGTGCATAAAGCAAAAAGGGATCGAGTATACTCACAGCGGTTGATGGATTGAAGGGAGCGCTTAGCGAGTAAATTTAGCCTGAATAGATTGATAGCATAACGATAAGCAACGCGTAAAACGGAAAACAAGTGTTGGAGGGTCGGACAGCTGGTCGATCGGACGGTAGTTCGATCGGACGGCTGACCGTTCGGTTGACAGTCCGTTCGGACCGCTGTCCGGTCGGTCGGTAGGCCGATCGGATGGCTGTTCGAGTGGATTGTTTCTTCCTTTCAGAAGGACGTGTTTGTGTATGATGGCTTATCTTTTGAAGTTTTCGTTGTAGTATTTTGAAAACATTGAAGTACCTTTACCCTTCAGGTCGGTCGATCGGACGGCTGTTCGATCGGCCGGCAACCCGATCGGTTAGGTATTTTTAGCAAGACAAGTCCTCAGCAGGGTGTCACCTGATCGGACGGCTGTTCGATCGGGTGGCACTCCAAGTGCATCGAACATGTTGAAAAATCGATTAAGTGTTAAAGTATAGTATCTCATGATCCGAAGAGTAATCTGATCGGACAGTAGTCCGATCGAACAGCAGTTCGTTCAATACTAGTCTTCAAAATAAATTGATTAAGTGTGGGGCCATGTGTTAACCGATCGGCTGGCCAGTCGATCGGCTGATTGTCCAATCGGCTGGCTGTCCGTTCGGACAGCAGTCCGATCGGTCAGCAACCTGACCTGATCCGCCTATTCGTCTAACACTTGATTGTTCTGATTGTTTATCGTTTTATTGAGGTATTTTGACAGCGAGTCGAACCATAGATCCCTCGTCCTTACTTGGTTCCCCTGGTCGGACAGGAATCACCCAAATCCGGCCGGTGAACTGTTCGGAACGAAGTTTAACGTTTAACCCAAAATCGGTTAACCTCGTGGATAGAATCCGGATCTTGAGCCATGCAACCACCGGAGTGATTTGTAAGCCGGCACAGGCTCCGTTTCTATCGGTTTGAAGGCATTGAGTGAAAAAGAGTTGAAAGAAAGTTGGAAAATCCATCTTTCAATCCTTTTCACCGTGTATATGTTTAGATCTATGAAAGATCTTTGTTTGTTTATGTGGAATCGGCTAGATCCAAGTTATTCTTGGTGGATTGAGGCCAAAACATGAAGTTCTTCAAGAACCCATGATGACATCATCCTAGAACACTTGAATCTTGATGATTTCACGGTCAAAAGTTAAGATTTGAAAGATAGAAAGGTGTAGGAGTGCGTGTAGGTCAAGAAAGTACAAGATTTAGGACGAAATCTTACTAGAATCGAGAGGAATCTGAGAAAAGGATGAGTTAAGCGTGCTGGTCGGACAGAGGTTTCCAAAAGTGGAAAGGATGACAATGACAGGGGTATTTATAGGATGCCAAATGAGGAAAGTGCTGGCCGATCGGCCAGGCAGCTCGATCGGACAGCCTGTCCGATCGGACAGCAGTCCGATCGGCTGGTAGCCTGATCGATCAGCTGCACGTTTCGAGTGTTCAGTGCGACGATTTTTGATATTTCGATTTCGTTTGCGAGCGGTTCGATACGATAGGGTTTCCTAGTCAAATTACTTTTAATCTCAACCACTCATATCTCGCACTATCCCTTCTCCACTAATTATCATAGTTCGATTGTGATTCGAGTTCTATGTCGATTGAGTTCGATTGCATTTCGAGTTTCGATTGATTTCCACAACTTACAAAATTAAACATGCCCAGGTAACACGTAAAGCACACACACACGTATAACAATATTCCAAATGCGTATTTCGAGTTGCGATTCGATGTCGATTTGATTAGCATAGTTTGATTATCGTTTAGTTAACTTTATCGCATTGTTACTTCCTATAGTTCACAGTCGTAAGTCGATTGAATAGCGATAATCATACGTCGATTATTGTAATTATAGACACTTACTCCACATAATAGCTAAAATAAAAAGAAATCTATTATTAATCGGCTGCGCGAAATCGGTCGTTGACTTTGACCTTGACTTCTCGAAAACACGGGGTGTTACAATAATGGATGATGGTGGTGGATGTGGGTTGTGATGGTGGTGGTGGTGGGTGGGTGAAGTGTGAGAGAGGTGGTTTGCCAAGGGATGCCTTTGAAGTGAACCAAGCACCTCTATTTATAGCCTGCACAGAAGCCCGGACACGGCCCCGTGTCCATCCATCTTCTCTTTCTTCATTAAATGCAGTTTGTCTGCATTAGTTGACCACGCCCCCATGTCTGCTGGGCACGGCCCCGTGTGCAGAAGCGTATCTGTACTATCAAGATTTGCTTGGATTCTGCGAATCTTAGCGTTGACCACGGCCCCGTGTCCGTGGGGCACGCCCCCGTGTTGGGAAATAGAGGCTTCTATAACTTTGTCTTTTCTGCAGACACTTGGGCACACCCCCCGTGTTCAATGAGCACGGGGCGTATTCAGCCTTCTGATGTCTTGTTTTTGCTTGGGAAGATGCTGTCTAGGGGTCAGGCATGCCACGTTTATTCTTTTTCTTGTATTATTGTTAGATTTAGCTGCATTTTTGCTTCTTTTGTTCATTTAAGCTCTTTTAACCCTGAAACTACAAAAGTAAGACAAAAGCACACTTTTTCCAACATTAGTACTAAAAAAGGGTTAGTTTTATGCCACATTTGATGTAATTTATATGTTGCATATTACACACATCAACTCGGGTTAGTATAATAACCCAATATTTACATTAGTTATACCCTCCCCGAGACAGAACTCCAACGACTATGTCGGGCAGAGCCTCGACAGCCGTTACGGAGCGCTAGATCAATCGGGCAACGTATCTAATACGTAACCGGGGGTTATAATACTTACATCGAGGCAAATTTCACTATTTTAGTGGGTATAATGCCTGGGTATAGTGCCTACACTACATAAATTTGAGAGAGAATTGTGTGAAATGAACGACAAAAAATGAAATCCGATCGATCCTATTTATAGGATCTGATCTTGGTTTCCTCGCGCCCCGCAAAGGAGTCAGTTAAGGGCTTCGCGGTCCACGACGTAGGGGTATAGGGCCTAGCTTTGATTCGTCACACGTGTAGCCTATCTGGGTGTCGTGCCACGTGGCACACCAGGGTTTCGTCTGAGGGTTGATCTGTCGCGGCCCGCGAGCGCCACAAAAATCTTGTTTTTATTTAATTTTTAATTATATAGAGGTATTTAGGGCCATTTTACGCATACGGGGTGTATTTTAAGGCGTATAGGGGTGTTCTAATTTTTTTAGGGGTGTCGGAAATATTTTAGGAGAGTTGTTATACCTTATCCTATTTATTGGAAATAAATACAATAAATTCCGTCATTTTGACATTTGTCTTATCCAAAGGGATAGTATGGCATGAGCCATGCTACAACTCCCTCATTGCATTCTATTCGACATCTATGAAGGTCTTAATGATCTTGTTGGAGCTTGTGAAGCTCAAGCACTATTACCATATTCGTCACATGGACAAGTACGACAAAGGAATTTTTCTACTTCGGATGATCAAAGCCTATGTAGTATGTAATGCATACTATAGGGACGGGGGCCACTGGTTGGTTTCCCCTCCTCAACAAATTATTTCATTTTCCACTTAGACATATGACCATACACGCAAGAGGCACTACGCATTTAGTTGTGGTTATCCACATTATCATCTATTCGAACATGTATGAACAATACGACCTTGAGGTTTCCATGACTGATTTCATTCTTCATTCGTGGGCACATGATAGTATATATTTACCCAAATATAAGTCTAAATTCCTTGATTCTAAATATCAAAAGTAACATGGTGCTAAAAGAAAGTCTACGACTGAAAAGTTACTGATAAAGCTGAACTAAATTTCTTAAGGAACAACACGAGGGTGCAGAAATTGCACAAAATGAGGTCAATCGAGATGACACTAGTAACGGTACTGGTGGTACTGGTAGTTCAAGTGGTTCAAATCCCGATGGATCAGGAACGAGTGGCAATGCCACACCGGAAGAGGCGACAACACAAGGTTTTAAGTCTAAGGCCTTTCCGGACTGTAAGCCGCAAGACCTCGTTAATACGAGAGGTGCGGTAGGTTTTGTCCGCCAAATAAAGACAATGAAGTCAGTTAGTCATACTAGGAAACGT
This sequence comes from Helianthus tuberosus, assembly GCA_030545235.1. Lineage (NCBI taxonomy): Eukaryota > Viridiplantae > Streptophyta > Magnoliopsida > Asterales > Asteraceae > Helianthus > Helianthus tuberosus. Next base: position 67,834,629 of record CM060427.1, on the reverse strand, counting down.
ATTCCTGAGTACACAATTAGATACACAGAGAGTCTCCTACTGAACACAACCTTAACTTGGAGGAATCTCCAGGTACAAACGCTAGGAAGGGATACAGTAAAGAGGTTGTTGGGGGAGGAACTCAAGGATCTTATGCGAGAAGAGTATTGCCATGGAAATGTGGATGAAATGTGTGTTAAATTAGTTGTAGTTTTGATATGTGAAGATGAATATGGTAGATTGATGTTATATGAACCTGAATTAGAAAGAAAATTATGTGAAAATGTTGAATGTGATGACCTTGATAAGAAATGGTATGAATGTGCTTGAGTTACTTGTACACTATGCTTGGTAGATGGTACGCACACCAAGTGTTTGATGAAATGCATAGGTGAGATTATCGGATGAGATTTGATGTAAACCACGAATGAATATGTATAGGAAGTGATGATGATTGTACGTGATAGTGAAATAACATGAGAAGTGTGCTTTAAACGTGATTCCTGTAGAAGTTTCGGTTTGCTTGTATGATGTGGTAATAGTATTGATTTTGAAGTTGTTTTAACACATGAATGAAATCTAGGTGAATGTGGTAGTAAGTGTCTTAACATGTTTATTGTATCATGTGGTTTCTAACATGTTTATGATGCTTAGTATAAATTATGAACATGAATTGATGATTTAAAGTCAAGTTTTAGTTCATAATTCCAAAGATTTACAAAGCTGATTGGAAATAATTATTGTTGCGCACCTGTTTTGAAAAATTCGTATAAAATCAACCGTAGCTCGGTTTAAGGCATATGATATATGGTTGGAAAGCTATCAGAGCATATTACATTTTACGTGTGAACATATTGAGCTAATTCAGATCGTATAGAGGCGAAAATGGTTCAAGAACAGCTGTGGTACATAAAGTACAGCAGTGAAAAGAATGTGTATGATGAACCTAACATGAATGATTGTCCATATACCTGTTGCCTAAACAATATATGTTGTTTTGGATGAATGATTAGGATTGTTAAGGTGTGTTTAAAGTGTCTACATGCATGAAAATGGATTGTGCAAGTATTTTGTTAAATGGGTCGAACGGGTTGACTATATAGTCAACAATCTAGTAGCAAAGTATGTGGATTATTATCAATCTATTTGAATGGCATGTATAACCACAAGGTATAGTCTAATGATTAAAGGAATGAACTTGTTTCCATCAAGGTGTAGTAAGGCTTGGAAGACAACATGGCAAACAAGTGGAAATGGTGACGACTTTCTACGGGCAAAGGTAAGTAATTCCCGGACTCTCTCCTTAGAAATCAAAAGGGAATTATTGTATGGTGCTTGTTAGAATTCCATGTAAGGACGTGTAGTCGATAAAGGTAATAAGGTAAGTTGTATGTTAGAGATTGTGTAAAGTTGGTTTAGTTGGTTTTATGCATTGGTTATAAATCAAACGGGTCAAGACTGTATCGTGTGATGATGTAAGGTGTTGTCCATAACACCTTGATGTAACGTGTTAAAAAGACTTACGGGCTTTAAATATTGATAATTTATGTTCTGGAATGCCCAGGAACTCGTCCGGATGGTTGAAATGGCTGGAAATGAATGCAGGTTTGGCATCGCCAACGGCCATTTGGGGCGTCGTCGACGCGACCTGGAAAGTCTATAATCCTCCGACGCGCTATCTGGCTGTTTACGCAAAAATCTGGCCGACACAACTATCTGGGGGCGTCGGGGACGCATGGATAGGGCGTCGCCAACGCCATGCCCATTGTCTTGTTTTCTGTTTTTGTGTTTCGCGCATCCGGTTGACTCCAGTTTCGTCCCGGAGCCCCGTAAGCTGTTTTCCGTTGCTCTTAAGTTACGTTAGACCTATAAAACACAAGTACATGCAAAAGTATGAGCCTTGAATGGTGTATAATGATAATGTTCTCGTATGTGGGTGTCGTATATGTAGTTAGATAATTATGCGATTGAAACTTGCATTTAATCGAATGTGGTATGCATGAAAGGAGTAATCTAGTTGCAAGTATGTTTAAAGCTAGATAGTAGGTGTATGTCTAAGAAGAGTAATAGATTATGAAGAGACGTATGTACGAAACCTATAAGTAAGCATTATGGTTATATATATATATATACATATATATTGTAGTGTTTACATGTAATGTAATCCAATGAACGCGAATGCTTGGTAGGTGCTTATGTGAAGACGTAGGTCTTATATATGTTGAAGTTATGTATTGTTAACCGTGATGTTTCAGAGAATGAATTTAGAAATGCAGGAATGTGAGTGTTGTGCTCTCGAATGGATGAGGCTTGATGCAAAGCACGAGATTCGGAAGAATATCATTCGGAGTGTATACATTGATGGACCTCTAAGTGGTTATGGATTTTATGAATATAATTAATTATATGATATCAGCATTTACTAATGTGTCGGTTGTGAATGATGACCGCAGGTTGCATGGATATTATTATCATCACGAAGATTAAGCGGGTGAAGATCGAGATAAGGAGCTTAGATTGTACGGAAGGGTAGTCATGTAAATAGTATTCACACGTTATTCTTGTCACGCCAATTAAGTTTGAATGATGTAATTGTTTTTAAGAGTGACGTCTTAAATGCTTTTTAAGTATGTTAAATTGTTTTTAAGAAATAAATTTTTTTGCGTTGTTTTGGGTTAAAACGTATTAGGGCCTTACAAGTTGGTATCAGAGCCATGGTTTGAGTGAAATCAAGTACAAAGAGGTAAGTACTTGAACTTAAACCCGTGTGCTCTTGTGATTAATGACCCGTACAATCTGAGACTCGATCAAGACCGAAAGGTAAAATTTAATACAAGTAAGCATGTGTGATGATACTAACAATGATGAATGTTGTAATGTGAGCTTGCATGGACAATGAGAATGTTACGTAGTCGCGGGCTAGCATGAAGGTCAAGACATGTGATAAGGCATGCAATGGACCCCAGGTACACAAATTTTAAAATTTGTAAGTACTAGTATTTAGTATACCTTTAGAGACGAGGGTGAAACCGTAGAAGAATTCAAATGAGTGCGGCACGAGCTGAAAACGGTTTCCCCAGATATCAGGTGATGGTTCTCATGATGACTCGAGACTAGTACGTGGATTGTGCACCTGGCCAGTGCGTAAGAAGCATAGGACGCTCGAGAAACCATGAGAATCATTGCACGTATGTCCGGTCAAACTAGGAAATAGGGGTTGTGCGGGGATGGAAGGGGACCAACAATTCTTTAAGAATCGAATCAAATGTAAGAAGGAAAGATGAAAATGAAAGGTTTAAGCCAATAATTGAATAAAAATCAAACTTAAGAAAGAAGAGTGGAAACACCACTAGAAACAGAATGTAGAGTGTTGCGTTGAGACACGACACATAAAATAGAATGTGGAGTGTAGTGTTGGGATACAACACTTGAAGTTGAATGTAGAAGATTGATACAAAAATGTCTCATAAGAAATGAGATGGAAAATGATGTGATGAAAGAAAGAAATGTATGGATGAAAATGTTTGAATCCGGAAAAAATGGATCCAAACATGAACGAAATGAAAAGTATAATGAAAAGTAAGGAATGAAAGGTTTGAATCCGTAAGTAAACACGGATCAAACCAGTAAGAATGAAAGGTAAAGAATGGAAGGTTTGAATCCGTAAGTAAAGACGGATTAAACAAGTAAGAATGGAAAGTAAGAACGAAACTCAAACGAGTAATAATGAAAAGATTGAATCCATAGGTGAATACAGATCAAACATGTATGGTTGAAAAGCTTTACAATCCTTCGGTAAGTATGAACTAAACTTGTGGGAATGAAGAACCGGATCTATAAACATGTAAGGATCACATAAGGGTGGAGGAGAAAAATGTGCTTCCCTTCCCGAGTAAGGTAGGTATAAACCTTGTAGATAAGTAGTGACGGTAACCTTGACCGGTTAGATATGTTGCTCGACTAAAGTAATGCAATTGTAGTGCGTATGTGAACACGTTTGGAATAGATTGTAGCTAAATGATAAAACACAGGTAAGAAAGTAGTTACAGTTTGGAAAGTCAAAACGAGGTTTAATCGTTAATATTAAAGCAAGTAAAAAAATAAATAAATAAAAATAGAAAGAAAAAGTTTGGTCCCTTAAGTAAGTAAGTATAATCGTTGAAAACGGTTGTTGTGGCATGAAGCTTTAGTTGTAAGAAATAAACCTTGGATAATTTACATGTGAAGTATGTTAGTAATCGACTCTTGAGAGTCAAAATGAATGACGGGTTACGGCCGGACGAAAGACTTAAGTATGAACGGGAAGGGCAAGTGGTTGCAAGAAACACTAAAACGATGAAGCGATGTAATTATAAGCATGCTTGAATTGAAAAGAAGTACAAACGTTTGATTCAATACGTATATATATATATATATATATATATAATAAGAAAGAAGTGACAGTTTGACCTTGAAAAGTCAAACTGCAGAAGTTGACAAATAATTAAATTTCTAACCGTGGGAGTACTAGGGGAGAGAGGAAAGGTGTAATGTAGTATACCAAATAAGTTAAAGAATTGCGAAATAATGGTTATGTATTGACCCGTCATGAACGGGTCAAACAAAGAAAATGATATGTTAAGAAATGGTCTTGTATTGACCCGTTACGAACGAGTCAAACACACTAGTGTTTAAAAAAAAAAGAATCTAGAAAGGGGTTAATATGTAAACAAGTGATGTAATAAACGCCGTGCTTGAAGGAATGATATGTACAAATTTGGGTAGGCTGATTTGTTGTAAGAATGAAAAAAAAGGATTTCTAGAAATGGTGTTCTTAAAATTATGACATTATTAATGGATAAACCGATATTGATAAAGCAGGTTTCGGGGACGAAACCTTCTTTAAGGGGGGTAGACTTGTAACACCCCAAAATTTTATATGTTATACTATAATATTTTAATTTGATGCATTAATAAAAGAAAATGGTAAATGTAAATTTTACCATATGAAAAGTTAATAAAATATTGGTAAGTAAGTTATTATGAATAACAAAGTTAACTAACTTAGAATGTGGATGATAAAAGGCATGTTATGAAAAATGAGGGTGGAATGTGTTAAAATGAGAAGAAGATTTTTATAACAAAATATAAGTGTAGAATTTTGGTTCAAGTAAGTGTGGGTGTCGTGGGTTAGAAGGGGGAAGAGAAGGTTCACCCTAACTCAAAGATTTCACACAAAATTCTGCACAAATTGGAAGATTATAGGCTGGAAATCCATTGCATGAAGCATAATCCATACATTTATAGTTGATCTTGAGCCAAGGTAAGACCCAATTTATGAATGTATGATCTTGGATGAAATGGGTTTCGATTAATCCATGAATTTAACTGAAATTAGGATGAATATGTGTTAAAATCACCTTATGAAACTTGAATTATGCTAGAATTTTGGATTATCTTGATGTTTATAGGTAAACCCACTTGTATGTAACAATGCCATGGAAATGTGGATGAAATGTGTGTTAAATTAGTTGTAGTTTTGATATGTGAAGATGAATATGGTAGATTGTTGTTATATGAACATGAATTAGAAAGAAAATTATGTGAAAATGTTGAATGTGATGACCTTGATAAGAAATGGTATGAATGTGCTTGAGTTACTTGTATACTATGCTTGGTAGATGGTACGCACACCAAGTGTTTGATGAAATGCATAGGTGAGATTATCGGATGAGATTTGATGTAAACAACGAATGAATATGTATAGGAAGTGATGATGATTGTACGTGATAGTGAAATAACATGAGAAGTGTGCTTTAAACGTGATTCATGTAGAAGTTTCGGTTTGCTTGTATGATGTGGTAATAGTATTGATTTGGAAGTTGTTTTAACACATGAATGAAATCTAGGTGAATGTGGTAGTAAGTGTCTTAACATGTTTATTGTATCATATGGTCTCTAACATGTTTATGATGCTTAGTATAAATTATGAACATGAATTGATGATTTAAAGTCGAGTTTTAGTTCATAATTCCAAAGATTTACAAAGCTGATTGGAAATAATTATTGTTGCCCACCTGTTTTGAAAAATTCGTATAAAATCAACCGTAGCTCGGTTTAAGGCATATGATATATGGTTGGAAAGCTATCAGAGCATATTACATTTTACTTGTGAACATATTGAGCTAATTCAGATCGTATAGAGACGAAAATACGTCGAGAACAGTTGTTGTACATAAAGTGTAGTAGTGAAAAGAATGTGTATGATGAACCTAACATGAATGATTGTCCATATACCTGTTGCCTAAAAAATATATGTTGTTTTGGATGAATGATTAGGATTGTTAAGGTGTGTTTAAAGTGTCTACATGCATGAAAATGGATTGTGCAAGTATTTTGTTAAATGGGTCGAACGGGTTGACTATATAGTCAACAATCTAGTAGAAAAGTATGTGCATTATTATCAATCTATTTAAATGGCATGTATAACCACAAAGTATAGTCTAATGATTAAAGGAATGAACTTGTTTCCATCAAGGTGTAGCAAGGCTTGGAATACAACATGGCAAACAAGTGGAAATGGTGACGACTTTCTTACGGGCAAAGGAAAGTAATTCCCGGACTCTCTCCTTAGAAATCAAAAGGGAATTATTGTATGGTGCTTGTTAGAATTCCATGTAAGGACGTGTAGTCGATAAAGGTAATAAGGTAAGTTGTATGATAGCGATTGTGTAAAGTTGGTTTAGTTGGTTTTATGCATTGGTTATAAATCTAACGGGTCAAGACCGTATCGTGTGATGATGTAAGGTGTTGTCCATAACACCTTGATGTAACGTGTTAAAAGACTTAGGGGCTTTAAATATTGATAATTTATGTTCTGGAATGCCCGGGAACTCGTTCGGATGGTTGAAATGGCTGGAAATGAATGCAGGTTTGGCGTCGCCGACGGCCATTTGGGGCGTCGTCGACGCGACCTGGAAAGTCTATAATCCTCCGACGCGCTATCTGGCTGTTTACGTAAAAATGTGGCAGACGCAACTATCTGGTTGCGTCGGGGACGCAGGGATAGGGCGTCGTCGACGCCATGCCCATTGTCTTGTTTTCTGTTTTTGTGTTTCGCGCATCCGGTTGACTCCAGTTTCGTCCCGGAGCCCCGTAAGCTATTTTTCGTTGCTCTTAAGTTACGTTAGACCTATAAAACACAAGTACATGCAAAAGTATGAGCCTTGAATGATGTATAATGATAATGTTCTCGTATGTGGGTGTCGTATATGTAATTAGATAATTATGCGATTGAAATTTGCATTTAATCGAATGTGGTATGCATGAAAGGACTAATCTAGTTGCAAGTATGTTTAAAGCTAGATAGTAGGTGTATGTCTAAGAAGAGTAATAGATTACGAAGAGACGTATGTATGAAACCTATAAGTAAGCATTATGGTTATATATATATATATACACATATATATTGTAGTGTTTACATGTGATGTAATCCAATGAACGCGAATGCTTGGTAGGTGCTTATGTGATAACGTAGGTTTTATATATGTTGAAGTTATGTATTGTTAACCGTGATGTTTCAAGGAACGAATTTAGAAATGCAGGAATGTGAGCGTTTGTCATACCCCAAATTTATCAGAGCTGGCGTGACTGGACTGGTATCTTCATTGCACAGCGGAAGCAAATAAGCTAAGACTTCTAGAAATTGAACGCCCACTAAGTACTCGAATCTCCAATGGTTCTCCTATTCCAACCGTGCCTTAACTTTGAAATGCAACCTGAGAAAGAACATGCGAAAAAGTCAACATAAAGTTGAGCGAGTTCATAGTTTGTTTCGGAAAAGATTTAAAATAAATCTTTTGAATAACCGGTTTGTGAAATATTATTGAGAAAACGAATTTAGAAATCATTTTCTTGTCAAGTTATATGGAAACTTTGTATTTGTAACGCGTTATGTTCGTAAAACCATGTATTTGTAAACTCTTGTATTTGTAAAGTTTGTATAACCGTCAATGCCCACCCTGACTTTGACTTCATGCCCGCATAACCCTATGCTTTGAATTTGTATAAAACATGGTATGTAATTTGTAAACCATTTGAGTTCCTCGAAATCCATTCGTAATATGATTTAGAAATGTGAGTTTTCGTTCGTTCAAAAACTTTGTATGTTCTTGCAATACGTGCTTTGTCTAAAATATGCAGTCTTTGTTAGTCGAAAACTTTGTGTGTTTCTGCAAAACGTGCATGTCTTTCCACCCCGAAAACATTTATAAAAATGTAAAACCGTAAAAAGGTGGGGTTATGAACTCACCTGGATTGCCTTGTGCAAAGCTAGCTAATTACAACTTCGTGATGTCGTTTCCAAGATAAGACTTGCTAGCGTGCATTTTACAATATTCCTAACACGGAATATCTTATAAGTTTCTAAATAAACGCGGTAACTAAACTACGTGTCACCGAGCTCTACCGAGTCGTTAACCGAACGATTCGACTATAAATCGTTAGCTTAATGAAAACGAGTAAGTCTTACTTATTTAGTTCGTTTATTGTTGGTAAATAATAAGTCTTGGAAGACTTAGTCCTCGAGAGATTAAGAAAATATATAAATATTTATATAAAAATATATAAATATAGCGATAAGATCGCTTCGCCGTCCCGAGAAGTCGTATGTGTACGTAAAGAATATTATATAACAACTCGCATTATATATCGCGTCTTGTATGAAAATTAGAAAAAGATGTGTATATGCCGTTTAGGCGTTTAAAATAAATATATACTGATATATTTATTTTATAAAAGTATCATCGTCGGATGTTTGAAATAAATATATAACTGTATTTATTTTTATAAAAAAACGAATTCGTGTGGTTTGACATTTGAAATAAATATATGAACTATATTTATTTTTATAAAAGAGATCCAAGTTATTTGATGTTCAAAATAAATATATAATCTATATTTATTTCCATAAAAAGAAGTTGTATTGTTTGATACTCGGAATAAATATATAACTATATTTATTTTTTATAAAAAGGAAGTCGTCGAAATTAATTGTATGTGTATCTTGCTTTCTAAATGCCGTTTGAATAAAACGTGTTTTAGTTTTACGGATTTTCTCGAAAAACGGGCAGAGTTACCTCTGTTTTTGGACGACCCCGACAACACAAGTTGTCGTTATTTATCAAGATTCAACAATTTTCCAATTCACGACATAAGTATAACCAAATTATATAATCAAGATAATATGTAAATCCAATTAATATTATATAAAAGTTTCATTATTTGATACGATTTTGAGAGCTCGATTTCGCGTATAATAATAACAAATGAACGTAAATAATAATCGTCATAAATCCTTTACTGAGTCTTCGCGTGTTGAAACATCGAACCATTTGACTGAGTTGACCGGGTCAACTGAGTTGACCAGGTTTGACTGAGTTGAGTTGACCCGAAATCTGACTCGAGACCCGACCCGTTGACTATTGACCACGCTTAACCTGTTGTTGACCCGAGTTTAAGTCTGAACCAGAAATGAACATAACTAGAACTCAATCAAAACATATTCCTGATCTGAACCTAGCCGCGATAATAACCCGAACCAAACTCCGTTGAAACCCGAAACTGAACATCACTCGACCCCGAAACAACCCAAATAAACCACGAAGCTGATGTTGAACCCGAACCATACTTGAACCTACTAGTCCGAAACCCCCAAAAATCACCGATTTCCTACTGACTGAGACCCGAACCCGCTAATCATGAACCCGGAACTCGAACCCAACTGGACACCCCACTGCCATAGAAGAGGAGAAGCAATACAATGGTGCTTACCGGAAAAATCTAAAGAGAATCAGGGCTGCTGGCGTCCTTGAGAATCACCACGTCATCATAACATCGTCTTCATCACTCAGCAGTTGCTGGAACCACCTCCACCGCCACCTCCGCCGTGAGCAGCGGCGGCGGCGTCGTTAAAGCGATAAGAAAGAGAGAGCCGGGTGTGTGTGGAAGAGGGAGAAAGGTGGGTGAGGGTTTTTCGGAGAACACGACGACCGGAGGGGTCGCCGGAGAAGCTCACCGGCCGTCGCAGGCTTGCCGGCTCCTCCCTGTGGATCGTTAGGCTTGAAATCGAACGGGGAAGGGTGGGTGTCTGGCCTAGAGAACTGAACCACCAGCAGCCGCCGGCTTCGCCGGTAACTCCGGTCATCGGAACTGAATCCGAGCGAGAGAGAGTGGTCTTGTGGTGTGGGTATGTTGCATATAAAACAGAGAAATGGAAGGGAAGTGGTTCTAGTTGTAGTTGTGTAGAGCTAGGGTTTCCTTCTTCAAATGAAGAAGAAGCTGTGATGATAATGTGCAAAGAGAGAGTGGAGAGGATAATATGAAATCTGTGTTTGAAAGTTACTGATGGGGTTAAGGGTCTTTTATAGGTTTATAGGGATGTAGTAGAGATCTTGTAAGATGTTGTTGAGATTTTATAAGGATTTTGTAGAGATTTTGCAGATTTGAAATGATTTTGATGAGATCTTATAAGATCTTGGTAAGATTTTTAAGGAAGAGATCTAATTAATATATTATGTGCAGATTTAGGCTTGTGGGTTTTGGGCTTGGGCCCAGGGCCCACAAGCCCATCTCATGTGTATGTGGCCCGTAATTCCTGCGAGACCCGTTGTCAAAACCCGAAATCCATTTAACGTCAAAAGATAAAATTTTAGTATTAAAATACATAAAATACGGTCGGTAGTCGTTGTTTGTGCGTCGATAACGGTAATAATCGTGAAAAATTACATCGTTGCCCTCTTTAATCCTTTTTTCGATCCGGTTTCGACTGTAGTTACTAAAATTTTATTACGGAGCTAAATATAGTGTAAAATGTAAGTTTCGAAGGTGACAAGCGTCTCCGTCGCTTCCGTTTCATTGCCGATGCGTTTCCTGCTATCGCGTTTTTAGTTCACGTTTGCGTTTGTGTCGCACGGAAGCCCAAATAAATTCACAAAATTAAATTCATAAATATAAAATTTTAGTGTAACATTCATACTTGTCGGCGTTGTCAGTATTTCGTACGGTATCAGTCCGTTGTCATTTGATGTTCCGCAGATTCCACGCGAATCTTCATACGCGTACTGTAGAGTCGGATAAGCGTTCCTAGGCACTCCAAAGGCCTAATTAAGTTAATTTGTGCTGTAAACACTATTTATTATCGCGTTAAGCACCTGTTAATCACGTAATTAAGAGTCGTAAATCACCGGTTATCATATTCTCCCCCTGATAATGAAATTTCGTCCTCGAAATTTAGACTACGTTAACTCCTTAGAGTTATGTTATGCGTAGATAAATACAAATAGTACCAAAGTGAATGAACATGATATCGAATCAAGACTTATTTGAAGGATGTGAATTCAAGGACGTACCTCTACAATAAGAACCCAACGGTTTAAAAGAAATGTGTTTCAGAAATTGATGTCAAAGGAAACAAGACGTATAGATACCGTCACTAGCGTGACTAAGTTAACAGGGATCCAACAATGAACAGGAACTTCGACCAATCGAATTCCATATAAACGTTTACAACATGTAAATGAGTTCTAGAAGCAATAACATCTTAGAATCAACAATCTCAAATGTAATAGTTTGCATGAAACGCTCGATTGTGATCAGCACAAGCTGCAAGTTATACTGACGCCACAAGGTGTCGTAGTGAATGAAACAATTCAAATATAGCGGTGATCGAACAAGTATCACATGTGTTTTGCATGAAACGCTCGATCATGATTAGCCCAAGCTACAAGTTTACACCGACACCACAAGGTGTCGTATCGATTTAAATAATTCAATGATAGCGGTGATCTAACAATTTCACCGTGTTTGAAATCAAATGAGGATTCAACGAAATAAATCTGAACGCTTGTTCCAAACAAACATCATAGGATTTTCAATTGAAAATGGAACATCAAAGAGATAAATGTTTCGATCAAAGATGAGAAAGCAATGAATATCATAAAACATTCGATCGATAATGAAAGAACCGTTAGTAGGTACACCGGAATATAGAATGAATTTGTGTACCATTGCCTCAACACACGATTGTATTAAGACTGTTGTAATATGATAAATCAAAGCGGATTCAAAGTAAATCAATAAATAATTAAATCCGTGCATGAAATGCGTAAACGAGTTTAGCGCAAGCTTCAAATAAGTGAAAACATCACCACAAGGTGTCGAAATCAACAAACGACTTAATGGAGTCGTAGACCAAACAAGTCTACTACAACTCGGAACAACTAAAACGCCTGTTAGAACGAATTTGAATATGATGCTTTCAATACATCATATGGTGTCTTGAATTCAATATATGTAACGGACAAGTTCAAACAATTGAACTTGGTTTCGATGCAATCCGACAATAAATACATGTATCGACAAGAAAACTTTCGGCATGGTCACAACGAAAAAACCATGTATGTAATCTTGAAAAGAAAAGAAATTTCAAGAAAATGTGTTGACTTGATAACAAAGGAGCCAACAATTACAATAATGCGGGTCATTCGAATCACAAATCAATAATTAGATTTAGCGAAATAATGTTTGAACTTTGATGAAACGCTTATTTGAAACGAAGCCACATGCGTAACAAGCGATACATGCGTAACATATGAGTTTTCAAGAAACGAAGCAAATGAGTATTCGCTATAATGAAAGAAATGATCATGATACAATGACCATTAAGAGGAGTAGAGATGCGAAAATCTACTCAGTAAATACGAACGTCGAAATTTCAATAAATGAAATTTGAGGACTTTACCTGGGGATGCATGTGATGACCGGTTGTTAGCTGACATTACCATGGAATGTCGAACATAGCGTATTCGTCGTTATTGAGTTAGGGGGAATGCGGAGACATACGTCTTCTCCTTGGCGTGTTTCGTGTCGTTTGCAGGACCACGTGCCAAACCGCCGCTTCCTGATCGATAGTTTTCATGCTGACAGGATTAGCATCATCGCTGAAATGTTCCACAGTGTCTTCTTGGTGACTTCACCTCGTAAGTCGTATGTGACGTACTTCAACCTCCGTTGATGTATAGCTTAAGTTTCACGTATACTTATGCACTAGCGTTTCGTTCAGCGTAGAATGTGATGTACCTCGACATCCGTTGACGTAAAGATTGAGTTCCATGTATTCTCATGCACTAGCGTTTTGTTATGCGTAGGCTGCCTGCTCGGGAAGTTAAAATATCATAGACAATATGGATAATAGTGTGTGTCCGAGTTAATATTCGCGGTTCCTACGTGATAACCTTTAATGAACTTCAACATAAGTTTCTGAAGGTCTTAAATGCGTGTTTCCTAAACTCTCAGAGTTTTGTGTATTGTGTAATTGTTTTATGTATCGTGTGTAAAACACCACTTTAGCGTATGTTTGAAAACAAAATTTTGACTGTTTGTTTTTCGGCAACGGTTGGAGACCATATTCGAGTACTAGGCGTTCTGTATGTATTCAAAGTCATAATAGTCTAAGTCCCCAGAGGAAAGTGAGGTTAAAGCCTAGGTATCGCTACAGAAACCTAATTCACTGTAACCTATAGCTCTGATACCAATTTGTCACACCCCGAATTTATCAGAGCTGGCGTGACTGGACTGGTATCTTCATTGCACAGCGGAAGCAAATAAGCTAAGACTTCTAGAAATTGAACGCCCACTAAGTACTCGAATCTCCAATGGTTCTCCTATTCCAATCGTTCCTTAACTTTGAAATGCAACCTGAGAAAGAACATGCGAATAAAGTCAACATAAAGTTGAGCGAGTTCATAGTTTGTTTCGGAAAAGATTTAAAATAAATCTTTTGAATAACCGGTTTGTGAAATATTATTGAGAAAACGAATTTAGAAATCATTTTCTTGTCAAGTTATATGGAAACTTTGTATTTGTAACGCGTTATGTTCGTAAAACCATGTATTTGTAAACTCTTGTATTTGTAAAGTTTGTATAACTGTCAATGCCCACCCTGACTTTGACTTCATGCCCGCATAACCCTATGCTTTGAATTTGTATAAAACATGGTATGTAATTTGTAAAACCCCGGTATGAAAGTAACAAGGAAAAAGAGATCACCAATGGTTTGCAAGGCCAATGGTATGTGTGAAGTGATGCAGGAAAACTCAAACCTAGCAAATTTGTCTCCGGGATGAAGACATAGTCACCACATGGGCCACCCTAATCCGCATGGGTGTGGGCTCGCTACACCCAAATAGATCTATCACTCATGTCCCTCGGTCCTACAATGAGGATTAATGGCCTTAAGTGTTGTACCCACCATTCACATGATCTAAGTGTACCCTTCCTTAGCTAACCATACCAATTATAATTGTATGTAATCATTTTGTAATATGTACCCACTGGGAGTCCCGTTTCTCAAACGCAGACCAACCCAGCCCCATTATTATAACTAGACGATCCCATCCTTAGTCATGAAAATCATTCACATTTCGATAATACGCTTTTGTTTTGTAAAAACTGGTATATTTATTATGATACATTCGTAAACCATTTGAGTTCCTCGAAATCCATTCGTAATATGATTTAGAAATATGAGTTTTCGTTCGTTCAAAAACTTTGTATGTTCTTGCAATACGTGCTTTGTCTAAAATATGCAGTCTTTGTTAGTCGAAAACTGTAACACATGTGCCTCCACGGCCATCAAACAAATACCGAACCAATGAAATATTATATTTCATACTAGGTATTGGTAAAAATATGTGTATCATTTGCACATATCAATTTTTGTTCAATTCCAAACTCTAAATCGCTTTCTGGAAGGTTATACGCGCACTGATGCGTAAATATAACCAGTTTAATGCAACAAACACTCCGGAATAGTGACATATACTCAACATACTTTAAATAACCTTTACATAACTTAGAAATAAGCTTTGAGGGATTAGGTGTGCTAAAATAAACTTTTGGGTCATTCAGGGACTAAAAGTGTCAAAAAGTGCACAAGTTTGCATTTTCGCGCATAACTTACGTTCTGAATACATCCGGACATCCAAAAATTTATGTGAGCATGACTATATTATATTTTAGTGTTCGCCTTAAGAAAAATCCATTCGTCGCGTCATTTGGATCGTTTTTCGCGCTTATGCGCATTCCGTCGTAATTAACCGAACAACGCAACCGTACGGTTAAACGAACCGACATCCGAGATATTTTTGAGCACATTTTAAGTTCCCTATACTTTAACTTCATTTTAGAGCTTTGAAATGGGGTTAACGGGCCTTAAACGTGTCGAAAATGGCCTAAATACAGTTCAGGGACCAAAAGTGTAAATCTGCCAAACTATGGCCTAGCGGTGCGCTACACTTTTAGCGTAGCGGTGCGCTAGCCAAGTTCAGACCAGATTCAGTGTTTATAACAGCCTGTTTTCAGCTGTTTAATCCTCCACCACATGTTCTAATTCGCTTAGTCAGCTGATAAGATCATATTTTAGTCACCATAACTTGCCAACACTTGTACGGATGTGATCGAATCACGTTATTCCATGAAATGATCTTAACGGTTACCCGAATACTATAAATACCCCACCCCCCATTGCTTTAAAACTTACAAGAATTCTGATTTGAGAGCTCTAAGTTGAAACCATTGTTTCATACCTGAGTTCTTGGATCGGGATTAGCATTCGGGGACCCTGGGTTAGTATTCTTTCGTTCTTTTCCTTATTTTACTGCTTTTCGAGTCCGAAAGTCAAACTTTGTTTGACTTTCAGCGTTGACCAGTAATGGTCAATGCGAAGTTCGTTTGAACTTCGCAACGTGAGTGTAATCACGTTGGTTATAGTCCCTTGGGACTATGCCCACTGATTACCACGTTGTCTAGGGTCGTAGGGTAGGCGATCTAATAAATCGCCTATACCTTCGAACCCGACCCAGTTTGGTCGATCATTAGGATCCGACCAAACGCATTAGGTGACCATAGTAGGTAGGGAATAACCTTCCGAGGTTATACCCTATGGTCACATCGTTTAAGTAGTTGTATGATAGGTAGTTTATATGCCTTAGGTAAATTACCAGAATACCCTTTTCATGTATAATTGGTAATTAAGCATATGTAACCTAAACCTTTGTCACATAACTGATTATGTAACATGTTTAGGCATATAACACTTGTCATAGGACTAGTTAGGCGGTCCGAACGCGTTTCACGCAAACGACGTGTTAAAGTAGCATAAGCTACCTTAATGGGTCGCGATGGGTCGATAATACTTAGGTTAAGTTTCATTTAGTATGTAGGCTTTGTTAAACCATATCATATGAGTTCCTACACTCATTTGGTTTACGAACCCTCCTGCTACCCAGTCTTCCGATTTATGTCCGGGTTAATTATGTAGTTACCTATATTAGGTACCGTTTGATTTCCGGGACTCCTCTAGCTTACTTGGTAGTTGTTCAAGACTCCTAAGCACTCTCAGGCGAGTACATTATTTCCCCTCTTTTACTGTTTTCCAAACTGTTTTGGGGTGACTCATATGTGCTAAATGTTTTATCAATGATTTCAATAACAATTACAATAGTTTCAAGAACAATTACAATGTGGTTTCAAGAACAATAACAATTATTTCAAGAACGCTAACAATGATTTCAAGAACGAATACAATGATTTCAAGAACGAATACAATGATTTCAAGAACGAATACAATGATTTCAAAAACTAATAACAATTTCAAAAAGTGAACAAACTTGTTGGTTGTAGTTTACATGACCGATGACATTCATTAGCAATGATCAAGCCGACCAGTATTAGGTTATGGTACCATAGGATCTGACAAATCCCGTTATTTACTGCACCCATTGTTATGTGTGGGGGTTGTGGGTAGCGACTGAATCTGTAATCATTAACTTATCCTTTGGTAAGGGTTTGTTAAGAACGAGAACGAGAGCAAGTTGGAACGAGGAACGCGTCAAGAAGGTTTGAATGTTATTAGAGAATCGACCATTAAGTAGTTTCACAATTAAAACAAGAACGCTTTGGACGATTAAAACAAGAACGATTTGAACGAATGGGTAACGAATGGGTAAACATCTGGACATGATTTACATTTGATCATGCATTTCCACGAAACATAGTATTGATTTAAACCAAGATTTACTTCAATACTTTGTTTTGTGCGTTTCACCTATGGTTTAGTTGATGCATTCAACTAGCCATACATATCATTTTCGTTATACATGACATTTTGACATGGTTTTGACATAGACATTTTTGACATAGACATTATACATTGATGGTTTGGTTTGATTAAGTGATTAAGTAACGAGGCGTGTGTAATATGATACAAGCATGGTGGATACGCCGCTGGTACTTCCTATATATAAGTGTTTGTATGGTATTACATAATGTAGCGTTATTTGAATCATTTCAGTTTGAGACATAGAACAATTTATACAAGTAACATACTTTTCACAAGACACTGATTTACAAACAACTTATCTTATACAAACTCATTTTACATGGTTATTTATTTAATCATGCATTATTCTCTTATTTATACATATCATCTAAACTTATTATTTTTCAAATGTTTTACAAAGACAAAGCAAATTACAAGGTTCATGACTAAACATTTTCTTAAACAGAAGTCATGAATCTTATTTTCAACAAAACCAATGTATTCGCCAGCATTTCTTTGCTGACCTCGTTTTCACATATGTTTCAGGTATTGTTGGATGATATCGATTGATAAGATGCATGCTCACATAGGACTGGACAAGGCCTTAGTGACTCAATAACAATGATAGACTATGTTTAATTAGTGTATTTAGATTTCAAGACGATGTAATTATTCAATGTTTAATAAAACGAAACACTCTTTGGTATCCATGGTTATGAAACATTAATTCTGTTACAACACGCCTCGATGTTTCCGCCACGTTTTGTTGTTTTACGTGGTCGGGGTGTGACAAAAACTTTGTGTGTTTCTGCAAAACGTGCATGTCTTTCCACCCTGAAAACATTTATAAAAATGTAAAACCATAAAAAGGTGGGGTTATGAACTCACCTGGATTGCCTTGTGCAAAGCTAGCTAATTACGACTTCGTGATGTCGTTTCCAAGATGAGACTTGCTAGCGTGCATTTTACAATATTCCTAACACGGAATATCTTATAAGTTTCTAAATAAACGCGGTAACTAAACTACGTGTCACCGAGCTCTACGGAGTCGTTAACCGAACGATTCGACTATAAATCGTTAGCTTAATGAAAACGAGTAAGTCATACTTATTTAGTTTGTTTATTGTTGGTAAATAATAAGTCTTGGAAGACTTAGGGCATGTTTGGCTAAGCTTTTTGAAATAACTTATTGACTTATTGGCTTTTTGAAAAGTCATAAGCTCCAAAATGATGTTTGGCAATAAGGGTGTATGTGAGGGGAAAAAGCCAATAAGTCAATAAGTCACTCCATACTAACTTTTCCAAAAAGCCAATAAGTCAATAAGTTGTTTCAAAAAGCTTAGCCAAACATGCCCTTAGTCCTCGAGAGATTAAGAAAATATATAAATATTTATATAAAAATATATAAATATAGGGCTAAGATCGCTTTGCCGTCCCGAGAAGTCGTATGTGTACGTAAAGAATATTATATAACAACTCGCATTATATATCGCGTCTTGTATGAAAATTATCAAAAGATGTGTATATGCCGTTTAGGCGTTTAAAATAAATATATACTGTTATATTTATTTTATAAAAGTATCATCGTCGGATGTTTGAAATAAATATATAAACTATATTTATTTTTATAAAAAAAACGAATTCGTGTGGTTTAATATTTGAAATAAATATATGAACTATATTTATTTTTATAAAAGAGATCCAAGTTATTTGATGTTCAAAATAAATATATAATCTATATTTATTTCCATAAAAAGAAATCGTATTTTTTGATATTCGGAATAAATATATAACTATATTTATTTTTTATAAAACGGAAGTCGTCAAAATTAATTGTATGTGTATCTTGCTTTCTAAATGCCGTTTGAATAAAACGTGTTTTAGTTTTACGGATTTTCTTGAAAAACGGGCAGAGTTTCCCCTGTTTTTGGACTGCCCCGACAACACAAGTTGTCGTTATTTATCAAGATTCAACAATTTTCCAATTCACGACATATGTATAACCGAATTATATAATCAAGATAATATGTAAATCCAATTAATATTATATAAAAGTTTCATAATTTGATACAAATTTGAGAGCTCGATTTCGCGTATAATAATAACCAATGAACGTAAATAATAATCGTCATAAATTCTTTACCGAGTCTTCGCGTGTCGAAACATCGAACCATTTGACTGAGTTGACCAGGTTTGACTGAGTTGACCCGTAAGTTGAGTTGACCCAAAATCTGACTCGAGACGGGACCCGTTGACTGTTGACCACGCTTAACCTGCTGTTTACCTGAGTTTAAGTCTGACCCAGAAATGAACATAACTAGAACTCGATCCAAACATATTCCAGATCTGAACCGAGCCGCGACAATAACCCGAACCAAACTCCGTTGAAACCCGAAACTGAACATCACTCGACCCCGAAACAACCCAAATAAACCTCGAAGCTGATGTTGAACCCGAACCAAACTTGAACCTACTAGTCCGAAACCCCCAAAAATCACCGATTTCCTACTGACTGAGACCCGAACCCGCTAATCATGAACCCGGAACTCGAACCCAACTGGACACCCCACTGCCGTAGAAGAGGAGAAGCAATACAATGGTGCTTACCGGAAAAATCTAAAGAGAATCAGGGCTGCTGGCGTCCTTGAGAATCACCACCGTCATCATAACATCGTCTTCATCACTCAGCAGTTGCTGGAACCACCTCCACCGCCACCTCCGCCGTGAGCAGCGGCGGCGGCGCCGTTAAAGCGACAAGAGAGAGAGAGCCGCGTGTGTGTGGAAGAGGGAGAAAGGTGGGTGAGGGTTTTTCAGAGAACACGACGACCGGAGGGGTCGCCGGAGAAGCTCACCGGCCGTCGCAGGCTTGCCGGCTCCTCCATGTGGATCGTTAGGCTTGAAATCGAACGGGGAAGGGTGGGTGTCTGGCCTAGAGAACTGAACCACCACCAGCCGCCAGCTTCGCCGGTAACTCCGGTCATCGGAACTGAATCCGAGCGAGAGAGAGTGGTCTTGTGGTGTGGGTATGTTGCATATAAAACAGAGAAATGGATGGGAAGTGGTTCTAGTTGTAGTTGTGTAGAGCTAGGGTTTCCTTCCTCAAATGAAGAAGAAACTGTGATGATAATGTGCAAAGAGAGAGAGTGGAGAGGATAATATGAAATCTGTGTTTGAAAGTTACTGATGGGGTTAAGGGTCTTTTATAGGTTTATAGGGATGTAGTAGAGATCTTGTAAGATCTTGTTGAGATTTTATAAGGATTTTGTAGAGATTTTGCAGATTTGAAAAGATTTTGATGAGATCTTATAAGATCTTGGTAAGATTTTTAAGGAAGAGATCTAATATATTATGTGCAGATTTAGGCTTGTAGGTTTTGGGCTTGGGCCCAGGGCCCACAAGCCCATCTCATGTGTATGTGGCCCGTAATTCCTACGAGACCCGTTGTCAAAACCCGAACTCTGTTTAACGTCAAAAGATATAATTTTAGTATTAAAATACATAAAATACGGTCGGTAGTCGTTGTTTGTGCGTCGATAACGGTAATAATCGCGAAAAATTACATCGTTGCCCTCTTTAATCCGTTTTTCGATCCGGTTTCGACTGTAGTTACTAAAATTTTATTACGGAGCTAAATATAGCGTAAAATGTAAGTTTTGAAGGTGACAGGCGTCTCCGCCGCTTCTGTTTCGTTGCCGATGCGTTTCCTGCTATCGCGTTTTTAGTTCACGTTTGCGTTTGTGTCGCACGGAAGCCCAAATAAATTCACAAAATTAAATTCATAAATATAAAATTTTCGTGTAACATTCATACTTGTCGGCGTTGTCAGTATTTCATACGGTATCAGTCCGTTGTCATTTGATGTTCCGCAGATTCCACGCGAATCTTCATACGCGTACTGTAGAGTCGGATAAGCGTTCCTAGGCACTCCAAAGGCCTAATTAAGTTAATTTGTGTTGTAAACACTATTTATTATCGCGTTAAGCACCTGTTAATCACGTAATTAAGAGCCGTAAATCACCGGTTGTCACAGCGTTGTGCTCTCGAATGGATGAGGCTTGATGCAAAGCACGAGATTCGGAAGAATATCATTCGGAGTGTATACATTGATGGACCTCTAAGTGGTTATGGATTTTATGAATATAATTAATTATATGATTTCAGCATTTACTAATGTGTCAGTTGTGAATGATGACCGCAGGTTGCATGGATATTATTATCATCACGAAGATTAAGCGGGTGAAGATCGAGATAAGGAGCTTAGATTGTAAGGAAGGGTAGTCATGTAAATTGTATTCACACGTTATTCTTGTCATGCCAATTAAGTATAAATGATGTAATTGTTTTTAAGAGTGACGTCTTAAATGCTTTTTAAGTATGTTAAATTGTTTTTAAGAAATAATTTTTTACGGCTCGCATTTTCGCTGCTTTGTTTTGGGTTAAAACGTATTAGGGCCTTACAATGTTGTTGGTTACACTTGAGGCTTTTACGATCTCTCAAAGGTTGTTCCATACTGCGTAACACCCGAATTCAAACGCATTGAAAGTTACATTTGGGATTTAGCCTCTGAGATCCGAGGCATAACCGCATCATCCCACCCTACCTCGATCACTCAAACAGTAGTTACCCGACACGTTTCCTATCAACCAACATTTCACATTCATGTTAGTTGATACCGGTGCCAATTTTAGCTTCATCTCAACATTTCACATACATGAGTTTCATGGCTAGTGACGGGATTGTCCTAGCTACAATTAGGGACTGGATTATCCTACATCTAAACATAGGGATTGGGTTATCCTACATCTAAACATAGGGATTGGGTTATCCTACATCTAAACATGGGGATTGGGTTATCCTACATCTAAACATATGGATTGGGTTATCCTACATCTAAACATAGGGATTGGGCTATCCTACATCTAAACATATGGATTGGGTTATCCTACATCTAAACATATGGATTGGGTTATCCTACATCTAAACATAGGGATTGGGTTGTCCTACATTTTAACATAGGGTTCCTAAAAACTGTACAGTGAAGCCCTCGGCACATAGAATTCAAAATATACTTGGCCTAGAGTCAAGTAAGCTAGACGTCCCCATATTCTATAGAATTGGCAATGGTAAATTAGTCAAGTCAGGGGAAGTTGTCAGAGAATGTCCCCTAGGATTTGGCAAGCAGAAATTCAATATCAATTTCTTACCCGTTCAGTTGGGTAGTTTCAACGTAGTGGTTGGCATGGATTGGTTATACGATAACCGAGCCGAAGTCGGTGGTCACGAGAAAAGCATTCGCCTACCACTATCGAACAAAGAGACACTTGTTATCCATGGAGAGAAGCACGACACCCCATTGCGGATCATCAATTACAAGACGGCACGGAAGTGCTTACAGAAAGGTTTTATTGCCTTTCTAGCACATGTTGTAGACAAGAAGGCCATTGGGCCACAGATGACAGATATTCCCGTGGTAAAATAATTTCCTGATGTCTTTCCTGAAGACATGCCGGGACTACCACCATATCGACAAGTCAAGTTTCACATCAACTTGGTGCCGGGAGCTGGACCTGTAGCCAGATCTCCATATCGACTAGCACCTTCTAAAATGCAGGAATTATTCACACAGCTTCAAGAGTTGTTGGATAAAGGATTCATTAGACCAAGCTTCTCGCCTTGGGGAGCTCCAGTCCTATTTGTGAAGAAGAAGGACGGAACGTCAGAATGTGCTTAAAGTACATAGAGTTGAATAAACTTACCATTAAGAATCGGTATCCACTACCGAGGATTGATGACTTATTCGATCAATTACAAGGTTCGAGCTTCTACTCCAATATAGACCTACGATCTGGGTATCACCAGTTACGAATACAAGAGGAAAGCATACCGAAATCGGCTTTTCGAACTCGTTATGGTCATTACGAGTTTCTCGTTATTCCTTTTGGTTTAACGAATGCACCAGCGGTCTTCATGGGTTTAATGAATCACGTGTGCAAGAAGTATCTCGACAAATTCGTCATAGTGTTCATTAACGACATATTGATATACTCACGATCGGCAGATGAGCACGAACAACATTGAGAACCTTTTTGGAGCTACTAAAGAAGGAGAAACTATACACGAAATTTTCCAAGTGCGAATCTTGGATTCGTGAAGTATAAATTCTCGGGCATGTAGTGAACCAGAAAGGCATTCAAGTAGACCCATCGAAGATTGAAGCAATTAAGAATTGGGAAGCGCCCAAGACTCCAACTGAAGTCCGACAGTTTTTGGGATTAGCGGAATATTATCGAAGATTTATTGAGAATTTTTCTAAGATTGCTCAACCGCTAACCTCCCTCACACAGAAAGACAATAAATTCGCCCCGAGCGAAAAACAAGAAGAATCATTTCAACTTCTCAAGGATAAGTTGTGCGATGCACCAATCTTATCACTACCCGATGGTACCGATGACTTTGTAGTTTACTGTGATGCTTCACATCAAGGATTGGGTCGCGTACTTATGCAACGAAAGAAAGTTATCGCGTACGCATCGCGTCAACTAAAAGTTCACGAAAAGAACTATACCACTCATGACCTCGAGTTAGGCGCGGTGGTATTCGCTTTGAAAATATGGCGACATTACTTATATGGTACTCAATGTACAATTTTAACGGATCATAAAGGTCTTCAACACATATTCGATCAAAAAGAACTAAATATGTGTCAACGACGTTGGATTGAATTGTTGAACCACTATGATAGTGAAATAAAGTACCATCCGGGAAAGGGGAACGTTGTAGCGTACGCCTTGAGTCGCAAGGAACGAGTTAGAACTTTTATAATTCGAGCCTTAGAGATGAAAATTCACACGGATCTTACCACATAAATTCATGATGCACAACAAGAAGCGATTAAGGAAGAACATCTTAGAGCAGAATCACTTCGAGGCATGGAAAAACAGTTAGTGCCGAAAGAGGATGGAACTTTGTACCTTGTAGGAAGAACTTGGGTTCCACTCTTTGGAGGCCTTCGAGATCTTATTTTTGAGGAAGCTCATAGGTCTAAGTACTCGATCCATCCTGGATCAGATAAAATGTACCAAGACTTGAAAGAGTACTATTGGTGGCCTAACCTCAAAAAGGATATCGCGACTTATGTCAGAAAATGCTTGACCTGCGCGAAGGTCAAGGCAGAATATCAGAAACCCTCGGGCTTGCTACAACAACCCGAGATTCCCGTTTGGAAATGGGAACAAATATCGATGGACTTCATTACGAAGTTACCCAGGACCTCAAGAGGCCACGACAAGATATGGGTAATCATCGATAGATTGACAAAGTCCGCACACTTCTTTCCGATTCGGGAGAAGGATAGCACAAAGAAACTAGCAGAACTTTATCTCAAAGAAATAGTGGCCCGTCATGGAGTGCCTATTTCAATCATTTCAGCCCAAGACGGTCGCTTTATTTCAAGAATTTGGAAGTCTTTTCAAGAAGCCTTTGATCTCACTTAAATCTAAGCACGACCTTTCATCCACAAACTGACGGCCAGAGCGAACGGACAATCCAAACACTCAAAGATATGCTTCATGCATTCGTTATGGATTTGAGCGGCCACTGGGATACTCATTTACCGTTGGTTGAGTTTTCCTACAATAGCAGCTACCAAACAAGCATACAAACTGCACCGTTCGAAGCTCTTTATGGTTGAAAGTGTCGTTCTCCGCTATGTTGGGCGGAAGCGGGCGATAAACAACTAATCGGTTCGAAATTAGTCCAAGAGACTACGGATAAAATCTTTCAGATCAGAGACCGTATCAAGGCGGCTCGCGATCGACAAAAGAGCTACGCAGACAAGTGACGGAAGCCATTATCTTTCGAGATCGGAGACAAAGTCTTGTTGAAAGTCTCGCCTTGGAAGGGTGTAGAAAGATTCGGTAAGCGTGGAAAGCTTAACCCTCGATATGTAGGACCATTTGAAATCTTAGAAAAGATTGGCACCATTGCCTACAAGCTGAAGTTACCAGACGAACTTAGTAGTGTGCACGACACATTTCATATGTCGACTCTTAAGAAGAGTCCAACACAAGAGACGGTTATCATCCCGTCGGATGAAGTTCACATTGACGACAAACTTCAATACACTGAGGAACCTGTTGAGGTCATGGATTGGAAGATCCAGAAAACACAGAGAAGTCATATCAAGTTAGTAAAAGTTCGTTGGAATTCTCGACACGGACCCGAGTATACTTAGGAACGTGAAGATAAAATCAAAGCAAAATATCCTCACCTGTTCGCGAAGACTCCTGCAAAGGATGACTCAGCTTGAATTTCGGGACGAAATTCTCTATAACAAGGGGAGAATGTGACAACTGCCACTTTTAGGTAACTTTCGTACACTTAAATTACTCATTTTTAGCTATACAGTTATGCGTTTTAAACATCCGAACTGCATATTTCATGACATACACTTAGAATACTCATGAAATACTTATTTATGATGCACATGATTCATTTTTATTGATTACATTTGAAACAGTTTAAACAATGCATCGAAACAACTAGAATAGCACCTAGTAAACTAGTGTTCTGACAAAAACCCAGGATCCGCAGAAACCATCTAAATGACATCTTTAGGACTTAGACGAAAGTCCCACATCTAATATACATTAAACCCTAACTAGGAATGCAAGGGTTTGGTTTAAAACCTTCCCGAAGTCCGATAACACTAAAAACTGCCCGAAAAGCACTAAAAGCGACAATTTCAACACTTTTCCGCAGAAATCAGCATTTTAATCTTTTTGCAACATATAAAAGTGTTGTTTAACATAGAATTCATATGAGTATACCTTCGGGTATCATCCGAACCAATAACTACATCAATTCACACAACTTACACAAGCTTAGCGTTCAAATAACGACTAATGGAAACAACGCCAAACGAATATCCGAATGATATCTAATCTTTTTTTAGTGACCATCTAACATTATTTGGATCATTTTGGTCTAGTAATGGTCACTTAACACATTGAAACACTTAAATCCCTAATACATCTAAGCTTCCTAATCAATTTCTACAAAAATCTAACACTTAAACACTTAGAAAAAAAAATTCACAACAAGACCCTAATGTGGGACCCACCCCGCTTGCCCACTTAGTAAAAGATCTTAGATATTTTCACCACTTGTGCAAGTGGTGAAACTTGGTGAAAGACTACATCTAGTTACTTTGATTCACTAAAGCTCATTACCTCATATTTTCACCTTTCATTACACACACTTAAGAACTCTCTCAACCTTCATCATCTTAGCCAAGAACACCCACCAAAAACCTTCACTTTATATCATTTCTTTGATGATTAAGATGGAGTTACATGGATCTTAGGAGGATCTAAAGCAACCTCAAGTTGAAGCAAGCCTTTCCTTCCATACAAGAGCTTTCAAGCATCAAGATCATCATTTTTCTTTGCTTTTATCATCATCTAGATCATCCCTAGCCACAAGAGCTAGAAGTGAGCCTTCTAAATCCCTTTTTCATACTTATTTATGTATTTATTGTTTAAAGAACAAGTTATAACTAAACAATCATACAAAATAAGATGAAAATACAAAGAAGCATAATAAAAATCATGATGTATAAGATTGTTCATGTTGTGATTTAAAGCTTATTTCTTGCATAATTGATCTAGTATTGATGAATATCATATGAATAACTTGTTAGATGATGTTTAAAAACATGAGCTAACAAGTATACATGAAAGTGTTAAAAGGGTTTTTGTTAAATAAAATGTTTAATGGATGATCATGATCTTCGATGTTGTTAAAGTATATAAGGTTTTTCACTAAAAATAATACTTTTACAAGATTATAAAAATAAACATACAAGATGGGTTTTGTATAAAAGTTTGATAAAACTAGAAGTAAAGCATGGTTTTTGAACTAGTAAACATATGTAATGATCATACCAATACCCTACATGTTTATGATTTCATCTTGTTAAGTTTATGATGTAAATCTCATATGTTTTGTTAAAAATGTTATGAGTAAATTGTTGGTGATTTTTAAAAGAAAAAGATATGTTTTTTTTAAACATGGCAAAGTATATATTTCAAAGGAAATATGGCCATTTTTCTTAAATATCATATGTTATAAAAACTATCATTTTTGACAAAATCTTTACTAGAATAAAAAGATTTGAAATAATAGTTTTTATAAAAGTAAAACTAGATATAAATATATATTTTTGAGAAAATATATATTTAATTATCTTAACAACTTATGTGCTATGTGTTATTTGATTGTATTAGTTATAAGTATGACAACTAGGAACTTGAATACAATGGTACAAATAAACACAAGACACATTACAACTAAAGTCTTACAAGACTACACATAAATACATCTTAAAAACAGTTTACGGACGATCCAAGCATTCGGACAGAACTTAGGGACAAATCGGACTTACGGAAAAAATAAACGGACTATATGAATATATCGGACTATAATATGTAATATATCAAAGACTTGGTAAACTACGTTTTCTAAACCGAATAAGTAACCATAAATTTTCCACAAGTATACAAAATATATTACTTATATTTTACAATAAAAAGGTATTGTTTTTGAAATATATAAACATACATATATATTTCTTAACATCTAAAACATATTATTTTAGTGAGAGACTAAAATTATATTTTTAGAACTAGTCTTAAAAATAGATTATTTTTAAGATAATTTTTATACCTTTTTACCAAGTAAAGATTGTATATTTTTATGAAATATATCTTAGAATATATAAGTATATATATTCTAAGAATACAAGATCACGTGTAATGAACATGTGGATATACGTATTCCTATACGTACAACTATACACTCACTCACATCATAACACTTGGTGAAAATACAATTATACAAGTATGCCCATACATGGGAATTATTCATACACATGCAGTTTACTCATACGAGACACATTCACACATATACAATTTATTCACACAAAACACGAAGTCAAGAAGACTTGATCCGATAATACAACTCACAAGATACAAGAATATATATATTTGGTGAAATATATACTAAACAGTCATCAATTAATTCATCTAAGACACAGTTCAACGAATAACAAATACATACAAGTCTTAACACATATTCAAGATAAAGACTTGTACACGAGTCATTACAAAGACCGAAGTGTCTAACAAATCTAGGACTTTTGTAGGTCGTGATACAATTCAAGACAACTGCAAGTGAGGTTACAATTATATACAGTTTACGGAACGTAATTCTGTGAGTTCATGTCCCCTATTCATTTTAAATGCTTTACAACTTTACAACTATCGGAGAAAATACATGTTCAATTGTATGTTAATACATGGAATGAAACACCTTAGATCATGTGCGATTAGGGTCATACATCTAAGCACCAATAATCCAGTTTGGACCTAGGTACAGAGGGTTAGATCTAATGGGTTTTGGCGAGCCCCGCTCTTGGTCGTGGACCCATACAGAAGAGTGCGTTTGTGTCCCAGTCGATAGTAGTCGACACCAAATCGTCTTGGTTTGGATTGCTTCCAATTTCATCACACATATTAATGTCCTCGCGAAACATTAATGATCAACGATTTCATTGACGTTTTACATACTACATCTTTACATACTGGCTTTCATCTTATACAACTCACATTTTACAGATACATTTTATACAACTCACATTTTACAAGATACATCTTATACAACTAAACTGCATGAACTCGCTAACTTTTGTTGAGGTTTTCAACTTAACATGTATTTCAGGGAATTAGTGGACCATGCAAATGTTCAAATAAGATAGCAATTATCAAGACTCCATGCCACCATTTGAAGGGTTTGCCTGTTATATACCGCCTCTTTGCGGTGATATAGTGGTCAAAGCCTCGACATTTTAAGACTTACATTTTGATGTATGAAACAATGACAACTTACTTTCATTTGATGGTTTGTAACCAATACATTTAACTTATGTTGCGTTCCTTTGAAACGATTATGACAATGGCATTGGAGCTTATTTTATTCATTTAGTATGTTCACTTATATTGTTATGCAATGAGAACCGATCAGATCACACCTCGCACTTCCGCTACGAGCGGGTGTGACACAAAATATATGTAAGTACAACCCTTGTTGTACTGGGGAGTCTGATCAAATACAATCTTTTGGGGTTCACTTCTTTGATTGGATGAATGTTGAGATTCATCCTTTTTCGATGTATGCGGTTTTGATAGGGACTTTGAATGGGTTTTCGATCGAGCATCACTTGAATCTTTGAGTACTTCGTTCACAGCTTTGGTAACCGCTATGTTTATCATGGCTTGAAGTTTGGCGCCAGTAACATGCAGCCTTGTATCATTATTCCCATCAACAGGGTGACTATGAGCTTCATCGGAGCTAGCCATGATTTGAATGCTATAAGTCAATTTAATAGTTTGTTCAGTTATCGCATAGCGAATCATCGTATTTGATGATTAAATAGCCATGGTATGAAATAACCATATAGGCTAAAAAGTTTAATATTTATGAGGAAAGTATGTTTGATATTATTTGAGTATAAATAGCCTAGGTTACAAATGAACCATCAAAGGCTTTTAAACATGATATAATCCTTTTTATATATATCAGACAGGGGACATATGTCACAGCTGTCAATGTCGTCTAGACATTTTTATATAGCACAAAGGCTCGTCTCGAAGGACATTTAGATGGCACAAAAGGCCTTGCCACTAGGACATTTTAAAATATGATTATGACCTTTTTTAGATCGAAGGTTTTAAAGATTGAACATAGTTCATTCCTTTTGAAAAAAGTTATAGTCTATAACTATACTTGTCATGAAAAACAATACAAGTTGGCCTGTAGGCAGAATGAATAACATCTCTATTGGATGTTTTGGGTATAGACATCATTTCTGATGATGTTAGCCATGATTTACAATAATCATTTAGGCTATATAAGGGCTTGGAAAAATACAAGTACTTTAGAAGGCTGGTGTGGTTTCTCAAGCCACACCGCCAGGAGCGTTAACATGTTTTTGGATGTTAACAGGGATTTATTGTCTTAAGAGGGTTATACCATCATAGCCATTTGATATTTGGCTAGGTTATACCTTTAAGAATATCTTTTGAAATTTCTTTGGTAGATCAATTAAAATTGAAATGATTATTTGCATGTTGATGTAATAAAATACATATATATAAATTTCAAAAATAGTACTAAAGATTACAAAAACTGCCCTAAACGGGTCTTTGAAATAAATTGTCTACGCAGGGACTAAAAAGAAAGAAACAAGTCCTCGCAAGGACTGAAAATAAAAAGAAATGTCCATGCAGGGACTTAATTTAAACTACAATGCAAAATAAAATAAAGGTCTTTAATTATCTACTTCTTTCCTTCAATAAATTTTGCAAGACCTTTAAGGAACTTATTGGTCTTTTCTTCCACCCTACGTTCAACCTCTTCCACCCTTTGTAAGATTTGTTGTTATTGTTGTTGTTGGGGTGGAGGTTGAGGTTGTGGCTGATATGGAGGGTATTGATACCCTTGGACAGGATACCCAATTGGGTATACAGGCGGAAACGGTGAAGGATAAAGGGCGTTAAAGTTAGCTGCTTCGATATATGGGTCGTAAGCAGGTGGTTGATAATTGTAACCAGTAAGAGCTTCTGGCTCGAACGGGTTATACCCAGTCATTTCTGGGTAAGTCAGAATTGGGTTTTCAAAACCCGATGGAGGTGGCGGTGGTGCAAAGGTGACCGCTGTGGTATCAATTTCCGGTACCGCGTGTGAAGGTCCACCTATTTGTGGATCTTCTGGAATCGGAGGATAGTTGCTAGAAGCTTGAGGGGAACTAATTCTTGGTCCCCCTTGCACGAACATGCGTGCGTTTCTCCTCCGTCTTGGTGGCTCAGGAGGTTTTAAAGGTGGTTCCTCTGCTGGAAGAGGTGGTGGTGTCACCGCTTGAAAGTGCGGTTCCTCTAATGGTGGTTGTGGTGGGGTGTTGTGGTATGAAGGGGTGTTAGCGAACTTCCACTGCCCCCACCATTCGTCATATCTATCGGGACCTTGATAAGGAGATCCTGCGAAGGAAGAACCACTGGATATATCTATGGGATGTGTAGGCGTCCCAGATGGTGGCATTTCTGGATCCGAATCATCATCCAAATACATGTCCTGCGAGAAGTGGTCTTCGGGGCCCAACGGGTTAATCCCCGCTGGCGAATTTATATAATCATCAAGGTTAAAGTAACCCTGAGAGTAAGAGTGATGGGATGAGTGGTGAGAAGAATGGTGAGAATGGTGTGAGTGTAGCGAATGCTGCGAGTGATGTGAATGTTGGGGCTCGTCTGGTTGTGGCAGCCCGAAGGAGTGGTGGTAAGAAGGTGAGGTGCTAAGCCAAACGGATCGTCTCGCTGGTTCAAGGGAATGTCTCCAATCGTCATATGGATCGGAGCTGAATGAAGCTGACGGCGCACGTCAATGAGAGGGTCCGACTTAACTAGATGGTCCCCCTCTCATGGGACCTTTTCCTCGACCTCTCACCCGTGGCAGCATTTTATCAGTAAACCTGCCAAAATCAAGAAAACAACATAAAAACAAAATAAAGGTTAAGAATAATTCTAGGTCATTTGCCTAGACTCGGAAGTCTAAGGAATGTGCTATTGTGTCATTGAGATTAAACACAAAAGGCTAGTGTTTAATTCACTCAATGTTGGCTCTGATACCAACCTGTCACACCCCGATATTTCAACCACAAACCGGTGGGCCCGGTGGGGAGTATCGTGACGTAGTTGATATCATCATAGACAATTAAACACAATTATAGTACAGCGGAAGGCTTGGAAGTTATTTACTATTACAACCCGAAATGTTGAAAGTTCAAAATGAAAGAATATATAGACGGTTGTAAAAGAGATCCACAGGCGGACCATAAAAATAAATACATAAAATAGAGTTTGACAGACTTTAGGCATCTAAGGATTTGCAAGATCCTCTTAATAAACGCCAAGTAGCTCCAGCCTAGTTCGAGAGGTACCTGTCACTTAGTCTTTGGAAAATACGTCAGTTTTTACTGGTAAATACAATTAACTAACTCATTTGAAAACATTTATGTAAATTGGTTTAAATTCACAAGGCACAAAGTATTTTATAACTTGGGACAATTTCATTTAAAATTTTGTATACAGATTTATATGTTTGCCATACATTTGGGGCCGGTTTGGAAGCCGGTCATGATTAACCGACTCACCACTTATAAAACCCACAAAGGAGTTATCCCCAACTTGTGGGTTAATTTAATATTTAGCATTTGCATCTGTCGGGTGTATGCCTACACCCCGTGCATAGGTCGTGGCAATTAATAACTTAAATGAGCCGAGGATAACAGGATACGGTCGTTAACCCCCAAAATTTGTGTTATCAAACAAAACAGATTAAAACGAGTTATGCATATTTATTAAATCACAATCCAATTAAATGATCTCATACCCAACCAAGCGGTAATAATCTACCATATCCCAAGCCCGTATAAGGGAAAATAAGTTAAAAGTATTTACCTGAGTTAATTATGCAAGGGATGCTACTCAGCCGTCTATTTTCTAAGACTTTATGCAAATATCTTCTACTGAAGCTACTTAATCTGTAAGGAAGGTTTTATTAACCTATTAGGATACTAACGGGTCTTATTTAAGTCAAAGACTTAGACCGGTTAGTTATAAAGATATTTTTCGGTTCGAAACGCTAGATTAAGCGGAGACCGGAATGGAATGGAATGTGATTTAGACCCAACAAGTATGAAGACTTGTATAATATGGGTAAACTAAATACATTCTGGATTTTGAAGTTT
Source organism: Helianthus tuberosus (assembly GCA_030545235.1). NCBI lineage: Eukaryota > Viridiplantae > Streptophyta > Magnoliopsida > Asterales > Asteraceae > Helianthus > Helianthus tuberosus. The sequence continues at coordinate 67,801,653 of CM060427.1, read as the reverse complement.
AGATGATAAGTGTTTAACTCGTTTCGGTTAATTCATGCAAACTATTTACATAAACCGAACCGAACGCGTATAAGCGTAACGGGTAACCGAATGAACCATATACAAGCCCCATATGTTATTATGCTTAAAATATGTTAAGACATCAGTAGGATGTCAACATATATGCCCAAAAATGATTTAAAACCGAATTAAGCCCCGTAAGGGCATTTTGGTTATTTTAAGATTTATAAAAGAGGTTTGTAGGTAAACTGAAGTTCTGGTAAAAAACATCTGTAAAAATATTTATTTTATGATGTTATATCAGTATGATATCATACATATGTGTGGTTTACCACTTATAGCCAAACTATGCCCCGAAAGGGCATTTTGGTCATTTCACATATGCTTTTAAGGACATAATTGGAATTCTGAGTTCGCGACTTATACCTACTGAAAAAATATTTAAAATTGTTTATAAAGTCAATAGGTAACAAGTCTTGGGGTGCTAAATATGGTTTTAAACCATATTATGCACCTAATTAGCGTAAAAACTGATATTTGACGATAATTACAAGGTTTATGTGATTCTGAGATTTTGACCAGCCTTGAATGGTCAAAATATGTTATTTTTTCATATTGGATCAGTAGGAAAAGGTTTTGCATGTTAATTATATGTAAAACTTATTTTATTCGCAAAAAGGGTATTATCGTCAATTATAAGCTTTATACACGAACTCAATGTTAAGGTCAATATATAATCTGACCAAATATTCCAAAAAACCCTAAAAATAATATCACAACAGTAAGTAAAGAGTTTTGAGTCAAATTTATGTTTAAAGCATGATTTATATACCAAAGGGTATTTTATTCTTTATAAAATCTAAATTTACGATTATTAGCATAACATCAGTTTATGACAGAATTTAAGTGTCAAAATACTTTAGTTATGTTTACTAATCAGTACCTAATCCATTTGCATGTTCATTTATTTAAAAACCTCATTCTTAGATCACAAGGGCATAATAGTTAATAATAAGCATAATAATGGAAACATGCATATAATTCAGATTAATAAGTAACCATGTAAGATAACCTCAGAGGGCTATACTACAATATTATTTGGTCACAATGGAAGCTTAAAACATAAAGGAATTAAGCTAAATTGGGTCAGAACTGAAAATCAAAGCAAAAGTCAAGCTTTTGCGACTATCGGTTGCGAACCGAGCTTAAACTTAGAATTGTCGGGTTGAACATGTTTAGACATGTTCTAATAATATTTACCAAGTTATTTAAGTGGTAAAATATGATTTATAACCTCTACATTATCAGTTTTGATTATTATTTAAAAATCTGACTAGTTTGACTTTTTGATTAATTACTTTGACCCGACAATTAACTAAGTAAACGTGATAATTAGGAGATGCCCTTTTGAGGGATTAACACCTACCTAATTATGATCACGTAGCCATATTCGCCTCGAACAATGACTGGACCATTTAGGTCTAAACCGAAAGTCAAAGCCGTTTTGCGGCAACTTTGACTTTCGGTCTTTAAACGCATAAAAACCGAACTAGGGTGGCTAAGGACACTTACAAAGGGTCCTAGCTCGAACTTTAACTAGAGGGATCTTCCTTTTTTATCAGGAACCTCAGAAATATTGAGAAGAGAGGATTTTTGTGAATGAGCAAGTAAATGAGGCACATGAAGCTCCTATTTATAGTTGAAGGGAGTGTTCAAGGATCAAGCCAGGTGTTAGGGATGTCCAGAGAACATTACAGGTGTCCTAGTTGATTCCTAAAACCATCAAAGAGCTCCATGTTTCGATTTTTGAGTGTATAGGGCGGTTTAAGTGGCAACCTGCAGCTGTCCAAAATAATCTGCCCAGATACAGTCTTTACGGACCGTAAGCATAACCTCATACGGTCCGTAACCGCTTTAAAATATTTTCGCCGAGATACAGTCCTTACGAACCGTAAGCATAACCTCATACGGTCCGTATCCGATTGATCAGTGAACCAGGATTTTGAAACCTTACATATTTGGCCCTTAAACTTATATAATCAATATCAAGTATTCCCGATAGCATGATTTAACATTATGAAGCCCCGGGTTTGATAAAAAGGTCACCCAGAGGCATAAGTTTAGCATGTTGACACTTTTGGTCCCTCCGCATACGTATTTTCATCGATTGACAACTTTAGTCCTTCAAGTTTAATCTTTTACACATTTAAGGGTTTAGGACATGTGTCTTCACATAATTGGACACAATTTTACGAGGTGTTACAAAGGGTTTCCAACTTGAATGGTCCATTGAATCTTGTAAAATTGAAGGGGTGAAACAAGAAACACCTTTCATTTATGTTGGTATATCGTTTAATGAAGTTAGCATTAGTTTTACTGGTTGCAACAGGAAGCATTGAAATATGCCTTTCTTAAGGGAGTATTGCGTAATTGAATTGTTGATGAGAATTTGAGCAATAGTTGTATTTGTTATATTTACAAACATTTTCTTAGGAATGTTTTTGTAATTGATGTAATGGCTACGTTTCAAAAAATTGAAACTTGCTGAAAGCAAATGTATGGATATTGTGTTTCTATTCCGATCGATAATTGACTTTTTTATTAGGTATTTGAACTTCAATATGATTTTATCTTTTCATTATGTAACGCCACTCAAAATGGACATAAAAAATCCAAAAATTTACGGTAGACAACTACCCCTGGAAATTTTGTACACCCATAGAAAAATTATAGGGTACACCATTGGATTGACATGGTTCCTCTCTTAAGCGACTTTACTAACTCTAGATTCAAGGAATCAGATTATTGATCTTTGATTGTTCATCATTATCGCATATTGAGAGTCTTCCTAGTGCTCGTTGTACACTGCTTTCACTTCACTTAATTGCAAGTATTTTGTTATGTTTTTGTTAAACGCTTGTTAATGGGCTTTTGAACTTTAGAATTTGCAAATTTGTTGAATGTATTCCTGTTTCGGTTTGGTGATCACCACGTGTCCAATGATAGTCTTACAATAGTCTTCAATTAAATAGTTACTTACAATAACTAGCTTCCTCAGTAACCACGAGCTAAATTTCGGGACATCCCAGGAAAACCAGGAAACCAACGCAACATAACTAGCTTCCTCAGTAACCACGAGCTAAATTTCGGGACGAAATTTTCTTAACAGGGGGAGAATGTGACAACCCTCATAATCCCTTGTATCCGTATGATTTATTAATGATAATTAAAGTGCTTGATGACTGTGCTGAATCACTTAACCGCTTTCTGATTACTGTGTTATACTAACATGTGCTTGTTAACATACTAGTAGTGTACAGAAAAGTTACTAAATAGTCCGGTATGCTTTCCTGAGTGTTGAAAATTAAAAACGTTACAAAAATATATATGTAGGACACTTTACGGATTAATTAAGCACTTTAACGGAACAGTACCAAACCGAACAACCGGAAATTACCCGGAACACCAAAATAATGCTAGAAGCATTGTTTTTATTTTTCTAAGCTAGTTAGGGTCCCGGAACACCCTAACACACAATATATGGCATAGCACACATAAACCACAAACTATCCCACTTATTTTCTAACTAGATTAGTTAACCACCATTGCTACCCAACTAAACCAACCCCCCCCCCCCTCCCCAAAACCGGTTCTAGAAAGTGGATCCCCACTTTGATTTCCTTTATTTGTTTAATGGGCATGTAGTGTACTTAAGGGACATTTGATCTATTGGACATTAGCATGTCGGAAGATTATATAATTATCCATAAGTTCATCATTCATTCTTATCTTCACATCAACAACACACCAAAAACACTCTCCCTCTTCCTCTAGTCTCAGCTGAACATAGATCCCCCACCACCACCATTTTTCGATCATCATCCAAGCAATCCAAGGCCTCCTCAAGGTGCACAAAGGTGAATAACGGAGCTCGGTGCGTTCAGAAGTTGAAGGACTACTCTCATCTTCTTTTATCCACCACTTTTCTACACTCGAACTTCCATAGCCTTGAGCTAGTGGTAAGAACTCAGATCCGTTCATTATTCATTTTATTTAAGTGGTTAATAGATGCATTATGAAGAAAACATATGAACACCATAAGATCTTGCACTTAAAACTTGAACATAAGTTTAAACAAGATGACACATGAAGAAATGATGTTAGAATGATGTTGCTTGGTGTATGATGATTATGTGCTGATATGAAGGACTTATAATCTGCTGTAAGTATCGTTGTTTATCGCTAAACATGTTAACGGAATCAATCGAGCGCGCTTTAGAGTGTTAAAGACTGAAAACAGAAGGCTGTTTGGTGATTACAGCCAACTTCAGTTGGCTGTAACAGGACCTTAATAAAACGAAAAATGTATTTTCTGAAGTCTAGATTTATGTATTATGAAATACGGTTCTAATGGCACTGGAATCATAATTTTTGGACTTCGTTTACTATTTTTAAAGTGTCGTTTTGTAACAGCAGCTAGAGCTGCATATTTACTGCTGAAAATATGCTTTCTGTTTTCCATCATAACTTGTATTCTGTGTAGGGTTAGATCATGAAATTTGTACTATAGATGACCACCGATGTATTTGTAATTCTCTCACTGGAATTTCGTAAATCGGACTCTCGATGAATTTTAAATGAATTATTCCGTGGACTGCAGTCAGAAAAAGATAAATCTGATTTCAGTCCGGAAAATGATTTTTTATAAAATATTGGTAATGAACTGGACCCCGATATTTTTACACAATAATATTTGGATCGTTTAAGATATTCTGTAAAAATTTGAGAATTTTTGGAATAAGTTAACTATTTTATTAAAATGCCCGAAAACAGGCCAGTTTTGGATATTTAAGTTGAAATGACACAAGTAGTAATTTGCATGTCTAAATGTCGGGTAAGTTATCTGTGAATGATCTAACATGTTATGTGTCAATAAAAGTGTTATGTGCAATATCGTATGTTTATTTATGAACGGGAATAGATGGGAAGTTTATATGGGCATAAACCGTTAAAGTAATGCATGTTATGTGATAGATACGTGTAGGAACTTTGTGCTCTATTTGAAAACCACTAAATGACTAACTGGTAATCATATTAGGACGTGATTGACCGACCTTGACTGTTAGCTATGTTTGAGAATCTAACCGAGTAAACCGAGGTGAGTTCACACACTTTCTAAGGCATGGGATTCCCGGTGGTTGGGAATGGGTTAAGGAAATTAAAACGGGATCTACATATCCTCTTTGGGTAGGATATGTATGGCCATCCTCCATAGGTAGGATGCCAATAATAAATTATGCGTATTCTCCTTAGGTAGAATACGTACGTTCGTCCTCCTTGGGTAGGACAACACCCTTAAAACTTACTAGACAAAACTCTATCATTAAGTCCCTCATTATTTATCGACTTAATCGCCGAGGCCAATGGCGAGCGGGTCATTAGTTAATAGCGCTATTAGGTTTAACAAACCTCACACCGTGTCGTCCGAACGGGCGTATACTAATGGACTATGGCAAACTGTCAGTGATGATAGACACCGATGTAGGGCACAACTATCGTTCGTAGTAGTCGAAATCATACCGTCTAGTAGTTTACATGGGGAAACCCCCACTGATTATGGATATGGTTTGGGTAATAAAAAGGAACTGGTTAAACATACTTTCAACTATGGGGTAACCCCCACGGCACATAAGCCAACGAAAGTCAAACCACGTTTTTCAGAAACAACTTAAAACTAAACAACCAAACGTGAACTCACTCAACTTTGTTGTTGACTCGTTGTTACATGCCTTACAGGTCGCTAGATGCTATGGAGCTTGCACGAGGAGGAGGTTGTTGTGGGATAAGGACTGTTATGTCCCGTACTTAATAATTAAACCTTATAAACTTAATGAACTGATGTTTTGAAGTCTTTAAACTTATGAACTATGGAACTTATGTTTTGGACTTACGTTTTATGCTTCCGCTGTTTAAATTTAAACTTGGTTAACTTTCCTTAGGTCACCAATCGTATTGTGGTTGGTTTTATTTACTTAATTGTGTGTTCAATATGATTGGTGGCTCGATCCTGTTCACGTCACGCCTCCAAGCGGTGATACTCCGCAGGGTGGATTATGGGGGTGTGACAGATTGGTATCAGAGCCATTGGTTATAGTGAACTTGGTTTTAAAAAGGGGAAAAACTTTTTGATAAAACCAGACTATAACCTGTACAGTGCTCAATGATCCACAACGACGCTTCGCTCCACGTGCAAGACTCGACACAATAGGTGGTATGATTTATGTTTATATTGTCGGTTAGATAGTTAACACTGTGCACCAGTTAACGTGATAATTGCTATTTGAACCTTGTGTGCTTACTCTCTACTGTCGTCCCACACTTACGCACTTTCGCGACACTTTTCTCACTTACGTTGCTTCATTGTGAAGACCATGAGCGGACGCGGAGGACGTATCAACCTCACTCAAGCCCAGTTGACGGCTTTGATCAACGAACGAGTTGCTGAGGCACTCGCAGCAAATCCAGCAGGAGGTATAACCTGCCATATCAACCCATCTTAGGACGTTTAGATCCTACCTTCGCAAACCAACCCTCGTGCTTAACCTTGTCTTTTATTCTCGCACAACAGGTCAACATGCTCAGCCCCCCGTGTGCACGTTCAAAACGTTCATGGACTGCCGACCTACTACTTTCAGTGGCACAGAAGGAGCGGTAGGCCTTCTTCACTGGTTTGAAAAGCTTGAGTCTGTCTTCGAGATGTGTGAATGCCCTGAAGATCGTAGGGTGAAATATGCTACTGGAACGCTTGAAGGTGCTGCGTTAACCTGGTGGAAAGCACAGGTTCAACTACTAGGGCTGGCAGTTGCTAATGCCACCCCCTGGAATGGTTTCAAAGAACTGATCAAAGAGGAGTACTGTAGTCGGGATGACATCCACAAGCTAGAGGTGGAATTTTTCAATCTGAAGATGACGGGGTCTGAGATTGAGGCGTATACTAAGAGGTCAAACGAGCTGGCCATCTTGTGTCCCACTATGGTGGACCCTCCCATCAAACGTATTGAGTTGTACCTCAAGGGCCTTGTACCAGAGATTCAAAGTCACGTGACTTCAGCTAACCTGGGTACCATTCAGCAAATCATCAAGTTGGCTCATCGTCTCACCGACCAGGCGGTGGAGCAAAAAAGGCTACCCAAACGTATCAGTGCCACAGCTACTCCTGATGCTCCTAGCGACAACAAGCGAAAATGGGATGGGAATTCCAGTAAGGGTTCTACTTCAGTTCAGTCTCAGCAGCGAAAGACTGATGACTACCAGAGTCCTGGTCAGCAATCTTCCGGTAGTCAAGGACATGGTGGATACCGAGGGAACCACCCCAAGTGCAACCGGTGCCATAAGCATCACAGCGGGCAGTGCAACAAGGGTCGTTGTCTGAGGTTTAACAAGTTTGGTCATGAAGCAAAGGATTGTAGGAGTGCACGACCAGCAAATCAGAATCGCCAACAACAACAACAAGCTCCACAGAACCACCAGCAGCAGCAACAGTAGGGCAATAAAGGATGCTTTCAGTGTGGCGCTGAAGGCCACTTTAAGAGGAACTGCCCCCAACTGAACCAGAATCAGAACAACAACAACCAAGGAAACGGGAACCACAATGGGAACAACAATGGAGGCAACAACGGGGGTAACAATAATGGCAATGGTGCCAGGGGACGTGTGTTCGTGCTGGGTCAGGGTGATGCAAGGAACGATCCCAACGTTGTGATGGGTAAGTTTCTTCTGGACGACTTCTTTGTTATTATTTTATTTGATTCGGGTGCCGATACTAGTTATGTGTCCTTAAAAGCTAGCCAAATGCTTAAGCGCACACCAACACTTTTGAACACCAAACACACGGTAGAACTAGCAAACGGTAAAAGTCTTGAAGCCGCACACGTAGTTAAAGGTTGTAACCTCGTCTTAGCTGGTCAGACTTTCTCTATCGATCTTATACCTATCACACTTGGTAGTTTCGACGTCGTTATTGGGATGGATTGGCTATCTCATCATCAAGCGGAGATTGTTTGCAAGTAGAAAATCATCTGCATCCCTCGTTCTGGTGAGGAACCCCTCGTGATTCATGGCGACAAGAGTGGTGCTGTTGTGGGCATCATCTCTTTCCTTAAAGCCCAGAAGTGTTTGTGAAAGGGCCACACTGCCATTCTAGCACTCGTTACTGACACATCAATGGAAGGAAAGAAGATAGAAGACATTCCTATTGTACGCGACTTTCCTGAGGTATTTCCCGAGGAATTACCTGGTCTTCCGCCTCATCGCCAAGTTGAATTTCAAATCGAGCTAGCTATTGTAGCAGCGCCCATAGCTCGAGCACCTTATCATTTAGCTCCATCAGAACTTGAAGAACTGTCTACGCAATTACAAGAACTCTTGGAAAAGGGTTTCATACGTCCTAGCTCTTCGCCCTGGGGAGCTCCAGTCTTGTTCGTGAAGAAGAAAGATGGTACTTTCAGAATGTGTATTGACTATCGTGAACTTAACAAGGTGACTGTGAATAATCGTTATCCTCTTCCACGTATTGACGACTTGTTCGGCCAGTTGCAAGGGTCGAGCTATTACTCTAAGATTGATTTGAGATCGGGATACCATCAGCTGAGAGTCCGAGAGGAGGACCTCTCCAAAACAGCATTCAGAACTCGCTACGGCCATTACGAGTTTCTGGTTATGCCTTTCGGATTAACGAATGCACCTGCGGTCTTCATGGATGTCACACCCCGACCACGTAAAACAACAAATCGCGGCGGAAACATCGGGGCGTGTTGTAACAGAATTAATGTTTCATAACCATGGATACCAAAAAGTGTTTCGTTTTATTAAACATTGAATAATTACATCGTCTTGAAATCTAAATACACTATTTAAACATAGTCTATCATTGTTATTGAGTCACTAAGGCCTTGTCCAGTCCTATGTGAGCATGCATCTTATCAATCGATATCATCCAACAATACCTGAAACATATGTGAAAACGAGGTCAGCAAAGAAATGCTGGCGAGTACATAGGTTTTGTGAAAATAAGATTCATGACTTCTGTTTAAGAAAATGTTTAGTCATGAACCTTGTAATTTGCTTTGCCTTTATAAATCATTTGAAAAATAATAAGTTCAGGTGATATGTATAATAAGAGAATAATGCATGATTAAATGAATAACCATGTAAAATGAGTTTGTATAAGATAAGTTGTTTGTAAATAAATGTCTTGTGAAAAGTATGTTACTTGTATAAAATGTTCTATGTCTCGAGCTGAAATGATTCAAATAACGCTACAATATGTAATACCATACAAACACTTATATATAGGAAGTACCAGCGGCGTATCCACCATGCTTGTATCATATTCCACACGCATTGTTACTTAATCACTTAATCCAAACCAAACCACCCAAGTAATGTTCATGCCCAATGTAAATCATGTACAAATGTTTACCCAATCGTTAAAACATCGTGTGAAACCCAATCGTTACCCAATCGTTAAAACATCGTGTGAAACCCAATCGTTAAAATATCGTGTGAAAACCAATCGTAAATCGTTTAATTCGTTTTAGGTCGTGAAACTACTTATATGGTCGTCTCGCTAATAACATTCAAACCTTCGTGACTCATCACTCGTCGCTTCTCGTTTTCGTCGCTTCTCGTTTTCGCATTAACAAACCTCCATAGGGTAAGTTAATAATTACAGATTCAGTCGCTACCTACCATACCCACACATAACCACGGGTGTAGTAAATAACGGGATTAGTCAGATCCTATGGTACCATAACCTAATACTGGTCGGCTTGATCATTGCTAATGAATGTCATTTGTTATGTAAACACCACCAACAAGTTTGTTCACTTTATTGAAATCGTTATTAGTTTTGTATAAATCGCCTTAATTGTTTTTGAAACCATCGTTATAACATCGAAAACATTTAGCACATATGAGTCACCCCAAAACAATTGAAAACAGTAAAATAGGGGAAGAATGTACTCGCCTGAGAATGCTTAGAGGTCTTGAACAACAACCAAACAAAGCTAGAGGGAGCACGGAATCAGTAGGCAATCTAAAACTATATAAATAAACCGGACTTAAATCGGGAGATCGGATAGGATGAGGCTTGGTAAACCAAATGAGTATTGGAACTCATATGATATGGTTTAACAAGGCCTACATACTACAATGAAACCTAACCTAATTGCTTTCGACCCATCGCGACCCATTAAGGTAACATATGCTACTTTAACGCGTCGTGCGCGTGAAACGCGTTCAGACCGTCTAACTAGTCCTATGACAAGTGTTATATGCCTAAACATGTTACATAATCAGTTATGTGACAAAAGTTTAGGTTACATATGCTTAATTACCAATTATACATGAAAAGGGTATTCTGGTAATTTACCTAAGGCATATAAACTACCTATCATACAACTACTCAAACGATGTGACCATAGGGTATAACCTCGGAAGGTTATTCCCTACCTACTATGGTCACCTAATGTATTTGGTCGGATCCTAATGATCGACCAAACTGGGTCGGGTTCGAAGGTATAGGCGATTTATCAGATCGCCTACCCTACGACCCTAGACAACGTGGTAATCAGTGGGCATAGTCCCAAGGGACTATAACCAACGTGATTACACTCACGTTGCGAAGTTCAAACGAACTTCGCATTGACCATTACTGGTCAACGCTGAAAGTCAAACAAAGTTTGACTTTCTGACTCGAAAAGCAATAAAATAAGGAAAAGAACGAAAGAATACTTACCCAGGGTCCCCGAATGCTAATCCCGATCCAAGAACTCAGGTATGAAACAATGGTTTCAACTTAGAGCTCTCAAATCAGAATTCTAGTGGTTTAAGCAATGGAATGGGTTGGGTATTTATAGGAATACCCGAACCGTTAGGATCGTTTGATGGAAAACGTGCCATGATCCAAGGCGTACACTTGTCGGAAACTCATGGTAGCTAAGAATGATCATTATCTTCATGACTAGGCAAATGAGAATGTGTGGTGGTGGTTCAACCAGCTGCAAACAGGCTGTTAAGTACTCTGCATCTGGTCTGCAGACCCCCTACGCATCGTAGGGCAAATATGGCTACGCATCGTAGCCATACAAGTTTGGCAGAATTACCATTTTAGTCCCTGTTATGCAATAAGGTCATTTCTGACACGTTTAAGGCCCGTTAACCCCATTTCAAAGCTCTAAAATGAAGTTTAAGTATAGGGAACTTAAAACATGCTCAAAAATATCTCGGATGTCGGTTCGTTTAGCCGTACGAACGCGATGTTCGCTTAATTACGACGGAATGCGCATAAGCGCGAAAAACGATCCAAATGACGCGACGAATGGATTTTTCTTATGGCGAACACTAAAATATAATGTAGTCATGCTTACATAAATTTTTGGGTGTCCGGATGTATTCAGAACGTAAGTTATGCGCGAAAATGCAAACTTGTGCACTTTTTGACACTTTTAGTCCCTGAATGACACAATAGTTTATTTTAGCATACCGAACACCTCAAAGCCTATTTCTAAGCTATGTAAAGGATATTTATGGTATGTTTAACTTATGGTCATGTTCCGGAATGTTCGTTACAGTTCAAATTGACATACTTTCGCAGTTTGTCAACTTTAGTCCCTGTAAGCGATTTAACTTGATTTCACCACACCAAATCTTCCAAAACTTATATCTAAGTTATGTAAAGGTTATTTAAGGTATGTTAAGCCTATTTCACTATTCCGGAGTGTTCGTTGCATTAAACTGGTTATATCTACGCATCAGTGCGCGTATAACCTTCCAGAAAGCGATTTAGAGCTTGAAATCGAACAAGAATTGATATGTGCAAAAGATACACATATTTTTACAAATCCCAAGTATGAAATACAATATTTCATTGGTTTGGAATTTGTTTGATGGCCGTGGAGGCACAGGTGTTACAGTCTCCCCTACTTTAGGAAATTTCGTCCCGAAATTTATTTAGAGGAAACTTGTGAGAGCTTGAAAACATGAAATTGAAAAGATCGAACAACATTGGTTAAGGTTCTGAACTTCTAGTAACCTTAATAACATTATGCTTTCAATGTAAGAGGGACACTTATATACAAGTATATGAAGCGTCATTGGTGCGTCCACCATGCCTCCATTACATCGTTATCATTTTGTTATTGTTGTCACTATCGGTTCTTACACATAATAAATCTTACTGGGTTTCTGTGCACTAAATTTCATAATTATGTACGCGTCCATAATTAGACAATTCCTTGCATAGTTCACTCAGTCTATATTATAATGTGTAGGGGGAAAACCAAATGAACAATCCTGTGATGAGTGTGACTAGACCGCCATAGAGTCCTTTTGACTAAATCAATAAATGTTCTAAATAGACTATCAAGGAGTCTGTCCAGCTACATCACTAGATGTCGTCTTTTAACCAAATTGTGAATCAATCTTTTTGACTAGACCCCTTAAGGGTCTCCTATAAAACATGGAGTGGTACTATATAACCCAAGGGTCTTAACTACCAGGTAGAAGCCCATAAGGATTTAAGGTAGTACCTTTTGAATATCCTACTATGAATCTCTCATATGAAAACATGAAAGATTCTATGAGGATTTGAAAATCGGATCACACAAAAATCATAGAGGAGAACACATAAACACATATCACATAGCCACAAAATTGTTCGTTAATTTGTCTTGTAAATTGCGTACATGCATTTAAAGCACACTTGGAATCCATTCCGTGGATTTCATTTGGTACTTTAAACGTTATCAAGAATCCAACTATAAAGATAGAAAGATTCAAAAAGAAAATTCGATTTCGATTACTAGGAACCGAAGTGTTCGAATTAAGGTACATAAGGAATCCAATTAAGGACTCTGATTTAAACGATAATCATCCACAAGGATCTAATTGTAAAGATAAAAAGATCCCATATGAATTTTAGAAGTTGAAGTTGTTTTGAAACCTTGCACTGGATGTGCTTAGGTCAAAACATGATGTAAAATGCTTATGAAGTTGAGATGCTTGATATGTCAAGGCGACATATGAAGCAGAATTTTGAAGGTTAAGTCAATGTATGAGGAAAATATTTTTGAAAACTATGCATGGGGTTCTTTTAAGAAAAATGTGTTTAATGTTTTTGAAACCTTATATATAATACTTTTGAAATCATAAAGTAGGTGTATTAGATAGATATATTTACAAAAAATGTTTTAAAATCATGCGAGATGAATTTTGAAATTATGTATAAGGTTTTTGAAAGACATGAATGATGCTTTTTGAAATCATGCACTTGATAAGAAAATGTATTGTGTTAATATTGTCTTCAGACTATATGAAATATTTTGAAATTAGGAAGGTTGGTTTTGATAACATGGCCAATGTTTTTGAAATAACATAGACAATGCATCTAGAAAAATTGTTTTCAAACTATATGAAATGTTTTGAGATCATGAAGATTGTTTTGAAATACTGGTACTGTGTATGTTGAAAAATCAAAACGCAATGGGTATGAGATTTGAAAATACCCTTAGTTATCTAACCAAGGATTTAAAGGCACAGATGTGCGAAAAGCACGATTACTCATAATGTCACTTAATTTTCTGTACTTTGTTTCTTAGAGTGAAACGAGTACTTAAAATTTTCGAGGGAATCATGAGCAATCATTTGAAAGAGAGAAATCACAAGAGTAGTTTGTAAGGTACATAGTTCCTTGATGTAGGTATCATAGGAAAAGCCATACACACCTAGCAGGGGGTTGAGCTGGTTGGTTGGGGACTGCTTTACCATTGTGAGCGACCATGGCGAAGTTCTGAGAAGCCTTTCGCTTCTTTGACTTCTTAGGGGATCGTTCATCCATGGTCTTTGATTCCTCGATTGGTTTATTGGCTGATGGTGTTGTCGCCTGACTAGGTCCTGCCTGTCTTGGTGACTCTTGAGTGGCTTCATCCTGGAGATGATACATGGCAGTAGCTAATTCAACAGTCTTCAGGACTACTTCGCCTATTCGCTGAGCTAATTTGGCTGCTTGCTCAGATATCTGGACGTCATCGTGATGAAGAGACATTCAAGAAAAAGAAAGGCATAGGGAGAAACAGGTGAAAGATTATTGGACAATCAAAACAGAATGATAACGCATGAAGATTGCGATCATTTGTTTGTTACCTAAGGCAAACAAATGAGACGGTGACTGATCAAAGTAAATGGGTCAAAAAATAATGTATCGCGAAGACATGCTCGCCTATAAGTGAACACTCATCCCAAGAATTCCCAGGTAAGCACAACTGGTCTCGCGTCTGATGAGATGTATACGAAGTGCTTGCCTCGACAGAAAACCCAGAATACAGGCATTCACCCTTCCAGTTTGCACGTGTTCACATTATTTAAAACCCAAAACCTTGACGAAGTTTTGAAAACTCAAAGGGGTTCAAAACCATATACTAGAGAGTTCAAAACCTTACAATAGAGGGTTCAAAACCTAGTAATCAATCATCCTAGAACAGATGATTAGTTTTCAAAGCGGTTTTGAAATTTATGTTCTTGTTGTGGTCGTCGCCTAAGGATAGGTGACGGTATTGTTTTATGACTAAACGCAAGTAAACTCGCGTTAGGGTCCTAAGAAAGTTATAGACTAGGTCAAAGCATTACTAATAACCTAATTCCCTATAACCATTGGCTCTGATACCATCTTTTCTGTCACACCCCGACCACGTAAAACAACAAATCGCGGCGGAAACATCGGGGCGTGTTGTAACAGAATTAATGTTTCATAACCATGGATACCAAAAAGTGTTTCGTTTTATTAAACATTGAATAATTACATCGTCTTGAAATCTAAATACACTATTTAAACATAGTCTATCATTGTTATTGAGTCACTAAGGCCTTGTCCAGTCCTATGTGAGCATGCATCTTATCAATCGATATCATCCAACAATACCTGAAACATATGTGAAAACGAGGTCAGCAAAGAAATGTTGGCGAGTACATAGGTTTTGTGAAAATAAGATTCATGACTTCTGTTTAAGAAAATGTTTAGTCATGAACCTTGTAATTTGCTTTGCCTTTATAAATCATTTGAAAAATAATAAGTTCAGGTGATATGTATAATAAGAGAATAATGCATGATTAAATGAATAACCATGTAAAATGAGTTTGTATAAGATAAGTTGTTTGTAAATAAATGTCTTGTGAAAAGTATGTTACTTGTATAAAATGTTCTATGTCTCGAGCTGAAATGATTCAAATAACGCTACAATATGTAATACCATACAAACACTTATATATAGGAAGTACCAGCGGCGTATCCACCATGCTTGTATCATATTCCACACGCATTGTTACTTAATCACTTAATCCAAACCAAACCACCCAAGTAATGTTCATGCCCAATGTAAATCATGTACAAATGTTTACCCAATCGTTAAAACATCGTGTGAAACCCAATCGTTACCCAATCGTTAAAACATCGTGTGAAACCCAATCGTTAAAATATCGTGTGAAAACCAATCGTAAATCGTTTAATTCGTTTTAGGTCGTGAAACTACTTATATGGTCGTCTCGCTAATAACATTCAAACCTTCGTGACTCATCACTCGTCGCTTCTCGTTTTCGTCGCTTCTCGTTTTCGCATTAACAAACCTCCATAGGGTAAGTTAATAATTACAGATTCAGTCGCTACCTACCATACCCACACATAACCACGGGTGTAGTAAATAACGGGATTAGTCAGATCCTATGGTACCATAACCTAATACTGGTCGGCTTGATCATTGCTAATGAATGTCATTTGTTATGTAAACACCACCAACAAGTTTGTTCACTTTATTGAAATCGTTATTAGTTTTGTATAAATCGCCTTAATTGTTTTTGAAACCATCGTTATAACATCGAAAACATTTAGCACATATGAGTCACCCCAAAACAATTGAAAACAGTAAAATAGGGGAAGAATGTACTCGCCTGAGAATGCTTAGAGGTCTTGAACAACAACCAAACAAAGCTAGAGGGAGCACGGAATCAGTAGGCAATCTAAAACTATATAAATAAACCGGACTTAAATCGGGAGATCGGATAGGATGAGGCTTGGTAAACCAAATGAGTATTGGAACTCATATGATATGGTTTAACAAGGCCTACATACTACAATGAAACCTAACCTAATTGCTTTCGACCCATCGCGACCCATTAAGGTAACATATGCTACTTTAACGCGTCGTGCGCGTGAAACGCGTTCAGACCGTCTAACTAGTCCTATGACAAGTGTTATATGCCTAAACATGTTACATAATCAGTTATGTGACAAAAGTTTAGGTTACATATGCTTAATTACCAATTATACATGAAAAGGGTATTCTGGTAATTTACCTAAGGCATATAAACTACCTATCATACAACTACTCAAACGATGTGACCATAGGGTATAACCTCGGAAGGTTATTCCCTACCTACTATGGTCACCTAATGTATTTGGTCGGATCCTAATGATCGACCAAACTGGGTCGGGTTCGAAGGTATAGGCGATTTATCAGATCGCCTACCCTACGACCCTAGACAACGTGGTAATCAGTGGGCATAGTCCCAAGGGACTATAACCAACATGATTACACTCACGTTGCGAAGTTCAAACGAACTTCGCATTGACCATTACTGGTCAACGCTGAAAGTCAAACAAAGTTTGACTTTCTGACTCGAAAAGCAATAAAATAAGGAAAAGAACGAAAGAATACTTACCCAGGGTCCCCGAATGCTAATCCCGATCCAAGAACTCAGGTATGAAACAATGGTTTCAACTTAGAGCTCTCAAATCAGAATTCTAGTGGTTTAAGCAATGGAATGGGTTGGGTATTTATAGGAATACCCGAACCGTTAGGATCGTTTGATGGAAAACGTGCCATGATCCAAGGCGTACACTTGTCGGAAACTCATGGTAGCTAAGAATGATCATTATCTTCATGACTAGGCAAATGAGAATGTGTGGTGGTGGTTCAACCAGCTGCAAACAGGCTGTTAAGTACTCTGCATCTGGTCTGCAGACCCCCTACGCATCGTAGGGCAAATATGGCTACGCATCGTAGCCATACAAGTTTGGCAGAATTACCATTTTAGTCCCTGTTATGCAATAAGGTCATTTCTGACACGTTTAAGGCCCGTTAACCCCATTTCAAAGCTCTAAAATGAAGTTAAAGTATAGGGAACTTAAAACATGCTCAAAAATATCTCGGATGTCGGTTCGTTTAGCCGTACGAACGCGATGTTCGCTTAATTACGACGGAATGCGCATAAGCGCGAAAAACGATCCAAATGACGCGACGAATGGATTTTTCTTATGGCGAACACTAAAATATAATGTAGTCATGCTTACATAAATTTTTGGGTGTCCGGATGTATTCAGAACGTAAGTTATGCGCGAAAATGCAAACTTGTGCACTTTTTGACACTTTTAGTCCCTGAATGACACAATAGTTTATTTTAGCATACCGAACACCTCAAAGCCTATTTCTAAGCTATGTAAAGGATATTTATGGTATGTTTAACTTATGGTCATGTTCCGGAATGTTCGTTACAGTTCAAATTGACATACTTTCGCAGTTTGTCAACTTTAGTCCCTGTAAGCGATTTAACTTGATTTCACCACACCAAATCTTCCAAAACTTATATCTAAGTTATGTAAAGGTTATTTAAGGTATGTTAAGCCTATTTCACTATTCCGGAGTGTTCGTTGCATTAAACTGGTTATATCTACGCATCAGTGCGCGTATAACCTTCCAGAAAGCGATTTAGAGCTTGAAATCGAACAAGAATTGATATGTGCAAAAGATACACATATTTTTACAAATCCCAAGTATGAAATACAATATTTCATTGGTTTGGAATTTGTTTGATGGCCGTGGAGGCACAGGTGTTACAGTCTCCCCTACTTTAGGAAATTTCGTCCCGAAATTTATTTAGAGGAAACTTGTGAGAGCTTGAAAACATGAAATTGAAAAGATCGAACAACATTGGTTAAGGTTCTGAACTTCTAGTAACCTTAATAACATTATGCTTTCAATGTAAGAGGGACACTTATATACAAGTATATGAAGCGTCATTGGTGCGTCCACCATGCCTCCATTACATCGTTATCATTTTGTTATTGTTGTCACTATCGGTTCTTACACATAATAAATCTTACTGGGTTTCTGTGCACTAAATTTCATAATTATGTACGCGTCCATAATTAGACAATTCCTTGCATAGTTCACTCAGTCTATATTATAATGTGTAGGGGGAAAACCAAATGAACAATCCTGTGATGAGTGTGACTAGACCGCCATAGAGTCCTTTTGACTAAATCAATAAATGTTCTAAATAGACTATCAAGGAGTCTGTCCAGCTACATCACTAGATGTCGTCTTTTAACCAAATTGTGAA
The DNA here is from genome assembly GCA_030545235.1 of Helianthus tuberosus. NCBI lineage: Eukaryota > Viridiplantae > Streptophyta > Magnoliopsida > Asterales > Asteraceae > Helianthus > Helianthus tuberosus. The sequence goes on along the minus strand of CM060427.1, from coordinate 67,783,203 downwards.
TCAATCTTTTTGACTAGACCCCTTAAGGGTCTCCTATAAAACATGGAGTGGTACTATATAACCCAAGGGTCTTAACTACCAGGTAGAAGCCCATAAGGATTTAAGGTAGTACCTTTTGAATATCCTACTATGAATCTCTCATATGAAAACATGAAAGATTCTATGAGGATTTGAAAATCGGATCACACAAAAATCATAGAGGAGAACACATAAACACATATCACATAGCCACAAAATTGTTCGTTAATTTGTCTTGTAAATTGCGTACATGCATTTAAAGCACACTTGGAATCCATTCCGTGGATTTCATTTGGTACTTTAAACGTTATCAAGAATCCAACTATAAAGATAGAAAGATTCAAAAAGAAAATTCGATTTCGATTACTAGGAACCGAAGTGTTCGAATTAAGGTACATAAGGAATCCAATTAAGGACTCTGATTTAAACGATAATCATCCACAAGGATCTAATTGTAAAGATAAAAAGATCCCATATGAATTTTAGAAGTTGAAGTTGTTTTGAAACCTTGCACTGGATGTGCTTAGGTCAAAACATGATGTAAAATGCTTATGAAGTTGAGATGCTTGATATGTCAAGGCGACATATGAAGCAGAATTTTGAAGGTTAAGTCAATGTATGAGGAAAATATTTTTGAAAACTATGCATGGGGTTCTTTTAAGAAAAATGTGTTTAATGTTTTTGAAACCTTATATATAATACTTTTGAAATCATAAAGTAGGTGTATTAGATAGATATATTTACAAAAAATGTTTTAAAATCATGCGAGATGAATTTTGAAATTATGTATAAGGTTTTTGAAAGACATGAATGATGCTTTTTGAAATCATGCACTTGATAAGAAAATGTATTGTGTTAATATTGTCTTCAGACTATATGAAATATTTTGAAATTAGGAAGGTTGGTTTTGATAACATGGCCAATGTTTTTGAAATAACATAGACAATGCATCTAGAAAAATTGTTTTCAAACTATATGAAATGTTTTGAGATCATGAAGATTGTTTTGAAATACTGGTACTGTGTATGTTGAAAAATCAAAACGCAATGGGTATGAGATTTGAAAATACCCTTAGTTATCTAACCAAGGATTTAAAGGCACAGATGTGCGAAAAGCACGATTACTCATAATGTCACTTAATTTTCTGTACTTTGTTTCTTAGAGTGAAACGAGTACTTAAAATTTTCGAGGGAATCATGAGCAATCATTTGAAAGAGAGAAATCACAAGAGTAGTTTGTAAGGTACATAGTTCCTTGATGTAGGTATCATAGGAAAAGCCATACACACCTAGCAGGGGGTTGAGCTGGTTGGTTGGGGACTGCTTTACCATTGTGAGCGACCATGGCGAAGTTCTGAGAAGCCTTTCGCTTCTTTGACTTCTTAGGGGATCGTTCATCCATGGTCTTTGATTCCTCGATTGGTTTATTGGCTGATGGTGTTGTCGCCTGACTAGGTCCTGCCTGTCTTGGTGACTCTTGAGTGGCTTCATCCTGGAGATGATACATGGCAGTAGCTAATTCAACAGTCTTCAGGACTACTTCGCCTATTCGCTGAGCTAATTTGGCTGCTTGCTCAGATATCTGGACGTCATCGTGATGAAGAGACATTCAAGAAAAAGAAAGGCATAGGGAGAAACAGGTGAAAGATTATTGGACAATCAAAACAGAATGATAACGCATGAAGATTGCGATCATTTGTTTGTTACCTAAGGCAAACAAATGAGACGGTGACTGATCAAAGTAAATGGGTCAAAAAATAATGTATCGCGAAGACATGCTCGCCTATAAGTGAACACTCATCCCAAGAATTCCCAGGTAAGCACAACTGGTCTCGCGTCTGATGAGATGTATACGAAGTGCTTGCCTCGACAGAAAACCCAGAATACAGGCATTCACCCTTCCAGTTTGCACGTGTTCACATTATTTAAAACCCAAAACCTTGACGAAGTTTTGAAAACTCAAAGGGGTTCAAAACCATATACTAGAGAGTTCAAAACCTTACAATAGAGGGTTCAAAACCTAGTAATCAATCATCCTAGAACAGATGATTAGTTTTCAAAGCGGTTTTGAAATTTATGTTCTTGTTGTGGTCGTCGCCTAAGGATAGGTGACGGTATTGTTTTATGACTAAACGCAAGTAAACTCGCGTTAGGGTCCTAAGAAAGTTATAGACTAGGTCAAAGCATTACTAATAACCTAATTCCCTATAACCATTGGCTCTGATACCATCTTTTCTGTCACACCCCGACCACGTAAAACAACAAATCGCGGCGGAAACATCGGGGCGTGTTGTAACAGAATTAATGTTTCATAACCATGGATACCAAAAAGTGTTTCGTTTTATTAAACATTGAATAATTACATCGTCTTGAAATCTAAATACACTATTTAAACATAGTCTATCATTGTTATTGAGTCACTAAGGCCTTGTCCAGTCCTATGTGAGCATGCATCTTATCAATCGATATCATCCAACAATACCTGAAACATATGTGAAAACGAGGTCAGCAAAGAAATGTTGGCGAGTACATAGGTTTTGTGAAAATAAGATTCATGACTTCTGTTTAAGAAAATGTTTAGTCATGAACCTTGTAATTTGCTTTGCCTTTATAAATCATTTGAAAAATAATAAGTTCAGGTGATATGTATAATAAGAGAATAATGCATGATTAAATGAATAACCATGTAAAATGAGTTTGTATAAGATAAGTTGTTTGTAAATAAATGTCTTGTGAAAAGTATGTTACTTGTATAAAATGTTCTATGTCTCGAGCTGAAATGATTCAAATAACGCTACAATATGTAATACCATACAAACACTTATATATAGGAAGTACCAGCGGCGTATCCACCATGCTTGTATCATATTCCACACGCATTGTTACTTAATCACTTAATCCAAACCAAACCACCCAAGTAATGTTCATGCCCAATGTAAATCATGTACAAATGTTTACCCAATCGTTAAAACATCGTGTGAAACCCAATCGTTACCCAATCGTTAAAACATCGTGTGAAACCCAATCGTTAAAATATCGTGTGAAAACCAATCGTAAATCGTTTAATTCGTTTTAGGTCGTGAAACTACTTATATGGTCGTCTCGCTAATAACATTCAAACCTTCGTGACTCATCACTCGTCGCTTCTCGTTTTCGTCGCTTCTCGTTTTCGCATTAACAAACCTCCATAGGGTAAGTTAATAATTACAGATTCAGTCGCTACCTACCATACCCACACATAACCACGGGTGTAGTAAATAACGGGATTAGTCAGATCCTATGGTACCATAACCTAATACTGGTCGGCTTGATCATTGCTAATGAATGTCATTTGTTATGTAAACACCACCAACAAGTTTGTTCACTTTATTGAAATCGTTATTAGTTTTGTATAAATCGCCTTAATTGTTTTTGAAACCATCGTTATAACATCGAAAACATTTAGCACATATGAGTCACCCCAAAACAATTGAAAACAGTAAAATAGGGGAAGAATGTACTCGCCTGAGAATGCTTAGAGGTCTTGAACAACAACCAAACAAAGCTAGAGGGAGCACGGAATCAGTAGGCAATCTAAAACTATATAAATAAACCGGACTTAAATCGGGAGATCGGATAGGATGAGGCTTGGTAAACCAAATGAGTATTGGAACTCATATGATATGGTTTAACAAGGCCTACATACTACAATGAAACCTAACCTAATTGCTTTCGACCCATCGCGACCCATTAAGGTAACATATGCTACTTTAACGCGTCGTGCGCGTGAAACGCGTTCAGACCGTCTAACTAGTCCTATGACAAGTGTTATATGCCTAAACATGTTACATAATCAGTTATGTGACAAAAGTTTAGGTTACATATGCTTAATTACCAATTATACATGAAAAGGGTATTCTGGTAATTTACCTAAGGCATATAAACTACCTATCATACAACTACTCAAACGATGTGACCATAGGGTATAACCTCGGAAGGTTATTCCCTACCTACTATGGTCACCTAATGTATTTGGTCGGATCCTAATGATCGACCAAACTGGGTCGGGTTCGAAGGTATAGGCGATTTATCAGATCGCCTACCCTACGACCCTAGACAACGTGGTAATCAGTGGGCATAGTCCCAAGGGACTATAACCAACATGATTACACTCACGTTGCGAAGTTCAAACGAACTTCGCATTGACCATTACTGGTCAACGCTGAAAGTCAAACAAAGTTTGACTTTCTGACTCGAAAAGCAATAAAATAAGGAAAAGAACGAAAGAATACTTACCCAGGGTCCCCGAATGCTAATCCCGATCCAAGAACTCAGGTATGAAACAATGGTTTCAACTTAGAGCTCTCAAATCAGAATTCTAGTGGTTTAAGCAATGGAATGGGTTGGGTATTTATAGGAATACCCGAACCGTTAGGATCGTTTGATGGAAAACGTGCCATGATCCAAGGCGTACACTTGTCGGAAACTCATGGTAGCTAAGAATGATCATTATCTTCATGACTAGGCAAATGAGAATGTGTGGTGGTGGTTCAACCAGCTGCAAACAGGCTGTTAAGTACTCTGCATCTGGTCTGCAGACCCCCTACGCATCGTAGGGCAAATATGGCTACGCATCGTAGCCATACAAGTTTGGCAGAATTACCATTTTAGTCCCTGTTATGCAATAAGGTCATTTCTGACACGTTTAAGGCCCGTTAACCCCATTTCAAAGCTCTAAAATGAAGTTAAAGTATAGGGAACTTAAAACATGCTCAAAAATATCTCGGATGTCGGTTCGTTTAGCCGTACGAACGCGATGTTCGCTTAATTACGACGGAATGCGTATAAGCGCGAAAAACGATCCAAATGACGCGACGAATGGATTTTTCTTATGGCGAACACTAAAATATAATGTAGTCATGCTTACATAAATTTTTGGGTGTCCGGATGTATTCAGAACGTAAGTTATGCGCGAAAATGCAAACTTGTGCACTTTTTGACACTTTTAGTCCCTGAATGACACAAAAGTTTATTTTAGCATACCGAACACCTCAAAGCCTATTTCTAAGCTATGTAAAGGATATTTATGGTATGTTTAACTTATGGTCATGTTCCGGAATGTTCGTTACAGTTCAAATTGACATACTTTCGCAGTTTGTCAACTTTAGTCCCTGTAAGCGATTTAACTTGATTTCACCACACCAAATCTTCCAAAACTTATATCTAAGTTATGTAAAGGTTATTTAAGGTATGTTAAGCCTATTTCACTATTCCGGAGTGTTCGTTGCATTAAACTGGTTATATCTACGCATCAGTGCGCGTATAACCTTCCAGAAAGCGATTTAGAGCTTGAAATCGAACAAGAATTGATATGTGCAAAAGATACACATATTTTTACAAATCCCAAGTATGAAATACAATATTTCATTGGTTTGGAATTTGTTTGATGGCCGTGGAGGCACAGGTGTTACAATGGATCTCATGAACCGAGTGTGCAAGCCTTACCTGGATAAGTTCGTTATTGTATTCATCGACGATATCCTGATCTATTCAAAGAGTCAGGAGGAACACGAGCAGCATCTACGACTTATGCTTGAACTTCTTCGAGCAGAGCAACTGTATGCTAAATTTTCGAAATGTGACTTCTGGCTTAGCGAAGTCCACTTTCTAGGCCATGTGGTAAACAAGGATGGAATTCATGTGGATCCATCTAAGGTTGAATCGATCAAGAACTGGCCTGCACCCCGCACACCAACAAAAATCCGCCAATTCTTGGGTTTGGCAGGATATTACAGAAGGTTTATAAAGGGTTTCTCAAAGATTGCGCAACCCCTCACTTCACTGACTCAGAAGGGTGTCACCTATCTCTGGGGTGATGCACAGGAATCTGCGTTTCAGCACTTGAAAGATAGACTTTGTAGCGCGCCTATCCTCTCATTGCCTGAAGGCACAGAAGATTTTGTGGTTTACTGCGACGCTTCCATCCAAGGACTTGGTTGCGTGTTGATGCAACGTGACAAGGTCATTGCCTACGCATCACGCCAACTTAAAGTTCACGAAAGGAACTACACTACGCACGACTTGGAACTGGGAGCAGTTGTTTTCGCACTTAAGATATGGAGACATTACCTGTACGGTACCAAGTGCACCATTTACACCGATCATAGGAGTCTCGAGCATATCTTCAAGCAAAAGGAGTTAAACATGCGTCAACGCCGATGGGTTGAGCTCTTGAACGATTATGAATGCGCTATCAAATACCATCCGGGCAAGGCCAATGTTGTGGCCGACGCCCTCAGTCGAAAGGATACTATACCAAAGCGTGTACGTGCTTTACAGCTTACCATCCAATCCAACCTTCCCGCTCAGATTCGTGATGCTCAGGTTGAAGCATTGAAAGCAGAGAACATCAGGGCTGAGTCCCTACGAGGATCGAGGCAACGGCTAGAACAAAAGGAAAACGGCGCCTACTATGTTAACGGGTGCATCTGGGTTCCACTTTATGGAGACTTACGTGAGCTTGTGATGGATGAAGCACATAAGTCTCGTTATTCAGTACATCCTGGTTCGGATAAGATGTACCACGACCTCAAGACTACGTATTGGTGGCCTGGTATGAAAGCTCACATAGCAACCTACGTCAGCAAATGCTTGACTTGTGCCAGGGTCAAGGTCGAATACCAGAAACCCTCAGGCCTACTTCAACAACCAGAGATCCTGAAATGGAAATGGGAGCAGATTTCCATGGATTTCGTTATTGGTCTGCCTAGATCTCAACGTGGAAATGATACCATTTGGGTGATCGTGGATCGACTGACCAAGTCTGCACATTTTCTGCCTATCAAGGAAACGGATAAGTTCTCTACTCTAGCAGACATCTACCTAAAGGAAGTAGTATAAAGGCACGGAGTGCCAACCTCCATCATCTCTGATCGAGACTCACATTTTACATCTGAATTATGGCAAGCCATGCACAAGTCCTTTGGTTCTCGATTAGACATGAGCACAGCATATCATCCACAGATGGATGGGCAGTCTGAACGCACCATCCAAGCCCTTGAAGACATGCTTAGGGCATGTGTGATTGATTTTGGCAATGATTGGGAAAAGCACCTCCCTTTAGTGGAGTTTTCGTATAACAACAGTTACCACACCAGCATCCAGGCCGCTCCGTTCGAGGCATTGTACGAACGGAAGTGCCGATCACCTCTTTGTTGGGCAGAATTTGGCGACAGTCAAATCACTGGCCCAGAACTTTTAGTGGATACAACTGAAAGGATTGCTCAGATACGACAACGACTGGCGGCAGCTCGGGACCGTCCGAAAAGCTATGCAGATAAGCGAAGTAAACCACTCGAGTTCCAGGTTGGGGATCGAGTGCTACTTAAGGTCTCACCTTGGAAAGGTGTAGTTTGTTTTGGCAAACGAGGCAAACTAAATCCGCGTTATGTCGGACCAGTCGAAATCATTGAGAAAATTGGCAAGGTGGCATACAAGCTGAAACTACCGGTAGAACTCAGCGGGGTTCACAATGTTTTCTATGTGTCGAATCTGAAGAAGTGTCTGTCAGATGAGACCCTCATAGTTCCCCTCAAGGAACTCACTATCGACGACCAGCTGCGATTCGTCGAGGAACCAGTAGAGATTACTGATCAAGATGTTAAGATTCTCAAGCATACAAGAATACCTCTTGTTCGAGTTCGTTGGAATTCCCGTCGTGGCCCAGAGTATACCTGGGAACGAGAAGACCAAATTAAACTCAAGTATCCCCAGCTGTTGAAGAAAAACGCAACCACTACTGAGGCTGAAGCTACTGCAGAATTTCAGGATGAAATTCCAAATCAACGGGGGGATGATGTGACACCCCAGGAAAACCAGGAAACCAACACAACATAACTAGCTTCCTCAGTAACCACGAGCTAAATTTCAAGACGAAATTTTCTTAACAGGGGGAGAATGTGACAACCCTCATAATCCCTTGTATCCGTACGATTTATTAATGATAATTAAAGTGCTTGATGACTGTGCTGAATCACTTAACTGCTTTCTGATTACTGTGTTATACTTACATGTGCTTGTTAACATACTAGTAGTGTACAGAAAAGTTACTAAATAGTCCGGTATGCTTTCCTGAGTGTTGAAAATTAAAAACGTTACAAAAATATATATGTAGGACACTTTATGGATTAATTAAGCACTTTAACAGAACAGTACCAAACCGAACAACCGGACATTACCCGGAACACCAAAATAATGCTAGAAGCATTGTTTTTATTTTTCTATGCTAGTTAGGGTCCCCGAACACCCTAACACACAATATATAGCATAGCACACATAAACCACAAACTATCCCACTTATTTTCTAACTAGATTAGTTAACCACCATTGCTACCCAACTAAACCAACCCCCCCCCCCTCCCCAAAACCGGTTCTAGAAAGTGGATCCCCACTTTGATTTCCTTTATTTGTTTAATGGGCATGTAGTGTACTTAAGGGACATTTGATCTATTGGACATTAGCATGTTGGAAGATTATATAATTATCCTTAAGTTCATCATTCATTCTTATCTTCACATCAACAACACACCAAAAACTCTCTCCCTCTTCCTCTAGTCTCGGCTGAACATAGATCCCCCACCACCACCATTTTTTGATCATCATCCAAGCAATCCAAGGCCTCCTCAAGGTGCACAAAGGTGAATAACGGAGCTCGGTGCGTTCAGAAGTTGAAGGACCACTCTCATCTTCTTTTATCCACCACTTTTCTACACTCGAACTTCCCTAGCCTTGAGCTTGTGGTAAGAACTTAGATCCGTTCATTATTCATGTTATTTAAGTGGTTAATAGATGCATTATGAAGAAAACATATGAACACCATAAGATCTTGCACTTAAAACTTGAACATAAGTTTAAACAAGATGACACATGAAGAAATGATGTTAGAATGATGTTGTTTGGTGTATGATGATTATGTGCTGATATGAAGGACTTATAATCTGCTGTAAGTATCGTTGTTTATCGCAAAACATGTTAACAGAATCAATCGAGCGCGCTTTAGAGTGTTAAAGACTGAAAACAGAAGGTTGTTTGGTGATTACAGCCAACTTCAGTTGGCTGTAACAGGACATTAATAAAATGAAAAATATATTTTCTGAAGTCTAGATTTATGTATTATGAAATACGGTTCTAATGGCACTGGAATCATAATTTTTGGACTTCGTTTACTGTTTTTAAAGGGTCGTTTTGTAACAGCAGCTAGAGCTGCATTTTTACTGCTGAAAATATGCTTTCTGTTTTCCATCATTACTTGAGTTCTGTGTAGAGTTAGATCATGAAATTTGTACTGTAGATGACCACCGATGTATTTGTCATTCTTTCACTGGAATTTTGTAAATCGGACTCTCTATGAATTTTAAATGAATTATTCTGTGGACTGCAGTTAGAAAAAGATAAATCTGATTTCAGTCCAGAAAATGATTTTTTGTAAAATATTGGTAATGAACTGGACCCCGATATTTTTACACAATAATATTTGGATCGTTTAAGATATTCTGTAAAAATTTGGGAATTTTTGGAATAAGTTAACTATTTTATTAAAATGCCCGAAAACAGCCCAGTTTTGGATATTTAAGTTGAAATGACACAAGTAGTAATTTGCGTGTCTAAATGTCGGGTAAGTTATCTGTGAATGATCTAACATGTTATGTGTCAATAAAAGTGTTATGTGCAATATCGTATGTTTATTTATGAACGGGAATAGATGGGAAGTTTATATGGGCATAAACCGTTAAAGTAATGCATGTTATGTGATAGATACGTGTAGGAACTTTGTGCTCTATTTAAAAACCACTAAATGACTAACTGGTAATCATATTAGGACGTGATTGACCGACCTTGACTGTTAGCTATGTTTGAGAATCTAACCAAGCAAACCGAGGTGAGTTCACACACTTTCTAAGGCATGGGATTCCCGGTGGTTGGGAATGGGTTAAGGAAATTAAAACGGCCTAAACCCTAAACTTTAATTTCTTTATGGGACTTGGATTCACATCCAACATCCTCCTTTCATCTCTTTGTTGTAAGATATTGTCTTTCAATTCAGTCATCATATCGTCCACCACCGGCACGATTGTGGTTTGTAATCTATCGATATACTGTGATAGACTATTTTCTAAAGATCTTCCGACTTCCTCGGAAATCTTAGCTTTCATTTGTTCAGTTAAGTGAGATGGCGAATCACCTCCGGTTACTCCAGACATTTCTTTAACTGAAACGTCCATAATAGTTAATCAATAACTATTCAATTCATTTCCATTTCATTATATGGAAATTTATATCACACACACTTACTCATAAGTAGTGTGTTATTCTTTTTCGGTTTGGTCAAGTATATAACTTGCCTTACCATTCTTACTTAGTGTATTTCCATGGTTCGAGCGTAATAATACACTCCTCCCATATATTTTCACATATTTTACATCATTTAAATCTATACTTCTAAACTCATTTATAAGTAATTCTTACTGGATGTCTTGATCAAGCTTTGAACCGAACACACTTTGTCTTAACGAGGCTCTGATTACCAACTTGTAAGACCCTTGCGCTAATTTAATAATTTGTATATTTTATTTAGCGCATTCAAATGCCATTTTTCCAAAAACATTAATATAACGACATTTACATAAGTTCTATAACCTGAAAACCGAGTTTGCAAAGTTTTAGAACATTCTATTTTACTAACACATACTTATCTTGTAAAACATTAGTTCTATATTTACAAAATTTGACAAAACAACCCCAAAAGAGTTTGATAACAAAAGTCTTGATTTAGTTGCGGAAGCTTCATTGTGTATTCGGTTCGTTCATTTGCTTGATCGCTATCCATCCCTTTAATATAGTTACCTATAATCAAAAACACCCAAAATGGTTAGTTTATGATAGTTTAGGTTGAGTTATATGAATTCTTAAGACCAATTCACACAACAGCAACAAAATTCAGCAATTTAACCCGTCGCGTGCCGCGATGGGATGGACCGCTTGGTGTCGCGAGACGCGACAGAGGTCGCGGACAGCGACGGCTTCGGCCAATCAGCGTCGCGTGATGCAAGCATGCTATTTCGACAGAATGTTCAGTTCAAAGGCCTGCATATTCCCAGCTCAACTAAATGTTACAAAAACGATCATAACTTCTTCGTTATTGATCCGAATTGGGTCACGTTTCGTTCTACGTGATCGTAATTCGACACTCTATAACATAGAATAAAAATCCAACTATCATATGAAGAATTTTCTTAAGTTTAAGCCCTCGGCTTATAAAATTTTCCAAGTTATTTTGACCCGTTTGTGTTTTAAGAACCATAACTTGATTTTTAACCTTCACAACAACTATACGACTACCCATATAGCATATCAAAAATGAAGGAACATTATTCTTGCACTTTAAACACCCTTACATATATATATATATAGATTCTTTTATTCGACCCGTTTAACTTTAACTAGTTAAACAAAGTTAATAACATTCAGATGTTAATTTTTCATGCATATTCATACTAAATCCTGAATTTATGACTTATTTTCAATGTTACCCTTCCTCGGCTAACGACTATAGTATTCATTACTTCAAATTCGGTATCAACTAGACGTCTTTCTTCATGTAACCTTTCCGGTTTACATTAAGACATCCTATTGACCCATTTAACCTTATTAGCGAAATCCATCGATTTAATTCACCAAGGTTGCATTACTTTGATTATTTTAACCCGTTTTGTTTACTTAACGACATCCGTCGCTTTATATTACCAAAAATCACCATTTGGATCAAATTGACTCGTTTAACTTTTCTAGCGACATCCATCGCCTTAATTCGCTAAAGTTTATTACTTGGTTGTTTTGACCCGTTTGGTTTCGTCGGCGAATTCTATCGCTTTCACACAACCAAACATGTATGATTCGGATCACTTTGACCCGTTTAAACCTTAAAGTGGAATCCACCACTTCCATGTCACACCCCGACCATGTAAAACACCAAAACGTGGCGGAAACGTCGGGGAGTGTTGTAACAGAATCATTGTTTCACAACCATGGATTAAACAATTTCGTTTTATTTAATTAAATGTATTACATTACATTGGAATTAGAAACAAAACATGAACAAATAGACTTTTATTGTTATTAAGTCGCTAAGGCGTCGTCCGTTCCTATGTGAGCATGCATCAATATCATCATCAAATATCATCAACTATGGTACCTGAAACACATGTGAAAATACGTCAGCATAAAAATGCCGGCGAGTACATAGGTTTTATGTGAGTGTCAGATTAATGGCTCGTTTTACATGTTGCAATACTTATTTAAAAACCTTATTATGAAAAGTATAGTATTGCGACATAATTAACCAACTCAAATCAAGTTGGATATGATTTATAAAATCTCGTAGCCATGATTCTTAACTCCAAAACATTTTGTTTTGTTAAATCAAATCGTAAAACATCTCGTAGAAACTCGTTAATAAGACTCGTATGGTTTATATTATTCAAAAAACATAATTGTGTGACATTGTTTCAAAATCGTTTACCCAAGTGATCTAGATAACGCAACGATATATAATGTGTTAAAAGCACTTATATATAGGAAGTACCAGCGGCGTATCCACCATGCTTTTAACACATTACACCCGCCCCGTTACCTAATCACTTCCCTAACCCAATGGTTCAAACAGTTACAAATGGTTCACATAAATCAAATGGTTACGAACGGTTCACATAAATCCAACGATTACAAATGGTTCACATACATCCAACGATTACAAATGGTTCAAAACGTAAAACAATTGTGCTAGCATGTTAAGTGAACATACATAGCAAAACATAATGAAATCATGTACTAATAGTGTACCAATGAACATAGCAAGTATATGATATGAAAACATGGAAAACACGAAAGTAACAAGTAGGCACATGTGTTTCACCCCAAAATGTTTGAAAAACAGTAAAAGAGGGGACTATGTACTCACTTGAGATTGCTTAGAAGTCTTGAATAACAACCAAGCAAAGCTAGAGGAATCACGGAATCAAACGGCACCTAATATAGGTAATTATGTAAATAAACGGACCTAAATCGAAAGATCGGATAGAATGAGGTTTCGTAAACCAAATGAGTATAGGAACTCATGTAATATGGTTTAACAAAGCCTTCATACTAAAATGTTTGAAAACATGGAAAACACGAAAGTAACAAGTAGGCACATGTGTTTCACCCCAAAATGTTTGAAAAACAGTAAAAGAGGGGACTATGTACTCACTTGAGATTGCTTAGAAGTCTTGAATAACAACCAAGCAAAGCTAGAGGAATCACGGAATCAAACGGCACCTAATATAGGTAATTATGTAAATAAACGGACCTAAATCGAAAGATCTGATAGAATGAGGTTTCGTAAACCAAATGAGTATAGGAACTCATGTAATATGGTTTAACAAAGCCTTCATACTAAAATGAAACCTAACCTAAGTGCTTACGACCCAGTATGACCCGTTTAGGTAGCTTACGCCACTTTAACGCGTCGTTCACGTAAAATGCGTTCGGAACGCCTAACTAGTCCTATGACAAGTATTATATGCCTTAATATGTCTAATATTGTTTTCTAATCAGTTTAGATATAAAAAATTATGTTACATATGCTTAAAATAAATTTATGCGCCAAAAAGGGCATTTTGGTCATTTACCTAAGGCATATAAACTACCTATCATACAACTACTTAAACGAAGTGACCATAAGGTATAACCTCGGAAGGTTATTCCCTATGCAACTATAGTCACCTAATGTGTTTGGTCGGATCCTAATGATCGACCAAACGGGTCGGGTTCGAAAGTATAAGCGGTTGTTTAGACCGCTTACCTTACGACCCTACATAAGCACTAAACCTAAAGTGACGAGCTAAACATGTTAAAACATGTTTAACGAGGTTTGGAAATAGGTTTGGTATCAAAACAAACGGTTTTGATACCTAAAAGTAGTTTGGTTACAAAATACGCAAGAATACGTATTTTGGCCGAAACTACGACTCGCCACTATGCCTAGATAACGTGGTAATCAGTAGGTATAGTCATAAGAGACTAAAACCATCGTGATTACGCTCACGTTATGAAGTTCAAACGAACTTCGTGTTGACCATAAACTGGTCAATGCAGAAAGTCAAACAAAGTTTGACTTTCATGCTAAAAACGCGTAAAAGAACGAAAGAGGACTTACAAAAGGTCCAAGAATGGAAATCTAGATCCAACTTGCTCAGGTATGAGGTGCTAAGCCCCAACTTAGAGCAAATAGATCAGATTGTGTGAGTTGCAACAATGAGGAGCATGGGTATTTGTAGGATCGTTGTTGGACCCGACTGAGTCGTTCAGAAGAGCTTTACATCCGGTTCAAAGGCGGAATCAGTGAACTGGACTTGAAATCAGCTAAATACTCTTAAATCTGTTACTTATATTGATTTTAACATCAATTACAACCTGAACAGATTTTGGCAGCACTTCGTTACCAATTCTGAAGTCCTACCAAATGAACTAACAAGTGCACTATATATAGGTGAGTGATTCCGCTCCAAATGGCAAAGAGTACTTTTGAGCGGAATCAGAAGTTTCTGATTTCGTTCGAAATGACCCTTTACACTTTTGGGCGGAATCAGCATCTTAAACGCTAACCTTCGATTCTCGAATCTCGTGCACTGAAAATCCTATCCTAACCTATTACATGATACAAGACGAAGTCAATAAACGTAATGTACTAACAGTATTTATAGGATTTCTAGGATCGTTAGGATTGTTCCTCGAAAACCGAGCTTAAATCTGGACCGTACACATGCACCCATGGTTTTGCAAAACCATGAGCACCTTAAAAATAGCCCATAGTAAGTTATAAACCATGTGCAAATGAGGGGCACAGCTGGAACAAGATGAAAATCAGATTTTCCATTTTGGTCCTTTCCTAAGATAACTATGGCAGATTGTCAATTTTGGTCCCTGAATGTGCAAAACACGGTTTTTGATGCATTTTTGACACGTTTAAGCCCCGTTAATCCCATTTCAAGGCTCTAAAATGAAGTTAAAGTATAGGGAACATGAAAAATGCTCAAAAATATCTTGGATGTCGGTTCGTTTGACCGTACGGTTGCGTTATTCGGTTAATTACGACAAAACACGAACGAACGCGAAAAACGGTCCAAATTACGCGGCGAATGGATTTATATCAAGCCAATCACTAAAATAAAATATTTTAATGATTTCATAAATTTTTGGATGTCCGGATGTATTCAGAACGTAAGATATGCGTGAAAATGCAAACTTATGCACTTTATGACGCTTTTAGTCCCTATTGATCAAGAAAGTTTATTTTTGCGCACCAAACACCTCAAAGCCTATTTCTAAGCTATGTAAAGGATATTTAGGGCACATTTAACTTATGATCATGTTCCGGAATGTTCGTTACAGTACAAATCGGCATACTTTCACAGTTTGTCGAAATTAGTCCCTGTAAGCGAATAAACTTGATTTCGCCACACCAAACCCTCCAAAACTTATTTCTAAGTTATGTAAAGGTTATTTAAGGTATGTTAAGACTATTTCACTATTCCAGAGTGTTCGTTGCATTAAACTGGTTATATTTACGCATCAGTGCGCGCATAACCTTCCAGAAAGCGATTTAAAGCTTGAAATCGAACATGAATTGATATGTGCAAACAATACTCGTATTTTTACAAATCCCAAGTATGAAAAACAATATTTCATAAATTTGGTATTTGTTTGATGGTCGCAGAGGCACAGGTGTCACAGTCTCCCCTATTTTAGGAAATTTCGTCCCGAAATTTATTCGTAGGAGTCTGTCTGTGACGCTGTGTTAAATAATTGCCTTGCATGGAATCTAGGGTGTTTATCTATTTGTGTAGAATAACCCATCAAAGATTATGCAAAGCATAATCCTGTCATTTCTCTCAACGGACAATCTTTAAAAATGAAAATGAAGGAAAAATCAAGGATATTCATTTCCCTCGATGGATATTCTTCAGAAACGAAAATGAACGGAATGAGTCATTTTCCTCAATGGGTATTCTTCAGAAACGAAAATGAACGAATAATCAAGAATATTCATTTCCCTCGATGGATATTCTTTAGAAACGAAAATGAACGGAATGAGTCATTTTCCTCAATGGGTATTCTTCAGAAACGGAAATGAAGGAAAAATCAAGAATATTCATTTCCCTCGATGGATATTCTTCAGAAACGAAAATGAATGGAATGAGTCATTTTCCTCAATGGGTATTCTTCAGAAACGGAAATGAAGGAAAAAGAAAAATCAGGGATATTCATTTCCCTCGATGGATATTCTTCAGAAACGGAAATGAACTGAGTCAACTCTAGACACATGACAAAACTTGTTGTGGTTTCTGTGCACTGAATTCCATAATTATGTATGCATCCATAATTACGTAATTCCTTGCACAGTCCGCACAGTTTGTTTTGTAATGTGAAGGGGAAGAAAATCAAACCTGTGATGAGTGTGACTAGACTATCATAGAGTCCTTTTAATTAGATCGACAAGTGATCTCTTTAATTAGACCACCAAGGAGTCTTTTCAGCTATATCATCACATGATATTCCTAACCAGATTTTTGGATCAATCTGTTTAACTAGACCACTCAAGGGGTCTAATTATGGAATAGTACATTATAATCCAGGGGTCTTTACTATTACGTAGAAGTCCATTAAGGATTTAAGGTAGTACGTTTGGATATCCTACTATGAATCCCTTATACGAAGATATGGAAGATTCTACGAGGATTTGGATAGCAAAAACTTGGATCACACAAAAACATAAAAGGGAACACATAAGCACATAATCACATAATTGTTTAATTCGACCTTTAATTTGTTATCTTTGGACACGGATATTTAAAGCACACCAGGAATCCAATCCGTGGATTTCATTTGGCACTTTAATCATTTTCAAGAATCTATCTATGAAGATAGGATAATCTTCCAAAAATTCGATTTTGTTTTCAAAGAAACGTAATATTCGAATTAAGGTACACAACAATTTTAGGATTTACGGAAATACCCTTAGGTACCCTATTAAGGATTTATAGTGGTACTTTGGGTATTCGTCCAGAGTTGTAACTTGCGCCTTGTACTTCGTTTCTTTAGAAGAAACGGGTACTTAGGATTTTCGTGGAAAACGCAAGAGATCATAAAATGGAAGAATTTTGGGGCTAGTCTGTTCTTCAAGGAATACGATTCCCTGATTGTCGGTATTGTAGGGGATATGTTGTTTATACATGCAACCACATAAATACATTGCAATGTAAATAAAAGATTTATTTATAAACAACGATAACAACTGTTTCATGGACCTTGACAACAAAAGAAAATAATACATAAGACGTGATTATTTCTAAAGGGTGTTGTCTTCTAGTTGGTCAGATGCTCATCCCTGTGCTAGATTTGCATTAGCAAGCTTTGGGCAATTTCTTCGGAAATGACCCATCTCGCCACAGTTGTAGCAAGAACCTGGTGGAAAACGAGCTTGAGCAGGATTGTTGTCAGCTTGATTTGGTGCAACTTCAGCTCGGCAAACTCTTGCTGTGTGACCTATAAGTCCACAAATTTGGCATTTGCGGCACTTCACACTAGCATGATGATGAAGGTTACATTGGTTGCACAAGGGTGCAGTTCCGTTGTATGGCT
Source organism: Helianthus tuberosus (assembly GCA_030545235.1). NCBI lineage: Eukaryota > Viridiplantae > Streptophyta > Magnoliopsida > Asterales > Asteraceae > Helianthus > Helianthus tuberosus. Next base: position 67,765,471 of record CM060427.1, on the reverse strand, counting down.
TCCTAGCAGGGGGTTGAGCTGGTTGGTTGGGGGCAGCTTGATCATTGTGAGCAACCACAGCGAAGTTCTGGGAAGCCTTTCGCTTCTTTGACTTCTTGGAGGATCCAGTCTGTTCCTCCTTGGGTTTCGATTCCTCGGTTGGTTTCTTATCACCCTTTCAGAAAAGTTTACCTTTCCTGATCTGAGATTCAGTCAAGGTAGCAGATAGCTCGATGGCCTGTCTAACTGTAGAGGGATTCCAGTCACAATGTCTTGTACTGAGTCAGGGAGGCCATCAATGTATTTTTCGATTGTCTTATCCAAAGGCATGACCATATTTGGGCATAACAGACTTAACTCCTCATAACGGTCCGTGTAGGCTCGATGCTCAACGCTATTTTTCTTAAGATCGTCGAATTCCCTTTTCAAGACCCTGATCTCATGACGAGGACATAATTCCTTCATCATCAGAGCTCGAAGCTCTTCCCACGTTTGAGCCAGTGCCACATCAGCACCCCTGTCTCTCATCACACCATTCCACAACGTCAAAGCCCGTTTCTCAAAGACACTAGATGCGAAATCTACCTTTCGCTCGTTTGGACATTGAACATGTCTGAAGGTGCTTTCTAGACTCTCGAACCATTGCAGAAGTGCAGTCGCTCCTTGAGACCCAGAAAACTTTGATGGCTTAGCTGAGTTGAACGTCTTGAAGTTGCAGGGGACATTATTGTTGTTGAGAGCTTGGTTACATTGAGCAACGATGTTCGGGATTGCAGCAGTCATCTGCTGCGTAATGATAGCTGCCAGTTCTTCATTAGGTACTTGATTGTCGCATCGTGGAGGCATTCTAAAAGGGGAAACAAGAGAGGAAACAAGTAAAACGGCATTGGGTAAGAATAGGATGTTATAATTACCAACCAAAAGCATTAGTGATGGTCATTTGTTTGAACCACAAAGCAAACAAACGACACACAAAGGCTGAATCAAAGTAAATAGGCCCACATAATGTATCGCGAAGACATGCTCGCCTATAAGTGGACACTCACCCCAAGAGTTCCCAGGTAAGAGTGACTGGTCCGATACTGCGGATTTGTACAAACACTCTAGCCTTAGACAGAAAGCTCAGGGTACAGGCATCCACCCTTCCAGTTTGCACGTGTTCACATTATTCAGCCCCAAAATTTGACGAGAGTTTGAAAACTTTTGAAGGTTCAAAACCTTATAATAAATCATCCTAGAACAGATGATTAGTTTTCAAAGCAGATTCGAAATTTGTGTTCTTATTGTGGTTGTTGCTTAAAGATAGGCAACGGTATTGTTTTATGACTAAACGCAAGTAAACTCGCGTTAGGGTCCTAGGAAGGTTATAGTCTAGGTCAAAGCATTACTAATAACCTAATTCCCTATAACCATTGGCTCTGATACCAACTTTTCTGTCACAGCCCGACCATGTAAAACAACAAAATGTGGCGGAAACGTCGGGGAGTGTTGTAACAGAATCATTGTTGCACAACCATGGATTAAACAATTTCGTATTATTTGATTAAATGTATTACATTACATTGGAATTAGAAACAAAACATGAACAAATAGACTTTTATTGTTATTAAGTCACTAAGGCCTCGTCCGTTCCTATGTGAGCATACATCAATATCATCATCAAATATCATCAACTATGGTACCTGAAACACATGTGAAAATACGTCAGCATAAAAATGCCGGCGAGTACATAGGTTTTATGTGAGTGTCAGATTCATGGCTCGTTTTACATGTTGCAATACTTATTTAAAAACCTTATTTTGAAAAGTATAGTATTGCAACATAATTAACCAACTCAAATCAAGTTGGATATGATTTGTAAAATCTCGTAGCCATGATTCTTAACTCCAAAAGATTTTGTTTTATTAAATCAAATCGTAAAACATCTCGTAGAAACTCGTTAATAAGACTCGTATGGTTTATATTATTCAGAAAACATAATTGTGTGACATTGTTTCAAAATCGTTTACCCAAGTGATCTAGATAACGCAACGATATATAATGTGTTAAAAGCACTTGTATATAGGAAGTACCAGCGGTGTATCCACCATGCTTTTAACACATTACACCCACCCCGTTACCTAATCACTTCCCTAACCCAATGGTTCAAATAGTTACAAATGGTTCACATAAATCAAATGGTTACGAACGGTTCACATAAATCCAATGATTACAAAAGGTTCACATACATCCAATGATTACAAATGGTTCAAATACATCCAATAATTACAAATGGTTCAAAACGTAAAACAATTGTGCTAGCATGTTAAGTGAACATACATAGCAAAACATAATGAAAGATTGAAATCATGTACTAATAGTGTACTATTGAACATAGCAAGTATATGATATGAAAACATGGAAAACACGAAAGTAACAAGTAGGCACATGTGTTTCACCCCAAAATGTTTGAAAAACAGTAAAAGAGGGGACTATGTACTCACTTGAGATTTCTTAGAAGTCTTGAATAACAACCAAGCAAAGCTAGAGGGATCACGGAATCAAACGGCACCTAATATAGGTAATTATGTAAATAGACGGACCTAAATCGGAAGATCGGATAGAATGAGGTTTCGTAAACCAAATGAGTATAGGAACTCATGTAATATGGTTTAACAAAGCCTTCATACTAAAATGAAACCTAACCTAAGTGCTTACGACCCATTATGACCCGTTTAGGTAGCTTACGCCACTTTAACGCGTCGTTCACGTAAAACGCGTTTGGAACGCCTAACTAGTCCTATGACAAGTATTATATGCCTTAATATGTCTAATATTGTTGTCTAATCAGTTTAGATATAAAAAATTATGTTACATATGCTTAAACTAAATTTATGTGCCAAAAAGGGCATTTTGGTCATTTACCTAAGGCATATGAACTACCTATCATACAACTACTTAAACAAAGTGACCATAAGGTATAACCTCGGAAGGTTATTCCCTATGCAACTATGGTCACCTAATGTGTTTGTTCGGATCCTAATGATCGACCAAACGGGTCGAGTTCGAAAGTATAAGCGGTTGTTTAGACCGCTTACCTTACGACCCTACATAAGCACTAAACCTAAAGTGACGAGCTAAACATGTTAAAACATGTTTAACGAGGTTTGAAAACAGGTTTGGTATCAAAACAAACGGTTTTGATACCTAAAAGTAGTTTGGTTACAAAATACGCAAGAATACGTATTTTGGCCGAAACTACGACTCGCCACTATGCCTAGATAACGTGGTAATCAGTAGGTATAGTCATAAGAGACTAAAACCATCGTGATTACGCTCACGTTATGAAGTTCAAATGAACTTCGTGTTGACCATAAACTGGTCAATGCAGAAAGTCAAACAAAGTTTGACTTTCATGCTAAAAACGCGTAAAAGAACGAAAGAGGACTTACAAAAGGTCCAAGAATGGAAATCTAGATCCAACTTGCTCTGGTATGAGGTGCTAAGCCCCAACTTAGAGCAAATAGATCAGATTGTGTGAGTTGCAACAATGAGGAGCATGGGTATTTATAGGATTTCTAGGATCGTTAGGATCGTTCCTCGAAAACCGAGCTTAAATCTGGACCGTACACATGCACCCATGGTTTTGCAAAACCATGGGCACCTTAAAAATATCCCATAGTAAGTTATAAACCATGTGCAAATGAGGGGAACAACTGGAACAAGAAGAAAATCAGATTTTCCATTTTGGTCCCTTCCTAAGATAACTATGGCAGATTGTCAATTTTGGTCCCTGAATATGCAAAACATGGTTTTTGATGCATTTTTGACACGTTTAAGCCCCGTTAATCCCATTTCAAGGCTCTAAAATGAATTTAAAGTATAGGGAAGATGAAACATGCTCAAAAATATCTTGGATGTCAGTTCGTTTGACCGTACGGTTGTGTTATTCGGTTAATTACGACGAAACACGAACGAACGCGAAAAACGGTCCAAATTACGCGGCGAATGGATTTTTATCAAGCCAATCACTAAAATAAAATATTTTAATGATTACATAAACTTTTGGATGTCCGGATGTATTCAGAACGTAAGATATGCGCGAAAATGCAAACTTATGCACTTTTTGACGCTTTTAGTCCCTATTGATCAAGAAAGTTTATTTTTGCGCACCAAACACCTCAAAGCCTATTTCTAAGCTATGTAAAGGATATTTAGGGCACATTTAACTTATGATAAAGTTCCGGAATGTTCGTTACAGCACAAATCGGCATACTTTCGCAGTTTGTCGAAATTAGTCCCTATAAGCGAATAAACTTGATTTCGCCACACCAAACCCTCCAAAACTTATTTCTAAGTTATTTAAAGGTTATTTAAGGTATGTTAAGCCTATTTCACTATTCCGGAGTGTTCGTTGCATTAAACTGGTTATATTTACGCATCAATGCGCGTATAACCTTCCAGAAAGCGATTTAAAGCTTGAAATCGAACATGAATTGATATGTGCAAACAATACACGTATTTTTACAAATCCCAAGTATGAAACACAATATTTCATAAATTTGGTATTTTTTTGATGGTCGCAGAGGCACAGGTGTCACATTCCATGTTTTTATTTAACACTATACACTAGTTATTTCAACCGGTTAAAACATACGAAATCCTCCGTTTCAATAATAACCAAACTTCATAATGATTTAATCATTATTCAAATAACTAGACATAAGATAATGATAATCTACGAAGCAAATAGCCACGTACCTTTAGAGCTTTCCTTTCAACCGATTGTCCGTTCCACCTTGGTTACTAGACGATCCACCCAAATTGCCTATAAAATCCAATTCGGACATATCGCTTAATATCCATAATTCTATATTCAACTTTTAAATGATTTCAACTAGCCAAATAAGATTATTTCACAATTCTCACTTATTTCAAATTCATTCAAGCATTTTATCAAACACCTTGTGTGCACAATTAGTATCCTAACATTATCATGTTCATGATTAATGACTTTAACCATGTTAAAGCATAGTATTTCAATTCATATTTCAAGAATACTATAACTACACTAAAACTAAATTCCAAACATTCAAGTAACACTAAATCATCCCTATGATTCAAGTGTTCTTCATAATATTCATAAAACCCACATAACCCACATATGATAACTCATCAATTCAATAGGTTATAACACCATTTCACTAAATTTCCATCTAGGGTTTGTTCCTAGAGTTGTAGTCATCTTAATTGAGTCAAAATATCAATTAATCTTTCAAAAACTTCATCCATGAGAATTCATAACAAATCAAAGTTTCACCAACTATCAAAATTGAGCATACCTTATGATCTCCCAAGGTTGGTGATTAAGATTTTTGCATAAAATTGATTCCTAATCGAATTCTTTGTTGATTATTGGAGGGATTTAAGTGAATTTAGGGTTTGAGAGCTAGAACTCTGTCTTTGGCTCTGTGTTTGGTCGACCAGGAGATAACACACCTAAGGGTGTGTTTGAAACTTATAACTTGTTGTAAAAACAAGTTCCAATATTGACTAAATTGATCCCTCTAGTTATAAAGTTTATAAATAGGATTAAAATCCTTTGCTTCTTTATTAATTAACATAGATATTTAACTGAGTTAAATATCCTAGTTTTATTTTTTTACTATATCAATAATATTAATTATACATGTTTACACACACATATATAATTTTATATTTTTAGGGGTGTTACAGTTTGGGTGTTAGTTTTGTGCGGGGATAATAACAATTGAATGAATTCTGGAAAGAGAGAGAGAGAGAGAAGACTGAAGAGAGAAGACAGAGAGAAGAGAGAGAGAGTGTGTGTTTATATATATATATATATTTTTATTTTTAGTTTTGTATATAATATTTAGTCCCTGAATAATAGTTATTTACAAAATAGCCCTTGGGAATGTAAAATGACAAGAATACATGTGCAAGGCACATGACCATATTTAACAAAAAAAATCTGACTGAGTTAGGGCTAAAGGACATAACGTGCAGGATTTTGAAACATTAAGGACAAAACTCGTCAAATTTAAAGGTAAAGGACATCGCCTGCAATTTGGTACAAACATAAAGGACAAAACTTGTAATTTACTCTTTTTTATATTATAACAAACTTTCTTCAATTGGGATTTTCTCTAAACATTGTTGGAACATATCTAGCATTTTTTATTGGTTTTGTTCTGTGTTAAGTGGTGTTAGAGCTCTGATGGCATGTTGCGTCGGAGTAAATCAGCCTTAGCATTCTCATGGTGGAGAACGTGGGGCTAATGGTTTGTGGCATGTGTTGGATGATTCGTATATTAAGGTAGACAAACTCGACACAATTTGAAGAACTACAACCTCCACATTTTCATGGTGGAAATTGTGGTTGTGGGGCTGATGGTTTGTAACGTGTATTGGATAATCCGTATATTAAGGGAGACAAACTTGACACAATCATTGAAGAACTGTGTGCCTTGATCATAGGTGGCAAGAACATCTACAAAAATCATGAGGGTGTTTACCAAAGGGTTATTTGATATCCCATTGTGAGCAAAAGGAGGTATTGGAAGTACTAATCGTAGCTATGACATCTTGTCAACATGAAAAGGTCCATCCTTTATTCTGATTTCATACATGACAACAGGTATGCTCATTTTGATGATAATTCTAATGTCGAAACTAATGAATCTTGCAATGATGATGTTGTCACACCCCGACCCGCAACAGAATGGTACGGGGCATGATTGATTGTCCAAAGCTTATAACTACTATTATAAAGTTATAATATTTAAAGCATCACATTAAAAATTGTCACACATAAACATAGAATTCCAAATATTTATACAATAAAGCATAGTCATAATACATAACAAAATCCAGTTTAATTACTATGTCTTCATCTCGAGTTCGGCTCACATTTGTGTACCTGTATCATGCGTAAAAGAAAAGGGTTTTGGGTCAACAAAAATGTTGGTGAATAGATTCAGATTTTAATTAAAAATGTTTTTGTGTTATTATTTTTAAAACATTATTAATTAACATGCAATGCCAAATGTTAAGTTACATCTTACAATATAACAAGAAACACCACATCACCACATATACCATTAGCAACGCAACATGACAATAAGAGTAACAATAGACACATTGAGATTTAAGCTCTGAAGAACGAATCTAATGATGTTGGCGATACCAAGTTCAACCCATGGTCATGGGGAACCGGTTAGCCAGTGGTTCCACAATAGAAACCTATGACACAAAGCGAGTAACACATAGATACACGTATAGAGAAACAATATGATTTAGCAACATGTAACACGTAGTAACACATCAATTTGCATGTTATTAATTTAAATAATATAATAGGAATCAAACACGAGATACACCCCAAAAAGAGTTAATGGTAAAAAGGGGAATTTAGAGAATGAATCTACTCACGGTCTGTGTTCCTGTTTAATCTTGCTTAACCACTGCACGACTTGGGAATTATTTGAAAGATGGAAAATCAACCTAATAGACGAATAATAAAAATACTAAATATCAAATAACAAAAAATAACCTAAATAGTATGTAACATAATATATTATTCTTTAAAGGGTAGGGTTAGTGTACAAAGTGTCTAAAGTGTGAGAAGTGTCACACCCAACCGATGTGTCACACCCCGATATTTCCACATATTACCGGTGGGCCCGGTGGGGAGTATCGTGACGTAGTTGATATCATCATAGTCAAACAACACAATTTTAAATGCACAGCGGAAGCAAAAGATAAATATATTACAAACCGATATAAAGTAATATCCAAACATTACAAATGGAATGTAAAAGATCCACAGGCGGATCATATATAAAGGAAACATAGTTCATCAGTTTTAAATGCATCAAAGCTTGCGAGACTCTTATTGATGCTAAGGAGAGGCCAGCCTATTACGAGTAGTACCTGCACTTAACCTTTTTGGGAAAATACGTTAGTTTACACTGGTAAATACAATTAACTGACTCATTTTGAAAAGGTTTAATAAAATTGATTTGAATGCACGTGGCACAAAACATTTTATAACTTGGGATAATTATTTGAATATAATACTTGTAAAAGAATTACATGTTCCTTATGCGTTCAGTAGCCCGATCCGTAGACCGGGTTAAAGATCAATAGACACACCACATTATTTATTTAGGCACTGACGGGTGTACGCCTACACCCCGTGCTTAGGTCGTGGCCATTTCGTAAAATGATGCCAAGGATATCCGGGACATGGTCATTAACCCCCCAAAGGCTTTAAGCAAACAAAACATTTCAAAACGTAGCATATCAATGATTTAACCTCTATTCGATTAAAGATTCAATGCCGAACCAAGCGGTATTTTATATACCGTACCCCAAGCCCGTATAAGGGAAAATAAGTTAAAAGTATTTACCTGAGCTAAATATAAATTCAATCCCAGCCGTATACCACCAAGCAAGTACAGATAGCTTTTACTGGGCTCCTAAATCTGGAACGAAGGTTTTTAATAACCTATTAGATTCCTAACGGGTCTTTAATTAAGCCTAAGCTTAGACCGGTTAGTTTTCAAAATGAAGACACGGTTCAAATGCATGATAAAGCGAAGACCGGTTTAGAATGTGGTTTTGACCCGAAGAGCTTGTATGCTTGTTTAATATGGGTAACTTAAACACATTCTGAATTTTGAGGCAAAAAACGATATGGTTTGACCCGTTTCGGCTAATATATGCAAACTAGTTACATACGCCGATCCGAACGCGAAAAGTGCGTAACGAGTAACCAAATGAGTCATATACAAGTTTCCTAAGTTAATATGCCCTAAATATGTTGTGATATCAGTAGGATACCTTCCATTATGCCCAAAACGAGTTTAAGACCAATTTATGCCCCGTAGGGGTATTTTGGTCATTTTAAAGGTTATAAGAGAGTTTAAATATCATTCTGAGTACAGGTCTGATTAAATCAGTAATTATACTTAATTTAATAAGTCATATCAGTAGGGTATCATATATATGTGAAATTTATTAATTATAACCATACTATGCACCGTAGGGGCATTTTGGTAATTCCACATAGGCTTAAAAAGGGCAAAACAGAGAATCTGAGTTTAAAACTTTTGCTTACTGTTAAAATATAGAAATTTACTGAAAATATCAGTAGGCATCAACCCTTATATATTTAAACTAGTTTCGATACATACTATGCGTTAAAAACGCTTAAAAAGGCGATTTGGAGCCATTTCCGGGTTTTGTATAGAAAGCTGATATTTTTATTATTCCAGAAGGTTCAAAATATTTTATTTATCATATTAGATCAGTAGAAAAAGGTTTGGGGTCAAAAGGATTTGTAAAACTCATTTTATAGCCCAAAAGGGCAAAACCGGCAATTACCGAATCAAGCCTAGAACCCGATGTTATGCTCAGCCTAAAAATAAATAAAAATATTTAAAAATCCCAAAATATTATTTTATATCAGTAGGTAAAAAGTTTGGTATCAAAAATTGGGTTTAGATAGGATATATGCTAATTACGCCGTTTAATTAATAAAAGGCTTTCTAATTACGCTATTGAGCATAACTCCTAATCTAGACCTCAAACTGATGTCAAATTTTAAGGACAAGTTTATAAATCAGTAATAAAGATTATAGTCCTCTCACATTTTCAAAATTCTCGTTTTAGGGTCAAAAGGGCATAATGGTCAACATTTAAGCATATAACGGAAACATGCAATGAATAGGATAACTAAGGAACCAAGTTGTATAACCTCAGAGGGTTACACTAACCTATAACCTGGTCCTAAAGGAACCCTAAGGCATATCTAAACTAAGCTAAATCAGGTCAGAACTGAAAGTCAAAGCAAAAGTCAACTTTTGCGACTTTCGGCTCCGAACCGAGCCTATACTTAGAATTGTCGGGTTGAATCATGCTTAGGCATGTTCAACTAATATTTACCAAGTTATTAAAGTGAGAAAACTGATTTTATAGCTATTATATTAATAGTTATGTATTTTATTTAAAACTAACCCGTTTGACCTTTATTTGACCCGACAATTAAACTAAGTAAACGTGGTAATTAGGAGATGCCCTTTTGAGGGTTAAACACCTACCTAATTACGGTCACGTAGCCACGTTCGTTGCGAACTATGGCTTAACCGATTAAAAGTCAAAGCTTTTATCAAAAACGCTTGACTTTTTGGTTTAAAACGATAAATAATTAAACCAAGCATGAAGGGATTACTTACAAGAGTCCAAAGGACTGAAGGAGGTTCTCAAAGGGGTTCAAGATCCTCCTAAATCAGAGAGTATGACAGATTTGAAGAAGAGGTGCAAATGAGCCAAAGATTCAATGGGTATTTATAGGATTTGGAGGACCGTTAGGATCGTTCCTCGATAAATGAGCCTTGATCTGGACCGTACACCTCATACACATGGTTTTCTAAATAATGGGCAGCCCCTAGGTTGGAGAAATACCATGTGCAAGGCTTGAATTAGGCTGGAACAGGCTGTAATGGGCTGTAAACCACATTCTGTAGTTCTGGCAGACTTACACACCCCACGTAAGAGACCCAGGCATATTACGCGGCCCGCCTGCAGGTCCACAACAGCAAACAAAGTTCCAGAATTGGCAGAAATAGTCCCTGTGAGCCTTTAAGGTTATTTTAGGTACGTTTAAGGCCCGTTAACCTCAATTTAAGGCTCCATCATGAAGTTTAAACATAGGGGACATGAAACATGCTCAAAAACATGTCGGATGTCGGTTCGTTTGGCCGTACGGTCACGTTGTGCGTCGAATTACGACGAAACACGAACGGACGCGAAAAACGATCCAAATTACGCGACGAATGGAATTTTATCAAGGAGATCACTAAAATAAAATATTTTAGTGCTTACATAAATTTTTGGGTGCCCGGAGATATTCAGAATGTGAGATATGCGCGAAAATGCAAACTTGTGCACTTTTTGACACTTTTAGTCCCTGCATGACATAAAAGTTTATTTTTGCGCACCAAACACCTCTAATCCTATATCTAAGCTATATAAAGAATAAATAGGGTATATTTAACTTGTGTACATATTCCGCAAGGTCCGTTACCATACGATTCGAACTACTTTTGCAGTTTGACGCAATTAGTCCTTTAATTGCGCATTATAGCGCGAAATGTCATTTAATGATATCCAAGCCTCCTATGGCCCATAATGGGCATTCCCAACCATATAATTAAATGTTACTATGCTCTCGTTCGCTTAGATGGTCACCGAAAGGCGTAGATTCAAAAGTTGACGCTTTAGGTCCCTCTATTGCGCAAACTTGCGCATCTCATCATTTAATAGCATTGAAACCTTATCTAATCCATATTAGGCATTCTTGAAAGTATTATTAAACATCATGATACTTCGGGTTCACTAAAAGGTCATTCAGATGTATAATTAAACATATTGACACTTTTAGCCCCTCTAACTTGCAAAGTTGCGCGTAACTTTATTTATAGACATAAAAACCTTAGACGGTCATTATTTGGCATTCCCGAGAGTATAATTAAATATCATGAAGCTCTCGGTTTGTTAAAAGGTCACTCAGAGGTTAGAATTGACATGTTGACGCTTTTAACCGGTTAGAATTGACATGTTGACGCTTTTAACCCTTTATTACGCAAACCTTCAACTAATTACGCAAACGGCTACACTTAATCATCAAGTGGCACATTTGTGAATATAAACATCGTAAGAAACTTATTTTAGTTATGTTAACACTTCCAGTCCTTTCATAATCAAAGTTTTCGATTTTTCGAAAAATTAGTCCCTCAATTTCAGTGTTTGACTTCATTAGGGTTTATTACACGTGTCAATACATCATTGGACGTGATTTTACGAGGTGTTACATCCTCACCCCCTTAAAAGAAATCTCGACCTCGAGATTTGCTAAAATGCTGGAAGTACTTTTTGTCGCATGATGGACTTAACTTCTATAGCATACCTGGAGCCTCTTCAGGCTCCCCAGCTGACCTCTATAATAAGTACATGTGTCCTTCTTGGAGCTTCTTAACCTGTCGATTCTCAATCGATGCAGGTTTCTTATCATATCTTAAATCTGCATATTATTATGTGATAACACTTCTCGACTTATTGATGAAACATATCCTTAAATCATTAGTGTGTAATGCATTGCGAGTTCCACCACGCTCCTTAAACAGGTTTTAGCTTATAAGCTATTTGATCTTGATACATTCGATTCCCTTGAATGATTCTATATATTTAGAGCTGAACTAGCCTGATAATTAACAAACTGGTACACCCTTCAGGGTGATATCTTTTGTTAAACCTTATTCCTTAACAAGAACTTAGGAAGATTGTCATTTCATTAATCCTTAATTTTCTGTCGAATACTGGCGATTTCCAGATGATTACGAATTTGCATGATCTTATCTGTTGTTTCCAAGGCAACTTCCAGATCCTGGTAATTGGACTTCCCAAAGTCTCGTCCATCAAAC